>OY293303.1:10408498-11150825 GCA_958502075.1 Orchestes rusci
GTTACGAAAGCGGTATTGGTAAGTGTACAGCGATGTTTTATAATGAGTGAAGCATCTTCCTTTTACGTTTCAGACTCAGATGCTGTAGAATCCCCCTACAACCAAATCTATGGTAGACTACCGATACCAACCAGAAATTATATACCAGCACAGCCTAGGACAATGTATATCGGGGAATGGGATTGAGATTGGCATTTCTGAAAGCTCTTGTACATTTCTCATAGTCACGGAATGTTAAGATAAGATGAATTTATTTTTTTACCATTGCAATTTGTAGGGTACAATTTTGTGTATCTTGTGCGCGTATTCACCATGTAGCTCATCTTTTAGCTCAAGATATACAAGATGATGGAGTTAAGACTATTCTTGGTACATTTTTAGCAAAGTAGCTTCGTTTTTTAGTTTCATCGCTAAAAAGTTCCAAGCACATTTTCTCGTACCCTATACGTAATAACAATTAATTATTCTTATTATTAGTTTAGCTTAAGACATTTGGTTTGATTTGTAAATATTTAGTGAATGTAAGCAAAACATAAAAGGCAATATTAGACATAGAATTTTTTAGGAAATACTCAATTAATCATGATAGCATTAATATTTTTTCACCAATAATATCTATTATTTTCAATATGGTGCGTTATCATATAATGTTGTATGTTATAGTAACATATTTTTCGATTGATGTGATTACTCAATAAAGCCTACCGTTATTATTAAGTATATGTTATTTTATATTCTAATGATACTTCAATAATAACTATTAGTAATTTTGTAAAGTTTGTATATTCATCAATTTGATACCTTCTTAATTTATACAAATACATGGTGATGGCTATTTAAATACTGTGTTTTAATGACAACAACGGTCTATTACATACATATAGTTTCAAAATAATAATAAAACCAAAAGACACTGATTGTTCATTGGACTAATACGAGAAATTTTCGATTTAAAACGGCTATCGGTCGGCTAAAAAAATTCAAATGTTGTTTTCTTGATTTTCGGTTCGCCTTTCAGACTAGGGAGATTAACTTGAACTTTTGACAAAAGCGCACATAATAAATCATCAAGAAATATAAGTTGAAGTAAATAAAACTGTGCGGACACTTACCATGATGTGGCACCACCGAGGGCACCACGAAGTGTTATTGGTGTTATGGAAAATGATAAATCGAAATCAAAGTTATGTGTCAAGAAACAAAAAGACTACATGGAGGTTGAATAGAAAAATAAAATAATTGAAGAAAACATAAAACTCTTTCTTGACCATAGGAATACACTTACAGATGAGAATTAGAATCATGAAAAGAAAAGGTCAGTTGTTTTGATTACCATGATACAGAATCTGAAACGACAAAAAGTATTCCAAATAACTTCTGCTCCGTTAGCATTCGTGGGACTCGTAGAAAGAAGATAGAAGGTGAGGAATACCGGCATTTCGTTCTAGAAACTCCATTTATTTCTAATTTGGCTGGTTCAGTTTCCTACGAGCATAAGGTTTTAGGAAGAGTTCCCTCATTTCCACACATTTTTATATCGATATTCGGAATCTTCAGTGGATCAGGGATTAGGGATACTTGGTACATTGAAGGCTTAAAATTCTATCATCTACCTCGCGGTGATTCTACATTGATCAAAACGAAATTGTCTTTCACATCAGACACTGTCATCAGTACTAACATGACGAAAATGTTCATAATTATTATTTCTGTCAATGCTACCGAGACGATTTCATGTTTGGCAAAAAATTACCTATATAAGTATTCATCACTCCTCTTCTCCACTTTTCAACATGATATACTCACCTGATAGTTGAATTTAATTTTAGGCGTACAGGAGAATTTATATATACATATATATATATAAGTACAAGAATTTTGCGAAACCAGGGCCATGATAAAGAACTCGATCCTCACTAAAACGCGTTCAATGCATGCAAACTACAAGTAATAATGGTGCATCCAAAACTTCAATTCATCATTTCAGTTGACGTGTTCCGGCGATTTTTTTCATTGTGTCCGTTTGTCACGTTTACAAAAATTGTAAAAACATTTTTTTCCCATGTAACTTGAAAAATACTAGGACCATTCGAAAGAGGGTTGAAAATGTACTTCCTGAAAATTTCAGAATAATTGAACAAATTTCTTCAAAAATGGGCCATTTTGGTGCCAAGTTTGAGATTGTTTAGCTCTGTTTTTTATCCTTTGTTCAATTGTTATGAGATTTTGACTTAGTACATACATAGTTTTTTGCCACTCTTTAGAATGGTTCTATTTTTTATCAAATTTTTAAACTGGACAAAAGGACACTAAACATTTTTTCGATCGCCAGAACACTGACTTTAAATACGGACGATGTAAATGTGAGAAAAGTTGAACACATATTTATTAAGTTTGCATGCCCCATTTTAAACATCAATTGTGACTCATAGAGTTGACTTAAAATGTATTTGTGTTCAATGAAGAATATTCGGGCACCTTCGCCATTTTTCATATGAATTTATAAACTACTCTTTTTCAAGTAAGTTCTATCTATGACAAAAACAGGGATGCAAAATGTAGGTAGTTTGATCTTTCGGACTCTGCGCGTTTTTTGTTTGACTTGATTTTAGGAGTGACCGACGTGTCAAAACCAATATTTTTTCTTCAGCACTTATTTGCACGCGATCGAGAGATGGACATCAAATAAGAAACATATCAGATGAATTTGGAATCAGCAAAAATACACACAGGAATTTGCAGAATATTGAAATATTGTCAGGAAGCTACCTACATACGTTCCAGTCGACCCAAATATTAGAATGACGGTCAGGATACAAATTACTATGTATGGTCAGGTACATGGGCACTTCCATATAGTCCATCGAGGAAGCAAACAACCTAACCTTCCGTTGTACACACAGCATAACCTTTTTTCTTAATTTTTCACCAAAGGAACTTGACGTTGGTGGCTTTGCGTTGAAAATGAAATGAAAGCACTGGAGGCTTGTTTCCTGAAAGTGATTAGCTCGATAGACTCTTCTGTTCCATTATTATATCATACATTCAGGATGGACAACAAATATTGACTTCCCTGGTTTTATCAGGTGTTGGGTGATAAATCAAGAATCGTCAATTTCCATTTTTTGGCGGACACATTTTTTTTGTATTTTCTCCCTCTACCGTTAAGCGGTGGTGACGAGAGGTTGATAGATAGGGGCGTGAAAAGACGAAACAACAAGAATTGACGAGACCGAGCGATCTTTATATCTGAGAGAAAACCTGGGTGGAATGTTCGTCTTGCCCCACCAATCAATCAATGATCGATCAATGACAAGATCATTCCTTTTCAGTCAGCAAGTCAGCAAACAAAGCTAAAGAGAAGACAATTTTTTTTTGTTTCGGCTAATACCGTTCGAAGATGATTTCGGAGTTTGGATATACCTATAACGTTTTGGCGGAAGCAAAAAAGAGTCCGCAAGACTTGATCGACCATAACGGTGCAAATACCAAATATATTGAACAGAAAAAGAATGCGGATCTTGCTGCCACATTTTTTCTTGATAAACGTAATTTATTTTGTCTATAATTTTGTATACTAAAATCACATTTTATTGAAATTTCCCATCCAATAACTTCATTTTATGAATTTCCCCAATGCTATTGTCTGATATCAATAATTATTCATGCACTATTTTATATACACTGGGAAGTGAGACAAACTGATTTGAAAAGCTATAAATATGATTTCAACCGACAACTGACCGCTCAGGTCATAGACGTATAAATTATTGATTCGACTTTTCTTTTTTGTGTATCAATTCATTTGGTATTGATAAATAAATAATAATAAAGTGAGTAAATGCATGGAAATTTCATATTTATCTGGTAATGTATTTGTAGGTTTTTACCACTCTTTAAACTTTAAATATCTGATTAAAATAACTGCACACGCCCATATGAGATGACTAGATGTAAACAATCTTCTTGCGAAGAGTGATTTATAAAATTTGTTCCAATCTATACAATTGGTACATACCTTCACGGAATGGTTATGTGAACTGATAGAATTGAATTATTGCGCATGATCTAGTTTTTCATCAATATCATCACGATCCCAGTATTCGCAGCAATTGGGACGGATAAAGGTACCGATTTGAGAAATCGGTATTTGAACCTTCTTCATCACCCATTATACGAAATATTTTGACTCAAAAAGTCAAGAATAGAAAAAACGAAAATCTTGTCAGAACTATCGACAAATAATCACATGTAGTACTACTCCATAGTAAATACAAACCAACCAAAGTTTTGGAACCAAAAGGCTGGAAAAAACTATGTATTCCATCAAGACTGGCAACAAAAAAAAACATAATCTGTCCTCATTCCTCATTGATTACTTTTAACGCATCAGGAGCAATATGTTCACCATTACCATTCATCCACCCGAAATTGGGTTACCGGAAAATCCGACTCGAGCTGGATGACTGGGAAAGTTTTTTTGAGTACATCTCAAATTGTTTGAATTTATGGTTGATGCCTCAAAATAAAATGAAGAAACCAATTTTGTTATTAATTGATGGGCACAACTCCCATATGACTGCCGTTGAGTGAATTTAATGAGAAACATGGAAATATTTTATACGCTTTACCACCAAACACGACACATATATTACAGCTGGCTGATGTAAGCGCGTTCATACCTATGAAGCAGGAGTGGAGAAATACGGTCAAAAATTTGGCAAAAACGGAGTGAAAACTTGAATCAAATCATCACCAAGATAATTTCTGCAAAGAGTTTGAAGAGGCACTTCAGGACAGGCAAATGCAAAATCATATTGTAAAAGGATTTGGTAAATGCGGGCTATATCCTTTCAACCCAGATAACGTGGACTACACTAGATGCGTTAAAAACTTCCTGGAACAAACCTGCCTAAAACAAAACCCTGACTCCCACAAGAGATGAAGAAGACTGATATAAACGGAACAGTATTATTACAAAATAATTCACATCATAGATATGAAAGTAGGGATGAAGACGCTTACCATAGAGAAGATGAAGATATAATGTATGGACATGAAGATGCCGATGAGTCTAGTAAGAAGAAGGACACTCATACTTAACCCTTTTGAAAAACATCTGACATTCCCAGAAGAATCTTTAAAAAAGAAGCCTGGTCGTTGCGACAGAGAAAAACTGCCTATCGTAATATCATCAGCGGCTTGGAGAGCTCATTACACCCGCAAAGATAAGGAGAAGAAAGAAAAAATTGAACTGGCTTATCTGGAAAGAAAAGCTATGGAATAAAAAAAATGCCATAAGCAAACAAAATGAACCAAAAAGTCAAAAAAGAAAGAAGCGACTAGAGAAGGAAATACGATTATACACAGCTCAACAAACAAAGATAAAATGTACTCTTTGCGAAGAAGACCTCGTCAGCGACGCCAAAGCGGACGGAGACAAAAACATCGGCTCTGATACGGCATGTCCTAGATCGTAACACTTCAAACTTCAAATATACCCCTATCTGAGACTTGCCGTACAGTGAAAAGCATTACTTTGAATTCGCACACAATATTTTAAACAACCGTCGTAAAATGCCATGTTTTGTGATAATAACATATCATTACTTTTGTCAAAAACAAGTCATTGGTAAACAACAAAGCTGGTTTTTGGTAATGGAATTATTGATTATTTCACCTCAGTTCAAATAATCTTAATAAAACAGGATGCATAGTTTCTCAAATATATTATCCATCGAAGGTAACAGACTACACGTTATTAGAGACAGTGATCACATGTGTTGGTATTTGCATGGTTTATTTCACCCTTTTCTGGTAAATTGGCATAACGAGGGTTGTCAAAAGATAACTGTTATTGATAAAGTGTGCGAATTCAAATGCTTTCCACTGTACAATGATGCAGCTGGAAAAGACCATAATATCTGTGACATATGTGCCAATAAAGAGAAAATAGGTCTACCTTTCTTCTCAGGAATACGTCATCAGTGTAGCATGATCAAATTAGATCTCACCTTAACTGTGTTAATCTTGTGTATAGGATTGGGATGTTCTATTTTTTTGTTTTCTATAGTTAGATCTTGAATGTTTTTTTTATACAAGTACTTATTTGAATAATATTCTGTTATCATTACTCCATTTTTGACTATTTTATCATGCCGTGTTTTATTTCCCATTTGTGATATCATATCTACCTTCATCCACCATTACGTGAATTTCTTGTTTATCAGTGGTAGATATCGAAAAGTACTGCTTTTCGACCACCTGTCCGAAAAATGCAACATGTCCGTCCGAAAAATTGTTTGGAGTGTGTGAATACCTGTAAAATCACTTTTTTGCTTTTGACAAACATAATTAGAATTTAGTTGATGAGTAAACCTTTTTTAGATTTTTTTTTTTCGATTCTCCACACTTCAAAAGTTGCATTTATACCCAAACAATTATTTTTATCGCATGAAATAACCATTATATCAAGTGCTCAATGCCGAAAAATATTTAGATGTCCGAGAACTGGTTCATTCACCTTAGTTAGGTCACTTACAATGTTATTTTTTAATCAATACATTTTTTTTAAAAGAGTGTTGTTCGAATAAAATACTTGATCGTTCCAAGTACGGTTCTTGTCGGGTTGGAACTTGGAACAGACTATACAATCATTTGCAACTTGGCAACGTTGAACTCCGTTGAATCTATGACATTTGTCACCGCTGTCAGGAGCCAGTCTACATTGAAACCTCTAGATTCATAACCGACATAGCCTCACTTTTTGACGTACCATAATATACCGGTTTGTTTAAAAACAGAAAACCTAATCAATCAATTTAAACATCCTAGATTTGTTATTGACTGTGATTGATATAAAATGCGAGTGAGTATTTTTTCATATCAATTCATCGATATCATAATTTGGCATTAAGTATTTTTAGAAATTACTTGATTATACCTAGCTGCTATGCTATCTATGAAATTGAAATTTATGTTTAATCCAGCAAAAAATTGTGAATTGGATGCTGATCAGGAAATTATTAAGCTGAAGGTTTCCATATTATTAGCAAGACTACGCCTGGGCCTGATCACGACATAACTTAGATCCAAGCAAAAGCTGTTGCACAGTTTGGTTTTCGAAAATACACTCATTATCAATTTCAAGGCAATTCGTTTTGAGAATTTTCAGGCATTGCACGATTCAGACATAAAAATATGAAATCTTGCTGACTGAATACCGAGCTGAGTACCTACATACTCCTACATAGTTCTAAAGCCGTTCTTGACCTACTGAATTATAAAATAACTTTGAACTGTTTGTCGAAAATGCTGAAAAAGTTTGAGTAGCCTTGTGGTACCTATAAAAGGTTAGGATATTTCTGAATAAATGAAAATGACCATAGTCGATTTTGATTACGTGGGTTAGCTATCAAAGTTGTCAACCAATGAATTTGTTATAATTATTTCATCCCTGAAAATAGACTCATAAGTGACAAAAATGACATAAAATGACAGTCACGTCACAATCCCTTTCACAGGTCATATAAAAATGGCAGTCATTTTACATCCCTAATATTGTAGGTAATCTAATACAGGGTGGTGCAACCAAGTTGGGGTGGACGATTGTGGGAAAATGGTGAGGAATCTGGATTTTTTTTTGTACATTATAGTTGGTCAAAAAAAAGGCTCTGTTTTGAAAATATAGCCATAGTACAGGGTGTCCGAAAAAGATTGTGGCAAACTTAACTTGTTTTTTTTTAAATGGAACACCCTGTCTGTAAGAATTCTTATCATTTCATCTCTTACGATCATTTTGATACAAGGTTTGTTGGGTCTAAAACTTCAATAAAGGAATGGGACGCGATCAAAGTTAAAAAATGACTCATAGTTGGGCCATTTTTTAAGCGAAATAGAGAAAAGTATCCAAAATCCAACAGACCCATAAAGCATTACTTATCCTTGAACACAATAATCACATACACTTTGAATAAAAATATTTGTTATTATACAGGGTGGTCAAGTTTTGCAAACACGACCTGTACACAATTTTTTCAAATGGAACACCCTGTATATTATATTTTCATCTTGAAGATAACATCATTAGCTTTTCGAAAACACCATACATCATACCTTTCTGATCAATAGTTTCTTCGGAAATCACCCGCGAATACAGAGTCTCCTCATTGTCCTACAAACTATTTCCCAGTTTATAAAACTATAGGCGCATGGCCATGCACGAGGCCATGACAACATCAGGAATTACTTAGTTGATTGATTGATTAGCAATTTATTAATATTGATTAATTATCGAGTAGGTATCCCAAAGTTTTCTTTTAATTCGAAGTATTGTGGCACTGACACTCAACTTGAAAATAATGGATTATGCTTGATTATACCACCGAACAAATAACAATAAGAAGGCTCACTCTTCACTCTATTTTGTAGCAGCATCAAGAGGCAGCTCGCCGAGCCATTCGGGAGCACATCATTTTCGAAGCATAGAACATACGTGCGATAATTGGAAATCACAAGTTAACAGCGCTTCTCATAGTAAACTCTCCTCGGGTCAGTTTCACTCGCTTGGCAGATTGATCCTTCTCATTGTTATTTGTTCGATGATTATACGTAGTAGCTTTGACTAGTTATCAAAATTTTGTTTCATTTGTGATATTGTCATGGCTTCATAGCCACATAATTTTATAAAATGAGTTAATAATGATTAAGCTTTGTATTAGCGGGTGATTTCTGAAAAAACTAATGATCAGAAAGGAATGATATATGGTGTTTTTTGAAAGCTAATGATGTTATCTCTAAGATGGAAATATAATATACAGGGTGATCGCTTAAAAAATAGCCTTCCATTCCTTTAATATATGTCTTAAACCCAACAAATCTTATATCAAAATGATCGTACGAGATGTGAGAAATGATTAGAATACTTTCATAAAGGGTGTTCCATTTAAAAAAATACAAGTTTAGTTCGCCACAATCTTTTTGGGACACCCTGTACTATGATTATATTTTTGAAATATTAACTATAATATACAAAAAAAAACAAATTCCTCACCATTTTTCCACAATCGTCCACCCCATCTTGAATTGCACCACCCCGTATACCCAATACGGGCATTATTCTGCTAAAATGAAGAATTGGTCCGCCTGGATAAATAAAATTTTGATATAATTTCATTGTTGACGTCAATTTGGTTCTGGAGTGTATTTAGACATTATACAAGAAAATCAACTACACCCTGTTCAAAACCAATAGTCATCAGAGTTAAAAAGCTACACGTGGTCAGACAAAGCGGAACGATTGAAAGGTCTCGTGAAACAGATGTGGCCTGGACCCGTATTCTTAGTACTGTGGAATTCCACAGCAACACGTCGCGTTCCCATCATTTTACACAGAGAGCGACGTGTTGCTATGGAATTCCACAGTACACGGAATACGGGTCCAGTTCAATCATTCCTCTATGACAGGGGCGAGTTCAGAAACGTCACACCCGCTGTGAGTGTGATTGGAGTGTCAAACACTAACCGTTCAGATATGGCAAGCCGCTTGACTTTTTATTCAACCCTGCCCATAAAGTATCATAAAAACTATTCTTATGACACTTTAAAAGCACCGATGAATAAAGAGTAAAATGACTTGCCCTATCTGAACGGTTAGTGTGTGACACTTGGATCACACTCACACCGGGTGTGACGTTTCTGAACTCGCCTCTGATCACGTGTTATCAGTTTACTTCGATTACTCTTGGTTTTGAACTATTTATAGGCATCATTAATTCACAAACATTTTCCATTATCTAGGAAGTTGTTGATTTGAAACAATTCTCAATATCCACTTGGTATACAACTTTCAAAGACATATGTCCACAAACAATAGTTGTAGAACTCTCCGACGAAGTCTGCAAATGTCTCCAGTTCAAGGAACTGGAAATTGATGACGGATCTGATGATGAAGAAGGAGAAGAAATCGAGTCCCCAGAAGATCCTCCTTTTCCTGAGGAATTCAGAGAAACATTAAAAAATGCATTTATTACACTGGGGCCAGTTTTTGCAAAAAATAACTGGCATGCTCCAGTGGATTCAAAAATGTTCAGTGTGGGACATACTTTGAAGTTGGAATGTATTGATGATTTGAAGCTTATTTTCTCGACTTCATCAATTATTCAGAATGATTTTGCAAACACAAAAGATGTTCCATTCTGTCTGTCCTTGAGAAAGTGGGTTAATATTCATCCAGCTTCGGAATTCCGTTGCATTGTGATTGCCAATAAACTCATAGGTAAATTTAGTTTATTTCAAACAAAGTTTGATAGTTCCCTTTTAGGCATTACGCCCAGAGATTGGCCAACTTATTATGGTCACTTCAAAGAAGAAGGGCCTAGAATTAATGAAAATTTGTTGGCGTTTTTTAATGACAAAATCAAGGGAAAATTTCCACGTACCAACTGTAAGATCTGACATGAGATTTTAGACGTTTATTTAGTTTGGATATTATTCTAGATGTTTTCGATGTAGTTTTCGCCTATCCACTTGTTCCAATTCTGCTTGATTTTAGTCCCTTGATTCAGAAGACTAATTTATATGCATTTAAATGGAATGAAATAGTACCATTTCTTACAAAAGTAAGTTGTCAAAATGTATCCCCCAGTTTTGAACGTTTATTTAGAACGAGAGATTATAGTAACCTCGATAGTAACCGATGTGCGGTGATCTTAGGCCCAATTACAAGTTAGTGATTTCCTTTGATATGGAAACAGAAAAGTTTTCGTATTATGATCCACACGTGATTACCTTTAATATGACACCAGACAAAATTGAGAAAAAAAAATCATCCGTATTAAAACATAACCACATAATTCTCTACTAGCAATAGCGTCACAAAATATACACTGCCGAGCATAAAATCCGGGTCACCTCAAAATTTGCAATTATTTTTTAAATATGAAGCTTTCGCGGATTTGATAGAGGTCTCACAAAGTTCGCTTATATACAGCGCTGCTTTAATCGCAGTTGATCGAATAAAACCAGAGTTTCTGTTATTTTGTTCAAAGTTTGCCAAAAAAGGGTCCATCGCCCAAATTCCTGAAAACCATTGATGCATTCCATGCGTGGTTTTATCTCTCAACTGCGAATTGTTTGCGTTAGTATTGATGTTATTTTTGATGTTATTGCTAATTGAAATGGCCATAAATCCTGTGGTTCCGGCACGAATTGTGGCAGCCCTAGAAGATGGCCGCGGTCAACGCGAAACTGCGAGAAACTTTGGTGTGTCTCTCCAGTGTGCAACGAGTATCGCAACGATACGGAGAGACAGGTCTGGTCACCCGAGGGTCGCTTCACGTTACTTATGCATTGAGAAACCGAACGGTTACTTCAGTCTACCTTCGACATCATCTGCAAGAGTTGAGAAATTTGAACATAAGTGAGTGGACAGTGAGAAGGCGACTTCATGTTGCTGGATTATCATCTCGAATTAGGGCTACTGGACCGCAGCTTTCCCGTGAGCACTGAACTGCAAGGCTGAATTTTTCACGAGAGCACTTGAGTCATACAGGGTGTCCCAACGATAGAGTAAAGTAGGTTTTATCATATAGGATATGAAAAATATCAATATCAATATGCGTCACAGGTTAGGGGTGTAAATAGCGCACATTCTGAAAATATTTGGAAACATACAGGGTGCGTCACAAAAGTATGGCACGAAAAAGTATGATTTTTTTAAATGGAACCCCCTGTATATTAATTGATATTTCAATTCTTTCTTCAATTTGGAACAAAAATTGTGATACAACTAATGTTCCTAAATTCAACCGTTATCGAGATATCGCGTTTTAAAAATGGCATTTTTGCAACTTTGACATGCTATAAAACTCAAACTATTCAAGTTAGAGAAAAATGGATTGCACATTCCTATCTTAACTTTTCAAGAGCTATTCAAGGAGATTAAATCCATTATTGTGAAAAAATGTCAAAATGTGCCGAAAAAAGTTGACAGTTGACGTTACCTTCTATCCAAATGACAGAAGAGCTCTTGAAAAGTTAAGATAGGAAAGTGCAAACCATTTTCCTCTAACTTGAATAGTTTGAGTTTTATAGCATGTCAAAGTTGCAAAAATGCCATTTTTAAACCGCGATATCTTGATAACGGTTGAATTCAGGAACATTAGTTGTATCACAATTTTTGTTCCAAATTGAAGAAAGAATTGAAATATCAATTAATATACAGGTGGTTCCATTTAAAAAAATCATACTTATTCGTGCCATACTTTTGTGACGCACCCTGTATGTTTCCAAATATTTTCAGAATGTGCGCTATTTACACCCCTAACCTGTGACGCATATTGATATTGATATTTTTCATACCCTATATGACAAAACCTACTTTACTCTATCGTTGGGACACCCTGTACAATAGACGATTGAAGTCGTGTATTGTTTTCCGATGAATCGCGATTTTGTCTAACGTGCTCAGATAGACGTCTTAGAGTGTGGAGTCAAGGTGAAAGATATGCTGAAGCATGTATCGCCGAACGACTTCAATTTGGTGGAGGCTCAGTTATGGCATGGGGAGGCATATCGTTTCATGCTTGCACGGAGTTGGCCTTTATCCAGAATAGGACTTTGAATGCACATAGGTATCTCACCGACATTCTGGAAGATCATGTTGTACAGTTCATGGGTTTTCTTGGACAACACGGAATTTTTATGCATCAATGCACGTCCACACACTGCCTTGATGAGGTTCAAATTAGGCTATTTGTTTGGCCTGCTCGAAGTCCAGACTTAAACCACATCGAGCATATTTGGGATGAGATAGGGAGACGTTTACGAAGACATGTGCCGGCCTCCAAAAATTCAAGAGACCTTCGCAACATACTGGTGCAAGAGTGGGACAATCTTCCGCAGAATGTTATCCAGAATCTAATCCTAAGCGTATGCCTCGTCGTTTGCAAGCTGTTATCACTGCTCGAGAAGAAGATACTCGCTACTGAATCATTGTTAATTTTTTTTTTCAATTAGCAATTGAAAATTTTTTGTCCGCATAATTTTTCAATAAATGAATAAACATCGCAATTTTTGTTTAAGCAACTGCGATAAAAGCATAGCTGTATGTTAGCGAACAATGCTACACCCCAATCAAATCCACGAAAACCACAAATTTCGAAAATAATTGCAAATTTTGGGGTGACCCGGATTTTATGCTCGGCAGTGTATATTATAAATTTATAAACAACAACGTTAAAACGTCCAAAGTATACCTCCAATTTCATTTTTCTTCAGAAAGTTACTCTGGACTTAATTTGTTTACCTTTTTTTTAATAACTACATCTATTCAAACTATACAGGGTGTTTATTAATTGAATGCCGATACTTAAGGGTGATAGTCCTTGAATGATTTTAAGACAAAATGTTTATATGGACATAGGTCCGCAAGAGCCTAATTTTCAAGATACAGGGTGTTGAAATTTTGAAAAATAAATGATTTTTTTATAATTACTCTTAAACTATTCCAGATATCTTTATGAAATCTGGTACGCGTCGTCTATGCATCAATATGCATTTTGTGATGTTCAAACAATTTCATCATTTTTACCAGTGGCGTCCGTACGAGTTTTGCACTCAATATTTTTGGAGAAATAACTTGTACGCCACTGCTTGCTTTCAAAATAAAAATTATTTTTGAAATCTTTATTTATTTCTGAGGCAATTTGTTTTCCTGATTTTTTTTCGTCCGGCGCATGGATTTCGCTTAAAAAAAATAAAATCTACTTAATTGCATTGACACCCTGCTGTGTCTTCCAATATTTTTAAATCAGTGGCGCCCTTTCTAACATTCCCATGCATATTGATGCATAGAAGACGTGTACCAAATCTCAATAATATATCTGGAATAGTATCAAAGTAATGATAAAAAAAGGATTATTTTTTTGAACCTCAACACCCTGTATCTTATAATCTAGGCTCTTGCGGACCTATGTCCATATGAACTTTTTGTCTTAAAATCATCCAAGGATTATCACCCCTAAGTATCGGCATCCAATTAATAAACACCCTGTATGTCCTTATATCCAACATCAACATGATCATTATTCACCCAACAACTTTGTCGCTTTATCAAGTTGTCACAACAATTCTATTTCTCGTTCTTCATAGACGTCCACATCACTTTTTGTATTGACTATTTAACCGTCTTTGTTGTAGGATTTACCTGACATCGCACCAGTTTTTCGATACCTGGACTCAGATATTGGCATAACAGCCCGAATCATGGGTGTAGGTGAAAGGTCACAATGCCAGTGATTTTCATTCAAAACTGACCATTTAATCTTAGAAGTCAGCCTTTATAACTAAGTAAACATTGATAATAAAATGTATTTATTTTCTGGTCATGTTATCATTATCCCATTTAATCTCGGTTTATAAACACCTATCCTGATGACGATTTGAACCTAACCTTGTCATCTGCAAACAATTATGTAAACAAAAGTTCGTCTGTGATGTACATTATTTTTGTTTTGAGTGATGATGAAAGTACTGTGTGTGATTTTCCTAGTGATTTCCCTCTGTAGTTCACAAAATCTTCAACAAATTCATGTGGTGAGTAAGTTGATGTAGGTTAAGGTCACTAAACCTTCTCCAAAGCTCTTCAGACATGGACTTCGTTCCCCTACAAGTACATTTGCCTCAGATGAACACAAACATTATAAATGGGATGGTGGATCAGGACAATTGACCAGTGTTGGTTGAAAATGAGTTATATCAATTTGTTTCACCTTCATCTCTGATATTCAGGTTGGAAAGCTTCAAATGTACAAATTGGGTCAAAACTTAAGAAGCAAATACGATGAATTTATACCAAGATATTATTTTCCTGTTGATGTAAATTTTACTAGTAGTCCTCATGATCGATGTTTGATGAGTGCAGAATTGGTGGGGGCCGGACTGTTTCCCCCAATTGAAGAACAAATTTGGAATTCTGACCTACTTTGGCAGCCAATTCCTGTTCATTACTTACCCAGAAATTTGGATAATGTGAGTATTTTTACTTTCTCGCTTTCTTTACATCGCTGGAAATCATGTTTGAGTAATTTTTTCGAAAATCAAATTTCTTCTGACTTTGATGGTGTGAAGATTGCAGCGAAAGAGAGGATTCTATTTTTTCTTCTGTTCAATCTGATTTCCTTATTTTTAGTTTTGAAGAATTTTGTAATATGGAATTGATCAATTCGCTTTTTGTTTTGTTCTTGGCACTGTTGAAAGTTCATCACGATTTTGTTTTGAATTTTTGTGGGAATTTTTATACTTCAAGAAATGTTATTCTGCCTTGTTTTCCTTTTCTTCAACTTTTCAACCTGTTTTGCTAGGTTTTTTTAATCTCCAATGCGCTACACTTTTCCGTCAAGTACTTTCTAGTTTAGGTTTTTTCAACAGATTCCCCTCACTTTTTCTACTTTTCTGGATTTATTCAGTGTATACTTTGGTTTTTTTGTTTTATATGGTTTTTGTCGCTTCCGAAAGGTTTATCTACTGTCTTTCGATATTTTGAAAGGGTGGCTATGTTGTTTATTTGAAATATTTTGACAAAATGTGTACAAGTCCTGCGGTTCAACCAGTCGAGGCGGCCGGTACAAAACTTGTCCATTCAGCGTGGGATCGTGGTCACTACCAAAAGTCGATAAGATTCTAGAGACACCGATGCTCAACGTGGCCCAAAACTGCAAAGTTCCTGACTTGGAACGACCTGTATGAGATTCAGGAGCGAGTCAATGACGATCAGGAGGATGCGAGTGAGACAGATCAGGTAACTCAAGGAGAACATTTGACTAGCAACCTTCGTGTCTCTATACTCCATTGGCCAGTAAGTCCAGACTGGCGTTGTCCGAGAAAAACAAGTGTATTTGTCTTGCCTCTCTGGTCTACTGGGCCACTGAAGACCTCAGAAGAAAATTTGCAGGACTGGATCATCTGCGAGAACAGTGCTCCAAATCATGGAAGTAACACGATACCGGTTCTACCTGGTGACGAAGAAGCTTCCACAGCATCTAACGTTTCACAGAGTGATGTCTGCAGAACCCTCAACTAGCTCAAAGACTTGATGCAGTCACCTGAGGCATTTGGCAATCTCAAAAATAACAAACAATCGAGTGAGTTGGAGAGTGATGAGGAACACCTTGGAAAGGATCTTCAAAAATAGCGGCATTGACATCCTAGCAGGAGTACTTCTATTTTACCGGACATCACGCTGCATGATCAGATCGGGGACAGTTGCCGATACCGACAAGGATATATTTCGGGACAAAATGCTCTAAGGAGGGAGCGATGTGACATGTGTGCGTCCGGCGGTCCAACCAGTCGAGGCGACCAGAAAAAAATAGGATGTACAAGCTATCGCCAAGCCAATAGGATGTAGCGTGGGACTGTGTAAACTATCGACCAATCGATTAAACTCTCGAAATTTAGAAGTTGGGGAATTGTCTATATAGGGGACGCGCCAATCAGTCGAGTGAGTTGTGAATTATAAGTTATCCAGTGCCTCGAAGTAGTTCAAAGCGAAATAGAAATAATGCGATCATAAATTAAGTGTTAGTTTAGTATGTGAGGAGAGTGCATTAATTCTTAGTGAGCATCCTATGTAAGTCTCTAATGTACTGTATTGAAATAAATAAATAAATAAACTAAGTATATTATAGATCGTTTAAACTTGTTGTTATTTCGGAAACAGCCAATTTGTTTAAGCTTCAATTTCCATCTCCGCTGATCATCCTTATTTTACCAAATAGTCTGAAGATCGAGTTCAAGATATTTTCAAAATCTAATAACAATCCTCGGAAAATCAATTAATGGAGATTTTTTAATTAATCATTTTTCGTCTGCCTGAGGATTGTAATCAATTTTCGTTTTTGACCAACTGTTCTCTATTTTTTTCTTTCTGTGTTCCCCTGAATATTTATCCATTTGAACATTCTTCCTTCCACTTACTGTTTTTTTCGACCTTCTTACGTGTAAATAATGAAACTATTTTAGCTGATGGCAATGAAAACCAACTGTACGAAATACGATGAAGCTTTCCGAGAAGTTCAAAATTCATCCAAAGTGAAAAAATACAATGAGGACTATAAAATTCTTTACAAATTTTTGACTGATCATGCAGGACAAACCATTGACAATATTGAAGCTGTTGAATCTATTTACAATACTTTAGAAATCTATCAGTTGAGTAACATCTCTTTGCCTTTTTGGGTAAATGACTCACTGATGCATGAAATGAGAAATATTGGAGCCCAAAATTTGGCCATCTATTCGGAAACTGAGTTTATGAAGCGGATGAAAGGAGGTTATTCATCACGTCTTCTATACATTCATAGGTTAAAAAACGAGATTTGTAGGCTACTTTTTGAGAACAATATTGGACCTAATGGATAGCACTTTATCTAAAAAGTCAATACCAAAAATCAACCTGTATTCAGGCCATGACTTAACTATAGTTCACGTCATTAGGGCTTTGGGATTGACTGATACTTTGAAACCCGATTTTGGAGCTGCTTTGGTTTTCGAGCTGAATGATGATTCTACGATGAAGGTAGAATCAGCTCGAAGAGTAATGTGAGTATTAATAATTTTTTTCAGGTATTTTACTGGGATAATTGGGAAGGCCAAGCAAACGAGCAAATCTTAGCAAACTGTTCTACACCTTGCAACATAGAAGTTTTCCAGAAAGCATACCAAATGGTATTACCTGTCAACTGGACTGAAGAATGCCAGATGGGCCTGTAGTAATAGAGCCGATAACATATTGATCATCTGTGATTTTCTTTTGGGGAGAATTGAACCCCATAATAAAAATGTCAATTAATTTGATAACTTTCAGTAGAAGAGTACGTTTAGCAAAAATATTTATACTTTACAAAATAAAATTCAGGAATCAGAGTTACCGGTTCCCGTTCGCGGTAATGTGAAACTTCCATAGATTTTTTTGATTGCTTGCGTGTTCTTCTTGTTTGTCGAAAATTGTCGAAGATATAACGATATAACGCTTTGAAATGTGCTAAGATCACTCTGAGTCGTCACATCTCAGTCACACCGTGCTCAGCATATCTATATATACCAAACTTGAAAATTGAATAACTTTTGGAAAAATCATATTTGAACGAAATAAAAAAACACGTATCGATTCTTCTGCGATTTTATACAGTTTGCAGTAGAAAAAATCGATTTAATTTTTCATGCAACTGTTTTTTGATTTTGTGCTTAGACGTTGCCATAGAAATTTTTATTCTCCAAATATTTTCATTACGTTGCCACACAATATTGCCTAACAGCCCTCCGACTATCATTTGGGGCAGCTCTTGGACTACAACCTTATACTAGACGACATTGCTACATTCCTGTTACCCTGAAGGTAGTTATGTTATGCCACAATAATACCAGAGATTATACACTTCGACCGAAATCTGTTTCTCTTCCACTCGCGCAAGTAGACAAAGATACCAAGCAAACGGATCAATGGTCGTTGTCACAGTGACAGCTCGTCAATTTTAGTGCGACTGGAAACCAAGCGAGATACAATGCTGTCTTTCTCTCTGAGGGGAAAAGTCAGAGCCGTACTGCAGTACAGGTCAAAATCGAAAAGAAGCAAAATGTATGTACATAGTACATATATTATTTACTTCCTTAAAATTGCACAATAAATGAACAAAAGATAGACCAGCTATAAAATGTTGAACTTTATTTTAAACGTGACGAAATGGCAATTTTTTGAAAAAAATCGCCAGGTAAACTGACAAATGAATTGAAAAAAACATATTTATTAATCACCAAATTTCAACATAAACGTGTATAGATTCTCTCAATTTTTAAAATAAGAAACTTAATGAAACACAATCACGTTTATTTGTGGATCTGCAACATCAAGCTGTCCTTGGCTTCATTACTCCCAAAAGTGACTACTAACTACTTACACCATCCACCACGTCAAGGTGAAACACTCTTTGAAGAGGAAGAATGTTGTCCCACCCCTCAACACATCTAACTTCTCCATTCATTAAAACCATACCTTCAACTCCATAATGTTTTACATAGAAAAAAATAAGGCCCTTCTCAATTTTGCCACAGAGTAGTTGGTATGTATATCAGGTCTTTAAAAGTTAAAAGACTGTTTACTCATTCGTGAATAGTTTTCAAAATCCTGCGGTTTTTTAGCAGCCAACATATCAAAAAGTGGGAACACGTGCGTTATATCCCACTTATGAAAAGTAAGTATCTAAACTTCTCTTTTATTTATTCGAGTATATGCATATGCATTGACATGTTATCAAAGATTATTGTTTTATAATCTTAGAGGGTATTGTTTTTTTTGGCGAATGCGTTTCAATTCGATCTACAGGATGTCCCATTTTGTTTGCAATTGCGGGTTATCACGGTTATAACCTCTATGGCCACTTCTTGTCAGTTGACATCTATGTAATATAGAAACAGTCAAATTATTTTATCTATGGGTTTGATCCGTTTACCAACAAATTTTGGTTAATCAATTACTAAATAAAAAAAATTTGGTAGCGTAATATTTAAAAACTTAAAACCAAATGCAGTATTCTTCTTAAATAATCAAAATGGATCGAAAAAGTGAAACGGCAAAATTCAATACTAAAAATTCACGACTGTCAAATGTCAATTTAGAAAACATAACAGTTGAGGATCTGCAGACTCAGTTTATTATTTTTTCGTGATTGAGCATGAGATGAACATACAGTGCAACCAGAGAAAGGGAAACGTGGTCAATTAACTCAATTGACCAAGTACGTGTCAAATTCTTCAGAGGGGTAGCTGGAAGCGTGTCCACAATTTTGTCATCTAGGCGTGTGCAGTTATTTTAATCAGGTATTTAGAACTCAAGTTATGGTAAAGACTCACAAATACATCACCAAATGAGTATCAAAGTTGCATGCATATATTATTCATTCTATTATTATTTATTAATCGATACTAAAGAAATTGATACACAAAAAAACAGTCGAGTCAATAATTTTATTTTTACATCTACGCCTATGATTAAGCGTTTGCCATGGAATGTTTCACTGTCATCTGTATGTAGCCAATCAGATAGCCCCTGCCGCGCAATCTTTATACCCGGGTTAATTCATTTGCTTGTCAAGTACTTTATTCTCAATTAAGATTTAGTTATATCCCTTAAAAATATTTTTGATTCCTTTGCATAATACTTGATGGAAAAAAGTTGGGACAAATTTCGGAAAATCGTAGGTAACTGCATCTGACAAAATAGGTGAAAAAAATCAATCTTCAAAAATGCCTTAGAAAAAATGGTTTAACGAATAATTGCTATTCGGATAGGGTATTCTGGCATCACTGGATCCCAAATCCGCTTCAGATAGACGTGTTCTGACTTGACTGACAGAGGAACCGTATAATAATCACGGTTACGGTTAATCGTAAATAAATATAAAAAACCGTGAAATGAACCGTAACCGTTGCATCACTACTATACTATGAAGTATTTTGTTCCTTATTCATGATTATGTATATTTGTCAACTGTTGAGCTGAGACAATACCGTTTGCCTAATCCTAACCCGCATATATGGAGTATAGTGTGAATTTATGACAAAAACGATCAATATACGTGTACCATAGATAAAAAATATATACGTACTTATTATGCCTGGTTTACATTTTTTATTTCGAACTGGAACTGTCAAATTTCCGCTTGCCTAATGGGAATATGGTACCATCTACATTGAATTTGGCGTAAGCGTGACTTTGAACACAGATTGAATGTAGATGGTACCATATGATTCCCATTTGGCAAGCGAAACATTGACAGTTCCACTTCGAAGTGAAATTGAATGTTAACCTCACATTGTCTGAGTTTCATTCAATTTTACTTAGAAGTGGAGCTGTCAATAATGTTCCGCTTGCCAAGCGAAAATCATATGTTACCATCCACATTGTATTTTTGTGTTCAAAGGCAAGCTTAGGCCGATATCGAATTACAAGTCAAATTTGGACAGGATTTGGAGGTTAGATAAATTGACGTTTTGCGCCGTCTATTTACGGTTTGTTATGGCCGGGCTGGCGCAACGTGTGAAGCGTTGGGTCAGTATGTGGGAACCGGCCCGGTGTTGGGTTCGATCCCCAGCAATGGCAATAGACCGTAAAAAGTCGTATGCCTGGTATTTTAGCGGAACCCAGGAGGCAGAGTGCAAAAGGTATAGTTGTTCTCCCTATTCACGCCGGTAACCAGGCCGGAGAGATACACTCGCCAGTCGGTAGACTCCACCGCGAGCGCGGCTGTTTCTCCAGTACACACTGGTAGATCCAGTACTTCTGTGCTCCGATGGGGTCGAGGACCGTGGTTCGGAGTCCATGTTAAAATGTAGGTCACATTGCAAGGAATGTAAAAACCGGCTCCCCCTCCCTACCCTACGATCCCGTCTGCCGTCTATGACGTGCCCCTATATATCTGTATATAATGAGCTGGCAAATTGCCTAGTAGCAGTGCCAACCGTCCCTACTACAACCAACAACGGTATGTTATCATGTTGCTTATATTATAAAGCTCATTTGCATTTGCCGTTCATTAGATGGGAAAGGGCAATTCCATGTGTCAGTAGATAAACTATTTTTTCTGGAGCCAATTGCATCGATCAATAGCCTAGTTTACATCGATAACTCGTTTAGTTCGGTCCGATAGTACCAAGCTGGTGGGGATAGTACGGTGGGACCAATGCTTATGCGCAATTCGTCAAATGTCAAAAACAAGTCGAAATTATTCATCAACACAATTCGTAACCAAAAAAAACATAAGTACGCTCAGATTGCCTTAGAAACTCAGAACCAACACAATTCACAATAATAACAATCAACATAACCTCATAATTTTGATCCAGATCGAACCAAAAATTTAGTTCGGTACACTTGCTGGCGAGTACCGAACCAAGAGCGGACCTGCTTAGTCCGCAACTGTTTACACCATTCGAACCAAATATTTGGTTCGGATATAGTCCGAATTTGGTACTTGGTCCGCGGACCAAGTTGTCGGTATAAACTAGGCTATTGAGTATAGTTGATCGATGGCGAATTGACATTTGTTGAATTGAATGTGAATGGATAGAAAATGATCTGTCAATTATGAAGCCAACAATTCGGAAAAAAATTCAATGTAGCTCCTACACTATTATTATTATTATCGTCATCTATCTATGCTTTATCTATAATCTATATCTATCTATATACATTTATAAAAGGATGTTTGTCCGTAGAAAAGCAATAGCATTATGCTTGTATCTAATTTGGGAGAGAGAAGGCGTCATCCCCGCAATTGCTAATTATTCTGTTCTTAGACGTAAAGGTTCATGATCCCACTTTCATAAACTAGTTCTGTCACCTTTTCGGATCGCAGGGGCTTGCGATGGACCTGGTGGAGCTTTTAAAGAGTGCAGGAAAAGACCTACCAAGTGTTTGGAGTATCAGGGGATCTATCTTGTTAACCAAACTTACAAAAAAAAAACCTCAGATCCCATGAATCTAATTATTACACATCAAAAGCCATAACATCCAGATGAAACAGAGTTCATCAGAAACTCTGTACATCTACCAATACTCCTCGCTTAGCTTTTGTAATGAAAACGTCGCTTTCGTAAACTACTGGTTTTTATTTTATCACAAACAGTGAATTCATGATCTTTCACAAGCATTGCCCATGATACTACAACAGTGTGTGTTTTAGTATCCTGAGCATTACCAAACCCAGCTTCGATTGCATGATGCCAAATCTCATTCCTGTAATGAATTATGATGAAATATGATTAAAATTAAAGTATAGTTGATACATCAAACTTAAGGAGAAATCAAAAATATATAAGGACGATATAGAGGATATACAAACTTACACCGCACACTTTGTTGTCATAATGCCAGTTGGGTGTATATTATTTACAACTCCGTACATTCGATGTACAGAGTTTAATATTAACTCAAGCATAATTTACAAGATTCTTTTTGGGTATTTCGCCACACCTTATCAAATAACAATCAAACTAGTGTTTATAAACCCGATCTTCTATATTAGGTACCTGAAAAAAAGTCTATTAGTAATTAATAAAACCTATCAATATCAAACTATTCGGAAATGAATCTGCTTCCGTCGTCAGTGAAACCTAAAAAAGGAACAATTAATTCAAATTTAAGTTCGTTTTTTGTGCGATTTTGATGTAAAATTGTTTTTTTTTGTGTTTATGGCACAAATTGTCACTTTTACTGACATTGAAGTGACGTGTATGGTGTTGATTGTTCAATTTTACATATGTTCAGCATTTATAATCTACTTTTCTGGGCTATGTTCAATTTCTTGATAAAGGTAACCATGTATTATCTAGATTTACAGAGCAAGTTGCTACACATTCTTTAGAATTCAACATAACATATGCACTTTCTTTAAGTTTACGTTTTTTTAAACATGGCTCCTTGGCTAGGATTTTTGAATTATCCCAATTTATTCTATGATTATTATCAAATGTATGTTGACAAATTCCCGATTTATGAAATTCCCTTCTTTTCATGTATGATTTATGTTCTTCAATTCTCTTTTTCAAAGGTCGTGAGGTCTCTCCAATATAGAATTTATTACATTCACAAGAAATTTTATAAATTACGTTTTTAGTGAACTCATTAATATTATTAGGTCTAGTATTTGTTAAATTAGAGCGAAGTGTGTTATTATTTTTGAAAATGGTCCGTATATTATATGTCCGACCTAGACGTTTCAGTTTATGAGAAATTCCAGGTATGTATGGAATAATTAAATTAATTATAGGTATATTCTGTTCTCGTTGTCTTGGTTGTTCAAAACTATTATATTGTCATTCGTATATTGCTCAACTTAGATATAAGTAGGTTTGAGCAAGATCCTTTGTGAAAATGGTGGTTTTTCTTTGGATAGTATCCTTCACTTGAACGAGTTTCAAACGCTCGATAATCAAAAATAAAATATCAACAAAACTAGAATTGCGCACGCCTATGGTGTTGAGCGCAAAATAACGCGCAATCCAATGTGTTTTCAAGAGTTGTGGAGCTGTATAATATGTCTAGTTTTTAGATGACGTTTGTCAATCGGAATTGTCAGTGCATTGTCAATTGTCAGTGTCAGTACTGTCAAGTGTCAGTTCAGAGCTCAACCAAAACCTATTTAGTGTATGTTGGCCAATTTTATAAAAAATAATTAATTTACAATACAAATCTATGAAATAGAACCATAAACGTCCTATCCACGTATACAAGATTTTGCAAAATAGGCGCAGCAGTAAGTTTAGTGTTTCTGTTATTTATATTTAGCCACTGTCAAAACCGCTATTATTAGGGGGAGGTTCTCGTCAGATATCTTCGATTTTGTTCATCGAAAGATGCGGTAATTTTTGTTTTCTAGATTTTGTGAAGACATTTGTTGCTTAACGCAATAACATGCCAGCCGTAAGGGGTGATGGCATGCGAGGCCTGGCAGTTTTTATATCGGATATACGAAACTGTAAGTACCTACATCAGATATACATTATTCTGAGAGAATGTACATTATTTTCTCATTCCCTAACAATAACATTGATATTCCTTGCAAATCATCACAAAAAAATGTACATCTAAAATATACAGTGTGTCCGGTGTCCCCGGATCGACCGCGACGCATGAATAGGTGAAAAAGACAAACACATTTTTATTTGAAATTTCATCCTCTGGTGTTCAGCCCTGCGTGGATTTGTGTCTTACTTTTAGTTCCGAAAAATCAAGTATGTTTTGGAAATCAACCTAGAAGCTATTTTGCTCACTACTAAAGTGCTTTTTCTATGGGAAATTCGAGAACATTTGAAGAAATTCTGAATGAAGAAGAGTAGAATGCAAAATTTCAAACCTCTCCGCCCACTCTGATATTTTTTTCTATGACTATTCAATAATAAATGTATTATACATCCACTTTCCTATGGTTAATGTAACTCTTTACTCATACCAGTGACTTTTTTTTATTACTCAACTGTTTCCAACCAATGAAACACATCTAATGTCATTACTCCACTGTTCAAGAGCTTATCAGAAAATTCGACCGTTGCTAAGTTGGATTTTAACCGGTCAATAGTATGTTATTCAATGGGAATGGTAGATATTACTCACGAGGACGCCTACGGCTCGTAGCGTAATCATCTGAGTGAGTGATATCCATTTTCCCCGAGTAGAATACTATACTTTTTCAACGATTATTCAATAATTGAAGCGAACTTTGCAATATTTTATTTCATTTGGACGGCACTTTTTGACAACTAGTTTACTTAATTTGAGGTAAGGTTGTGAACACAATGTGACAATGACTATAAAATAAGTATGGACGATCAAATGTGCTGTTTCAAAATGATGTATTTGGAGGTTGACATTTTGTCGAATGTTCTGATTGGCTCTAAAACAGTGGAGTAATGAGATTAGATCATTTCATTGGTAAAAGTCAATTGAGTGATGAAAAAAAAGTCACTGGTATGAGTAACGAGTTACATTAACCGATAGAAAGTGGATTATTATACATCCACTTTCTATCTATAATTGAGTAGTCATAGAAAAAATCTTTTGTGGTCAATTGACCAAGTAGGTACGTGTCAAATTCTTTAGTTTTGCTAAAAAGATGAAGACTTGATTAATTACACGTGTACTCGGAAACATCTAACAAAAAGTGAGTATAGAGCACTCTTAATCACCGTATGTTTATTTTCAAAATTTGCCATTTAAAACTACATTGCATGAATTGATTTAAAAGCACATATTTCGAAATCGGTTGCTCCTAGCAACTTCGAGTATCATGTCTAAGTGAAAATGATGGAATATTTTTTTTTACCCAAAACAAAGATACAGTTTTGGGTAAAAAAGTTATGACTATTTGTAACAGTAAATGAATTTGTAGATGGCGCTACATTATGGGATTCATTTAAATAAAACAAGAATACAAATTGAACTTTGACACCCAGTATATTGAAAACTATGTGTTTCCAAACCACTGTTTATATGAAAAAAAATCTTATTTCCTTATGTAGCATTACCCCTCAAATTATCCGAACGTTATTTCCGGACAGCCTGTATAGCTTGTCCCAGGATGAGTGTCCAAATAGATGTGAATTCGAAAAAGTAGCCAGTGAACATGCCTTTATTTCAGGAAATTGTTTTAAAAAATCAAAATTAGCTTAGAAAAATGCTTACGCTTGAACAACAAACTTATGTTATTCGATGTAAGGGACTGTGAGATTTTCATATCAATAATATTCTCTTCCAAAAGACAGTTTACCTCGCAGTTTACTCTTGACTACTTTCATACATTTGTCTCAAAAACACCTTGTACAGGGTGTCCCAGCAAAGGTGGCCACCGGCCATATCTCGGAAACTACTGGACCTAAAAGTTCAGGAAAAAAAATATGATCACTAAAGTGGCCACGAGAAAATGCTGGGAAATATTTATAACTTCGAAATTTTTCCGCTAGGGGGCGCAATCAAAGCTTAAATATGAAAATTCGAAATTTCTCCGGAAATTCTCAGATTGAGGTATATCTTTATCAACATGGTTAGAAAACCTAGACAATTTCACGTCTTTTTGGTACAGGGCTCATTGGCGTACCGATCTTCGTGTGAGTAGGGGAAGGTAGTGAAGGTGTAATTGTTCAAGTGGCTGTAACTTATAAACGACTTGTCCGATTTTGTTGCGTATAGGCTTGTTTGGAAGATAAATGTGAGTACTTTCGTATATCGTATCCAGTGATGCGTGATTGTCTACAGAAAAGTTGCTAGAAGGCGTAATTTGAATTAAAAACTGTTATTTTCGTTTCACCGCAAAAATTTAAATGGTACGGTATAATTCTGATAACAGAATCGAAATGAAGATTAAATTTAAAAGAAAAAACCTTAAAAAAAAAAAAAAAACTTAAAAACCTTAAAACATTAAATTTTACATAATTTGGACTAGTTTTTATTATCAGAATTATACCATACCATTTAAATTTTTGCGGTGAAACGAAAATAACAGTTTTTAATTCAAATTACGCCTTCTAGCAACTTTTTTGGAGACAATCACGCATCACTGGATACGATATACGAAAGTACTCACATTTATCTTCCAAACAAGCCTATACGCAACAAAATCGGACAAGTCGTTTATAAGTTACAGCCACTTGAACAATTACACTTTCACTACCTTCCCCTACTCACACAAAGATCGGTACGCCAATGAGCCCTGTACCAAAAAGACGTGAAATTGTCTAGGTTTTCTAACCATGTTGATAAAGATATACCTCAATCTGAAAATTTCCGGAGAAATTTCGAATTTTCATATTTAAGCTTTGATTGCGCCCCCTAGCGGAAAAATTTCGAAGTTATAAATATTTCCCAGCATTTTCTCGTGGCCACTTTAGTGATCATATTTTTTTTCCTGAACTTTTAGGTCCAGTAGTTTCCGAGATATGGCCGGTGGCCACCCTTGCTGGGACACCCTGTATATTGATTGATTGAGCTCATTATTCACATCATAGTTTGAGGTCAAGCAGAACATTCAGCCCTAAGACTTTTTGTCATTATTCGGACACTTATCCTGGGGCACACTGTATGTAGAGGGTTATTCATTTTCAGCGACAAAGTGCCAGTTCTCGTAAACTATTCATCATATAAAAAATCTGTAGATTAATGTGTCCAAGAGAAAATGCTGGGAATATATTTCAAGTTTCTAGGATCGCCAGAAGAGGGCGTAACGGTACTATGAAAACAGAAAATCGACATATTTTGGAAGTTTCTCTCATTGAACTACCAAAAAAGAATATGGGACGATATTTCCTACAAAATTGCCCCCAGACACTTCTCTCTAAGTTGTCAGATTAGGCAGCTACAGGTGGTCATACTTGATGTTACTAAATTGCTTAAAACCTCAGAATCCCTCAACTGATTTGACCGTTCTTTTTCTGGTTTATGGGTTTCGGATCAATTTTATTCGCCTGAGCCTACCACAGAACGACAAACCCACTCAATAGATGTCTCTATCGTGTTATTTGGAAAATTTTCTACGACTGATACAGATAATTTCTTTATACCTTTCGAAATAACTTCAGAAATTCATCGAGGAATACTTTTGAAACCGCCCCTGTAATTTTGAATGTGTAAAAAGATAGGAGTGTCTTGCCAACGAAGGTGGACATTTTAAGCATTGGCAAAGTTTTTTTTTGTGTTAGTTTCATTTTTTTGAAATAAGGAATAAGATGTTTACTATGGTCTATCGTATTATTTGTGGCTTGTGGCGCACTTTATTCTTCTTGACAACTGCTCGTAGAAAAGGAAACGAAAAAAAGTTGGCATTCTCACATACACTGTGGGCCAAATTAAGTTTGATCATAATTTGATCCCCAATAACTATATTGTTTGTTTATGGATTTTGATGATTTTTTGATATGATATTAGTCAAACCTCCAAAACTTAGCTTCCGAATTTGGGCCAGGGCCGGACTTGCGACGTTTATATGCAATTGGTTCATTTAAGCCAGTTGCAAAAACGAACTGCGCTGCTCATAGACCAACTGAACCCTACAAAACGATGTATTTTCTTGTATATTGATACTAGTCGGCATTAGAACTATTTGACTTCACATTGATCAAGGTTTTCTTGGAATGTCATCACAACATTGTAAGTTTGGAAAAGTTTTGCCATTCTTTTTAAAGATTAGAATTTGCCTGTTCATTTATGAATTATTAGACATAGCTCTATCTTCTGAAGATAAAGTTTTGATCACAGGGTTGATGGGAAAGAGTATGGGTGTACGAAAATTGGTCAAAATGTTTCCTGAAAACAACTGGAAGTTGAGTACCATAAGAAACGTTATCGCGAAAATGGAACTATTTAAATAAAGGTTTGGAAAAGAAGTGGACGTTGTCAGGAAAATATTCCAATAGTTCAGCAAATTGTCGAAACCGTTAATCCACCAGATGTGATAAGTTCAAGAGAAAATTCAAGAACAACTAGAATGAAGAGAACAACAGTGCGAAGAATATCAAAAAGTGATCTTAACCTTAACAACGTATACAAAAAGGCGTATTGCCAAAAGCTAACCGCGGAAAATAAAAGAAAAATACTTTAAAGATTTCATAGCAGGGAAATCGCGAATATTCGGTTTTCCAATGAAAACCTTTTCCGTTAGATGACCTTTAAAAAAATTTAGTTTATCTGTGAGTAGCGCAGCTCGTTTTTGCAACGAGCTTTAATGCACCTATTTCATAAAAACGTCGTCAGTCCGGTCCTGGCCAAAATTCGGAAGCTCAATTTTGAAAAAAGATCCAGAACATATTAACTAATATCATGTCCAAAAATCATTGAAATTCATAGACAAACAAAAAAGTAATTCAGAGTCAAATTATGCTCTAACCTTATATTTGTTTTCATATATTTTTTTGGTAGTTCAATGGGGAAAATTTCGAAAATATGTCGATTTTCTGTTTTCATAGTACCGTTACAACCCTTTGCGGCAAAAGACATTTTTTTAAATTTCATGATTTTTAATTTTTCTGATAAAAAAGTATGGAACCATACTCGAGAAATACAATATAAAATAGAAAATCCAGGTCTGTATTAACAAAAATCAAGTTGATGATGGTTGTCCGGAAAGGAAAGTTCGTTCGCATAATTTCAAGACATCATGTTGTAGATCGGAAAAAATATACATACATACATGAGAATGCTTCAGGAGCAAATTTCAGTTTTTTTTTTCGTAAAATTCATGATGAAAAACTTTCCCCTCCTTGTTACTCAATCGCTGGAAATACTGTATAATGAATTCCATAATGCCTCTTTCAATTCTGTGGGATATCATCACACATATGACTTGATACGATTTTGTACGTTTTTGAGTTTATGAGAACACTAATCAAAATGAAATGCAAAAGACCTTAGCAAGTTTTAAAAAGGCGATACAAACATGTTTATAAACTGTATGCTTCATTAAGAGGCATGTACATATTTACATATTTTATTCTTCTAGGAATCTAATTTGTTTTGTTATGTAACGAGGCTATAAAATCATATCTTTCAATTCATGCCAAAGTCACATTTTAATTTTTAATCAAGATAACTGATACACCTAGATATCTCCTGCGAAATAATAGACTCAGTTGACTTATCAAATTAATTTTATTGCAGGCAAAAGCAAGGAGGCTGAAATAAAACGAATAAATAAAGAACTGGCCAATATACGAAGTAAATTCAAAGGGGACAAGACACTAGATGGATATCAGAAGAAAAAATATGTCTGCAAACTACTATTCATATTTCTTTTGGGACATGATATTGACTTTGGACACATGGAAGCGGTTAATCTGCTATCGTCGAATAAATACTCAGAAAAACAAATAGTGAGTCACCTGAATTCAATTTTGTAGAGGTACAAATTCCGTGTATATTGAAGCAAAACAATGATTTGTGAAAATCTTAAACGATGAGTAACACAAAATCGCATATCAAAATTATGAAGTAATTCTAAGATTTTAATGATTTTATCTGTTGGCCATAATTTCGCATATATGTATTATATTCTTATCTTTCCATCTTTCGCCAATTCAATGGCATTTTTTGACCAAAATATATTAATCCAATCTGTTTCCCTGGACGTCTTTACTCACTTTTTACTTTCCAGGGCTATCTTTTTATATCGGTACTAGTAAACACGAACAGCGAACTTATCAAACTTATTATTCAAAGCATAAAAAATGACCTGGCATCTAGGAATCCTATCCACGTGAACCTTGCCCTGCAATGTATTGCCAATATCGGAAGCAGAGAAATGGCCGAGGCTTTTGGACATGACATACCTAAACTTCTTGTATCAGGGTATACTTTTCAATTATTCATAGATGGTTTTTATTTTTGTCCATTATCAGCGATACCATGGACGTTGTCAAACAAAGTGCGGCTTTATGTCTCCTGAGGTTGTTCAGAACATCGCAAGAAATAATCCCAGGGGGAGAATGGACTTCTCGTATAATACACCTTTTAAATGACCAGCACATGGGAGTTGTCACTGCAGCAACCAGTTTAATCGATTCTCTCGTTAAAAAGAACCCGGATGAATATAAAGGCTGTGTCCCCTTGGCAGTGTCACGACTTAGTCGGGTAAGTTTTTGCTGGTACGATAGATAAGTATAATTGTCGTTTTGCAGATTGTAACTGCTAGCTATACGGACTTGCAAGATTACACGTATTATTTCGTACCAGCACCATGGCTCTCTGTTAAACTGCTACGTCTTTTACAAAACTACACTCCTCCAGGTAATACTTCATGAAAAATGGTTTTTTGGGTAATTAGTTTTGTTCCAGCTGAAGATCCTGGTGTGCGTGGTCGTTTGAATGAATGTCTGGAAACAATTCTGAATAAAGCGCAGGAACCACCAAAGTCGAAGAAAATTCAGCATTCCAATGCCAAAAATGCTGTGCTATTTGAGGCAATCAGTCTTATCATCCATAATGATAGGTGTGTATATTAGGTTTGTTCCGACCTACACCATTGGAATCATTCCGGAATAGTTATTCGAACTGTTAGAACTGGATTCTGTTGCCCATGGTCTAGATTTTTAACATTTCCATGACGATCCCAGATTCGCACCTAGTTGGAAGGGATCCAAGTACCGATTTTGGTTTTTGAATCTTCATCATTCATCAAGATGGAATATTTTCACTCAAAAATAGAAAGGATTCTGAACTGAATTGTCAACAAATGAACAACGTTAACTACTCCATTGCAGTGGCGGCTCGAGGTTAATTCAATTGTTAGGTCAAAATAATACGATTTGTGCGGTGGAACAAAGCAAACATTCGGAGACGAAAAAAATGTCCATAGCACCCATCCTCTAACATTTAACGCGATGTCTCATGTTTCAATATGGTAAAATCGAAGGAAAGCAAATACATAATTGAATTAAATCGTACTGAGCGCAAAAAAAGTAAAAAGCACCAGTATAAAGACTTGGCAATTTTGAAAAACTCACCTATTCATAAAATGTAGTCTAGAATCGTGAACCATTTCTCATTTTAACAAAAAACATTACTCATTATACAAAGTTCAAAAAGTCATGAAATTGACTTGAAATTTTTTTAAATTCAAAATTTCACACACAAGACAACCATCTGACGGATCCGACATTTTTAAAACAAAATTCGCGACCGATTACTGATGTTATGTAAACAATCCGCCCGCAAAATAAAATCAATAGAAATCTATCAGCATCACCTGACTTGACATTACTGGACATTTCCTCAAAATGTGTGACGAAGAAGGAAGACGTTCGAAAACGGGAGCGTAGGTCGCAAATTAACCCCGTGCCAATGTGGGAGTTGTCTTGGTCAATGCCTAACATGACATTTTTTTTCTCATTCTAACACACTTCTCTCTCTCTCTCTGTGACCCAAGCCGCTTATGCGTGATAATATTGCATTTTGATTGCAAGCGATTTTTCGTCAAAGCTGAATTTTGACCCAAATAATCTGTGCGACGGAAGCTTTTCCCGGGTATCATAACGTGCGCGCATTATGGGATGTATTAATGGAAGTTTTTTTTTAGAAAAATATTATTAAAGTAAATTGATATTAAATCTTGTTGATTATTTGGGAGGCCAATGACCATTTGACCATATTGTAAAGCCGCCGTTGCTCCATAGTGAATACCATAGTCTTACAATAATAAGGCACATAACACCTATACCTTTAGCATTGAATGTTTTGACCCAAACCAAAGAAAATTCTACGACAAGAAGGCTCATCCTCAAAGGCGCCCGTGAAACGACATGGAGACTCGCAATAATCGATTTCGCTGCATACCCGCTGCGTTGCGTTGCCGGATAGTCTGGAGGTTTAATATATTTCGGATTTTTTTACATTGGTTTAATGGGTTGCAGTTGGGTTTTTACTTTTGCTTTGAAATAATAATTTGTATTTCAACAAGTAGGCACATGTTGTTTCCTAACATATCTTACTAAATGAATGTCGAGGATACTCCTTACCCAATTTTAAGATGAATACCACGTAGAAAAGTTTTTTTTCCTCTTAAAAAAAAGGTACTCAGACAATGCATAATATTTCACATGTCATTTTGTATTCTTCGTTTTTTATTTTGTACTGAATTTATTCGAAAAGATAATTGAAAACGAACAAATTTTCATGGCCACTTTTTTTCTCTTTTCTCTCTACAAGAGAGCATGGTCGAAAGTGAAATTCGATGTTTCGAGTTCTCACAACCATCCTCATGTTTTTCTTCAATACGAACCCAGATTTTTTGAATTCATTTTTGGATAACTCTGCGTCCTGAAAATGATGATATAATGTCACAATTGCCTTCTTGAAACAATGCCGAAAGTAAATACGACTGTCATCAAAATCCAAAGTTGTTGATCCTTTCAGAACGCGTCGCTCGTCGGATCGTAGTTATGGTAACAACAATAATTTTTGACTTGAATACAGCGCCAACTTTGAAAAAAGTGAAACAAAAAAAATTAAAACCAAAAAAGAGAAGAATATGGTGCATCACTATTTTCAAGGAGCAAAGACTTATCTAAAAATGAATTAAAAAAGTTGGGTTCGTATTAAAAAAAAAAGTTCATGATGGTTGCGAGAATTCGAAATGTCGGATTTCAATTTCGACTATGCTATCTTGAAGAGCAGAAAAAGTTGCCATGAAAATGTGTCATCTGTTTGGATTATCTCTTCAAATGAATTAAGGAAAAAATAAAAAAGAATTTTAAAAAAATTCGGTTATTGTCGGATATCTCCGGAAATCATTGGAATTTTCCAAGTTTCGAAGCGGCATTTTTTGAGATTGAAATTGCGCAACTTTGCCTCTATTTGACCGACTTTGTATCTCTTACGGTTCACGAGATCCCCATGCATACACTCGAATTTGTAAAACCCTGTATATTTTCTTTCAATATGTTCCCATATTTACATGAAAACATATTTCGTCAATGCCACATTTTTTTCGTAGAATTTAAAATACAAATAATAAATTCAATATCTTATTCGGAAAAATAACAAGTACTGCAGATATTGGAGACTTGATGTTTATACTTTTATACATATTCTAAGTACTATTTGTTTTGTGAGTTTTTAATTTTTCGATCATATTTTTTTTTGTAAATTCATGCCACCTGCGAAATTTAAACATGTTTGTTTTGACCAGATGCTCAATCAGAAATACTCGGTGTTGATAACACTCGTCTTCCTTGTTACCTAACTAGTGTACATTTTTAACTAGAAGCTTTTTTTTTTAATTTAAAGCCTATCAACTCCTGATCTTTATAACTGTCGGAACATGTTTTGAACAATACAAAAGATCGTTGCACTTTCAAATATGTCTCACTTGACCCTCTATTTTTTTTGTAAAATGGACAATTGATTTGAATCAACAAATTTTTGATTTTCCGAGTTCTGTAGCGCCTGAGAGAAATTGAAGGTACGAAACTTGTCGTTTACTTTCTTGATGAGATATCCAGCTACTACGGTGGTCTTTTTTGAGGCTGTTCAACTATCACATGCCTGTTTATTTTCGCAACCGAATTTATTTGAAGATGTATCTTTTCCGTTGCTCTCTGTATCAACAGCTTTATCGTATGTTACAGCGGTTTGCCTTTTTTTGAGCACATCCGTCACTTAAGACTGATGATCTGTGTCCTCTAGACAGTTCGAAAACATTGATGGTTTTAATAGTCCAGTAATGGTTTAGATTGGGAACGAAAGCCAAAATACCAGCCGCCATGTTGTCTTCATCACCAAAAAAAAATATTTTAGATGTCCTGAATCAGTCGCTTTGTTAAATCAAATGAGGTTGATCCTTTGTCAATGTCAAACACAGCACATCAAAGTTGATTATTTTGTCTCCTGATTTAAAAGCACCCATTGACAATTTATTACGAATACTCTCAAATAACATCAAAGATACCAAAGATCTTGTTATTTCCAAACGAAGAATACGTATGTTCTTTTTTTATCCCAAAAGTTTGAAAGTAGTTTGGTTAGTACTTCCCTGATCACAAACTATTGCCTGTGGAGAAAAAACTTTTTCAATTATGGTACAGTGTGGCAAACGGATCGGTAATGGAAAGAATTCGTATAAAAAAAATCGATATTGCCATATTTAACTACCAGAATGCAAAACCTGTTGCTTCGTGAAACAAAGCTCATTTAAAATCGATTTTTATGATTACAAATATTGACAAGGAAATTTCAAAGTATATTAACGTACATTTTTCAATCAATTTTCAATGCATAACTAGTTTTTTCAAGACCTAATCTTAGAATGAGTAGAATTTTCTCCAAATATTATTATAGTCGAAAGGCGTATCTTGTAGGAGTCTTATTGGTTGTCCAATGTGATCACACTTTTTTGATGAATGAAACGGACTCGCAATTGGCCGTAGTGAGTAACGTGACAATTTTCGGTGCATCATAACAAAACCGGCACAATAGCAAATATTGAGACATTCAGTGGCGGTGCTTTAATCTGCTAATTCTGAGCTTTGTTTGAGAATAGTTGCGAAAAAGTTATTTTTGTTGTTGATTATTGACATTATTGTTACCTGGTTGTTGTTGTTGATGTTCTTGTTGTTGTTCTTATTGTCGTTGTTGTTGTTGATTATTGTTATCGCTGCTTTTATTTGTTTGAAATAATGAACAAATATACTCACGGGAAAACACTGCATAGTCAAGCAAGAGAAGTGATAGTGAACGTTTATAGGTATATACCTAATTGATATAAATTATACTTTGGAGTATTTTTCCTTGTGTCTATAGGGTTTGTGATGAGGTAAATCAAGTCACTAAAAAAGATTTTTTTGCAAATATTGTGACAATGACAAATCAACAAAATCTCTCCCTCATTATAGTTTAGACAAAAATAGTCTTGAACATCAGCCAACACAACACGCCACTGGGTTTTTCATGAATGAAACCAGCCATGTTTTAATACTATTTCGTTCCCCTATACAGGGTGTTTCCTAAAGATTGGTAAAAAATTCGTTGTGTGATTCCTGGGGTATTTTCATGAAAAAAAGTTCTTATAAACATTTGCCGAAAAATGCTTCCTAAGGGAGCTACGCCCCTTTAAATAGGGCACCCCGAAGACGGTTTTTCCTCAATATTTCCGAAACCTTACATACAAAAATCATGAAATTTGGTACATCATACAAACTTTTAATGCTGAATGAGAATTTGAGCTCAGAATTTCAAAATTTTAATCAGGGGCGTACCATACTGGCGTACCATACCATTTAAAAAATTGGATTCTTTTAACCTTTAACCCCGCCAGTATGGTACGCCCCTGATTAAAATTTTGAAATTCTGAGCTCAAATTCTCATTCAGCATTAAAAGTTTGTATGATGTACCAAATTTCATGATTTTTGTATGTAAGGTTTCGGAAATATTGAGGAAAAACCGTCTTCGGGGTGCCCTATTTAAAGGGGCGTAGCTCCCTTAGGAAGCATTTTTCGGCAAATGTTTATAGGAACTTTTTTTCATGAAAATACCCCAGGAATCACACAACGAATTTTTTACCAATCTTTAGGAAACACCCTGTATATACAAAATTCTTTTTCTTTTAAACTCCGTGCCTTTCGCGATTTTTCTCTGAACTGCATCAACACGAATGTCTTGGAAATATTAGAAAATGGCATGATTCAGAAAAAAAATCTTCACTTCTGATGTATCTCTTTTTCAATAGAAATATGTTTCTTTTACATCTTTTAAGCTTTGAGTTCTGATATCGGAGATGTTTCTTTAATGTCATTCGAATTCAAATTCAAATTTGTTTATCGAGTTAGTACAAAAAAAAAAAGGTTTACAATCGTCAAAATGTGAAAATATGATAAAGTGAACAAGCTTAACACTAAACTAAAAATACACAATTCCTAAAATATTTTATAAAAACAGAATAGTACACAGATTGAAAATGAATACAATATAATGTTTTAGAATTAAGTACATACATTTAAAAAACATGGTTTAGAAATTCATTTATTGAGCGGAACGCATTGTCCATTAATAGTGATTTAATTTTTGTCTTGAAATTCTTAACTGGTAACTGACAAATATTATTTGGCAATTTATTGAAACATTTAATGGACCAGTACCCTGAGCCATCTTGACACCTTCTCAGTCTCCAGAAAATTGGAACCAACCTATGTTTATTGCGTGTGTCCTGTTCATGGATATCATTGTATTTCTCAGTGATATTCAGTCATTTTTCGTGGCGTCATCAAACTATTCGGAAATTGGGCTATGTGATTTATAAACGGCCTTTCTTTTAATTTCCAATTTTTATAAAAAGACACCTTTGCAGACGAAGCGGGATTATTACTTCTTGGTAAATTATGTTTCTTTTCAGAATATGTCTTTGTGGGTCTTTGAATTGTCAGAAATGAGTTATTGTCGTCTTTGTATTTGATTGGAACGGCATCTTCTTTTAAGAAGTGTCGCTTTTCGGTCTTGTAATCTTGTTTAGTAAAGTGCTTTTCGCACAGGCGTTTATTTCCTAAATCATCAGGATATAATCCTTATAATGTTGCATTCTTTGAAAATCACATTATTCTGTTAGGAATAATCGCTCTACTTAAGTGAAGTAAAATTCCTGGTAAAATTACGGGGAAATTATGATTGAGCGATTCCTAGGTATACCCAAATGATGGCATACGTTTCATTTGGCTAAATCTCAAAATCACCTTTTCTCGAAAAACAGCGATTTCCTTGTGCTTATATTCCTCTAAATACCCGTCTAAATCCTCGAAGAGAGATTAGTGAGAGCGTTAGAAAACAATGCGAGATGAATAAAAAATATGGAAGATTATTGCCATCACCGTCTTCAACATTCATATTATCATCAGGCTCCATCGTTATTTATTTTTTAAAGGTAAATCAGGTCAGAAACTGTGCGGAATTTGAACGCGTTACATTGACATTGAAGCATCCGTAGTTGTATAAGAAGGTAACATCTTCAGGTTGAGTCGGGAGGAACGGATCAAATTTCAGGAGTGTGTACACGCGAAAAAAATATAAAAAAACCATATGTTGAAGAGGCCAGCTTTGTTTTTGTTCACTTACCGGTGAAATGACAAAATATCTGCCTGGTTCTACTTTCTGGCTACACACTACAGACTTTCTAGTAATTGTTTTATCAATAAAATACTTGATAGCGCAATTTAGAATAGAAAATAATTCACAGGGCTAGGTTTTCTAGAGAACTATACTAACGTACCAACCACACAAAACGGTTGTTTGTGAACAATAACGTCCAGGCCTCAAGTCTCGGTTTTGCTACCAGATGTTGCTATGTTTCAAAATGAAACGTAAACCTCAATACAGATTTTCACCTCCAAAATGTTTTTTGATGACAGAGAAGTCATTTGTGACGTAAAACTGAAGATAAATGGAACTATGAGTGAATGAGATTGGTGATTTAGAAGCAGTTAGATAGGACATGAATTAATTTATTTTTCCAATTTTTTTTTTTTATTAAAAAAAGAGTGAATATTTACATGAATGATGCTTGGGTTAGTGATTTTTGTTCTGTTACTTGTCTTGTGGCTTCAAGTCTATGGTAAATAATAAGCCAAAACATACACGAATAAACTATAAACTGCCAGCTAAAGTGCGCATGCCATCCCAAGCGGTTTCAACCTTCAGTCAGGTTAGGAAGAATACTCGGTTTGCGAACAGTTTCAGGTTAGATTGGAACGCTCAACTGGCGAGGAATCATTCATTCATTACTCAGTTGGAAGGGAATTGTTTTATTGGACAAGATGCATGATTCCAAGTATGGTTTTTGGTCGGGTTGGAACAAACTTTGATTTCAGAAGTGATAATACTTTTCACTTTTTTTTTCAGTGAGGCAAATCTATTAGTGAGAGCATGCAATCAACTAGGCCAGTTTTTGAGCAACAGAGAAACCAACCTGAGATACTTGGCATTGGAGTCGATGTGCCATTTAGCCACTTCTGAATTCTCCCACGAAGCCGTCAAAAAGCACCAGGAAGTTGTCATCCTCTCTATGAAAATGGAAAAAGACGTTTCCGTAAGACAACAAGCAGTTGATTTGCTTTACGCGATGTGTGACAAAAGCAATGCTGAAGAAATTGTTCAAGAAATGTTAAATTACCTAGAAACTGCTGATTACTCAATTCGAGAAGAAATGGTGCTCAAGGTTGCCATTTTAGCGGAAAAGTATGCCACAGACTATACTTGGTACGTGGACGTTATTCTCAACCTGATCAGAATTGCTGGCGACTATGTTTCTGAGGAAGTCTGGTACAGAGTAATACAGATCGTCATCAACAGAGATGAAGTTCAAGGATATGCTGCCAAAACGGTATTTGAAGCTTTACAAGCTCCAGCATGTCACGAGAATATGGTCAAAGTTGGCGGCTACATTCTAGGAGAATTTGGAAACTTGATTGCTGGCGACTCAAGATCATCTCCTGCAGTGCAGTTCCAACTTCTACATTCTAAATATCATCTTTGTTCGCCTATGACTAGAGCGCTATTACTTTCTACCTACATTAAATTCATCAACTTGTTTCCCGAAATCCGGACGCAAATTCAGGACGTTTTCAAACAAGACAGCAACATTAGATCAGCTGATGCTGAACTGCAACAAAGAGCATCAGAATATTTACAGCTTAGTATCATTGCGTCTTCCGATGTGTTAGCTACTGTTTTGGAGGAAATGCCCGCTTTTCCAGAGAGGGAAAGCTCAATTTTGGCCGTTCTCAAGAAAAAGAAGCCCGGTAGAGTTCCTGAGAATGAAGTTAAGGAGAATAAGAGTCCCACTCCAGTATCCAATGCCAATCATAACAACGAAGTTACAAGGTGAGTTGATAGAAATTTATTTTATGGATAAGGTATATATTATGTACAGTTGCGTCTCGATAATCCGCTCTTCTGTAATCCAGGGTAACTGGCGGATTACCGAAAACGGCAGAAATCGAGAATAGCGTCTACTTTTCACAAAATGTCTATACGACTAACCGTAACAACTCTGCACGCTGTTATCTTCTATGTACGCTGGATTGCTGAGAGCAGGGAGACAAATACATATACAGGGTGTCCCTGAAATGACTGTACAACGCTTGACCATAAATTCCTTAACCAAAAATAAGGTGATCTAGGCAAACTTACCTATATCCAAAATTGCTTCGTTAGGTATACATAGGACGTAAAAGATTCACGAAAAATTTGGTTTTTTCTACATTTTTCAAAAACGTGCTAATCGACTAATTTTTGGTACTTAGTCTTGGACCATGAAACTGCGTTTTTGTTTCTATAAAGTATGAATTTACCGGAAGTGTTATAAAGGTGACGTCTTATGTAGTTATTTCTTTTGATTTTTCTTGGCTTTGACTTTTTGATAATCCAGATATTTTTATCTAAAAGTTTGATGTATTGGGAAGTTTTTCTCTCTCTTGAAAAATTTTGCCAAGATAAGTGGTTGTGCCAAAAAAAAATTTGTTTCAACCAGCTCCACAGATATTTTACCATTGATTTATTTTTTCCTAGCATAACTATTCATTCCAGTCCAGCAGATTTTTTCAACAGACGAGAAAACTTTCTTACACACTGGGTTATTAGATGAAAACATCTGAATCATCAGAAAGTCAATTCCATAAAAAATCAGTGACGTCATATGCAGCTCTATCTTTTACAAAATCGATTTTCTCATCGTAGCGCCTATTTTACAGCTAGCAGATCTTTTTCTTATCAAGAAAAGACCTTTTATCGTATCTTTAAATTTTTGATCCATTTCACCTCTTGCTAACCGCATCTGCGGACATACTGTTTAGGGTGTTCTATTTGAAATGAGCAAGTGAACACCAAAAGTGCCAAAATCTTGAAAATATTTTAGCTTGGTTGCCTCCATAGATGTTAATATAACAACATTGTGGAGCATCTCAAAATTAGTAGAAAAATCAAAGTTGTTTAGAACCATCGAGATGGAATCCAAGAGCACATCAATTGGGGATTTTGAAGAATTTAGATGCTCTTGGATCCTTTGGTTGAAAGACTGTGAACGCTTCTTTTGTCTGAAGTCTCCAAATTATCCGTAAATATGGAAGAAATTAGAAACCTTGTTTATATTAAACGTAGAACTCTAAACAATCTTGACATTATCAAAAAATTTCTTGAAGATGTCTCCAATTTTTGTTACAATAGGACCTGAATAGCTAATTTTAAATATGTGGGAGGTTGTCATGGTAAAATTGTCCCATTCTGATCTAGAAGAGTAAATTTTATGTCTTTTGGAAACAAGATTGCCGATAGGGCGGTATGAATAAAGATAAGCAAATGCTTTTTTGCTATCTTTGTCAGTTGCTTATAAAGTGTATAAGTCTATTTCAAGAAATTCAAGTAAAAGCATTTGCTTGTTCTTTATTCATATCACGGATTGTATCGTTGTTATAGCTGTTGCTGATAGCTATTTGAAATTATGTTTTTTGACAAAGTCGACAGGAATTGTGAACATTCCATGAATTAATTAATGGAACTGCCATTTTGAGTGGGCTTTCTAATATTGGATAAGAGAGAAACATCCATAAATGTATTCCGATCGATCCTAGATCTTGTCCACATATCGTCCCCAGAAATGCACCCTGTCAATCAGCTTATGATCATATCTATAAAGTTTGCTTTCAAGGCAAACATGAAAAGCTTTGACAGATATGGAGGGCTAGATCCTTCAGTCCATCCTTCTGACGTTGAAACATTGTTAAACTAGAAGCAATACAAATTCAGACAATGTTTCAAAGGAGTCAAATTTCACTTTTGTTTTCCAATCCAAAAACCCCCTGTATATGTAGCAGATCCTTCCTCATCGGAACTACTCCTGGATCACCCAAAAATCTAGAAATATCTTTACAAAAATGTATTTTATTCTATTTTACGCGTTCCGACTTTATGCCATATCAAGAGCAATTTTTTGACGAGGATGAATTTCACAAGAAAAAATGGCGTGAAAAAAATCTTTGTCGAAAAGATTGAGTAATAGGTCATTTCGAAGATCTTCTGTACCTCATCATATCCTCTTAGTTTGGATGACACGCTGTCATATCAACAGAAATGATAGCAGATGCTTGAAACTCGGCAATTGTAATCTGGGTCAAAGGGCCTTCAAAATAAGGTATCAATCGACCCCTGTTTCCATTTGATTTTTTCATTTAAATTGGCGTCCAGCTGTTATTTTCCCATTTTCAGCTGTCACTACTACGTCAAAAAATGCACAACGTCCTCACATATGGTGTGTCCAAATTACATTCGCATATATCAAACGGTTCAAAAGTTAGAAGGGGAGGGGACCTTTTAGATCCGCACTGTATACACGAACTTCCATAGATTTGATAAATTAATCCCGGAGTGGTTACACATATACAGTGATAAAGAAGTTATCGAATTATCATCTTCTTTGATTTAGCAACATGGCTGGGGCCGACTTACTTGGGCTTTCAACTCCACCGACGTCCCAACCTTTTAATGCCAGTAATACCGGAGTCCTTTTGGACGTTTTAGGAGACATATACAATAAACCCAGCAACAATGTTACCGCACAAAATTCCTCTTCTGTTGATGCCAAAAAGTAAGTTTTATCATCTAAAAATGATAAAAAAAACAAAATCGTATATTCTAGATTCGTTTGTAAAAACAATGGTGTGTTATTCGAGAACGATCTTATTCAAATCGGCGTGAAGAGCGAATACCGTCAAAACCTGGGCAGACTTGGCCTATTTTATGGAAACAAAACAACAGCTACGCTCCAAAACTTTGTCCCCACCCTTATATGGTCCGATGAGCAAGCAGCCAAAATGAGCGTTCAAATGAAATCTGTTGAGCCTTCTTTGGAAGCCGGAGCTCAAATCCAGCAAATGATCAATGCTGAGTGTATTGATGATTACACTGATACGCCTAGTATAGCAGTGAACTTTGTTTACAATGGCGTTCCCCAGAAAATCATCGTTAAACTTCCTTTGACGTTGAACAAATTCTTCGAGCCTACTGAAATGAATGGAGAATCATTCTTTGCCAGGTGGAAGAATCTTGGAAAGTATGAACATTGTTCAACATGTTTGTTGGTTGTTATTGACAAAACGCCTTTTCAGTGCCAATCAACAGAGATCTCAGAAAATATTCAAAGCCTCTACTCCGATGGACCTTCAAGCTGCAAGAACAAAGATGCTCGGTTTTGGGATGCAACTTTTGGATGGCATTGATCCCAATCCGGATAATTTTGTGTGTGCTGGAATCATTCATATGAGATCCCAGCAAGTAGGGTGTTTACTACGTTTGGAACCGAACAAGAATGCTCAGGTAAGATATCTTTGATTTTTTTTTCTAAAAGATCAATTTGCAATAAAAAAAACGATATCCGACTTCATACTTACTTGATAAATTATTGTTGAAATATCTATTTATTTCTGAGCCAATTTGTTCTCTTCATTTTCTTTTGTTCGGCGCATGGTTCTTGCTTAAAAAAATAATACATTCATATACCTACATCTTTGCGTTAACTAACTGTTTTCCATCCACTTGAACATTTTTATTTTTCATATATTCTGGTATGTATTATTCTTGGAAAGATTTTGAGCACATGTGACTTGAGACTGATCATCGATAGTAGCCTAGTTTACACCGATAACTCGTTTAGTTCGGTCCGATAGGACCAAGTGGTTGGGGATAGTACGGTAGGACCAATGCTTGCTTCTCGTCCGTTTACACCGTCTTGCAACGCGTGAACTAAATGAGTACGCGCGCAATTCGTCAAACGTCAAAAACAAGTCAAAATTATTTATCAACACAATTCGTAATCAAAAAAAACATAAGTGAGTACGTTCAAATTGCCTTGAGAAACTCAGAACCAACACAATTCACAATAATAACAATCCACATAACCCCGAAATTTTGATCCAGATCGAACCAAATTTAGTTCGGTACACCTGCTGGCAAGTACCGAACCAAGAGCGGACTAGCTTAGTTCGCAACTGTTTACACCATTCGAACCAAATATTTGGTTCTGATATAGTTCGAATTTAGTACTTGGTCCGCGGACCAAGTTGTCGGTGTAAACTAGGCTAGTCATCACAATGGGAGTAATTCGCCTTTTCAGAGGTATAAATGTCTGGCGCTGTTACACATCCTATTGAAAATTTCTGTTTACAAATTTATTTCGGCCCCATCTTGATCTGCTAACTGTCTAATAACCTTGGAAAAAATCTATACATAATAGATATTCAGCGCCTACAGTAAAATATGAGCCACAATAAAGGCCTGGTTTTTATTAAAGTTCGTTGCGAAGATTTTCGTTTATTTGGAGCGAAAAAGTTCGTTCGTTATTATGAAACGGAACTTCGTGTTATACTCCGTGCTTTAGTGGTTTTTATGGTTATTGCGTCGTTAACAATGGACGAAAATAACATGCTACTTTTAGCTCTATTGATAGAAGAAGATGAAAATGATGATTACCTGCATCTTCTTTTGGAGTCTGATTCTTCTGAATTGTTTCTAAAAAAAAAAGAAAACAGAGAACCTTTTCGAAAATGATATTAAATTCAGGGATTTTTTTTGTTTATCGCCTTACCTATTCAACAAAGTTCTAAACAATATTGAAGGTGACGTGAAATCAACCCCTTCAAGGTAGTACCCTACTCAATCATTATCCTATATCACCAGAATGGAAGCTGTGTTTGAAGTCAAGTCAAGCACTCAAATAATAAAAAAGAAAGGAAGAAGTCAATGATGTACTAATCGTGTATTGATAATCTAATATTATTATTAATTTATTAATACACGATTAGTAGGTGCATCATTGACTTCTTCCTTTCTTTGGATATACTACGTGTACTCAGCTAATTTTTTTTATTTGTACTCAAATAATAGGTATTTTATAATTAATAGAATTATATTGTTTATACGTTATTGGAATTTATTTTTTTTTGTGAAGGAGAAATATTTATCTATAATCACGCACTGTGGGGACTTTCTAAAAAAAATTACCATCATATACGCAAGGTAACTCATCAATAATGCTAAAAAAGCCAGGATAAAGTTTCCATTTTCTTTCACCGTTTCAATTAATAGTCCATTTTGCAAAGAAGTCAACTTCAGTTTTCGATATTTTGCTCCCAATCTACCAAACAATCATATTCAAAGACTAAATATCTCGCCGGAAGTTCGTTTGAATCCAATATGATCTGATATCCACGAAATACCGTCAACGACAAAACGTGAATTTGTAACGAAATTCCGTGACAAATTTAATAAAAACCGGTTCTTATTAGACAGACTGAACGGATATGCACGAATTTCACGACGGAAAATTTCGGTCTGATTCGCCGGAAATTTTCGCAACGAACTTTAATAAAAACCAGGCCTTAAGGTACACCAAATATCGGGCCAGGGTACATCAACTGATAGAAAAAGATTAATTGCAGATCGCCTTGGAAAAATCAATAAAAAAGTTGCTAAAAATCAATTTATGATTATGATTAATTTTTTTAAAGTTGGCTGGTAATACGTGTTCGATCGAAAAGTATTATGGAACCTGTTTTCGGTGTTCTGTCGGATTATGGAATTTTGAAGACATAATTAGAAGATAGTTTTGGTGGACACTATAAAAAAAACTTGTACTGTGAGGGAACTACGCTTGCTTTCGAGGTAGAAATTGTATTTTTGGAAGAGTTAGATATAACGTCATCAAATATATTTTTCTCAGGAACATACCTACGATTTAATTCATAGAGGTCGCAATTTGATGATTTTCTTTCACAAATATGCTCAATGTCGTTTTCCATTGAAAAGTTTGAAGAACAAATGCGAGAATTGAATAAGGCATGACATGTCTTTTTGTTTTCATTACATATAGGGTTGGTTTTGGTTCCAAGTTATAGCCAGTTCCGAACAGTTCTAGAACCATCATTCGCACTTCAATATTACCATGGTAATATGCAAGTGCGCATGTGTAGAAGATTTTAGAACTGTTTGGAACTGGCTGTAATTTAGAACTTAAACAGGGATATTATTTAAAAAATTCGACAGTAAAAACAGTTGTAAGCATATTGGGTTGATTTTGGGTTATTTTTTTTTCAAGAGGCGAAATCAAAATGATGTCTAGGTTAATTTTATCATTTAATGTCAGTGCATTCTCGCCACATACACAAAGACATTGTCAAGACAACATACATGTCAAATAGTTTAGATTCTTGATCATGGCATACACTAATTACATGAAAATTTTGATAAAATTGACGTAGATAAAAAATTGATATTGCGCTATAACTTGAAAACAATTGAATACCGGGTTTTTTCACATTGTTTTCGCGTGTATAATACACTCCTGAAATCCTGTCCGTTTCTCCCGACTCACGCGGTGTACTGGTTGAGGCATTTATCTTGAGACAGTGAATTATATCAAAAACTATATTCTTCAAAAAAATATGTTTTAAACAAAAGTTGTTAAGTATCAAGGGGGAAACACAACGGACATATTATTTTTCAACCTTGACCTTGATTTCGAAGTTATTTCAAGGTCAATTTTTTTAAATGGAAAGGTATATTTTTCAGAATCTTAAGGTGTGTTTGTTATGCCCCACTAGTGCACACTTTTCTACACTACAACACTCAGTGTGGCTTTGTTTGTGAAATGTTTGTCTGTTTTTTAGGATAGAATATCTTTACTAGTTGGGTGAAGATATTCTATCCTAAAAAACAGACAAACAGTTCACAAACAAAGCCAAACTGACTGTTGTAGTGTAGAAAAGTGTGCACTAGTGGAGCATAACAAACACACCTTTATTCTTCTGCCTGCTGATTTCTGCTACGGTACATCCTGGAAAGTGCGTCTCAATTAGAAGTTATCTGGCCTTTTTATGCTTTTTGGGGTCACCACCTCTCTTGAAAACATCTTTATTAGCCGTGCAGACTCATTTGTATCCATTATAGACTCTCAGAAGTCCTGCCATGAGTCTCTTTTGGCCTTCCTGATTTCAATTTTGTATCTGTTAAAGCTGGTCTTGTATTCATTCCAGTCCTTCTCTGTTTCATTTCTCTTTGCTTGGTTAAAAAGTCTACTTGTCTTGCCCCTAATCTGTCTCTGTTCCGCTGTCCATCAGGAAGTCGTGGTGCTTTTGCGTGGGCGACTTAAGGGAGATGATTTTTGAAAGGATCTCCTTAGTTGTTCCTCTAGCTTCGCCGCATTATCCTCTCTCGTCTCTTTGGTAGGTGATCGTGATACCTTGGCCGAAGCCAATAGTTTCCTGTCCCTTTCCATGAGGTCAGAGGATTTTTGCCAGTCTGCTCTACGAGGATTTCGGAATGGTTCTACCTTTTGGAGCTCACCGTTGATTTCGAAGAGAATTCTTCTATGATCCGAAAAAGATTGTATAAGAGAGACTCTCCAAGTCTCAACCGTTAGCTCGTAGGAATTGGTAGCCAAAGTTAAATCTAACACCTCTTCCCTAACCATGTTGACAAATGTTGGTACATCCCCCCTATTGCAGATATCAAGGTCGTTGGTTAGAATAAAGTCTAAAATTGACTCACCTCTGTTGATAATGTCACTGCTGCCTCACTGCGTGTGATGATCATTGGCATCGAACCCTATCACCAACAGCTTTCCTTTCTCCTTGGCGTGATGCGTGGTGGACTAGAGTTCGAATTGCTGTCGGTGGTGGTTCAGGCTCTTCATATGGCATGTACGCAGACGCTAGAAAAAGCGGTTACGTATTCTTTTGCTCGCATCTTACCACTGTCAAGTCACCTGTACTGTGCTGTGAGGATAGGCTAAGACTTAGTGTCTTCTTTGCAAGTTTACAGGTTCTCATTCTATTACCGACGGAGAATGATATAGATCGTAGTCTTTCCCTTTTAATCCTTGAATTTTGCCGCTATTGAACCGTGGTTCTTGGATCAGCGTGATGTCTACTTTATTCTCCGTCATGAACAGCACCAAGTCCTCCGATGCCGCTTCGCAGTGATGCAAATTAATTTGCACTGCTTGCAGCTTCAGGTTCCTTGGTGCCATTTTTCTTGTCCTTGGGGAGCCTCGCTGTCAGGGTGTCTAACCCGAACTTGATGCTCCCGTTGTTGCTCCTCAGTATCCCGAAGGTATCGTCCTCCATCGTGCAGACGATATCTTTTCCTGGCCCAAACTTGCACTTTATCGAAGAGAGAACTCCCCAGCTCTGCGTGTTCATGCCCTTGTTCTGCTTGTCGATGATCTTTAGTATGGATTCATCGCTCACCGGAACCGGAGGCGGAATCCACACTGATATCAATCGACGCAGAGGCAGCTTCGAAACTGGTATTACCTCGAGTTTGGCTTCCTGCCAGATTTCGCCGCAGCTGCACACGCTTAAGAAAGTCAATTGACTCTCCGTTGTTGCAGCCGACAATTTTGATTCCTTTCTGCCAGTCAGCCCCGTCGAAGTTGACCTCCCCGTTGTCGCCCTGCTTGTCTAGCTCGAGTATGGCGTCCAATATCCTCGCTTCCACTTCGAGCCACCGGTTGGCATTTTGCCATCGGGATCTGATCGATCCACGATGGCCACTTGCAGCTGTTTTGGTGTATCAAAGCTTTAAGAGTTCTTGGGCTTCTTCTTCGGTGATTTGTTCTTCCTCGCTAGACAAATCAGTTTTTGCATTTTTATCCAAGAAGCTGGGGTATTTTGCTCCTTTGGTACGTTATCAGCTGGGAATGACACCGCATCAGACCTTACTAGCGGCCTCCGCTTTGGCTCTCGCTTTAGGTTCCTTCTCAGGTTCAAGTTGCTTTAACCCTCGGTTTCGCTCGAATTTTGCAACAATCTTCCTGTTCTTCTTGATGAAGTATTCCTCTTTGTTGGAGAGTTCTTCATCCTTCTTTCCTTCCATCCTCCTTAGGTAGTTCTTGGCGCTCTTATAGCTATTTCTAGCTTTTTGCGCAAAGTCTTTTGCCTTAGGCTCTGGTTTTTTGGAGGTTGACTGTTCCCCAGGGGTTAGAGTTGTGTCTTCCTCTCCCAGCAATCCAGACCTGACTTTATCCGGATCCTCCGGTTTACAGTCGTCCTCCGCTTTGCTTGGGCCAGTCGCATCCACTGACACCCCAGCCTGGTTCTCCAGGGGGTTGTCTGAAGAGTCGTTGGCTGACAACTATAGAGAGCCTGTTCGCTCACTCTCTGCCGCCGTTGCCGAGCTTCCGAGTAGCCCTGCTCCTTCCTCCGAGGTTGTGCTCTCCATCGTGGTTGTTGTTGACTCGAGGTACCACCCCAGCCTGTTTTTTTGCAAAAAGGGTAGAAGTGGAAGTCCCTGTCCTGTTTTGTTTCCCCTCCGCCACCCTCTTCCCACGCTATCTATAGGGTTTACAGGCTTCCCAAAGGGTATCTCTCTTGGTCTGGTCTCTCCCCACAAACCAGTCCGGGATGGGTGACCCTATCAGTAGTCCAGTAACTGAGCTACCGCCGGCATAGTCATCAGGATCGCTGAGACTCGCAAGCCTCCCCGCCCGCCAGGGACGATGACCCTGATTACGGCAAGGCGGAGACACCAGGGTAGGGGGGATGATTTGTGTTAAAGCAATGATCTGGTTAACATATTGATTTAAAATTTTGCACAATTTATTTTGAGTTTTATACATACTTTTGCTGAGTTTATATTTATCATCATGGTATTATTCGTTTTGTTAGAGTTTTTGTATAGAATTTCTAAGTTTTGTCATTACTGAATCACGAAAAATCAAAACAAAGCCCAGTCTTGATCACATTTATCAAATTTATTCTAGGTATTTATAAATCATCTTGTCCAATTCGCCAACGCCAATAATACACATCAAACCATGATAATCTATTGTCGAATCCACGTTTTACCTGCACCAACGAGGAACGAATTCTTCACTAAAACATTCGGATTAATCTTAGCCGTTCATTGTCGTTTGTCCGGTTTCAAGAATGTCTAGTCACGATTGCGAGCGCAAGCCGAATTGCATTTTGAATCTTATTCGCGCGCCCAAATCCGGATTATTTCAATATTCCGGATTAATCCGTATCATCTTGATATTTGAATCAAACGGATTATTAATCCGGATTCGTCGCATCCCTGCACTGGTTTGAATCGAGAGTGGCGAAGGTATCGAGCCGGAACCAGAAATCGAAAAGGAGTCGGGAGCGTGTATGACATGTATGCTCATCCGTCTTAATTCACTGAATTGGTATTTGTTTTCAATTTCTGAAGCCGTTGTTATTGCGTTGATTCTTCAATCATTTCTTGAATATGCAAAATAAATGGAAGATTTTTGATAATCGAGTCTAAATTTGAAAATCACTCGTAAAGTAGTCGGGTTAGTTTGGGTTAGATCACTGACGAAGTATTTTTAAATGTATTGATGATTAAATCGACTGCAAATAAGCCTTCAAGGATCCGGTCGTAAATGCAAAGCAGTGGTTTGACTATTTGTTTTTATGTTAGTTTATTAGTTGTTAACTGGTAACCAAAAGTTACAGTTTATGCCATAAATAAACATCGATAGGTTTTTGTTGTTTGACCAATAACACATGAATATTCTATTGTTTTCAGATGTATCGTTTGACTGTACGTTCGAGCAAAGAGAGTGTATCAGTAGAGATTTGCGAACTATTAGCAGATCAATTTTAGGACGTCTAACTAAAGTCAGTAACCTACATTCCAGTTACTATAGCTGTGTGATTAATATCAGAAATCATCTGTAAATTATATCAAGTTATAACAATTCGTTGTTAAATTTTTTGAGACAAAGACTACTTTAACGAAAAGTATCATCATTATACATACTGGTCAAAAATGTAGATGTATTTCTTGGTGTAATTGTTGAATATATAGAATGAACTCTATTTGCTGCTAGGAAAATTGTAAAAACATTTTTGACTGGTGCAAACTAAGGTGTCTTAGCACTTTCTGGTTTACGTTCACTGTTCTTTTTTAATTCGTGCACTGGCATTCTATGCGCATCGTTTAATGATAGACAATAAGTCCCCATGTAACCAAAAAGTTGTACGTGCACACAAGACAATTTGTGAAGGATGTAATTGATGTTCTAGTATGGTTTATTTATTTTCTGTATGTCGAAAAGTAGTTAGATTATTGACCTTCTTCATTGCTAGTGAACTAAATATTCTACATGCAGTCGATCAAATGCCATTCAGAAGGCCATTGGTAATTATTATATTTTTTTCTTGTAGAACGGTGCTTCACTACTTTTTATTATCCTTTATTTGTGATTATTGATGAGCGAGTGGGTTTAGCATGAGATATTTTTTAGGATCGTATTGAAGATAATGGTCTCATTTGATGTATTTAGTGTCTAATACAATATTCCATCATGAACCCATAGCGCAACTAGTCTTTTTTTTTTCAATTTGCTTGAACTACCTTTTTTTAAACGGTCTTCATGTTTTCATGTGGATGCTTTCAAGAGAGCCTTTCGGTTGAATTTTCATTATACAGGGTGTTTTTGAAGTTGAATCATTTATAATAACAGCTTGTAGAACTAAATTTCGTATTCGTTTTAAAAGGGCATTCGCTATATCCAGTCTGACTATTCGAGTCTATAAAATTCGTTAACTTGATTGGAACGTTTAAAATAGTATGTTTATCTGCAATCATCTTTGTACACATTAACAAACTAAAAAAATCTAAATCACCGCTCGACAACTGTCTAGTAAAAGCAAATAACTATCAGGAATTAAAATAAAATATATATACTATTATGGGCATTGTTCGCTAAAACCGAACGGATAAGCTTGAAGTTTACTCAGAATGGTTCGTTGAAAGCGATCATGTGCTATTTACGTGTCCGTTTTATCCGACTACTAAAAGCATGCGTTTATATTGAGGCCAATTTGAAACTTTCAAATATTATCGTTATCACCCCATTTCAGTAAAATGGATTTCGTTTTTACAGAAATTGTTCAGATTGTCCCCATTTGCTGTTGAAATAAATGACTCAACTATGAAAATACATGACACAGTATAGAGCAATACTAGCATTTTCAGAGCCACTATAAAAGCTGCTCAATGCTCATATCGATATTTGACGCTCAACTCACCAATTGGCATTGCCGATCCATACTTGAAAGAACACTATTAAATCATATCAACATCATTTATATTTCATTATACTTAGGATGTATCCAAGCTGCATATCCATAATTATCAATAGAACAATAATCCGAGTCGTGAGGAGACGAAACTGCGCTGTCTTCTGTTAATTGCATCAGAGAATATTGAGATCTTTTCTATTCTCCTATAAGTAGTTTGGACGAAGCGAAACAACGAGTATTAACGTCAAGTTAGATAAGAAAAATCACCACCTCCTTTTCATCATCATTTTGTGATAGGATTAAAAGTGTTCAGAAAAGATGGAGCTACATTTTCATTCAAATTATTGAGTAAATTGATTCTGCGTGGAAGTAATTTCTAAACACCCTTTATTCTCGAGTAACTTGTTCAAGGAGTACGTTTCGAAAAAAAATCAATTTTGATGAACTGAAATATACACAAAAATAATTACTTTGTTATTGTTTTATTTTCTAATGTTAATATCTTGTTTTGGTAGTTTTTTTTTGTTTTATTTTGAATATATGAATCTAAATTGTTGCTTTAATGATGTGATTGCTTTATTGAATTCCATGGGAGAAAGACATTCGTGAGCGTCTACTTTATCTGTTCTATATTTCTAGTTTGCCTTCTTCTGTAGCATGCGAAATAGAACATGAGATTCACTATCAAAATAAATGATTCGATCTATTTGTATACAACATTTTTTTTCATTTTGATTGAATTGTAGGTGATTTGCAAGAATAGTCGGCTTTGGTACTCAAAGAAAATTTGTTGTCCAAATTAAGATTTCCATGTATTATTTATTTTCATATCCAATAGTTTCTTTCAAGATTCAGATAAATGTTCGAAATGACTTTCTATCACTCCATAATAGTTATAACAAAAAGTTTCGCACCAAAAACATTGTGTGTATTATCAGGTCGAGTAACATGCAGTATATCAGGAATTCAATAGTCGTAGCTAATGAAAAACTATTTATATATTATTTGTTATTCACTATTGTTAGTTTACTTAGGTAAAGTTCTTCGGAGATCAAAATAAGTGTATATTGTTTAAATTACTTTTGAAAAAGATCTGGTAAATCGAATAAGTTGCTATTATTGTATAGTCCCTTATCAATTATTTCGAAGTATATATGTATAAACAGGCAATGTATAATTTATCATATAATGTAAATCTTAATTGAATATATGCTACCTAATGTTAAGCGAATAATAATTCATTTGATATTCATCCCTTTAACAGCTTTATACAAATTAAGTCTGCAAAAGTAGAGCAACTCCAGCCAAAGTCCACTTTGCCGGTTTATCCTTCGTCTTCAAATTAAATGTCCAAACAAAAGTGGGCCCTCTCGTTTTTGTTTTGTAAACAGGGCACTCATACATATTTCTCAAATCTTGTTTATCTTGAGTTATGGCTTTGATATTGATCACAGGCATGGGAGGATAAAGTTCTTTAAGCTTAGAATCCATTATTATTCCGGCTTGGACATCCCATCGAGCTCCCTCCATGTGGAGACCATGAACGTAAGCGCCATCTCTTGGAGCACTCCTACAAGTCATGATGTGAAAATAATACAGTACAAGACGTATCAAGTTACGTGAACTCTTCTTTTTGTTTTTTGGTAACATCACATTGCAGACACATTTTGTCAAGAGGTAATTCGTTCCTTCTTGCAGTACTTTGCATGATGGCTGTTAATAGGGATTGTGGGTTGAAGAAACCTCCGAGCCAAACAGAAGCAGGAAGCTACAACATTGTATTAAGTTTCTGCTATAATTATACTTGTAAAACATACAACAAAGTCTGTGGACCATGTCTCCAACTCCCTAATTCTCAAGAGTAAATCCACAAACCAAGATGTTAACCCTAGGAGGGAAGGATATGCTCTTTGAGCCCACGTGGGTGGAACCTGATCCAAAAACACCGCATTTTCCAGGTCTTCCATATCAGAGGTGATAGTTAACTCCCCTTTCAGCCCCAGCTCTAATTCTTTCAAAGTTTGTTTCATTTTTCCCGTCAACAAGTTCATGCGTTCACATTCTTGGAAAGCTACAATAACATATGGAGTCCTCTCCTCAACTTTTCCCATTATTTCCAACATATTGAAGTCTTCTGGTAATTTTTCCAGCATCTCGTCAACCATTTGCTTAACTTTTTCTTCCCGGGTTACGGTGGCCCCTCCAGAAGTGCCAGCATCTCTGGGTTGCATCTCAAATACTGTTCTGAACAGCTTATCTGCTGTTGTGGTCAAAAACCCTATTTCCGCGTTTGGGTGTAGTCCGTACAAATATGGGGATTCTGGAGGAAGGATTTCATCTATGTAGTTATGGTAGCCTTGGTAATCTGTATTGGGTGGGGCCAAGAAACCAGGTGCCAACATCAACTCTCCATCAACCTGAAACATGTTTACCATCTGTTATAATAATACCTACTTGATATCACCAATTATGATATTAAATTGATAACCATGAAACTATTCTAGATGGACTGTGAATAGCTCCAAATTCCCTGGAGAGCAAAAAATTAATTACAATAATTAGGAAATTGAACCGTAGTAATCAACAGCGGCCAATCAGAGAAATAGGGTAATAATTATTTATTTATTGTATCATTTCTATGTAAAATTACTACTACAATCATTTTTATAAGAAAATATGTTACCAAGTCAGGCTGTAAAATCTCCTCCAGGTAAGTTATACATAGTCGTCTATCCCAGTCATCAGTAATATGACCACCATACATGATTTCTCCAAACAAGTACCTCAAGTCTTCCCAGGGCACTTTGGTGTTAGCTTCCAGATAATTGAACAGGACAAAAACACTTATAGTTAGATCCCCAACGTTGAATGGGTACATTTTGTTCCAGCCTTGGGGTCCGAATTTTCTTCTTTCAGCAACTACGGCGTGGAAGTAACATAACGAGAAGAGAATTACTTTAAACTCTGCCTCTTTTCCACATTGCTCCAAAGTTTCCTGGTTGAAATTGGACAACGCTTTGTGGATGTTTGCCTGCATTCCCGTTGGAGGCTCGTTGGTGATTTTGATGGATGATTCCAAAATCCCCTGAAAATCTATCCTTATTATTCTCTTTATTACCACAGTCCATTCATACTTGAGGAATAATATGTCCAGAGGGAGTAGAAGCTGGTTCAGCACTCATGAACACTCTATAATCAGGATGAGAACCCTCAGCATGCTTCTCTAGATGCTTCTCCAATGTAGGCAGCCAAGTTTTAACCAAGTGTATATTTTGTAACACCACCCAATGTCCTGATTTAGCCGCTATCTCCATGGCTCTCTCAGCGACAGCCTCTTGTCCTTGACCCAAAGACACATTGTGGAAATTTTGCTTTTCCAAAGTGAAGCCAAGTTTTTCCCCCAGCTCCTCCAAGTCTTTCAAAGGATTCACTCCTGGGGATAGGATGAAAAAAATCGGTGTAGTTGGGCTGGTTTCCTCGTAAGACTTAGAAAACTCCACCGTCTTATTGCCCACGTATTTTGGCCCTAGTTTTTCTTCAATAAATGCTCTGGAATCAAATGTTATTACTGAAAGTCTCAGAGTTTGAAAAACACCTACATCATCGCGTAAAGCATTCTGTCCGGGCGCAGGGCCCTGATCATACACAGCCTCTGCAATGCAGTTTTGCTTTTCCATTCTTGTGGAAACTTTTCCCTCTCTGGACATTCACATTCCACCAACTTTTTCCATCTTTTGGGTGAGTTTTCAATATCTCTGTCCAAGTTTCGAAACTCGTCACGAGTAGACAGGCTACAAATTCCTCCCCAACATGTATTTGACAAGAAATCCACAGGGCTTGTCACATGCGGCTTTATGGGAAATCTCAAGAGGAAATCTAAATCTGGAGCCAATATTTCTTGGCTCATAAGAAGAATCTGGAAATTTGTACCTGTATGGCTGTTTCATATCAATATGCTTACCTGAAAAGTCATTTGTGAGGCAAATATGAGTTTATCACTTTCAAATAATCCTCTGGTTGTGTATTGGAATACAGAAAACGATATGCAGTCTATGAGGTTGTGCACTCTAAGTGCGACAGTGTCGGCGGGATCTGCTTTGGCAATAGCTTTTTGGAAGACAACGTTGAATGCCTAGAGAAGAGTCTCATCAATTAAAGTGAAAACTACGAAAAAAACGAACCTTCAATGAAAACTGATAAATAGGATTGATGGTGTTCAGGTCATTCAAAATAAAATACAGCAAGCTAGCCCTTGCAGCTGCTGGTCTATAATACTCCCTAGCTGTATCAATCTCAACCGAAGTTATCTTGGCTTCAGCAACTTTGACCTCAATCTCAGCTGCAGTTCTTTTGGTAGTTTCCAAATTTTCAACTAAAGTTGTGTCTCCAAGCAAGTTTCCACCAGCAGAAGACAGTCGGGACAGTAAGTCATCTTCGAGACTCTTCAACATGATTTTGAAATCATTTTGCTGCTTTGTCAGGTCCGCTTTAAGTTCCTCAAGATCGGGTCTTTCAGCTTTGACCACTTCCGCTAGAAGTTGATCTTCGAGTCCATCGCGAGTTACTGTGAAGTTTATAAGAGTTGCTTGAGCTTGCATTTCTGGCTTGTAGTGGGGATTGGCCAGTTTTGTGTGGAGAATAAGTCGGAACATGGAGTTGTACTCTATTTCTTTATCTCCTATTTTTATAGCCCTGAGAATATATTGATATAGATAAAGTCTGTGATTTGGTTATACAAAGCTACATACTTTCCTTTTTTGATGAGGTTTCTACCTAGAAGGGTATCAAGGACAGGGTCTACAGTTTCCTCAATATTTTCCATTAAGACTGTAGAACCGTCACTGATAGCTTTCTCAATAACATCTAGGTATCCCTTTTGTCCCAAGCGAATGATTCGTAGATCTTCGCCATACTTTTGCTTTATCCATTTTATGCCCTGGAGCTGCATGAAAATTGATATTGATTTATCGACGATTTTAAAGTCATACTCTCGGTCATACTATACCTGAGGATCTATCATTAACGGCCACCGATCGGAATTGATCAGTATAGTAGCATTTTCTGTAGACATTCTATCACTAGGCAATCCTTCATTGTGCCACTTTGCTATGATGGTATCATCAGTTAACAAGGATAACGCGTCCAACTCTTCAGTTAGAGGAACTTTTGGATCCAACGTTTTTATAAACGGAAGCCACATCTTATGCATCAAATCCAGTCTATACTGTTTGGTGAAACACCCCACGTATGAGATGAAGGCTGTTGTTAGCAGCACATCACCTGGCATCATTTTTCCGTTCTCCAAAAAACTAGATTTCAAGATGTTAAATCATGTATTTGTAAAATGCTCACGTACTTATTCACAGTCTCTGCCCATCTCACATTCTCACTAGCAAGACCACCAACCAGACGATTGGCCAGTGCAATAGTGGCATTAGTAGCGTCAGCCTCCTGTTGGCACAACAACTTCTCCCTTGTGGCCTTTTCAAAGTCAGCGGTCAATTTGGCCAACTGAGACTCCAGTGACTGAAAAAAATTAACATCTACCTGAGGTCGTCCATACATCTTTTAAACTTACAGCAACTTTCTTTTTTATGTTATTTAACTTTTCTTGTGCCGCCGCTAGTTCAGCATTTGCAGCTGCCAGTGCCTTACGTTTTGGCTCAACATCACAGTACACTTCATAAAACTTGATTATATTTATAACCCAAGCACATAATCCAGCTGCAGCAGCACTTTTTGAACGTACAAATTCTGGCTCAAACTCTGCATCTTTCAAATATGGCTCTATAGCTTTGATAATTTCTGAGTGTATGTTTTCTTTATCATAAGTGATCAGAGCATCCAGGAAAGCGTCTACTTTTGCCATCACTATTTTGGCAGCTTTCCAACTTCGGTCCTTGGGGATTTTCGCAGCAGGAGCCAACAACACCATGACAGCTGCTGTAACATTGGTAACGGCGCCAGGTGGAGATCCAAAGGATTTTAATTCTGTCAAGTTGGCCTTGTTGAGAGTATTCAAAGCTTCTTGGGCAGCTAACAGAGCTGGTTCTGCCTTCAGAAGATCTTCCTCGCAGTCTTTTTGCTTCTTGGATACTTCCTCTGCAATCATAGCTACTCGTTCTTCCTCTTCATCGGCTAGTTTTTTCTCGATTGAGACTTTTTCAGTTTCTACGCCTACTATTTCTATGAGGGCATCGGCAGCGTCATTTTTCTCCTTCAGTTCAATTTCTTGAATGGCAAGTTTTTTTTTCAGCTCTTCCACCTGCTTCGATGTAGTTCTTAATTTATCAAGACCGTTCTCGAGTCTCTCAACTTTTGATGCCAGCTCTTTGCACTTTTGTCTGAGTAATTTGGAGTATAGCTGAATTTGCTCCAAGTAGGATTTGGGAGTTGTATAGTTATATCTTCTCTCATTTTGTAAATACACTTTTGAAGTGGAATTGACTGATGTGTGGGCAAATGCCATAAATTTTGCAGCAGATTCTCGCACTTCCTCAGGAAGAACCGAAAGCTCTTGCAGAAATCTAATTGATACCGAAATGAGCGCCTCTTGAGGCCACTCGTGAAACCAATTTATTTGGGTACAGTTTATAATGGCAGGAAACTTTCTAGAACGTATTCTTAACGTAGAACCAACGGGTGAGAAACACAACACAAACTTCAATTGCTTACGGACTCTGTCTATGAAAAACTTCCAACAATTTTCACGTGTATCTAACATTCCTGCTCCTTTGACTTCATTCCTAACCCCAGCAATGATATTTTCAACTTCGTCGTCGGGAAACATATCCGGAACTTCTCCTGAAGCCAGCATATCATTGATAAGTACCAGAAATTGTTCATTTGGGACTTGTGCATCTGTCATCAGGAACATAATGCCAACGTTTTTCAATCCGGATTTGAGATATAGAGTAGCAAGTTCCATTTTCAAATCCATTACACCATATCCCTTTTTGAGCTGGATTTGAGAAACTTCTAAGGATGATATGAAGGCAGCTAGTCTGGCTAGAGATTGTTTGCCACTGCCTCCAACTCCAACCAATAAGGAACTACCTCTTGGAGACTCTAGAATTCGATTGATTTGACAGACGTGCATCATGGCATCTTCAAAAAGAACTAGGTTCATTGCAGCCACTAGATCGTTGTAACTGGACATAGCCTCAGTCAGAAGTTTGTTCAAAGTTGACCATTTAGTGATGGGCATGTATTTGGGTTCCCCAATGCCTCCCGCAAAGTGACAGTATATGTTGGGCTTCTCAAACACCAAAGACTCGTCTATTTCTTCAAAGTTTTTCTTGAAAACATCCATTTGCAATTTGGCAAATGCATCAATGTCTTTTTCTTCTGTTAGTTTGTCCCCGTACACTCTTTGACATTCATGAATCCATAATCTCACCAAGTCTGAGGGCTGGTTGAGACAGTCGTTTGAACTGAACAGCAGTCCTTGGAATACATTTGAAATATCTCTGAGGTTAAATATGTAGTGAAATTTTATAGCTGTGGGAAGGAAGAATTGAGTCACTTTGTGGTGTAAAATCACCGAGGCTTGTACGATATTCTCACATATACGAGTAACAATTGAAGGAAATTTATATTCGGGGTTGGCAAGATGCTGACTCAATATGGCCTGGTATATGGTCGTCAAGGCATCAGTACCTGGAAAGCTTATGGCAAACACATAGAAATGCCTTTGCAACCGGGGATTTATTGTGAAACTTCCAGCAGTAGGGTTCATACAAGAAACATACTGACAATTGTGAATTTCCTTCAAGGTAAGTCTACTGCGATCATACCAGTGATGATAATCCAAATGTTGTCTTATCAAAGTATGGGGTTGAACAGTACCATAACCGTCGACCTCAGGCATGTTCATGTCATCAATAAAATAAATCAAGGTTTTGTTGCCTGGAGGGCCATAGTTTCTTCCCGCTTTCTTCTCCAAAGGTTTCTCCATAATCTTTTGCAACATTTCTGATGTCGTGTAAAAATTGAAAGGAATATTGGTTACCGCATAATTTTCACTTAGTGTTGTTAGTTTTTCTGTCACTAACACAGTTTTGCCACAGCCTGCGTTGCCCACCAACATTACCGGTCTACGTTTTTCCATTAAGATATCCAGAAAATATCTGACTCGAATGGACTCTGTCGTGTGTACCAGAACAGCCTGTAATTTAGTGAATATTTTTTTGTGTTATAGACTTTCCCTTGAACTTACCTGTAATGGTGCATCGGGATCCAGCTCAAATCTGCCAAGTTTCTCAGTCCAAAGAAAAAACTGTTTAGTTTCATCATCAATATAATAATCAAACACTGTTCCTTGTGAAGGGAACTTCACCGTTTTGAATTCATTCACCCACCATTTGGTGAATTCAACACGGTAATCTGTAGCCTGAAAGCAAGCAAGATTTGGAGTGATTTGTGTAACTAGAACATGACCTCACTTGTTCTTGGAACATAGCTGATCCAAATGCCCAAACACAACAGAAGGCAAAGTACAGTTCGTACCAATCTTTTGGACAGTCATTTGGCGTATTTTGAGGAGTCAATACGCACTCCAGCAAGTGACACAGCATTTCAATATGTGAAGTTTCTGCTATCGGCGTAATTTTTTTGAACCTTGTCCTCACATTTTCCAGACAAATTGGAATATATTTGTCAAACAACATAATCAGATTGGATTTTTCAGCTCCATTATCTCTCGTTTCAATCCAGCTAGTCACGAACCTGGCAAACAATTGATAATGAATGAATAATTACCATGGAACGCTTACGGATTCCAGCCGAGATCCTGGGGATTAATGTATAAAATTCCTGCTCTGGAAACTGTAGCTGGAGTGGCTGTCCTCAAGTTGGAAATTTCGAATATCAGCCTCATGGTGGGGGTCAAAGCTATCCGTTCATTGCTAGCCAACGTGAGAACTTTGTTGTCATCCATGACAGTGTTAAGTGACTCAATCCACATGGGATCGATGTCACCATCCAGGATGATCCATTTTGGATTATCACCCGATACGTTCGCCTGATCCCTCATCAGAACAGACAGAAGTCCATCTTTCCATTCTCTTGTTGCAGGATTGATGATGCCGAAGAGTTCGTCATTTGTGACAGCTTTCGGATTTAGGTCGTTGAAAATCGGTTTTCTTTTTATGTTGACGTACGTTCTAAATAGAGTTTTCCAGACTTGGGTTTTTCCTGTGCCTGCATTGCCGACTATGAATACTGAGTGACGTACTTCAAGTAATTCTTCCAATTGCACTACCTGATCGAGATGGTGAGAAAAAGTCAAAGAGAACGATAAGATGAATAATCAATGTTTCAAAAGAATTAAATTATATTGTGATATATTTTCCACAACGCTTTTATTTTAGCGTTATTATTAATAGCACATTTTGTATTGTTTTTAATGTGTATCACCACCATGGACTGCCTTTTTTTATTGGCCTCTATTTTCTTAATCTTATCTTCAATATAGAGTGACACTTCCAAATCATGATCCAGAAGATGTCTATACATTTCGACTTCATTCAATAGGTATATACTGTTCGGATGAACACGACATTGAGCCATAGAACTCAAAGGAAAATCAGATATGGATTAGAACATCAGTAACGACATGTGCACTCAATTGTCTTTCCCATAATTTGAAAATATTGTATATTTTTGCTATTATTGTATATATGTATGTACAGGGCTTTTCTTTATATATTGACACCCCCCTTATCTTTTTCATTTGAAGTTTCTGAGAAAAGCGTCCATAATAAAAGTTTGATGGTTTCAAGTAAATTTTTCAAAAAACTCTATTTCGCAAAGTTTGGGCGTGGTCCAACTTTCTTATTTCAAATGAGAACCAAACTTTTTTATTCGACTTTTATATTCTCCTAGAAATTCTAAATATTTTCTATGTAGCATACCATATACCTAAATTTGACGTAAACAAAGATATTAACCTCGAAGAAGTAGCAATTTAATGAAATTTGCTGAAATCAGGTGAACATACTGGCATCAATCTGGATGCATTTTTGTTATTTTGATAGTAACTTTATTCGAAGAATATCACATTTTTTTTATCTGTTTAAGGAATTTTAAACGGCGCTGCCAAAAAATCTATCTGACATTAAAACAATCACGGTAACCAGGCACTTTTTCAAGGTCAATATCTTTTTATACGTCAATTTTAGGTATAGGCTATGATACATAGAAAATATTTAGAAATTTTAGGGGAATGTAAAAATCGAACAAAAAAGTAGGGTTCTCATTTGAAATAAAAAAGTTGGACCACGCCCAGACTTTCTGAGGCACCCTGTATATGCGAAATAGAGTTTTTTGAAAGATTGACTTGAAACCATCAAACTTTTATTGGGGACGCTTTTTTCAGAAAAGTCAATTAAAAAAAAAAGGGTTTTTCTTTAAATATTGACACCCCTCTTGTGTCAATATACAGGGTGTTACTTAATGGTATGTCATAATTTTAAGGGGGAGTTCCTGGATAAATTTCAAATCGGAAAGGTCATATAAACTTGGGTCTAAAAAAAAAAATAAATAAAATAAGATAAAATAAAATAAAAATAAAAAATAAAAATAAAAATGTGTGTTCCTATACCATAATATCCTGTGTCAAAATTCAGTTCAATGTCTCAAACCGTCTTTGGAAAATGTATTGCAAACTGAAAATAGAATAAATCTTTAGCACCCTGTATCTTAAAAACCAAGCATTTTAAGACCCAAGTTCATATGACCTTTTCGACCTAAAATTTATCCAGGAACTCCCCCTTAAAATTATGACATACCATTAAGTAACACCCTGTATAAAGAAAAACCCTGTACGTATTGTCCCAACCTTGGGCACAGCTGGAAAACTGTGCTTCGGTCACCAAACTTCACTGTATAGAGAGAAGTTATTAGGAATCGATTGCTTTTCATTCACTTTGAGTAATACAGGGTTTTTCACTCCGCACGCCAATATCTCGAAAACGAATAGAAATTTTTGATTTTTGTAAAAAGTAGTCAATGTATCGGGTCAAGTAGTTATTTTTCACAGTTAAAAAAATTCGACGCCACCAAGAGTTGAGCGTCGCGACGCGTCAAAAAAATGAATCAATTGCTGGGATTTTGACAGTACGCGCATGCAAAATTGCGTTTTATTTATAAACTTTTTGTAATTAAGTCGAACTCATTTATCTTACTATAACGGTTTAAAGTGAAATTTCATGATTGACAAAAAATGCGATAACGGATGATTTTAACACGAAGGCTAGCTCTAAAATCCTGTAAAAAGAAGTCAATGTATTGAGTCAAGTGGATATTTTCCAAAGTTGAAAAAATTCGGAGCCTACGAGCGTCGCCGTCGCGATGCGTCGAAAATATAAATCGATTGCAGGAATTTTGAAATTACTCGAATACGGAAGTACATGTTATTTATATATTTTTTAGTAATTTACTCGAACCCATCCATCTCACACATTTCTGAATTATACGAGTTCATAGTGAACATTTCTTGATTGACAGAATGAATAAGTTCGAGTTAATACCAATAAAATTTACTAATAACATGGACTTTCGAATGCGCGTGATTCCAAAGTTTCCGAGATCGATGTATATTTACGACGCGTCGCGACGCTTAGCTCTTTTGGGCGTCGATTTTTTAAAACTTGGAAAAATATCCACTTGACCTCATACACTGACTTCTTTTCACAAAAATTGAGACTAGTATTCTTGTAAAAATCATCCGTAATCGCATTTTTTGTCAATCAAGACATATAAATCGGTATAACTCAGAAAAATGAGTTCGAGTAAATAACAAAAAACTTTATGAATTACATGTATTTCGCATGCGCCTAATTTCAAAGTTCCTACATGACCCCATACATTGAACACTTTCAAATTCGTTCTCGAGATATTGGCGTGCGTTTTAGGTGAATACAGGGGACATAAGGATTTGTCATTACTTCAGGTTCGTATTTAGGGTCCAAAAATAAACATAGAAGTGTATATAAATATGGGTCCGTACCAAAAAGTGGAAAAAATCCGTGCACGTGGCAGAAGTGAAACTTCTTCCAAAAGTTCCAAATCCAAACTAGAGAATGAGAGAAATTTGAGTTGAGAGCGAGAGAGAAAGGATAATTTAAAAAAACCATGCAAACATAACCTCACTGTATAATTTTTTTAAAGGTTTTGTTCAAATCTCGAATAGAACCCACATACCTAATTTGAACCAAATCCTTTGGAAAATGACAAATCTATGTAAACATAACCTCACTATATCATTTCTTTATTTTTTTTATGATCGAATCCCAAATAGCACCTACATACCTGATGTGGACAAAATCCTTGGGAAAAAAAGGAATTTATGCAAACATAACCTCACTATACTGGGTGTCCGGAAATGATGAGCAGAAAAATCAGAGGAGCATTCTAGACCAAAAATAAATGCTACCTTTCTCAAAAACATTTTTTCGAAAATTGATTATTAACGGAGTTACAGGGTGTTAAACTCAAATTTTATTTGCAGATTTTTGGCCATGTCTTTTGCCACGCTCAAAATATTGAGGCGAAAATATTTAGGACTTTTTCGGGATGAGGAGTTCAAATTTGCACACCATTTTTTCGCATTCTGTAGAGGGCGCCACATACGAACCTATGCTTTGATTTGAATGGTCCTAACTTTTTTGTGCTACACTGTATGCGACTTTTGAGTGAATATTTTTATTCTCCCAACCTTTTGACATAAAAATGGTGCATCACTTTTGTTTCGATAAATCTAACCGTTTTCGAGAAATAAGTACGCTAAAATAACTTCGCTTTCATGTGATGAATACGAAATTATTTCAACTTATTTCCAACTTTGAACGACATCAGCGTAACATCAAATTTTCCAAAAATGTCCAACTTTCATGACTCATTTTTCCGAAACTTGTTTCTACGGCAACTATAGTACATGTTTCCAAAGCATGCTATGGTAAAGGTGGAAAATAAATTAAAATGATTTCGTATTCATTACATGCAAGCAGAGTTATTTTAGCGTTTTTCTCGAAAACGGTTAGATTTATCGTAACGAAAGAAGAATCCCTTTCTTATGTCAAAAAGTCTAGAGAATAAAAATATGTGGTCGAGAGTCACATACAGTGTAGCACAAAAAAGTTAGGACCATTCAAATCAAGGTATAGGTTCGTATATGGCGCCCTCTACAAAATACGAAAAAACGGGTGTCAAATTTGAATTCCCCATCTCGACAAAGCCCCAAATACGAGATCTCGTCAAAATATTATAAGCGTGGCAAAAGGTATAACAAAAAAACCGCAAATAACAAGCAAATTCAACACCCTGTAACTCCGTCAATGATCAATTTCCGGAAAAATTTTATGGGAAAAGATAGCATTTATTTTTCGTCCAGAATCCTCACCCGGATTTTTTGCTCATCATTTCCGTGTATAGTTTTTCAAATTTTTGATCAAATACTAAATAGAACCTATATACATACTACATACCTAGTTTGAACAAAATCCTTTGGAAAATAACAAAATCATGCAAACATAACCCACAATGTTTTTTTTTAAATGTTTTGATCAAATTCCAAATAAAACCTACATAGTTGATTTGAACAAAATCCTTTGTAAAATATATAATATGATTATATAACAGGAGATATCATTGTATCATCATTAGTTGATTTTAGACAATTGTTATCATTTTGCGATCTCACCAGTCGAATTGTATGTTTACCGCAAATAGCGGTCTGGTAGTCATTGAATATTCCAAAGAAATGATGTAGAGGAATACGCATATGAAAACTACTATCACCGGCTTTCTTTTTCACTTCTACTACAGCATTTGGGTAACTCCAACCTGCTATATGAAGATATTTGGTGTCATCAGCATCATAACATAGATATCCCCGAATCCGGCTTACGATTCCAGAATTTTTCACATGCTCCATCTCAATTCCATTTAATTGATAGGTAATTGAATCGAATAGAAATCCACCCGCATTGTTAACCAAATGAACGGTTCCCGTTCCAGCATCATTTTTCATCACTTTTCCTTTAATGATTAGAGCAGCATCGGACATCAATAGCCAAACATCGTTCCTGTTAATCGTTCTCTCAATATTATCATTGTTCAAGAATGATTTTATGAAAGGTAAATAGTCTAGAATGCGGTCTGATAACATATCAAAGCGGATTGTAGAAAGTGTTTATTTGCAATTGATAAATAAGTTCCTTCTAATTTTGTTTGCAAGAGCTTCTTACTTGTACACTCTGATCTCAACACTGTTTTCGTTGGTCTGGAGATAGCGGTTTTATATGCTTCGATCACTAGGACCATTTTTTCAATTCCAATCTGATAATGATCTCCTCACCACGAAAATCGACAAGTTCGAAATTCTGATCCAAAACTCTGAGGGTGATGTTATTTATTTTCTTTGCTGAAACTGGCAGATGAATTTAATTTCTTGGAATTATATCAATAGCAAAACCCGGGTCTACACTTATGGGGAATTCATACAACGTATATGTGATGGTTTTTTGCTGTAATATACGCTCCACTGGTTATATTACTATCAATGTGAACGGTTCGAACTTTTACGATATTCACAGGTAGATCTGATTCGTGTACGTATTTGGATTCCAATATACTAGGTGAAAATCCAAATAGTCTTGAAAGTGCGTTTTCTTTTGGAAAATAGAGGTTAAAATCCTGATGATAAATTTCACACTTTAATGTATTGTTGTTGGGTTTTAAGAAAAAAAATTCTTCCACCTTGGTATTTTTATTCAAATATGTCTCGAAAGTCTTTTTCAAAATATTCTCTATATCCGTAATTTCGTATGAACCTGGCGGTATTTTGATATGTTGTAATTTGTTGTGACTATCGTGAAAATGTAATACACCACTATCATCAATGTTTGGAACAGAATTGTATGAATGAAATCCAATCAAAGCTAAAGCGCATTGATAATCTGGATCTTATTCAATTGGATTATCTAGATCAACAGAATGAATTGACCCACGACCCTTCAACGTGAAGATCGCAGACATGACTGAAGTTGTTTCCACTATTTCAAGTTGTTTTCATATAGAAATTCAATACATAAATGCCCACAGTTGTCTGTATTAAATCTTTGATACCGTTCTCTATTATAGGTTATTTTTACCTTTTTACCAAAATAGTTCGCAAGTTCTTCTGGTGGTTTTAAATTGCCAAAACTATCAAAATATTTCACGTTATCTCCACGTTTGATGTAAGCTACCCAATGAGTTCCAACATTCTCGATTATGTTTAAATTTACTACAGCACTCTCATTAGATTTAGATTTATTTGGAAGAGTGTCTCTCATGAATACTCCCCTAAAATATGGCACTTTCAATTTATTCACATAGTTATCAATTTCATAATCGTACAATGCTCTATTGGGTAGCTTCGTTAATAGTTTTTTTTTGTCTGTTGCTGCTGCTTCAAAAATAATCCAAAACCGCCTCGCTTATTTTTCCTTAAGAATAGTCCCGACCCCTTTCGTCCAATCTCTTCCATTTTATGATTATGGCGTTAATCTTCTTCACATTTTTTCTTTGCATTTTTGGCGTCTGTTACTGTTTTAGCTATAGCTGATGCCCCTCCAGCTAAGGACCCTAGAGCCCCCAATGCAGCAAAAATCGGTACTAGAGGTGAAATTCCTCCAGATTTAGCTTGAATGGGTATGATTCTGGGAATTTTGATTTTTCGTCGACCTCCAGCTTTCTTTACTGCTTCGTGCAGCTCGTAATGCTAATAAACTACTTTTTTTCACATTGGTTTCATCTCCAAACTGTTTTAGAGATTTGTTGACAGGTTTAACCACATGATTGTTGATGGAGACGGGGCGACGCTTACGCATTCCCATACCCATTTTCCTCTTTGCTGTCATTCCGCTAGTGACTAACCAAGCAGCTGTCTTTTCACCAAAACTAGAATCTTTAGCTTTAACCCTTTCCCAAGCTCGATTGTCCAATTCTAGATCGGCCTTATGTCTTTCAGATACAGAGGAGTTTTAAGAATATGCGATGTCGTGTTGTTTACAGGCAGCGTCCAGGAGGTTAACACCTGTGTCTCCTCGTTGAAGGCGTTTTTGTAATTTTGTACCTGGCCCACAAAATTGATAGCTTAGTATGTGAAGTTCAACTGGGAGTTTGTTTATGAGAGAGCTGACGAGACCTTGTCCACTGTGTACGAAAGTCAACATGAGACTGATTTCCAAATTTTTGTTTGTGTCTTTTTTTTATAGCACCTGTGGAAAATACCTATAAATAGTATGCGATCAACATCAGTGATATCGAAATGTTCTGTCAGTATGCATTTAGTTGCGCAAGGACTTAGACTACCTGTTGAAAATTTTGATATCGTTCAAAAACCAGAAAACAGCAAACACAGTAAATTATTACCAAATTATGTGCGTGCAATAATTTGCGGGCCAAGTGGGTGCGGGAAGACCAATAGTTTGCTGGCCCTTATATTCGGTTGAAATGGTTCACGATTTGAAAATGTTTATGTCTATTCAAAATCCTTATTTCAACCTAAATACAAGCTCTTGGAGGATGTTTTGAAGAGTGTGAAGGGTATGGGTTACTATCCATATGGCGATAATGAATCGATTCTGGACCCAACGTTAGCAAGAAAAAATTCAGTTTTCATATTTGATGATGTAGCGTGTGAAAAGCAGAAAAAGATATACGTGCCTATTTTTGCATGGGCAGACATAGGGATATTGATGTTGTTTACATATGTCAAACATACTCCAAAATCCCAAAACAACTCATACGAGATAATTGTGACACAATTATGTTATTTAAACAAGATGACATTAACCTGAAGCATGCGTACGATGAGCATGTAACACCTGACATGTCTTATGAAGCGTTCAAAATGATGTGTGGTAGATGCTGGAATGAAAATAAATTCAGTGCACTAGTGATTGTGAAAGATTTTGAATTGAATAATGGTCGTTATCGTAGGGGGTTTGATGAGTATATAAGAGTTGCAGATTAGAATCATTCACTCATACATGTACAATGAAGCTTCCCAGCGTGGATGATATGAACCGCAAGTCTAAAGTAGCAAGTCTAGCTAGAGATGTTCGGAAAAAGTATCTTGCTCTCAAACTAAATCGATCAGAAGAAGATGACTCACTGAATAGGATTTTCAAACCACTTACAGCACCTCTTGAACGACTTGTAAAATAACAACAACAACAACAAGAACCACTACAGAAGAGCGTAGATGAGATAGCGAAAGTAAGTAATTCTGACCTTGGCGAAGAAGAAAATCCTGATGCTGTGGAAGATGATGAGGTTTTCTTTGAATCGAGTCAACAGAATGTAGATCCAAATAAAGTATACATTAGTCAATATCCTGAAATCGTGCGGAACTACATACTAGATTATTTTAAGGATCAAGATATCTTAGATAGAAATCAAGGTCCTAAATATGATAACGTCTTATCAAACTGGACTTTAGGCAAGGAGACTATTAATTTCGAGAAAAATGGTAATCTTGCCATACGCGATGAACATTTTCCCGGAACAGGGGGATTATATGAGAAAGTTTCCTAGGCGTCATACCATTATCAAGGGACTAGATGACTTGTGGCAAGTTGATTTGGGGCAAATGGATCTGTATGCAAAAGAAAACAGAGGATATAAATACTTTCTTATCATTATAGAATGTTTTTCAAAGTTCGTGTTGGCGGAGCCATTGAAATCCAAGTCTGGCGAAGAAGTGACCAAGACATTTGCGAACATTCTCAAAAAGTCAAATCGTTTTCCAAAAAACCTGCAGATCAGGAAAAAGAATTTTATGATGGACATTTTCTGCGGTTGATGCGACAATATGGTATAAACCACTACAGTACATATACAGATAAGAAAGCTGCCATAGTTGAGCGTTCAATACGTACGATTAAAGAAAAACTATTCAAATATTTTAGTTTGAATGGATCTTACAAATGGGTGAATATTTTACCGGATGTTGTGGAAAACTATAATTCGCAAAAACATAGTACCTACAACAAAAATGAGACCATGTGACGTAACTAAAAAGCATGAACGAAGACTACTCAATATATATCCACAAAACCACAAAAGTTTCATATCTTTGATGTGGTGCGTATAAGTAAAGCAAAACATGTTTTTGAAAAGGGATATACTCCCAAATGGACAAGTGAGCTATTCGAGATTGTTGATGCCAAAATCACCAATCCAGTGACCTATCTCCTCGAAGATATGAATGGTCAACCGATAAAAGGAGCATTTTACGAACAAGAATTACAAAAGACAAAACAAGAGGATGTTTATTTGGTAGAAAAGTGCTACGTAAAAAAGGAAACCAAGTATACGTGAAATGGCTTGGATTTGATAATTCTCACAACCGCTGGATCGACTCCAACAACATACTTCAGAAAGTGTAAAACATCTTTGCGCATGTTTAGCTGAAAAAGAAGATACTTTTCCCACAACCTATTTACCCTTGAATACAATTTTTGGTATAATATTTTTGGTTGCTGAAGGTGCATCACATTCGATGGTGATTTGACCGGCTGAAAATGTCGACTGCACACCAAATAAGTCAGCTGATGACTGAAATTGAGGATGAGGTAGCAGTAGAAAATCCACAACAACAACAACACCATCAAAAACAACAACAACAAGAAGAAGAAGAAGACACCCAAAAAGTGGAATATTCGTTACTTAGTACAGCATTTTTCTGCGCCAGCAGTAATATCGCAATCCATGTGGAATTGAGCCGACTGAGAGATTTTTAAGCAATCGCACGGACCTGTTAGCGAACAAAATATGCTAATGTATGATGCATTTGAGTGGAACCTTCTAATTAGCCACCTACAGTGGATGCTGATGGGATATTTCAAATGTAAAGAATTCTCCCATCTCCGTTTTATCTCTGGTAAAGATATCATCATTAGTGCAGTCCAAACAGTTGATCAGTTGCAGCTTATTTCAATCTCAAAACAGATTCATACTTTGTATCTAACAAAAAACAACATTCAAGAGCTGTGCACCGCAAACGAGTATTTTGTGAAAAAAATACTGCAAGATTTGGAAGTCGTTAACTTTCGTCAATATTATTCCGATGTTTTAGCTATTATCCATGGAACAGATGCAATTAAACATATGAATATTTCCGATGTAATTTATTCTCTATATAATATAACTCCATGCATAGGGACACAATGTTTAAAGGAAACTATGTTCTATGAAACAAATCAAATTGTAAATGATTTGAATAAAATTGAACAAAAATGAGTAGGGCAAAGGGACCACCTATGCATGGCCATTACCCCACTTATGGCCACTTCCTCTATTCTCTTGAAATGATAAGATTCGGTGTAGCTTACAATTCAAATCCCGCGCGCGAACCGACGCGTTAGAATGTTAGGAGTGGGGAGAAGGTTAAGAGAAGGGTGAGGATTGATTTCATTGATTGATCTTTTGGTAACCTTTCTATACATTAAAAATACTAAAACCTCAACACCTTTTTTTTATTATATTCAACATATACTTAGTAAATATCTGGCCATAAGTGGTAGAATTATCTGACCATAAGCGGGAAACCGATGGCCAAGAGTAGGGAATTTTACACCTTTTTTTTCAAATTGTAAAAAAAAATTTGATTCTCAAAAACGGATTATTTCATGAATTTACCTCGATAGAGAACACTTGGAAGTTAACGAATGTGTGTAGATTTTTTTCTTCAACACCAACAATAACCCGTGACAATGACGAAATTTACATTTACAAGATTTTTTGGGTATTTCGCCACACCCTATCAAATATCAATCAAACTAGGTTTATACACCAGATCTTTTATATTACCTGAAAAAAGTCTATTAGTAGATGATCAAACCTATCAATATCAAACGTTTCGGGAACGAATCTGCTCCCGTCGTCAGTGAAAACCTAAAAATGGAACAATTAACTCAAATTCTAAAAATATAGTTCGTTTTTTGTATGGAAATCGACTTTTTCGTGTTTTTGGCACAAAATGTCACTTTTACTGACATTGAAGTGTGTGGTGTTGTTTGTTTAACTTTACATATGTTCAGTATTTGTAATTTACTTTTTTGGGCTATGTTCAATTTCTTAATAAAGGTAACCATGTATTACTTGAATTTACAGAGCAAGTTGCTAAACATTCATTAGAATTTAACATAATATATGCACTTTCATTAAGTTTACGTTTTTTAGAACATGGCTCCTTTGCTAAGATTTTTGAATTATCCCAATTTATTTTATGATTTTTATCAAATGCATGTTGACAAATTCCCGGTTTATGAAATTCCCTTTTTTTTTTTTTCATGTATGATTTATGTTCCTCAATTCTCTTTTTTAAAGGTCGTGAGGTCTCTCCAATATAGAATTTATTACATTCACAAGGAATTTTATAAATTACATTTTTAGTGGACTCATTAATATTATTAGGTCGAGTATTTGTTAAATTAGAGCGAAGTGTGTAGTTTTGAAAATGGTCCGTATATTATATGTCTGACCTAAATGTTTCAGTTTATTAGAAATTCCAGGTATGTATGGAAGAATTAAATTAGTTATGGGTATATTCTGTTCTTGTTGTCTGGTTTGTTCAAAACTATCAAAACACTTTTCAATAAAATTCATTGGATAATTATTTTTTGATAAAACGTCTCTTATGAAATCTTTTTCGGATTCAAAATTATCTTTATCACAAATTATTTTTGCTCTATCATATAGACTTTTTACCACACCTTTTTTAATGTTCAATGGCTGATTGGAATTGAAATTAAGATATCTATTTGTGTGGGTTGGTTTTCTATAAATTTTTGTTTTGAAATTTTGAAAATCTTTCTTTATTAGTATATCTAAAAAGGGAATTTCATTATTTTGTTCTTTTTCAATTGTAAATTTGATCGTGTGTTCTTTATCATTTATGTGAATTAAAAAATCATTAAGTTTTGGTTCATCATATTCATATATAGAAAAAATATCATCTACATATCTCCACCAAATCATTCTGGAACTTTTAACAATTTGTGTTAAAACAACATATTTTCAATATAATGATGAATTTTATCAACAAGATTTTGGCATGGCAATGGGTTCTCCTTTATCTCCACTTTTACGTAATATTTTCATGGAACATCTTGAAACAATTTATGTAGAAACATATAGATACAAACCAATGATTTGGTGGAGATATGTAGATGATATTTTTTCTATATATGAATATGATGAACCAAAACTTAATGATTTTTTAATTCACATAAATGATAAAGAACACACGATCAAATTTACAATTGAAAAAGAACAAAATAATGAAATTCCCTTTTTAGATATACTAATAAAGAAAGATTTTCAAAATTTCAAAACAAAAATTTATAGAAAACCAACCCACACAAATAGATATCTTAATTTCAATTCCAATCATCCATTGAACATTAAAAAAGGTGTGGTAAAAAGTCTATATGATAGAGCAAAAATAATTTGTGATAATGATAATTTTGAATCCGAAAAAGATTTCATAAGAGACGTTTTATCAAAAAATAATTATCCAATGAATTTTATTGAAAAGTGTTTTGATAGTTTTGAACAAACCAGACAACAAGAACAGAATATACCCATAACTAATTTAATTATTCCATACATACCTGGAATTTCTCATAAACTGAAACGTTTAGGTCAGACATATAATATACGGACCATTTTCAAAACTAATAACACACTTCGCTCTAATTTAACAAATACTCGACCTAATAATATTAATGAGTCCACTAAAAATGTAATTTATAAAATAGACCTCACGACCTTTAAAAAAGAGAATTGAGGAACATAAATCATACATGAAAAAAAAAAAAGGAATTTCATAAATCGGGAATTTGTCAACATGCATTTGATAAAAATCATAGAATAAATTGGGATAATTCAAAAATCTTAGCAAAGGAGCCATGTTCTAAAAAACGTAAACTTAAAGAAAGTGCATATATTATGTTAAATTCTAATGAATGTTTAGCAACTTGCTCTGTAAATTTAAGTAATACATGGTTACCTTTATTAAGAAATTGAACATAGCCCAAAAAAGTAAATTACAAATACTGAACATATGTAAAGTTAAACAAACAACACCACACACTTCAATGTCAGTAAAAGTGACATTTTGTGCCAAAAACACGAAAAAGTCGATTTCAATACAAAAAACGAACTATATTTTTAGAATTTGAGTTAATTGTTCCATTTTTAGGTTTTCACTGACGACGGGAGCAGATTTGTTCCCGAAACGTTTGATATTGATAGGTTTTATCATTTACTAATAGACTTTTTTCAGGTAATATAGAAGATCTGGTGTATAAACACTAGTTTGATTGATATTTGATAGGGTGTGGCGAAATACCCAAAAAATCTTGTAAATTATGGATGCGCCACAAAACTACAGAGCACATCTAAAATTTACATATTTTTCTTAAGTGCTGCCTCTACCCTATTTCCTTTTTTTTTTTTTATTTGAAATATCCTTTCATGTAGAGATTAAATGTGTCTCACACAAAGTCAGTGATAGCAACTTTCCTTATCAGTCACCGCAGTTTTCCCTGTTTGTGGAGTGTCTGGATAGTTGATATCAAATTGTGTTGTTTTAGTAGCGAAAAAGCAATGGCGCACGACAACGGTTATTCTAGTGGTGGATCGAGTGTGGAAAATTTCATGGAAAGAGTCAGTGAAGCAATTCGCGGGCTTAGCCATATGTGTGTTGTGGAATCGTATGTATATGATGACCACGACGGATCAATGTATTGTCATTATTGTTTCAATATGGAGTTGAATAAGGTGGCTCGTGATAATGAAGAAAATATTCGGGAGGAGTTACCATGTTATTCATTTTGCGGAGGACATTATTATATGGAAGAATGGGATTATGTGAGCACTTTGCAGAAAGTTTTTTTGAAATGTCAAACAAAATTATTTTTATTCATTTTAAGAAATACATTCTTCGCCTGCTGTTCAAATGGGTTTGACTGAGAAATTTGAAGAAAATTTACACGAAATGTTTATCAAAATTATTTTTTTATTTTAATTTCTAGAAATAAATGCTTCGCTTGCCACTCCATCAACCACACCACTGTATTAGTGCATGGTAAGGTGGGACTATATATATATATGCATATGATTCCGTATAATCCACTCACTACACTTCGCACCTCCAAAAAAGTAAGTTCTCGTTTTTCTTCTTGAGACCGTCGTTGTTGGACATCAATTCAGAACAAAAATGGAACGTTTAAACGCAATCGCAAAGTGCGAATACAAGCCGACAATCAATTTGCACGAAATGGGAATGGGTGACTGGTGCAAAGTTGTAAATATCAAGAAACTCAAGACATCGTACGGAGATGCAATCGTGGTTTAAATGGAGAAGAATGTGTTGTTTCTACCTAAACGCTTGCTTTCTGCGTTGTCAGAAGAAGAGTTTAGAAGGTACAGATAATCCGGAAAATACATTCGAGTTTGCTAAAACAGGGTAATCAGCAGAATCTTGTTTTGAAACTTCTTATCATCATTATTTACCGACATCAACCCCACCACTGTACTAGTGGTGGGATGAGTCTATATACATATATATATATATATGATTCCGTATAATCCACTCACAACACTTCGCACCTCCAAAAGAGTAACTTTTTTCTTCTTTGAACCGTCGTTGTTGGACATTAATTCAAAACAAAACAAACAAAAAATGGAACGTTTAAACGCAATCGCAAAGTGTGAATACAAGCCTAAACTCAGTGTGGACAAAATGGGAATGGACAACTGGTACAAAGTTGTGAATATCAAGAAACTCAAGACATCGTACGGAGATGCAATCATGGTTGAAATGGAGAAGAATGTGTTGTTTCTACCGAAACGCTTTTTTCCTGTGATGACAAAGGCAGTGATGGAAGAACTCCTTAGTGCTCCTGGATGCAAAATTAGATATGCAGGAAAGAAGAGTTTGGAAGGCACAGATAATCTGGCAAATACATTTGAGTTTGCCAAAAACAATTAAGGGTGAATGGAAGCAGCAGTAGCAGTCGCAGTAAGCTATTTTTGGAAGTTATAGTACAACCCCTCCCCCTCTCATCATCTTCATCATTTACCGACCTCTCGTATCTAATGTATTAGCAGCAGCAGCAGCAGCAGTAGCTACTATTTGTCTGGAGCTGAACATACTTCTCATATAAAATGGAGAACTTGGAAAACTTAGTCAAGCATACACGAGAACTAATCAGTGTAAGCAAGACCCAAAAAGAAATTGAAACCTTTTTGAAGATCAGCAAAGGAAATATTCTCCTCGTCCTTGACATTTTGAAAAATCAAAACTTAATTTGTGGTGAAAAATCGAAACTGGAATATATTTTGGTAGTTTTCAAATCATTCACTGTACAAATAAGGAAGCAGCAAAATACTCACATTGGAAGTGGAATAGACACTCCTTCTACTAGTACTACACCTCACACATCTAATCAGCAGAATGTTGTTTGGAAAAAGGTATGCGACTATATATATTTTTTTAAAAACCTATTCTAATTTTTATATTTTACATTACAGTTGGCAACATCATTCAAAACGAGGATTTTAACTAGAGCTGTAATCAACGTAAACCATATTTCCATCGTGTCGTTTTTACAAGAATGTGAGGAAGTTTTGTTTTCCAAAATTAGACTGCAAGTACGGAAATTGGGTCCAGTCAAGTTGAACCTGAAGCTATGTCTGCTGTATGAGCTGCCCACAACTGGAGAGGAGGAATACAAACTACTTCACCACCATGAATAAGTAAATATCAACAGCCGCAGCTATCGTTGATACTATCAACGAACTTTTCAACATTCTTCTGGTAGAACCGGAAGAGTTTCAAGAGCGAGGATCTGGCTGGGCGTTGAAAGGTATTTCTTTTTTGATGATTTGCCTTTCTAAATTTTTTCCATTGAATGGAGGAGCAGGAGATACTTATATTCCACTTCCAAAATGGCTCAATAAAAACTGTATTATTAATATTAAGAAGCATGATAGAAGATGTTTTGTTTGGTCTGTATTGGCAAGTTTATATCCAACAACAAACCTTGATGTGGAATGCGTGCTCTCTTATCCTCAAAATATGCATGAATTACTTAATTTGAAAGGGATTGATATGCCGGTAAAAATAACAGATATTTCCATATAGGTACAGGGTGTCCGGGAAAATGTGGGAGATCTCTCGGATTCAGATAGAACATTAAAAAATAAGATGACAAGTTCCCATAAATTTTTTTCCTAGCGGCCCTCCCTACGGAGATACGGCCCCCTAAAGGACCCCACTGGAAATCGGTTTTTCTTGAATAACTTTTAAACGACTCAATATAATTCAATGAAAATTTAATATGATAAACAGTAGTAAGGACCTCTCAAAATACTTCCCTTAAAACATAATTAGCTTGTTTAGTTTACCAGGGACGGACTAGATTGTACATTTTAACGCTCAAATTTTTAACACCCTGTATGATAAGGAGTTAAAAAAAATAAATTTGGATACCTTGAACATTAAGCTAAAGAAAAGGTACTCTTGTTCATTGTCGATAAAATGAACCATTTTCGAGAAAAAACAATTTTTATTAAACAAAACCTCGAAAAAAGCCATGACGAAGTGGTGCTCTTGACGAAATTGTGAACCTAACGCTAGGAAAAAAATTTATGGGAACTTGGTAACTAAAAAATAAGATGACAAGTCCGGGAAAATGTGGGAGATTTTCCCGGACACCCTGTATATTCCTATAAAAGTTTTCGGGGTTGATGATAAATCTAAAACTATAATTGGAGCATTATATCATAACAAACTGGTAAAAACTTTTCATGTCAACTTACTTTATATATGCAAAAAAAATAGAGCTCATAACTGTCTCATCACAAATTTAGCAAAATTAGTTCAAAAACAAATAACTACAGACCATTCAAAAAATTTTTTTGTTTGCGATCTTTGTCTTAATCATTTTTCAGTCGAATCCAAATTTCAAACTCATATCGAAAATTGTTCACTTTTCGATCCGATGAAGGTAACAGTTCCTACTAGTTCTAATAATATTTTGAAATTTTCTGCTTTCCATGCTCTTGTTAAAAAACCATTCGTAATTTATGCAGATTTTGAATGTCTAACTTCGCCTGTAGCTTCTGCTTACCAAACCCACTTTTGTCCTTCACGACCTTCACAACTGAATTTCAAAAACATAAACCATACAGAGTAGCAAGTAATATTGTATGTTCCTTCGATAACAAGTATGACAATTTTAGATTATTCCGCGGAGAAAATGCTGATAAATGGTTTATCGATAGCTTGGAAAAAGACTGTAAATATATTTCTAACATTCTAAAAGAAAGATTAAATGATTTCAAAACAGTTTATTCCATAAGTCCAGAACAAGAACAAGAACATCTCATTACTACAAACTGCAAAATTTCTGGTATCCTCTTTTCTTTAACAAATAGTAAAGTTCATCATCATGATCATTTTACAGGTAAATACATAAGCTGTATTTGTGATGCTTGCAATCTTCTGAATCGACAAAACGAGAACAACAGTATTCCAGTGTTTTTTCACAATCTCAATTATGTACAAAATCTGTTTATTCGGGAACTGTCAAAGAGTCGACGAGTTAATATTTTACCCTCAAATCACGAAAAATATATTTCTTTTAGTACATATTTTGATAGGACAAAAGTGGTATTTTTGGATTCACTTCGATTTTCACCTGCTTCCTTGGAAGTTTTGGCTCAAAGTTTAGAATTGGAACAATAAGATGCTCTAAGGAAATACACGCGCCTGCCACCGCAATCTGCATTTTACAGTAGTTTGACTAAAGAGCATAATATTACCGATAGCGATTATGAACATATGCTAAACTCGTGTGGAATACAGTTAATAATGTGAAAAACTTGGGAGTTTTTTTTGAAAGCTGATGTGATTTTGTTAACGTTAATATTCGAAAATTTTCGTGATGTCACTTTTCAATATTTTGGACTTGAAGCAGCTAGTTTTGTGAGCTTACCATCTTTCGCTTGGGCTAGCGCCTTGAAAATGACTCAAATTTCTTTATCACTCTTAACAGATATTGATCAAATTTTATTTATTGAAAAAGGTATACGCGGTGGTATTACACAAGCCATACACCGATATGCTTGCTGTAATAATCCGTATTATCCGGAAATGTACGATAAAGATTCAAACGCTGTTTATTTAACTCACTGGGATGTTAATAATTTGTATGGGTGAGCGCAGTGTCAGAATTTACCTTTTACCGATTTCCGGTGGATGGAAGACTATGAAATTGAAGTTTTAGAATCTGATATTTTCGATTGTTTTGATAAAGTGCTACAAATGTATAGTTCCTGTAGAGAAAAATCCATCATTCTAGAAGTTGACTTGATATATCCTCATGATATACATGATAGACATCAAGACCTACCATTTTGTGCTGAACATAAAAATTGTGATAGGTCCAAGAAACAGAAAAAAATACTTTGTACTGTTGAAGATAAAATTAAATATGTAATTCATTTTGAAAATTTCTGTCAAGTTCTAAAACATGGTCTTCTATTGAAAAAAGTTCACAGAGTTTTGGAGTTTTCGCAGACCGTTTATAGAATTCAATATTCAGAAACGAACATTAGCCAAGAGTAAATTTGAAAAAGATTTGTGGAAATATATTATCAATGCAATGCTAACTAGGAAAATCATTGAACGCGATCGAAAAAAACGTAATATTGTTTTAGTCAATAATTGGAAATCTGCTCGAAAATATTTATCCAGGCCGGAATTTAAAAATTTGCGTATTTCCATTAATCTGATTTCGATAGAGTTGCAAAAAACCAACATTTTATTCAATAAACCGATTTATTTGGGTTTTTCTATATCGGAATTATCTAAATTTAACATGTATAGTTTTTACTATGATTTTGTGTGCGCAAAAATATCACCATATTTCAAATGACAACTCTGTTATATGGATACTGATTTATTTATTTTCAAATTTACTCTGTTGGATAAACAATTGAATGAAAATTTGTCCATATATGATTTGATAAGAGAGCATGCTTCGCAATTTTCTGATACTTCGGATTAAGAGGAGGATAATATCTATAATATTCCACGAGTCAATAAGAAAGTTCAGGGGTTGATGAAAGATGAATTATGTAATAGGATAATGATGATCTTGTATTTGGCAACACAGCACTTGTGCATATCGGAATTTATCTCCTAGTTTTTTATATTAAACATGCAGATAATTTCTGGGCGACGAATAAAGAAAGCAGTTTAACATGAACTGTGTATTATTTCACATGGCGCTGCGATGGTAGAATCTTAATTAAATATTTTACTTCAATAATAAAATGGATTAATAGTACCTATATTAACATCGTGAAAAAGTAAGAAGTGATAGGATGGCGGAGTTCAGAGGTATAGGACCTCTTGATATGAGTGGAGACGTCTCCAAAAACTGGAAGTTTTGGATACAAATGTTCAACAATTATTTAAAAGCTGCCGAAATTGACAAGAAAAATGAAGATGTGCAATGTGCTCAATTACTGCAGTTCATTGGAGATGAGGGAATATACGAAAGCATAGAAGGGCCACCAAGAAATTTTTTATGAAATTCCGACTTCGAAGTCAGGATTCCAAGTTCAAAGTCAGAATTCCGACTTCGAAGTCGGAATTCCGAGTTTAAAGTCAGAATTCCGACTTCGAAGTCAGGATTCCGAGTTCAAAGTCAGAATTCCGACTTCAAAGTCGGAATTCCGAGTTTAAAGTCAGAATTCCGACTTCGAAGTCGGAATTCCATAAAAATTTTGTTGGTGGCCCTTCTACGCTGTTCGGCAGCAATCAGATGGATCAGAAGAATTTTTATACTATGTGTATTTGACTCTGTGAGCTCCTGTTTTCCTGACTCCTTTTATCCCCAAAAATGACAAAGTACATGATGATATGTTTCCATAGATTTGCTATTTTCCAAAGGATTTTGTTCAAATCAGATATGTAGGTACAATTTTGAATTTGATCAAGAAAATTGTAAAAAAATGCATCAGTGAGGTTAGGTTTGCATGGTTTTGTTATTTCTCAGATGATTTTGTTCAAATCGGATATGTAGGTTCTATTCAGGTTTTGATCAAGGAATCAAAAATATCTAGATTTGGTGAGGTTATGTTTGCATAGTTTTGCTATTTTCCAAAAGATTTTGTTTCAAATAAGATATGTAGGTTCAATTTGAGATTTGTTCAAGAAATTTGAAAAAAATTCATTAGTGAGGTTACGTTTGCATCGCTTTTATGTTCCAAATGATTTTGTTCAAATTAGATAATAATATTATATAGGTTCAATCTTTGCGATTTGATGAAAAAAAAAACGAAAAAGTACCTAGTGAAGATATGTTTGCATAGTTTTGTTATTTTTCGCGAAGGATTTTGTTCAAGTTAGTTATGTTGGCTCATTTTGGTATTTGATCAAGAAATTAAAAAAAACATTTTTGAGGTTATGTTTGCATGTCTTTGATATTTTCGAAAGGATTTTGTTCAAATTAGATATGTATGTTCTATTTGGGTTTTGATCAAGAAATTAAAAAAAAATGTATCAGTATGTTTGCATAATTTTGCTATATCTCAAAAGATTATTATTGAAATTAGATAATATGTAGGTTCTATTTGGGATTTGATCAAGACATTTTCAAAAAAATGACTTGGTTAGGTTATGTTTGCATTGTTTCATTATTTTCTATTCTATTTTGTTCGTTATTTTCCCAAGATCTTGTTCAAATTAGTTATTTAGGTTCTATTCAGGACTTTATCAAGGAATTGGAAAAAATTACTAAGTGAGGTTATGTTTGCATAGTTTTGTTATTTTCCAAAAGATTTTGTTCAAATAGAGTGTGTTGTAGGAATGTCGATCCCGAAAGCTTTCCTAATCCCGGAAAAAAATATCTCTTTTTTACCAAACCCAAACTAACCCAATCTAAGCAAAACTAAGCCGAACATCAGACACAAATTTACTACATTGTTACTTCGGCGATCACCATGGCAACATATTCTATGTCAACCAATCTGACCAATCACGGGACAGGTGCGAGGTCTCAGTTGCATTTTACTGTAGTCTCTACTTCAATGTCCATTAAGTCATCGTAGAGAATGTTCCTTCTTGCCCCCCTTTCGCTTTGTCGGTGATATGTTTCAACGCGTGGATCGTTGTCACCCCCTTCTTTACCATATTGGTTTTTATCGGAGCCTTCCAATGAGTCGATCTCCTTTGCCAGTCTGATGTTTACTATGTTCTCATATGCCTTAGCATTGATATCTATCAAACAGATTGTCCTGTGTTTTGTAACATCTTCAGTGCACTTCCTTGATTTCTCTAAAAAAAAAATGTTCCGCTATTTTCCACCTACCCTGGAACACGTTCTCTTGTACTAAGTTTTAATTGTTTTAATCCTTGACCATCAGTATTTTTATAATGCTAATGGTTTATGCCTTTGTGCTTCACCGATAAAATGTAAAAATTTTCATGGTGATAAAGTATTATTTGATTTGATCTATAGAAAGCAAACTCTAGAAAAAACTTGGTGTTCTCAGCTATATATATTCGATACCAAAGGCTGAGATTCCATCTGTGCTTGGCGCCTTTCAATATCTGGATCTGATGCTGGCATTGATAAGTTCTTCCGGGGTTATTGTGTCGCAACTTTTTGCAGATCTCGAGATGATGTCCATATCTTCAACGTTCATGATGACTTTGGTGATAGGGAGCTCACCAAATGTTACCCTTTGCTGAAAAATGAATAGAGTGGTTCCAGGATTATCTATGCCGAACCTGTTCTTCACAATCCTGTACCCTTCTCCAAAGATGTCCAACTCATTACATCTTCATTTAGCATGGCTTGTTCTCGTATTTAATCAATTGATCTTATTATCTTTCTTTCCTGTTCCTGTGAGGTTAGTCTTCTTTTCTCTCTTGCGTAACGTTCTTTGGCTCTTTGGAATGCTCTCATTTTCTTTTTTGTCGATAGCATTTCTTACGGGATTTCCTCATTTCACCAGTACGGCAGACTGTTTTCCTACATTCACAAAATAAGGGAGTACTCTTCTTATTTGCGGGTTGAAGAACTATAGCAAGGAGTTGTCGAGGTCAGCCAAGAACTCCCCAAGGCTGCAGTTTGGGCCAATATAAAAACTACAATAGTATAGTATAGTTGGTTAGTAAAGGGCAGACAGGAGGCTGGAATGCTTCTTTCGGTATTTTTATGCGATGATACCCGTTGACGTTAGAAATGCATTCAACTGGAAACTGATCACCAAGAAGGTGAAGAACAATGGTGTCAGCGGGTACCTCTGTAACATTGTAGACTTCTAACCACCTGTCGGACAGAAAAAATCTGGTAGATAAAAATAACGTTGAGAGGGTAGAAGGAGGGATTCCGCAGCGGTCGGTCCTCGGTCCTACACTGTGGATCATTTTCTACGATGATTTAATGGACATTGAATTGGACCAGGTGGTGGAGATGAATTGCTATGCTGATGACTTGTCAATTCCAGTGCTGGCTGAACATCCAAGTGAGATGGTCCAGAAAGCGAACGATGCCCTGGCAGTGGTCGGTGAATAGATGCGTCAACTGCCATAGACCCTCGAAAAACATCTGCGATCCTGCATTCCATAGAGGTGCCATATAGAATCGTCCAAGAGAACAACTTATCTCGGGATCACCTTGCACAGAGGGGTGTGCTTCTTACATGTCATGATGGCATGTGCGAAGGTCAAAAGAAACTCTGGCTTTGGCGATGCAGACGTGAGATATGTTTGCGCGTACAAGTCCGCGCGTCAGTGTGTTGATAATATCCGCTAAAAATATATGTCGAAGCTGGATTTTTTGCTTGAATTTTTGTACACGCGTACAAATCGCACGTACACATCTCGATAGATGTATATATGTGTCTGTGTGCGGCTTTGTATGTACATACAGGAATACAGGGTGTAAACCAAGAAGTTGCAAAAATTTCAGAGGAGGACTAATTTTGTGACAAAAAGTTCCAATGAACATGCGTCCACAACTACTTGGTTTCTGTGATACAGGTTGTCCAGAAATAGTATTTTATTTCGTTTTCGCTTATATTTTTGTTATGTGACATGGCAATCAGACGAAACTCGGAAAAAAAACTAGCTGACCCAGAAAATTTCATACCACCTCATGATTTGATAGACGTTGTGTTGAATGCATTTGTTTCATAAAAAAGTCAAAAATAATAGTATCAAAAATCATAAAAATCTATTCCGCGGTTCTTCAGTTATGATATGTTAAATATAATGACAATATTTTTGGGGTATTTATTTTGAAATGCATGCATGTTTGCAACACATTTGTTCGGGCTGATTTGGGACTTCTTTTTGGTTGATATGTTTCAAGTGATAAAATCATTTGAATGGTATCCGATTCATTTCCGATACATCTTATTCCGGGATTAGATCCCGGGATTGAGAAAGCTTTCGGGATTGACATCTCCACAACACACTTTATTTGAACAAAATCTTTTGGAAAATAACAAAACTTTGCAAAGATAACCTCACTTAGTGATTTTTTTCAAATTTCTTGATACAATCCCAAATAGAACCTACATGACTAATTTGAACAAAATCCTCAGGAAAATAACGAAACAATAATCCAAACATAGCCTCACCAAGTCATTTTTTTTTAAATGTCTTGATCAAATCCCAAATAGCACTATATAGATAGATAGATAGATAGATAGTCTTTATTTATTCACAAAAAGCCACATCGGCGTAGAACAATGTCAAAAATGTACAGCAAACTTATTTATTATGATCTAACATGTTTATCATTATCGTAGTCTTATTTGTCTATTTGGTACATCAGCTCCCTATCGGACTCAAAAAACTCACTCAATGTATAAAAAGCAATTTTCTTAATCAAATCTCGAATTGAACTTACATATCTGATTTGAAACAGAATCTTTTGGAAAATAACAAACTATGCAAACATAACCTCATTAAATATATATATTTTAAATTTCTTGATCAAATCATAAATAGAAGCTCCATATCCAATCTGAACAAAGTCCTTTGGGAAATAACAAAAGTTCCGAGTTTTAAGTCAGAATTCAGACTTCGAAGTCGGAATTTCATAAAAATGTTCTTGGTGGCCCTTCTACGCTTTCGTAGGAATACGTATTTTCAACACGTTTAATTTTAAAGATGATCAAAAGAACAAAATTGAACATCTTATTTTCCAGTTCGACGCATTTTTCAAGCCAAAAACTAACCTCGTCTTCGAGAGACATAGATTTCTGACGAGGAAACAGTTTGATGAGGAATCAAGGCAGCATTTCATAACTGATCTGAAGAACTTGGCGAAATCGTGCAATCTGGAAAAATTGGAAGACTCTTTGGTTTGCAGTGTGCTTATAATCGGTTTGAATAGGGATTCTCTTCATGAAAGACTACTGGAAGACCCAGATATCAATCTCAAAAAAGCTGAACGCATTTGTTTGGCGGTGGAGGAATCCAAAAAACAAGTATCGGAAATAAGTAGTGAGTCAAAAGAAGTGAATGCTGTAAGAACAAAAAAAAGTGCATCCTGGTCGCAAAGTCATGGCACGCCCATTGGGAGATTTTCTAATAGCAATTCTTATGGTTCTGGTTCCGGAGAAAATCGAAAACAATTCAATTGTTTTCGCAATTGTTTTCGATGTGGCTCGATGCATTTACCACGGAAATGTCCAGCTTTTGGAAAACAGTGTAGTGCGTGTAGAGGCTTCAATCATTTTGCAAAGGTGTGCAGAGTGAAAAATGTGCATGCTGTGCAAGATTCTCCTGATCATTCCGACAATGAAGGTATGGAATGTAATTTTTTTATTGGTATGATCGAATCGGAATCAAAATATTATGAAAAGACTCCTAAAGAATGGAACATTGAAATGTTAATCAATTGAACTAATAACGTAATTTTTAAACTTGATACCGGCGCAATAGCTAATACAATAAGTACACATACATTAGATAGGATTTGTAAAGTAGAAAACAATGTAATTTTGCGTAAATCAAATGTGAAACTTACGAATTATTCGAACCAACTGATACCTGTTGTGGGAGAATGCATTCTAGAGTGTCGGTACAAATCAAAAAAATATTTGCTGCCTTTTGTGGTGGTTCAAACAAATTCTCCGTCCCTTTTAGGTTTAAACGCCTGTATAAATTTAAACATTATTAGAAAAATAGATGCAGTGACAGAATCTTCCATTTTTGATAGTTATCAAGATATATTTAGGGGTATTGGTTGCATAGGTGATGAATATCATATTCAGTTGAAAGATGATGCCTCCCCAGTTATTCATTCAGCACGAAAAATACCATTTCCGCTTTTGAATAATTTAAAAAAAAACTCTGCAGAGTTTAGAAAAAGATAAAATTATTTGCCAGGTGAATTATCCAACGGAGTGGGTTAACCCGATCGTTTTGGTAATTAAAAAAGATAACTCCTTAAGGATATGTCTAGATCCTGTTGATCTTAATAAAAATATACGCCGAGAACATTTTCCGCTTCCAACTTTTGAAGAAATTAGTGCGAAATTAGGTGGAGCTAAATTTTTTTCCACTTTAGATGCAATGTCCGGGTTCTGGCAAGTTGCTCTGGATAGAGAAAGTTCGGATTTGTGTACATTTGCTACGCCATTTGGGCGATACAAATTTTTGAGGCTTCCGTTTGGACTAAACAGCGCTCCAGAAGTGTTTCATAAGAAATTCAGGGAAATTTTTAATCTTGAAGGGGTAGAAGTTAATCGTGATGATATTTTGATTTGGGGTGCAACAAGGGCTGAGCATGATGCCCGTCGAAGCATGTCCTTGATACGGCTCGAATAAATAATATCAAGTTCAACAAGAGTAAATGTAAAATGGCCTTTGAAGAAATCGTATATATGGGTCATAAGATTTCGGAAAAGGGTTGCCAAGCTGATGATTCTAAAATAAAGGCCATTTTGGAAATGCCTCAACCAAAAATGAAAGATGATTTGCAGCGATTTTTGGGCATGGTCACGAATGTCGGTAAGTTTATCCAGAATCTTCGACTATCACTGCCCCATTGCGCAATTTATTAAAAAAGAATATTGCGTGGCTATGGGACACTGAGCATGATGATGCTGTTAAGATTTTGAAAAAAGAGTTGACAAAACAACCAATTCTGCAGTTCTACGATCCAACTCTACAAGCAGATGCTTCTTAGGACGGAGTCGGCGCTGTTCTGCTGCAGAACGGTCTTCCATGCATGTATGCATCCAAATCATTGAGCAAATTTCAATTAAATTGGGCGGCGATAGAAAAAGAACTTTTTAGCATTGTTTTTGGGTGTGAAAGATTTCATCAGTATATTTTTGGAAGGAAAATTATTGTTCATACGGATCAAATAGCATTGACACAAATTTCCGCTAAACCGTTGTACAGTTGCCCTCCTCGAAAGAATGTTCATAAGACTTCAAAGAAACGATGCACAACTTGTGTATCTTCCAGGAAAAAAACAATTTTTTGCGGATACACTCTCCAGAGCAGCTATGCCAGCATTTGATTCTGACGATCGTGATTTTGATTAAGAAGTTGAAAGTCAAATTTGTCTGTTGCGTTATTCTCTGAACGCTACGGACGAGAAAATTTTCGAAATTCAAAAATTTACATCGCAAGATAATGGAACCAATGTTTATTGAATTACGTGAAACAAGGTTGGCCTGCATCTTTTAAACGAGTAAATCCTGCAGTTAAACAGTATTTCAAATTCAAAGCAGATATCACAGAGGCTGATGGATTGTTATACAAAAACAAATAATATAATAAACAAGATCCATTATGCACATTTAGGCGTCGATAAATGTAAAAATAGAGCAAGGCAGTGTTTTTTTCTGGCCGAAACATGAATAAACAATTGGAATTTTTTATTTCTAATTGCCTCACTTGCCAAACTTTTGCAAAAAATAAAATGCCTGAATGTTTACTTCCGCATGAAATACCTGACCAACCTTGGGAAAAATTCGCATGTGACTTATTTCATTTTGATTCAGATATATTTTTGTTAGTGGTAGATTACTTTTCGAAATATATAGAGTTAGCAAAATTAGTGGACAGTCAATCATCTAATGAAGTGATAATACATCTAAGATCGATATTTGCGAGACATGGCATTCCCAAAGTGGTGATACGGATGGGGGTTCACACTTCAATTGTATTCATTTCAGACATTTTTCAAAAAGTTGGGATTTCAAACATGTTATGTCTAGTCCTGTGTACCCCCAATCGAATGGCTTAGTGGAAAGACATGTCCAGACGTTGAAAAACATTTTATGCAAAGCAAAACATGATAAAAAGGATCTATACCTAGCTCTCCTCTCTTACAGAAACACACCGATTGACAGTTCGTTAGAATCGCCTGCTAAAATATTAATGAGTAGAAACTTAAGAGATATTTTACCTGTGAAAACATCATTTTGTGAACCTTCAAAGTGTAATTACTCTAGTGTGAAGAGTGAACTAAAACGAAGACAAGATGTGCAAAAGCAATGTTATGATAAAAAGTGCGTAGAAAAAGTGCATAGTTTTAAGAGAAATAAACACATTTTGTGTAAAACAAAATTGAGTGATAAGACATGGAGAGAAGGGTATATCAAAGATAAAATTAAATCTCGGCCTAGATGCTATGATATTGTAACATCTAGTGATAGAGTTTAAAGCAGGAATACTAAGTTTATAAAAGAATTTCCCAATTTGTCTCATGATTTTCCAGGTCACTTCTCGGGTGAAAAGGATCAGGTAAATGAGTTTCTTGATGAGGAAAATCATGAGGAAAATGATGGTAATGAATCACAATGTTCGAGTCTGGATGATGACGTCATATTTGTACCAACAACTACAAAATCAGGAAGGGTTGTTAAAATTCCAGATCGACTCAAATATGCATGATGTAATCAATCAGATTTCATTTAGACTTAGCAGCATTTGATCAGAAGAATCACTTATGTAGTCTTCTCGGGGAATGTAATAGGATAATGATGATCTTGTATTTGGCAACACAGCACTTGTGTATATCGGAATTTATCTCCTAGTTTTTCATATTAAACATGCGGATAATTTCTGGGCGACGAATAAAGAAAGCAGTTTAACATGAACTGTGTATTATTTCACAGAAATATTGTAACCAAGTTTGTTGCTCTTCGGGCTAAGGTCTATAGTTATAAGAGTTTGGAAACAAACGTCACGAAAATTAAAGGTGTATCAAAATCTGGCACAAAGAACATCAAATTTGAAGATTTTTACCAGTGTCTTCTCAATAAGTCTACTTTACACACTAACTTTAATAATATTAAAAATAAAAATTGTCAAATGTATACGCTGAACGTGAACAAACTAGCTTTGGATTCTTCTGATGATAAACGATTTATCTGTAGTGATAATATTAATACATTGCCATGGGGACATTATTCGCTTAACAAAAATTGTTAGAATATATGATAGGTAGTTAAGTTTTTTTTATGTTTATATACCTTATTTGTACTTTAACTTCCAAGTGCTTTTTCACACAATATATTTATATATTTTGAATAAAAGTCGTATGTGTTTCCTCTCAAACCTTTATTATTATTAAAAAGTGTGGTAGGTATACCTATGGTAGTACCTGAGACCAAGTTTAACCACGGTTTTCCCAGAATTTTACGGAATTTTTATTGAATCCGGCAACGTTGCATATGCATTCAACATGATCATTATTTATCAAGGTAAGTTCTTTTTTCTTCTCAAAATACCAATTCAATAGAAACACCTAGGTATAGATTCTTCTCGTGCTGTCATCTTTCAATACCCCTTGTTAACAACCCTATGTCATCATACCTTATCTTACACACACACACACACACACACACATTCTCCCAAACCCATCTATGACAATTTAATATAACAACATATAGACTCTTTCGTGCTGCCATCTTTCCGCAACACTTGTGAACAATTCATCACGTCTCCAGTATGAAAGGTAACACTATGACGTCATACCTTCAAATCTCCAAACATTCAAAACACCCGCCACCACGTATGAAAGGTAACGCCATGACGTCATACCTTCAAATCTCCACACATTCAAAACACCCGCCCCCACGTATCAAAGGTAACCCTATAACGTCATACCTTCAAATCTCCACACATTCAAAAACATCCCCCTCCACCCTATAACGTCATACCTTATTTCCACAAACACTCACCCTTGTACATTCCACATACTTTTTTTGCACACCCCGTATACAGAGATAACACACTGTCTCGACCAATCGGAACGCTCCATTCTTGGCTCCGCCCACTAATTACAACCACCGGAAGAATAACATGGGGAGATAAGACACAAATGTATAGACATACATACTCCACTATGATATCATAATTTTTCCGTTTTACCGATTTACTCATGATTTTGTAATAGAAAAAAGCTTGATGAGCATATTTTACCATCAAGTTATGTACTATGTACAGCAACTAATTTTGTGTTAACCGAAGCGCTTCAATGTTATCACAGGATTTTTTGTGGGTAAAAGGGTAATCTGAGTTGTTACCACCAAGGCATGAAGTACAATTATTATTCATAGATAAAGCTCAAGTAAATCCAAAACTGGTAGATGCTGGCTATTCTATAACTCATCACTTTGGCAGTAGTTCCACTTGCGGTCGTCCGAACTCCGAACATTGATTATCGTTCACACTCATTCTGAACATTAATATCCCATCTCAATTAGACTTGGCTCTTACCTTGAGAATGAAGTTATCTTCAGGCTGCAGTTGTAAATCAATGGCAGCTTGCTTAACAGTCCTCTCAAACTCCGCATCCCTTTTCCTAGGAACCTCCAAAGCTGGAAACAAATCACCGATAAGCCCCATAAAAACGGGGGTATCATCGGTTACAATTTTTGGAATATTGAAATCTCGCAATGCTCTCATAAGAACTTCCTCCTCGGGCCGACCAGGATCACCTCTCTTTAGAGATCCCGCGACGACTAAAACAGACTTGATGGCACGAAGTCCCCAATCATAATGATCTTGTTTTGATAGAAGCTCTTTACACAGAGTATATAAGGTGATGAATTTTCGTGCTAATATTTTCGCATCTTGAAATCCTTCAGCCACCAACATAATTTCACAAATCAATTCAAAGTCTGGTACCACCATGGCACATGGTCTGAAAATATATATAAGCGAATATGTTACGAGAATGTAACAGGTTACCTGAAGAGAGCCTTGAGATTCTCGGGCAATTCGGTTCTACCCGCATACCCCGGATTCATAGTAATAAAAATGCCCACAGTTGGTACTAAATTAATCATATCACCCATAAAATCAAATGTGATTTTTTTGTTTTTTATTGCGTCAAGAACCGATTTAACCTGCACAGCAACCACCGATAATACTTCTACTGATATTCGATTGAATTCATCGAAGCAGCCCCAAGCACCAGTCTGGGCAAGGCCTTTATAGATGTTTCCACAAGATTTGTAATCCATTTGTTCTGAGCAATTGAATACGTATACCATAATACCAAGAGCTCTACCCAAGTCTTTGGTGGTTTCTGTTTTGCCTGTACCTGCTGGCCCTGCTGGGCCACCACCCATTATCAAATGTAACGACTGAAAATATTTTATTATAGAGAAACAACTTGGAAATTTGATTACCTGTGTCAATGTTATGTAGCATCTGTCAGTCAAAGGGGTGATAACTAATCTAGGGGTATTACCCAAATATTCATAGCTATATCTGAACTGAGCATCGCAAATATTGGCAAAACAATGCTTCAACTTCTCACACCATCTATGTCGCAGTTGTGATACCCACTGAAACGCTAGAGCACTCTCAACTTTACTTTGTATAAGTTTGCTGACAACATCACGCGAGTGCACGTCAATGGTACAGATCGTCATAATTTTCTGTCTATCTTGTCTAGTGAGGTCTCCCAACAGTAAAGAAATAAGAGTACTCAACTGCGACACCTGCTTTTTATAGTAGTCGCGTATGGCATTATCATATCCTTCTTCCAGACGTGAAAATGCTATATTCACTTCGGTTGTCCACCAAATTTGCGTTCCACATAAGGAGGCTTGTGCGGGAAAGTCGAATAGCCATTGGTCTCTTGGTTTCTCTTCATAAGATAAAACACCATCACCGATGTCATTCCTTATTGTCGATCTCATAGCTGCTTGGATTTTGTTTAGCCATACTTCCACCTACTAAGGTTTTGGTTTAGGTCTTATATATAGGGTGTCCGGAAATAACATTCGAATAATTTGAGGGCTGATTCTACATGAGAAAATAAGTTTTCAAGATACGTCGGCTTCCTTGTGATAACTTGTTTAGTACAATACATCGAAGCTGTGTTTTATGTCCTGATGTAGAATTTGTTAACATGTCTTATTAATAATAATTGGTACCATCAGCACCTTTGACATTATTGTCACTGTCATAAAATTAAGAGATTTGACTCAATAGATACCCATAAAAAGAATTCAATTGAACGAAAGACTTATTTCTTGTCACGGCGAATTTGGTGATCCCGACGTGATAGACAATGAAACACCAAAGTGAAGCACTGCAGGAGTCCGACGATACCTGGTCGAAAAATGTTGGAACTGGAATGATGAATGGAAACTCAAACTTAAGCGTAGTGACTTTGCCAAATATCTACAAAGCGTTTTTGAACGATATGAACTCTCAAGAAGTGGCCAGCAGGACATCTACAAGAAAAGACATTATGGGAAACCGTGGACAGATGAGTTCTGGAAGGTCACAAGTTAGTTTACAAATGCAAAGACTTGAAATTGAGGAAGAGAAAAGGCACCAGGAGCTAGAAATAAAACGAAAGCAGATTGCTAATGAGACGAGGCTGCTGGAAATGGAAAGTGAGTTGAGAAAAGCAGAAATTGAGCGGAGCAGTAGATCATCTTCAGAAATAAGAAGCCTTGTACCATCAGTCATGGTAGAGGATCATGGTATCGTGTCCAGCAATAAGATGACAGAAGAATGGGCGCAGCAGACTGTACAAGCTAATCGAGACATGCCGAGAGTGCACGAAGTGATATACAGTGTATCCCCGGATCGAGGCATGAATAGATGAAAAAGACAAAATATTTTTGAGTTGAAACTTCATCTTCTTGGGTTCAGAACTTTCTTTGATAACTTTTTTCGATATCTCTTTGAACAAAGGTACTTTACTGTTAGTCATTTTTTATAAAGTCGCCACAAAACCACCCTATATACAGGGTGGGCCAGAAGTAATGGGTCATACGGTAACAGTAGATTCCTCACACAAAAATATTGCGAAGGACCTCAACTTGTCAAATCCGAAAGTTGATATTAACAGAGATACATGGTGCCAAAGTTGAATTTTAATATTTGATTTTTTCAAATAACTTTTGAAATAATCAAGTTATATCGATGAAATTTGATACATGGAAATTGTTTGACATGCAAAATCCAAATCTGGGCACGGAATTGCTCCTACTTGTAGGAGGCGCCACTTACACATCTTTCCACTTCCAACTTTTTTGTACGCACTCGTACATTTTTTTAACATCGAAAAAATGATTTTTCCATCATGTTTACATGAAAAAGGTAGACTCTGTAGAAGTGCCTGGGAGCAACCTTTATCAAGATATTTAAACTTGAAGTAGTCCATTCAATGGTGTTTTTAATGGAAAATTTTGAAAATGAACATAGGAGGCATCGAAAACAGCGTTATCATGGTAATTTTGACATAAGCTTGAATGCCCAATGTTTCTTGATTTAAAAAAATTAATCTTATTTTACATTTTTTTTACAAAAAAAAATATATTTTTTTTACAAAAAATTTATATTTTTTTGAAAAAAAAATTATATTTTTTTTGTTTTTTTTTTTAATAACAAACCTTAAACATCGATTCACTTGTCAAAATTACCGTGACAACGGCGTTTTTGATGCCCCCTATGTTGATTTTCAAAATTTTCCATTAACAACATTGCATAGATTACTTCAAGGGCAAATATCTTGATAAAGGTTGCTCCTAGGCACTTCTACAGACCTTTTTCATGTAAACATGAAGGAAACAAAAATTTTTTGATGTTAAAAAAATGTACGAGTGCGTACAAAAAAGCTCTGACTATTTGAATGAGTGGAAAGATTTGTAAGTGGCGCCCCCTGTAAGTAGGAGCAATTCCGTGCTCAGACTTGAATTTTGCATGTCAAAAAAATCCCCATATATCAAATTTCATCAATATAACTTGATTATTTCAAAAGTTATTTGAAAAAATCAGATATCAAAATTCAACTTTGACACGCTGCATCTCTGTTAATATCAACTTTCGGATTTGACAAAATGAGGTCCATCGCAATATTTTTGTGTGAGGAATCTACTGTTACCGTATGACCCATTACTTCTGGTCCACCCTGTATTAATTGATTTGACTCATTCTTTTCACATTTTAGTTTTGGAAAATGCATTTACACCTTACGTAAACTCAATTCGTGTACACACTGCATATCGCGTCGTTATACCGTCTGATGATGAAAATCAAGAGCTCGCATGTGCGAAGACATGGCCACCCGCAAAGTTACTATTATAAGGGCTTAGTAGGTACACTTGACACGAGAAAGCAATTCACAAAGATTCACGACTATATGTGTCACTTCAAAAATACCACTGTACTGAAGACTAAATGTTCTGAAAGCCACTACTGCTAGAGATCTCATGACAGACTATGTTGTTCAAAATAAAAATATACTTGCCCGTCAAATCATATTCAGAGATTTTCCGATATTTTATGGCAATCCTGATAAATGGCCGATGTTCTATGAACATTTCGAGGCAGTTAAATTACTTTGGAACTATTCTGATGAAGAGACTAGCAATACTTGTCACGGCCGCTTCGCCCGCGATGGACAATTTGCACATTTTTGAAAATATGAAAAATGTAAGGATTAGTAAGTACTGATGCCATTGGTGTCCAAAGAATCCACCTACGACCTCTATTAATATAGTAATCACCGATTAAAGAGCGCCAATCAACATCCACTACGTCACAGAATACATAATCTATCTTCGTCTGGCGTATTGGCTGTAATAGGAAATGTAGCTCCGCCCCATTTTCGATCATACAGTGAGATTTGAGTTTTCTTTTTTATTATTTAGTAAGTTTTCGGGTATTTCGGAAAGATGTTTTCGCTGATGACATTCAAATATTGTCTAGAATACGTATATAAAATTTCGAGTAATTTGAAAATGTATGCAAATTGTCGATTGTTTGAATGTTATCGAATAACGTTGAAAGCTACACTCTTAAACTTGGAAAACAACGAAACAAGTGTTCTATCAATTTTATCAAAGATCATCATAATGAAGTTTCAAGTCGATGTGACCAAAAATAGATCTTTTCCATTGATTTATGATTTTTCACTACCTCACCCCGTTTACCTTCTTAAGGGTTTAATTTTGAAAAACGACAGAGCACGTGTTTCATTGATTTCATGCAAGATTATTAATATGAAGTTTGGAGTCGATGTGAACAAAAATACAACTTTTTATTGATTTATGATTTTCCGTACCCTCACCCTTTCCCCCCCTTAAAAGAATGTAACCAAAAATACGTTATTTTACCTTGCCTTAAAATTTGTTCTGAATACGAGGTCAACAAATGTTGTTTTCCACCCCATCACTTTGGAGCTCGACATTGTCCCCCCTAGGGGTTGAATTTTAAAAAACATCGATACATGTGTTCGATCAATTTCAAGGTTGTTGATATGAATTTTCAGCACGATGTTAACAATAATACATTATCTTTCATCAATCAACGATTTTTTCCACCTACTCCTTTGAGTCCGAATTTGACCCCCTTAAGGGTTGAATTCCAAAAAATAACGAAACATGTGTTTAATCAATTTCACTCAAGAATATTTATATGAAATTTCAAGTTGATGTGACCAAAAATACATAATTTTTCATCAATTTATGATTTTTCCTACTCCCACCCTTTTCACCCCCTCAGGGATAAATTTCGCAAAATCCCTCCTTAGCACACCTGAAAATATTCATCAAAACATCTCTTGAAAATTTCATGGCTCTATCTATAATAGTTTTGGCTCGGCGTTGATGAGTCAGTCAGGTCAAGCTCTTTAATAAGTATAGATTTTGATCAAACTCCAACAATGCCTCAGAGGTGTAGCTAAGGAGACAGTGTCAGGCATGTTATTAGCTATAGCGAAGGTTGAAATTCTCATGAATACTGTGAAAAAGCGTTTTGGAAGAACTGATCATATTATTGTAGAATCGATAATTTCGAAAATCAGAGTTTTGCCTGCCATTAAGGATTAAAGTATCAAACAATTGATCAAATTTTCTAATGAACTCTCATATCTTTTCGCTATGATGACAAAACACTAGGGTATACAAAGCATGTCACAAATCCTCAACTATTGAAAGATTTAAACTGCGAACTTCCCGAATTTTGGAAACTGAAATGAGGTGAATTTGTTGTTCAGCATAGTGTCCAGGTGGATCTATCAAAATTTGCTAAACTTTTGGAAGATATCTAACGCTGTCAGTTCACTCAACATTGACATACAGAAGAACTTCTCTATACATGGTAACAGATCAAAAGATTTGTTGAGGATGTTGAACCTTGTGGACAGAAACAGATTCTGGCAATGTGCGATGAAGGCTCCACAGTCACTTTATTTGAAAAAGAATTGGCAAAGAGGCTTGGTTTGGTAGGTGTAACAGAGCCTCTCTGTTTTCAATGGACCAATAAAATAAAATCTTGCGAAGATACCTCTCAGAAGATGGATATATCCATATCAGGAACCATGAAAAATTCCAAAATGTTCATGTCAAGAATGTACGAACTGTGAAAGATCTATCATTACCGGAGCAAAAAGATCGTATGGATGAATGGAGAAATATGTCACAGACCATCATTACTTATTGGTCAACAGATTAGGTATGTAGCTCCCGAATTACCGATGGCATCAGAAAGTAAGTTAGGATGGTCACTACATGGACTTGGTATGTCCTCACCATCTCAGGAATCATCTTGTAGATGTAGATGTTTCAGTGAGTGGCTCACGCCAAAACCTGCTTGGGCCTCCTGGGCCCGTTGCAACCCACAATAGATAGAAGTGAGATTATTGAAGGCACGACGCTTTCGCGAAGCTCAGCAGGTCCCTCAAATAGATCTCTTCCAATTCCTGGAGTGTTGTGAGTTCAGCTCCGAAGTATTCCATCCTTATGCTACTAAGAGCCGGACATTCCGTTAGGATGTGGGCTACGGTCTCTACGTCTTCAAGGCATCACCTGCAGTCTCAATCTTCCCCGATTCCGATCCTATGGGGGTGACCCTTCAGGTTCATGTGACCAGTTAATAGACCGATCATTGCGCGGAGATCTTTTCTGCTCATATATAATAGCTCTTTGGTTCTGCCCGTATCAGGTTCTGTTATCATTGCCTTGGCATGTAGCATGCCAGGGGCATAGTTCCAGCATAGAGTGGCCTTTCCGAGTAGAAGTTTCTTCGCCTTGCCCATGCCGGTTGCTTTAGGGATGCCAATCATTGTTTCGGGTCCTATCGGCCTGTGCGATGAACCAATTTTGGTAAGTCTGTCCGCTTCAATGTTCCCCTTTATACCGCTAGGGTCCGGGACTCAAATCAGCCTCACTCTGTTATTATTTTGAATTATCTTATGCACAACCTCTTTGCATTCCAGGACTGCTTTTTGGAAAGCGAATTCAAATTAGGTTTTCCATTAATTTGGGCATGTATTTTGGAAGATAGACTAATTGGAACGTATGTTATACCTCGGCGTTTAAACAGGTTGGCATATTTGAAATTATGAGCCATGCTTTGCCGGATTTGCTAGAAGAAGAAATGTTTTTCAGGCATGATGGTGCACCAGCGTATTCCAGTGTGATAGTTCATGATAATTTAAATACAACATATCCAGACCGATGGATCGGGCGAGGTGTACTCTTTTCGTGGCCACCTCGTTTCTCTGATTTAAACCCGCTGAACTATTTCCTTTGGGAGAATTTGAAGCAATTGGTTCATTTGGCTCCTGTTGACAGCGTGTAGCAATTAGAACGGTGAGTCATAGATTGTTTGGAAAATAACAAAACTATGCACAACATAACCTCACTATATCATATTTTTCCAAAAATGTTTTGATCAAATCCCAAATACATACTCAATTTGAACAAAATCCTTTGGAAAATAACAAAACTATGCTCTCTTCAACAAAATCTGCAAGCGATACCATTACATCGTTACATTTGCGTCACTTTTTTTCAAGCTCACTTCCCATTGTCGACAAATTATCAGAACGCCGCAAAAGAAGTTTCCCTTCGAAAATTATTATTTTGTAATGTAGAAGCACCCCTTAAATTATTCGAATGTTATTTCCAGACACCCTGTAGATATGATCAACACATTACCGGTCCAATGCAATTAGTAATTTCATGAAACTTCACATACTCCCGATCCTTGGCGTACATCCCTTCGATCGTATTAGTAAGAGCGCCACTTTCTTCCGTTTCAAAGTTCAACCTTGCGATTGAATCAAAAAGCTTGGTTAGATGCTTTGCAACCTGCTTAGGTTGATTTCCATTTGACAAAATATCCAGAAGATCTGCTGACGATACAAAGTAAAACCTAGGAAATGCCAGCCTCTTTGTTTCCAAATAAACGGCCAAGGCCTTTTCACACAAAGTCAAATTTTTCTGCAGCTCCTCCAGAATCTCCAAAAGACCTGGCTTATTGGTAGATTCCACCACATTAGGAACTTTGGCCATATCATTCATCAGCTCTTTGAAATCGCGGTCGATTAGATCAAACCTGGTTGAATCTTCCGGAAGCTGTTTTCTTATGTCTTCAGAGCTCATAAAAATCGACTCCAAGTGCATCCAAGTTCTTTGCACCTCGAACCAAACCGTTATCACTTGGTCTGCCAATCCCAGTTTTGTTTGCCAAGATGAAACTTCTTCCAAGAAATGAGCTATGAATTTGGACGTGATGAGGTTCTGAAGTTGCACCTGGTTATCCTCAAGGGTTTCAATCAGTTCTTCACTAGCTCGTAGTAAGGTGCAGCCGGTTCTGACGTGAGTTTCATGGTCAAACGCCATGGTGGACCAGGTGGAGTTCAATTCACGTAGGACTTTTTCCATTGACATCTCTTTGACGGCTTTGTCAACTATATTTTTAACTTCCTCTTCGCACTCGTGTAGGTTTAGCTCTAAAAGGTCGGCGAGCGTTGTGTTGTAGTCCATTATGATTTTGGTCTGGAAATTTTGTTTTTATAAGAAAAAAGTTTTGGAATATGTATTATTTGTACTACATGGAGATTATGATATGATTGGATGCAATATTTGTCTATTTTTGACAAAAAACTACTTTGCAGTGTTTTATGAATAGGTCATCAAGTGCGACTGTGTGATTCAATATAAATAAAGGTTTTTGTGCCAACATGAAGTTTTTAATTTCTGACCAAAATTCGAGGTGTCTTCATCTAAACGACTCAGGAATTGATATGGAAAATTGCATGAATGCAAGTTTAATATCAGTGGTGCAACATATCAATTATTTTATTGAGTGAGTACGTTATGAGGCCAGTACTGCCAATAAACCGACCCCTAATATTACTTTTGTTAAGAATCAAAGAAAACAGACTATGGAGCTTGAAAACCTTGACTACAGTTTCTTTTTTAAAGTGAGTTTCTTGTTTAACAAAAATAAAAGATTATTGACAATGAAAGATCAAAAAACTTTCAGAAACATACGAAATAGTTGCATGGTTTGGGGAAAAATTTTACACATTTTATTCTGAAATCTCGAAAAATTAAATAGTCATGAGTCTTGGAGGATGCAAAAACATAAACAAATCTCAAACTCCCATATAAGTACTGGTTTCTGCAAATGAATGAAAAAACATTTTTGTAATTTTCAAAAAGGCGTACATTTTCAACCGACCGACCAATTCGATCTTGCGTCATTTTGTAGAAATGTTGATCTACCATCTTAGTGTGTTTTTGTAATTTTTTATCTCTTGAAATTTTGACGGGATCCAGAATATTCGATTTTTTCACATTTTCCGAATTATAAGAAACGTTATAACTTTTGATCGGAATGACCAATTTTGATGATTTTGCTTCACTTTATAAGGGTTTTGAGTCTTAACTTCTTCGTAACTTTTTTTATTTCTTCATATTTCGAAGAAATACAAAATATGTATTTGACTCTTCGACATTTTCAATGTTTATAATGAATCTTGCGTTATTTTGAAGGAAATTAAAATCTTGTTTCATCGTGCAATTTAGTGATTTTTCGTCTGTGCAAATTTAGTCAAAATTCGATTTTTTCAATATTTTCATTCGAAGAACGAAAACTTCGACGCTTAATTTCTGTAGGATGCAATTTTTGACAGCCAAAAATGAGTCGAAAAGAAAAGCGTGCTTTTCAAAAAAAAAAAAAATCATCATATCTAAAAAAAAAAAAAGTTTCGACCATGATGGAAGATGGAAATTCTCAAAAACTATCACTTCATTTTCACCGAATTCGATTTTTCCACATTTTTATCTCAAGTACGAAAACTTTGGCGTTCAATTTCTATAGGAAGGAATTTTTGACAAGCTGAAACAACAACACGATATATACTTATTTGAATGTTTCATTAAAAAACGGTTCAAGTTTTATCTCGATATAAAAAAAAGGCAGAAATATCTCCCATACCTTTTTCTAAAAATGGAAAAACGCAATTTCTGCAACTTTTTCAGAAAAGCATTATTCTTGCACCATTTTGGAGAAAATTCGATCTTGTTTGTTCATGATTCATTTGTGATTTTTATCCACAAATTTCGACAAAATTCGATTTTTAAACGTACGTTTCCAAGTTCAAAACTTTGTCGATTGAGTTCCGAAGAGAGAAAATTTTGATGTCAAAAAAAAACACGAAATACATACTACTATTAAAAAATGGTACTGATTTCAACTCGATATCTCAAAAATAAAAATGTTATGAAAAAAGGAAGGTGCAAAAACATGGAAGTCTCGCAAATTCATAACTACTCTTTTAAAAATGAAAAAAACTTTATTCAAACAATTTTTGCAAAAGGGCATAGCTTTTGAACGGATTAACCAAAATTCATCCCTCTTGCGTAATTTTTTGGGAAATTCGACGCAACTTCATGAATTCCTTTTTAAATACTGTAATTTTGACGAGATCCAGATTTTCTTTTGACATTTTCATTGCTCCCAAATTTTTGAAAATGGAATGACTTTTGAACCGATTTCAATGAATTTTGCGTCTTCCTCGTACATATGTATTTCATGTATCAATCAAAGTTTAGTTGGTGTTTCAAAGTTCGTTTACTCAAAATTAACTCTTATTTTTGATTGTTTGGTCTATATTCTCGTTTATCTCCTTTACATTAACATTGTGTTTTGCCTTATATGAGTCTCAAATCCACTTAAATTGCCTTCTAGGAAACAAGTGATCAGAATTCGCGAAAACTATCTTCATTTTACAAAAAGGGTTGTCTATTTTTGTTTAATAATTCTAAATCTAATGTCGTGGACGGCACTGTTCAGATTAGAAGGAACTCCCATGTACAGTCTGAACACAGTTGTACTTACTACGTATAGATACCCAGAAGAAATTAAGGCCTTCAAGAAATCCCTTCAAAGATTGTTGATGGTGTGACCGTATTAAACGGAGAAACTGTTGGAGAGCATATAAATAGTTTGTGCGTTAAGTTGCGTCCTGCAACACTTTGAAAAATCGCTTCGAACGAACCACACGCGCTGCAACATATTGTTCTAGTGAGGATGTTGCACAGAACCGAACCGAACGCACAAAACATTTTCCGACACCGTGTCTGATACGATCACTATCTAATTACTCGTGCACTCATTCAATGTGATGCAGTATCGTATCATGTGGTGTCTCCTCCAAAAATCCAAATCCTATTTTCTAAGTATCTACCTTCGAAGACCAAGGTCTACAATTAATACACATCATAGAAAAATGTTGTGCCATACTCACTTTGAATTCCTGCGGTAATGCTGCAAGATTCTGCAACAAATGTTATAATGTGAACGATGATATTTACAGGTGAGGCGATGTATAATACACAGTAGCTATATACAGTATATACAAGTGTATAGTGCCGTCAATGCAGCCTACCTTCGTGGATACCATCAACTGATTCCAGTGTCTTTCTCTGATGGCTGGATTTTGTAGCTCACCTACCGCCTTCAGTGACGTCAGAGTGTTTTTCACTGTGGCTTCAAGACCACTGTAGGTGTCCCACCCGCGCATTTCCTTATCCAGCATTCTTATTTCCTTGGCGAATTTCTTACATTCTATGTCCATGTTCTCAACGTCTATTTTTCTCCATGGTGTCGTCTTCCAGTCATCCACGCATGTGTGGACTATAAAGACGTAGTCCCAAAGTTGCTGCGATAGTACAATATATTCACTTCTTGAAGGACATAATGGAATATTATACCTTCAATAAGCGAAGATCGCGTCTACATTGTTTTAGAACTTTAAAGTCAGGCACATTCACTTCAAACAAGGATCCCGATTCATGGATTGACTTCATTTCATTTTCAAGCTTCCTCAAATCTTTGTCCGTTTTATCTATAGTGACATAGGGCCCAGGACAAGCATATCGAAAAAACGCATATTTTTTGAACACCTCTCTGTATGTAATGATCTTGCTGTCAAACTCCTGTACTTTCTTTCTGATACAAGTCACTTCAGCAGCCTGTAAAGGAGCAAGTTGCTGCTTAACAGTGATGGCGATTTTTTTCGTGTTGTTCCACTGCTCGGGCAGCTCTTGCAGATATACGTTGACTTCTTCAGGTATGTCTTGGTCATAGAACTTCAGTAGTTCTATGGTTTCTCTTAGAGGGATGAACATTTCATCTGTATTAGCTTGGCGTTCTTTGACGTGTAGAAGAAAACCCATGACGTTGACCAAGGCTTGATAGTCTCCCTCTTGGACTGTCTGTTGTAGACCTTCATCGGCTTTTCGTATAAACTGTCCCAGGTCACATAAGCTGTTAGTGACAGTGTTAACTAGGTATTGTTTAAACATGTCACCCCACTTTCTTATGGTATTAAGCAGAGCCTGCTTGAATGGCTTTATGTCAACTTGAAACCAGGCGTTGAAGACCTCTCTTTCTTGTATCTGCTCTACCTCGCCGAATAGGTTCTCAAAGTTATCAATCTGCTCTCTGAATGTCTCCATCTTTGGTGGGTTGAGCTTTGGAGCCAAACTGTCTTTCATTGCCACTAGATCTAGTTCTTCATTGGTCAGTTGTCTTCCATAGTTCAAAATTTGTTTCAAATAATCATCTCTGCTGTCAAGCCATAAATAAGAGTACGTTCTGAAGGTGTGGCAGAACTCGTAAGCTTCTTCCAGGACCTTCTCCACGTTTGACAATATGTCCAATTTGATGTCAATTATGTCTTGGTTTTTTTCAATCTCAGCCATGTAGGTTTCCTTGATTATCACAGACAATCGGGGTACTATGGAAGAGGTTTGAACTATGTCGTTGATTAAACCATTGATCAGAGCGTTGAATCCTTTGGGATCATTTGTTTCAAGTGAAGGGACGAAAACAACATCAGGCTCTTTGAGCAATAGTTGCGACTCAAACAGTGGTGCCAGATTGTTGGATGAATCCATGTGTTCGTTGATATACCCCAGGCTGAAATTCGGCGTTAGGTTTTGTTACTTAGAGGGGACAACCTACCTGCAACCAACTGACTGATATAAATAGTTGAGCACAATTTGATCAACATAATCTATATAGTTCATCCATTCCACCTTTTCGGGCTGCTGACTCATGCCAAACATTTCTTTGTTTGAATTTAACAGACCCATTATAGTTTCTGTTGCATGGGCTATATCAGCATGTCGTTTAGCTATTCGTTCTTCTTTATCTTCAATACATAAAAACGCATCTTTTTTTCCATCCTTTCTTTCAAACAGAGGCTTCCTAGCAAAGGGTATTAGGACCGATTTGAGATCGTTCAAATTCTCTTGACATTTCACCAAATTATCCTGAAGATTTTTAACAAGATTATGGAGATCGATAATGTAGTCCCACAGATCTAAAAGCAATGAATTAGCTTTGGGCAATTTATAATCAAACTTACCATTAGAATTCCAGTTTAAGCTATTTTGGCCCAAAGAAATTCTCTTATCAATTTCATCCACTTCATTTTTGATCAAATCAAATTCCACATTTTTCGTGCTGCGTCGTATTTTATTGTACCAACCAATGGTAGAGTTCAGATTTGAAATGTACTTTCTGAAAGTTTCGTTTTTCTCGGCCAACTTCAACGCGGTCTCTGGTATCTCCGGGACCTTCATCTGGTTCAAGTAATGCACTTCTCTCAATATGGCAGAAAGACGGGGATTGAAGTTCAAATTGAGTTCTTTGGTTTTCGGATTTTGAGTTAGAAGACATAATTGGAGGCTTTCTACGATTTGAGTTGGTATTTCTTTGGCCCAGATGGTGAGAGCTACTTGGGCTACATCATCCACCTTTTCTATTAGTGTATCGAATTTGCTCATCACTTCTATGAATTTTGGATCATTGACTAAACTGAAAAGAACTATTTTGAATTCGATGATTATACTTATGACGAAACAAATCATCAACTCCAAAGATCCTTTTCTTCAAATGTTATAAGCCCGAATTCTTATTTTTGTTATATTGCTTTTCTTACGTCTCACCTCGTTTATTTTTTAATTTCCAATTTTTCAACTGTCTTGGCCGAAATATATACATTACGACTGTCACGAATGGTTTGCTACAAAATTTGATCTATTTGGATCCATTTAAATCTGTTTTTTTTTAGTTGTTCTTTTGCATTATTTAACTTTATTATGGTTTGTTCAGATTCGGGTCACATTTTTTTGTTCTTTATACAATTGGGTTTATTTATAGTTTATTTTCTTATTGATTGGGTTCATTTAACTTTGTTGGATTTTATTAAGGCTTTTTTTGTTTTGTTTACAGTAAAGTTTTTTTTTGTTTTCTACATAAGTTCATTCAAGTATGAATTTATTTGAGTCTATTTTGAATAATGTTTATTGGGTTCATTCAAGTTTGTACAGATCTTTTTACTTTTTCGAATTCCAGTTTGATATTTTCACGTTTGTTTTGGTTCGTCAAAATTAAGATTAAAAGTGGAATTATAAGAAAGTCGGTCATATCTTCATGAGTTATGGAATGATTGTGAGTGGTGTGATTTGATATATCAAAAATTGATAGTTTTGCAGAAATTTAGGAGCGGCAGCAATAGCTTTGTTTCTATGAGAAGGTGTCAATTCTAGCGTTGAACTCCTAGCATATCTCCCTGTAGTATTGTCAAAATGAAGGTTCATAAAAAATTACATTTCGATAATCATTACAACACAGAAAATTTCAACATTATGTAATAATCATCCTATTTTACCCAAAAACATGCACTGTTAATCAATTATTCAGTTCAATAATCGCAATATTGCAGATTTTGCAAAGAGTTATCGAGGAAATGGAACGAACACAGTAAGCTAGTTAGATATTGGTTCTTAACAACAAAAAATTCTTCAGTCATGATGTGTGAGGTGATGTTCTTCTCCATTATGTTAAATGTGAGAACGAAAAAAAATCCTTGTTCACTTGTTTACGCGCAGGAATGGTATTCAAACCCAAAACTCGAAATTTGACTTTATTGAAAAACAAACTAATTTATGTTACTGACTGGAGCTATACCGAAGTACTGAAATGGACAACAACGTGTTATACAGTTTATGCGTTTTGTTGAACTCTCATTCATTGTTACTAATAATTTGTCATTGTCAATAGAAACGCAACAAGTCAGGGATAAATCGGAAAAAGACTTCCTTCTAGACACAAGTTTAAAAGAACTGCTGTTTAAAGAAGAGGTTAGCGAGGAAATATTAAAAAATGAATGTAGAAGAAGAATACTTCCGAGCTTATATCATAAATTCGACGAACAGATGCAAATGTCTGATAAACAAAGTGATGATTGACAAGAAATGTTAACCTGCCAAAGTTAAGGATGAAAAACGTTTGACGGAAATGTCAAGAATTCGATACATTTTTGGGGACAGTTCCGGAAAACTCATGAGGATACGGAGTTGCCCAGTGGAGATGAGTTTCTGCACCTTATCCAATCAACCGAAGAAAATTCGCCAGCAAGGAATTTCAACAAATTGCACACAATTTAATTGGTGAAGAGAACATTATTTCAGGAATATCCGGTGAGCTTGAGAGTCCTACTGCAAAGATACATCGTCTATTCAGGTCAGACATTCAAAGTTTAGAGCGGTATTTTAGGTTAAGTCAATCATTGCTAGAACAATCGAAAAATTGGCAACTATATTCCAAAGCTAGATGACAAAATAATAATTTATCGATTGACAAAATATTGCAATAAACGATACTGTTACCAATGATTTTGAAACAAGTTTTTTAATAGGTGCAGACATTTTTGGAAAAATTAGAATAGAAAAGAATAGAATAGAATGATATTTAATGTGCCACATTGAACAATATTTACATTATAACAATATTACACAAAAGGTGATATTCGCACAGAGCGTTCTTCCATATCTCCCGGTGAATAAAACAAGTATATTGAATAATTCTAGTTCATACAATGTTCAACATACCTACTTATACCAAAATAATCAAACTTAAATTAAACAATATTCACAATAAAGAAAAAATAATTCCTAATTATAATACTTTTTCCAGAAGATACTGCCTAAATTCATTTCTAAAACCCACTAAAGAATAATCTACCAACGAAATGAAAATATTTGAATTCATTAGATTTGTACCCAAAAATATAAATGATTGTCTGAATTTGTGCGTTCTATGATTCGGAACTTGAAAACTATTTACATTTCTTAAATTTACATTGTGTAGGTCTGCCCTTTTAACAAAATACTCCCATAAATAAATAGGGCTATTATATCTACATGATTTATACATGAGAACAGCAAAGTGGAGTTCAACTCTATATTTATATTTGAGCAATTCGTATAAATTGTGATTGAAAATTTAATAAATGTGAATGATTCTCCGATAGGATAATGGGTTTTTTCTACCTAATTTACGGATTCTGCTTTGATCAATTCATGGAATCCAGACAACAAGAGAACACAAAAATGCCTGAATAATGTTCCTCCAGTGAAAACGTAGCTTTAAACTAGCAGAAAACCGATTATTCTTGAATATAAGACGGTTGATTAAATTAAATACATTTTTGGATTATGAGAAAATTTTGATTTGAGGCAGTGGACTTATAATAAGGAAACAGCCAAAAACTTAGAACTAACGAAAAAAGAAGAGAGCAAAGTCATTCCAGTACTGGGAATACAATGGAACTATCAGCTGGATGTTAAAAAATGTGGAATTGAAAACTTGAATTCCATTGATGAGATTGCTCAAACAAAACGTGGGATTTTATCTTCCACCCAACTAGTTTTTGACCCTATTGTCTTCACAGCTCCATTAAATTGTTATCAAAGTTAATGCTACAATAGACCATATACCTATGAAACTATATACCTATCACATTGCATAGACCCTAGTCAAAGAACGAGAATATCATTTACTCTCACATTTGAATTTGGACGAGTTTTTCTGCGCAGTCTCACCAAAGCAGTTTCCGGTACAGTACAAATCCCACCCATCTAGCGCGACGGTGGGCGGCAAAAGCTTTGTTTTGGATTTCGGAGAAACCACTTTCGTCCTACGAAGCCTGATGTTTCACTTTAGTGGCCAATTATAACCTATTTGGCTTGTGAAGTTTATCAAGACGCCCAGGAAAACAAAGACTTTCTCTTTCGATCTCGGATTGTTGCTATTTTTTGATTAAGTTTTCGAAATGCAATATATTGGCGCGTCACGGCAAACTACCAATCAAAAAAATTAGGATCCGGTTCATGCGTAGAAACTGCAGTCCAAATTCAATTTGGCCGGCTTATGCTCGGCACATTGGATAAGTTCAGGGCCATCAGTATATTGTTTCATATGTATATGAGCTGCTCACACCGCTCCGTACTCGCGTGAGTTCTAGCATTCTGTACAAGTTTTAAGTGCGTTGTGAACAATTTTAAGTATGCATGTACGAAATGAAGTCAAATTATTAAAGTTTCCAAAACCGTTCCAAAAAAGGTGCAGATTTTTTGAACATTCTCGTTTTTCTCAACGAAAACTGACCCTGGAGGTTCGGAAAGGGGTCATTTTCAAGGCATTTCAATTCACTACATTTTTTGTATTCTAGTCGGATCGGTCTTATCTGTGGTTTCTGTTATAACTCGGAAAAAGGATTTTATTACACTACAATTTCTTTATTTCCTCAAGTAATTCTAAAAATAATTGGTTAAAACTACGACCCCTGTAAGTTTGTAGCAAATTTTTCATGACTCCCTGCATAACACAAAAATAGATTTGTCGTCAATTATTCAGAATCACTGCGGAGAAATTCCATTCCATAAATCGATTTGAGATTTATGAATGTCGTATAGGGGATGTCCCGTTATTGATGGTACACAGCAAGACCACAGCTTCTTTAATGGAAAATATCAAGATTCAACAACACTAAGCTTTCTCCAAAGGTTGATAATGAATAAGATACAGAGGCTGTCAAGGTTGACATTTTTGAATAAATTCTAAATAAGTAGGCATAATGGCACGAAATCAGAGATTTTTTGAGGCGAGTAGGGCAAATACATTTGACATCACCAATGGAGGACATCGAGTATGTTTCAAAATACACAACTATTTTGCAGCTCACTGTATTGCTTCGATTACTGGAAAAGGTCCATTTTGTTAAAGTCACAAGGATTAACCATTTCCGAGATAATTGCATTCAAATCACGTGCGTACTTATTCTTGATTCAAAATCACACGGTCGTTCAGCAAACGAGTACACAAGTGTATTGAGGTACAGTTGAAAGCATTTAAATTCGCACACTTTATTCAAAATACTTATTCTTCAATCCTTATAATATGCCAATATACTAGACCAGGGTGAAATAAACCAATACATGTGATCTGCTAGATCGTTTCACTGTCTTCAATCACGTGAAGTTTGTTTACATCGATGATATTTGGTCTTGAACCATGGATAACAAAAAACATCAAGCCACTGCGCTGTTTATTGTGTAGTACTTGCGCTAGGATTTGTTTCTAATATAGAAGAGATGCTATTGATGTATTTTCCATAACCTTCTTATATTTTCTTTTCTACATAAAAATCTTACATACTCCATCACTGGATAATATATTTGAGAAACCATGCATCTTGTTGTATTAAGATTATTTGAACCAAGCTGAAATAATCAATCCCAAAACGAAAACCCGGCTTTGTTGATTACCAATGACTTGTCATTTTGACAAAAGTGATGTGTTACTACTGTTACTATGACAAAGTTTGTTGTTTTACGAGGGCTGTTTAGAATATTGTGTGCGAATTCAAATGCTCTTCACTGTACATACATAGGAAACATTTTGAACATTTATTGCCAAAAGTACAACGGTTTTTCATTTATACTTTTTATGTAAGGTAAAATGAAAATGAAATGAGATTCAATATCACGATAACAGTTAATCCTAGCGACTCCAACAAAGTGGACCTGTTGTACTTGTGAAATGTAGAAGAAACGATGAACCTCAAATTTCGTGCCATTATTCCTATTTATTCAGAAGTCGGAACTTATCGGAACAAAAAATTCAACTTTGACACCTTGTATATTGGTTATCAGATATCAACTTTTGGATTGAGGTAGATTGGTTGAATTTGGATATTTTTCCTTAGAAAATCTGTGACTTTGCGATTAGGGAACCCCTGAATAAAATTATGAATATTATTTTCAAGATCAGAAAGTGAGGAAAGGAGTGAAAAACCAGAAATAAAAACACGAGATTGTACGAATTTCTCATAAGACCGCAATGCTGCTTGAATCTATCAGTAAAAAACTGAACGCTGAATATGACGTTCTAAACTAATACCGAAGCGAGTATTCTCATCTAATTCACAGTGTTGCCTTTTCGCTTCGTCCACTGCGCATGTAAATATTGAATGTAATTGACAGTTTGGCATTGTTCGATATCATAGACTACATTAAAATGCAGCAGGGACGTCGCACGTGATTGGTCAGATTGCTTGACATATATGTTGCCATGGTGATCGACGAAGTAACAATATATTAAACTTGTGTCTAATATTGAGTTAGACCAAGAGTTTGGGTTAGTTTGGGTAAGTTAGGGTTTGGTTAACAAATGGATCCTTATTGTTTGATGACAGACATGACACGAACCCTGCTGCATTTTACTGTCGTCTCAATATCTTAATCTGACATGTGTGATCGGTGCACTTCGTAACAATCTGAATCTAGTTAGAGAGAATAACCTAAGAGTAAGTGCGACAACACGTGCAAAAGGACTAAGAACTAATGGTTCTCTAGAAACTTAACTGATTCAAGGAATAAAATTCTGACACATGCAAGAGTCAAGACGGATCTTCATAGAACCCATCTAGACTATAGTATCCCTTCTCAACGCTAGACAAAACCTTCTCCTGGAAAATGTCATCCGCAAAACAAAAATGTCTCTATGGACATGCAAATGCATTTGTGTAAAAACCTGGGGAATCAACCCCAAACAGATGTACTGGTTATATGTTACGGTCGTCAGGCCGGGGATAACTTACGGTGCAACAGTTGGCATGTAAAGGGCAATCAAAGCACATCCGGAGCCAAACTAACAGGTCTTCAGCGTCAAGCCAGCCTGGCCATCTGTGGAGCGACCAGCACCACACCGTCCGCAGCGCTTGAATGCCTTCTAAATCTCCCTCCTCTACACATTGTGCTAGAAAAGGAGGCCGGAAGGGCAACGTATAGAATCATAGCTAATCACAGATGTAGCAGGGCAAACACAGTAACACCCAACAGACTAATCAGAGAATTGGAGGACCATCGTACTCTAGGTGCTTTCTCTGATGTCATGCCCACCAAGACCACCAGCAGGATAAACTATGACATACTCATCCCTCTCCGGGAAGAGTGGACACAGGACCTTTTCAGCCTAACAAGAGCTGACACTTGCTGGTACACGGACGGATCAAAAACGCTCTTTGGCGAAGGATCTGGAGCCTATTGTAGCCAGGAAAAAGTTGAAATATCACACAGCTTGGAAAAACTAGCTTCAATATTCCAAGCTGAACAATCAGGTATTGAACTTAGCGCTCAATGGATGCTTGGCCACGATTGGACGGCTACCACAATGAAAAAAAATCTCAGACAGTCAAGCGGCGCTGAAGGCACTTGAATCCTGGACTGATCCGGAATTATAATATTGTTAGCTTTCAGGAATTCCTACATTCTCCTCTTCACAATTTCTTCAAATATGTTGTACAAAGTGGGCAACAATTATATTGGTCGACAGCTACTGAGGTCATTTACCACTCATGTACAGAGGGATGACCAAAGCGGATTTAGACATGAGGGCTTCGACCAGCAATCATTTAAAACAGCAGGCCTACAAGGAGGCTTCAGGAAATTGCGAAAAAATAATAGCAGACATTCCATCTTATCCTGTTCAGCATTTGTTTTTCATGTCACGAATAGCATCAGAGACTACCTGACTTAAAACCGGAGGAATTGAAAAGGAATTTGTTGGCGGAACACCACTCAAAAATGATGAAGCAGTGCTTCCTCAAGTTGTGGCTAGTATAAGAATATAAGAGAACAGAATGATGTTTATTGAGGTTTTATCGACGTAGTTAACATTGAAATCCCCCGCCATTATCAATTTTGACGGAGAAGGGATCTCAGATAAATGTATGTCAAGTTATTTCAAGATTCTCTAAAAGTTGAGATCAGGGGGGTGAACGATACAAAAAGGGCTGCCGCGAGGCACAAGACGTTTTCGAAACGGGACAAGATAAAATTTTTCGAGACAAGCTCAAGACGAGACGAGACAAGACACCTCTAAAAGAAAAAAATTCAATAATTGATGAAACGATTGATATGACTGATGATAATAATATTTAAAACTTTGATTGAGATTTGACCTCGATTAAACGAATTCTTTCAAATTCATAAATGGTGTGACTGGTAATACGTGTAGGTACTGTTCAAACTTGACATAGTTCGTCCTGCGAGGCGACACCAGTAAATGTGACAGTTGTGAAAAATAGAATTCACCTGTAACATCACTCAATTCATATTATAAAATACAGTCCGCTTGAACACAATCGAGTTTGAGTATATTGGCCTCCTATTTACGGCACAATAATTGAACCAGCAGCAATCTAAAAGTTGGTAAAGTAAAAATCTAAAAAGTTCTTTGAAGGGTAGCGCTGCAGAGGTTATACATAACCTAGAGGTTTCGTCCACCAACTATCAGGAGGCATGGGGTTTGTTGAAGGAGGGTTTTGAAAACAAAAAACTCATCGCTATATCCCATATTGAGTCTTTGTACGATTTTCCTATAATGTCAAAGGAATCGCATGAGGATTTGCGTAGGTTTGTGAATGAAATAAGAAGGGATTTGCGCGCATTGAAAACTTTAGGTTTGGGAGTAGAGCATTGGGATACATTGTTAATATATATTTTGGAAACTAAATTGGATTCGGTTACCAAGAAAGAATGGAAAAACCAATGCTCGATAGATACCTTTGCAACCATGGAGGAGTTTCTACAATTTTTAACTAAAAAGTGTGCTAATTTAAAATCATCATGTAGTGCAAATGTGAAAGAAAAGATTGTTGACAAGGGTATGCAATCGAAGTCCAGACAGCATGTTTATTATACGCAAAATAGGTCCAACAATAATTGCGTAGTTTGCAAATCAAAGGAACATTATATCCAGAATTGTAAGAAATTTATGGATATGAATATTCAAAAAAAACGGGATGCTGTCGCGGGGGCTAGTTTGTGCTGGAATTGTCTCAGGTCTGGGCATAGGGTTTTGGATTGTAAAATGAGTGGATGTAGGCACTGTAAGAGGAAACATCATGCACTGCTTCACACGGAACAGAAAAATGACTATAAGGAAGCATCATCAGGGGCTTCATCGGGAAGTCAAGGTAATTCGGGAACTACGGAGGAAACTGTATCATTTAACGGGCATTCCAAGGAAATTGATAAGATACAGGTAAGTAAGTCAATTTGAGAAGAGCTGCTGTCTACGGCGATTATTAAAATTATGGACAAATTTGGGAACATGCATGAATGCAGGGCTCTTCTAGATAACGGATCTCAGTCATCGTTTATGACTAAAGAGCTAAGTCACAAGTTAGGTATTGCAAAAGAAAGGGTAAATATAACAGTGAAAGGAATAAGTGAAGGTGTGTCGGATATAACACACAAGGTAAGGGCTAAGATCTTTTCTAGGTACGATGACTATCAGGTGGAGACTAATTTTTTGATAATTGAGGAGATTTCGAATATGATTCCCTCTATTAAAATTGATAAGGCTAGTGTTAATATCCCTCAGGATTTATTCTTGTCTGATACATCATTTTGCAATCCAGGTAAGATCGATATTTTATTGGGTTCGGCCATTTTTTGGGATGTACTAGGATCACATCATATAACATTGAACAAGGGGTTAGTTACGATATGGGAAACTATGCTCGGTTATGTAGTTGTGGGATCTGCAGGTTTTGATAACATTTCGGGGGTGAACTCCTTCAATTTGGTGTCTACTTTGACCGTACAAGATCAATTGGAAAGGTTTTGGCTCCTGGAAGAGACGAAAAAGGAAAGATTTCTCACAAGGGAAGAAGAAGAGTGTGAGAGGTTTTTCATCGACACGGCGAAAAGAGCTAAGGATGGAAAGTTTATTGTGAATTTGCCCTTTCGTTCGGGATCTTTGGTACTTGGAGACTCATATTCTACGGCGTTGAAAAGATTCAATTGGATGGAAAGGAAACTGGATAGGAATGTCGAGTCTAGGGAAATGTATCACTCTTTTTTAAAAGAGTACATAAAATTAGACCATATGTCAAAGATAGAACCCGGTGAAAATTTAGAAGTGATTACACGGGGTCCTAATATCAACTATTTACCGCATCATCCAGTTTTAAAGGCAACATCTCAGACTACCAAGCTTCGAGTTGTGTTCGATGCTAGTAGTCCTATTCTAATGGGGTGTCCTTGAACAATGCATTGTTAATAGGTCCGAAACTTCAGGAGGATATCTTCGATATTTTGCTACGGTGGAGAAAGCATACCTTGGTAATAACTGCTGATGTGGAAAAGATGTATCGGCAGATTTGTGTTGCTGAGGAGGACAGGGACTACCAGAGGATACTATGGAGGTTTAATAAGGATGAGGACATTGGGCATTATACCTTAAATACGGTAACTTATGGTATGTCTTGTTCGGGATACTTGGCTGTTAAATGTATGCAGCAGTTAGCCTTTTCGGCTAGTAAAGATTTTCCTCGGGCTAGCAATGTCATAATAAAGGATTTCTATATGGATGATCTGCTCAGTGGGGCAGAGAGTGTTGATGAAATTATGAATCTAAAAAAGGAAATAGACGGAATTTTGATAGAAGGTGGTTTTGTCTTAAGGAAGTGGTGTTGTTATAAACCGGAGGTAATTTTGGACGGAAGTGAGGCTGCGCAAGGTGCTGCGCATATTGAACACTATATATCGGCTACGGACGGTGATTCGAAAACTTTAGGGATAAAATGGAACTCTCGGTCGGATACCCTTAATTTTGAGTTTTCGGATATTTTTGAGAGTGGTTTGGACAAAAAAGTAACAAAAAGACAGATTCTTTCGATAATATCGGTAGTCTTTGACCCCTTAGGACTACTTCAACCGTTAATCATCAGGGCTAAACTTACATTGCAGGATCTTTGGAAGCAAAAATTAGGATGGGATGAGGAAGTCCCACAGGAAATTCTCAACAACTGGCTGGACTTGCGAGGTGATTTTGAAAGATTAGGATCGATCAATATAAAGAGACATATGGTATGTGAGAATCCAGTGAGTCTGCAAATACACGGGTTTTGCGATGCGTCCTTGAAAGCCTATGGGGCCTGTGTCTATATTAAATCTGTAGATGTTCAAGGCAATTGTCATGTTCGGTTGGTGGCTTCCAAGTCGCGAGTCGCTCCCCTCAAAGTAGTTGCGCTCGCTCGATTGGAACTATGCGGTGCTCTTTTACTGGCAAGGCTAGTCAAGTCGGTATTACAGTCCACTGATATTAATCCTTCGATGATAAGGTATTGGTCTGATTCGTCAATTGTGTTGTGTTGGTTGGCAAAGGAACCTTCAAATTGGTCGATTTTTGTAGCTAATCGATCTTCGGAGATTCAGGTCCTGACTCAAGGCCATCAGTGGTGTCACGTTTCTTCGGTTGATAACCCAGCTGATATGGTATCAAGGGGAATATCTGGTGATAATTCAAAATCTAATGTTCTCTGGTGGAATGGACCGAGGTGGCTGTCACAAGATGAGGATAATTGGCCAAGATTTCAGAACATTGACATCGAGACGGTTCCTGAACAAAGGTTGGCTCCTAAAGCATTTATGGTAGGTACTATGGGAATGGTGATTGGCATCGGCGAGGTTTTCGACAGGTTTTCGAATTTCAATAGACTTTTGAGGTCAGTCGCGTATTGCCTAAGGTTTTTAGAGAATATTCGCATAAAGAAAGAATCACGACATGTAGGAACACTTACTGTACTTGAACTGGAAAGGGCTTGGGTTGAAATTATCAAGGTTGTACAGTTATCGGAATTTAAACCAGAAATCAATTGTCTGACAAGTGGAAAGAAACTTGGAAGGACTAGTGAAATATTAAGCTTGAATCCAATGTAAGATAAGGATGGACTACTGAGGGTAGGAGGTAGATTAGCTAAAGGGGACTTGAACTTTGAGCAGAAATTTCCAGTTATACTGCCAAAGGGGCATAGAATTACAAGGTTGATCGTTTTAAATGAACATTACAAAAATTTGCATGCAGGACCGCGGGCTTTACTGGCACAAATTCGACTTAGGTATTGGCCAATATCAGGTAGTCAGGTTGTACGGGGAGTGTTAAGAAACTGCGTTGTGTGCATTAGAGCAAAACCTCAATGCTTGAATCAAATTATGGGGGATTTACCTAGGTCTAGAATAACACCTTCCCGGCCATTTACAAACTGCGGAGTGGACTATGCGGGACCCTTTGATATCAAAGTTAGCAAAACCCGGGGTCATAAAACAATCAAAGCATATTTATGCGTATTTGTTTGTATGGTAACCAAGGCTGTTCACCTGGAGGTTGTGAGCGACTTATCCACTCCTGCTTTCCTCAACTGTTTCAAGCGATTTATCGCCAGGAGAGGGTTGTGCAGTAACGTTAATTCGGACAATGCAACGAATTTTGTCGGTGCGAATAATATAGCTTACAGGAATTGTACAAGTTTTTGGGCCAGGGGGCTACTCAAAATGCTTTTTCGGAATATTTTTCTCAGTTGCACATTCATTGGCACTTCATTCCGCCCAGGTCGCCGCATTTTGGCGGCTTATGGGAATCTGCGGTGAAATCCGCTAAGCACCATTTCAAGCGCGTAATCGGTGGTCAAAGGCTAACCTTTGAAGAGTTGTACACATTTTCGACCCAAGTGGAATCTTGCCTTAACTCAAGGCCTTTAACCCCATTGTCAAGTGCGCCAGATGATTTAGAAGTTTTAACACCGGGACATTTTTTAATTGGCACTGCCCTTAACGCGTTACCTCAAGAAGACTTGAGTGGTTGTAATCCAAACCGGCTTCAGCGGTATCATTTGTTGGCGCAGCTTCTTCAGTCATTCTGGAGTAGATGGTCTTCGGAGTATCTTGGACAGCTCCAACAGCGTACCAAATGGCAGCAGGCAGCTGATCCTGTCAAGATTGGAGATTTAGTGATCGTGCGCGATGACAATCTGCCCCCGTTAAAATGGCAGCGTGCGCGAGTTATTGAATTGCATCCGGGGGATGACCGAATGGTCCGTGTGGTGTCTATAAAAACATCTAATGGCGTTTTTAAAAGGGCTGTTTCACGGTTGTGTATTTTGCCTGTCGAGCAATGTTGACATGGCGATTGTGTTGTAAATTCTTAGATTTAAGGAATGTTTTGTACTGAATTTTTGGTTGTCATTAATTATAGGCTTTAGGTTAGGTTTTGTTGAAAGACAAGCTTTCAAGAGGGGAGGCATGTTCGACCAAAAGGCATATTCAAGTATTTTTCCAAGTTGTGAACAGTTTATTTATTTATAATAGATAGTAGGTTTGTTCAGTCAGAAGACATAAATATTATTTGAATATTTTTGTTAGGTTGGCAATAGTCTATATTTTTATGGTTGGTAGTGGTTATTCCGGTAAGACGTCACACTTCAACGCTCTAGGCTGTCTCTGTCGCTCTTGGTGATGGTTTTGTTTTATCTGTTGCGCATCAAGAAAAATCAGTTTAAGTACGTCTATAGCTTTGACGGTGGCAAGTCGCCATTTTTTGTAGCCAGAAATTTGGTTTCATATTTTGTATTGAAAGTTATGTTATTGATAGTATCCTAGTTTTGTTCTGCTTCGTTTTTTCTTGCTAATAATTATAATAAATTGCAAGTGTGCCCGGGATTCCAGTCCAGTGATTTTATTTCCGCAAATTTGCTGAGAAATATAAGCCAGCAACTTGGAGCTATCAGGGGAGGTAAATTCACCATACTCATTCCTAAGAAATGAACGCAACCTCAAAATATTTAATAATGTACAGCTGGTTCGTGAAAAAACTGGTATTGCTCGTAGAAATGTTCAAAAAATTGAGTAGTGTAATATTTGTTTTGACAAAACAAAAAAGTATGACGTCATATTTTTACCAGGTTGATACTTTTGAATATTTTTTTTTCAAATGACTCCTCACATGAGTATAAGAACTGAAGCGAAAATATTGAATTGATCGATTGTACGTATCAAAATTTGCAAATCTACCTGATTCAAATCAATTATTTACATAGATACATCATAACATACCCAAACTTTTCACTTGAATGACATGTCACTGTCGTATAGTTTTGTCAAAACAAATATTACACTGCTCAAGTTTCTAAACATTTCTATGGGCAATACTAGTTTTTTTACGAACCAGCTGTACAACATATTTGCCTGACTAAACATGGAGTTAGGTTATTTAAGAAGCTCAAAAACGAATTAGAGTTACTCCAACTCAGTGGACGTAGATTTGTATACAAAGGACAATAAAACATAACATGACTTAGCGATTCAAGCTCCTGCATGTTACAAACCGAACACAGCTCGTTCTGCTTTATCTCGTATGATGTGCCCCGGAAGTGAAATTTACAGTAGAATTTCGAACACATGCGGATTTGCGCAAGTAGACGCAAAGCAAACAATGAACAGTCAAATGAGAGGTACTTGGCAGGATAGGGGGTGATACTAAGTTTTAATGGTATTGGCCTTGATAATAATCCAGGAGTCAGAAAGATCTAATAACTCCCATTGGAAAGATTTCCTGGGAAGAATTGCCAAGTCGCCACTGGCCTGGCCGCGAGAGGATTCCCTTGTAGCAGGTAATGCCAAAATCGGCCATTAGCACTCGTGGGCACTGTAGCGTCCCTGTGTACCATGTTTCTGCTAAGCACAAAAAATCGAAATCCTCACCCTCGGCAAGAAAGTGGTCCAGATTTCAAAAGCCGTCCATGTTCCAGATAATTATGTTTGTTGATTGTTATTGTTAAAAACCATCTGATGGACCAACCGACTTGGGTATCTTTTGATTTGATTGAGTTTCTGGCGAAAAAGCTTCATCCCGCGGTCTTTTACCGCGTGCTTGGTCCTTTGTTTCGACGATTCGTGGAACACTATTTACGTAGCGAATAGTAAGAGCACGTTCACCATCCTTACTGCGAGTGTTCAGTTCTTCTCGGAGTTTGATAAGCTCTCTGGACTGGTTGGGCGTCAGATCATAACGAATTCTGATGTTTTTGTAACGTGGGTTCTTTGACAGATTAGCTTTCTGTTTGAAGATAGAAAGGGCATCAGCAGGAGACTTCAGTGAGTTTGATCCGGGGACCGGACAGACTGCATGGAGGTGTTCAAAGTGCAATATCGACAATGCAACAGGTTATTTGAATGTTTTTCATTTTCAAGCTATCATGGCTCAGCAAAGCTCTATGTCAGCATATGTTGCTTCATGCGATTCAGGATCTCACATCGCTTGTTTCTACACATGGTGAAACAATATCGCATTGTGAAAAAAGCGTAGCTATGTTACAACAGGAAAACATTGCTCTCCAACAGAGAATTGTTTATTTGAAAAACGAATCTATTGAATCTCCAACCATGTCGACTACTTTTAGATTGTGGAGCACAACCCAATCTAATAACACAAGAATTCTGCGATAAATTGAAACATGTAATTCGACGAAACTTTCAATTATTGGGATCAATCAAGTTGTATCTGATCTCAAGAAGCAATGTACCTTGTCGTTGATCTCCAATTCTTCCAATTTCAGTTGTACTGTTTCCTGTTTCGTTGTTCCATTGATCACCAATCAAATCCCTGCCTGCCAATTCAGTACTTGTAACTGGAATATTCCGGAAAGCATCCAATTGGCAGATCCAAGCTTTTCTGTTTCTGGTGGTATTGACTTATTGATAGGTGCAGGTATATTTTGGGATTTTATTCCTGAAGGAAGAATCAAACTAGGCAACCTTTTACCTTCATTACAAAACACGCACTTTGGTTACATAGTTACCGGAAGTACACCATTGGATTTGAATACTTCCATTTGTGGTTTTACCAAGGTACATGTACCAGAAGATGATCAACTGAAGCGTTTTTGGGAACTAGAAGAAGTCAAAGTATCAGTTCACATGTCAAAGGATGACATGGAATGTGAAAAAATATTCAACGACACTACTTTTAGAAATGATCAAGCTCAATTCGTCGTTCAATTTCCTCTCAAGCATTCTCCCAAGCTACTTGGCGACAGTATGATGAGTGCCAAAAAGAGATTGTTATCCCCTGAAAAACGATTTAGAGATACCAATTTCAAGAAACTATAACAACAGGCTGGTCTTTGAATGATCTACAAAATGTTGGTCCCAAAGTCCAAAATGACATCATAGACATTTTACTTCGATTCAGATCGTATGCTCACGTGGTTTCTGCTGATGTTTCAAACATGTTTAGATGTATTTCAATGGACCCTGATCATAGACCCCTTCAGCAAATTTTATGGCAGGAAAATCCAAATGATGAGTTTTCAAGTTATACATTGAATACAGTTTTCTACGGAACCACTTCCGCTCCCTATTTAGCTATTGCATGTATTCGAAAACTGGCTTCAGGCTCTATCGAGCAATTTCCACAAGCATCTAAAACTATTCTCAACGATTTCTATGTCGATGACCTTTTAACTGGATCTAATGACATTCATGGACGAATTAATCTAAAGAAGTATACTCAATTTTGGAGTCAGGTCATTTTATCCTGAGAAAATGGATATCGAATAATCCACAAGTTACATCCGATTTAGGCAATTGCCAAGTTTCCAATTCAGTTTTAGAAATTGGCGAAAAAGAGACTGGCAAATCTCTAGGCATTGAATGGTCTCCGGGTCTTGACACTTTGACTTACAATACAAAACAACTTTCAAGTCGTGATAAAATCAATATCACAAAAAGATTTATTTTGTCTACTATTGCACAAATATATGACCCTCTAGGTCTTTTGAGTCCTATTATTATCACGTCAAAAATTATTATTCAACAGTTATGGAGTTTGAGAGTTTTCTGGGATAGTTCTATACCCGACTATTTGGAAAAATCATTTTTAAAGTTTATTAACAGTCTAAATCAGCTTTAGACTTTGAATATTCCAAGGAATTGTATAACCAAGGATGGTAGTCATGATTTTCAATCACATATTTTATGTGCTGAAAGCAAAGTAGCACCACTCAAAACTATTGCTATTCCAAAGTTAGAACTGTGTGCTGCATTACTTGCATTCCAATTGATGGACTTGGTAAAAAATGCGCTCTCATTAGACATCCCTATTTTTATGTGGTCTGATTCAATGTTAGTTTTAAGTTGGATAAAGACAGAGCCAAGTCTATTACTACTTCGTCTTTCTCAATCTGAATGTTTCAGTGAAGAAATTTCAGTTTTAACAAAAAATACCCTATTAAACAAAAAGGTCAAACTTTCAGCTCTAACCCCATTTATTGATGAAAGGGACTAATGCGTGTAGGAGGACGCTTGAAACATACCTATTTATCATATGATGTTAAGTATCCCATTTTGTTGGATCCTGAGCATCCTTATACCAAGTTAATCTTTGACCATAAACATATATACCTTCTTCATCCAGGTCCTCAGTTACTTTTAGCCTCTATAAGGCAGTTTTATTGGTCTATGAGTGGACGCAATTTAGCTAAGAAAACTACACGAAATTGTCCTACGTTTGTTTGTTTTAGATTTCGTCCTACTCCCGGAAAATCTCCAATGTCTAGTCTACCAGACAGTCGTATCAAAACTGAGATTCCATTTCAAATAACCGGTATTGATCACGCTGGCCCATTCTTTATTTTGAACAAACTGGGTAGGGGAGCAAAATGTTACTTGTTTTTATCTGTTTTTGCACAAAAGCTGTGCATCTTGAAGTAATAACCAATTTGAGTACTGGAAGCTTCATGTCATGCTTGAAACGATTTACCTCCCGGAGAGGTCTTCCTGCCATAATTTGGTCAGACAATGGAAGTACCTTTGTTGGAGCTAGTAACGAGTTGAAAGAGTTGGGTCAGTTTTTAAGCACCAATATGGATTCAATCACTGAAACTACGGGTCAAGCCAGTATTCGATGGCAGTTTATACCAGCATACACTCCAAACTTTGGCAGTTTATGAGAGGCAGCTGTGAAGGCTGCAAAGCATAATTTAAAAAGAGCTCTTATTAACAAAAATGTCACTTTTGAGGAATTCAACACATTGGCTATTCAGGTTGAGTATATACTAAATTCAAGACCTTTATTTGCCATGTCAAATGATCCAAACGATTTTCTACCCATTACTTCTTCTCATTTCCTCATTGGCCGTTCTTCTAACTTTATTCCTGAATTCAACCGGCAAGACGTCAATTTATTCAAACTGTCAAGGTTGCCACACTTCCAAAAACTCAATCAACAAATCAGGTCACACTTCACCAAGCAGTACATTTCCCAATTGCACACGCAATACAAATGGAAGGAACTCCCCACAAGCTTGCCAGAAGGCTTCTTGGTGCTGATTCGGAATGATACTCAACCACCCTACAAATGGCCCTTTGGCAGAGTGGTTAAGCTTTTGCCTAGTAAAGACGGCATCTACAGAGCTGCAAAAGTCCGAACTCAGAAAGGAAGTATGATCAGGTCTGTTCGTCACTTGTGCAGACTACCCATGCAAGAAGAGACTGAAAACTAGACTTTGTGTGCAGAGATGGAGATCGTGAATTTTTGAAGGTCTCCTTCAAAGAGGGGAATATGTTCAAACTTAACAAAGTTCGTCCTGCGAGGCGACACCAGTTAATGTGACAAATGTCAAAAATAGAATTCACCTGTAACATCACCCAATTCATATTATTAAATACAGTCCGCTTAAACACAATCGAGTTTGAGTAGTATATTGGCCTCCTATTTACGGCACAATAATTGAACCAGCAGCAATTACAAGCAAACAGGTACCTTATAATAATGCATACAAAAATATACAACTACAACAGATATTGCGTTCCTTGTAGAGAATAAACTGTTCAAAACCAACAAACCAAATGAAAGTACTTTTTTATTATTGAGAAAATAGTCAATAAACTAAATGCTTAGCATTACATTCCGATATCCCATATCATTCAGGCCCACAGGTCACAGGTAAAAATAAATACAGAAAGTACACAAAACCTAGGTTAATCTCTGAACGAAAGATGAATAATATACATAACATTTCAATGCGAACCTTAAGTTCTAAGGAAAGCCCTGAAAGGCCAAGCATAATAAAATCACTGGGTCAAAATTTCTAGATAACTATTTGAATATTTATAAGGTATAAATTTCTACATGGTGAGTGGGTACAGTGAAGAACGTTGTTAGTCGCACACAATATTTTAAACATCCTTCGTAAATTGCCAAACCTTGTCATAGTAACAGATCATTTTTGTCAAAATGAGGAGTCAGTGGTAAGCATCAAAGCTGTTCTCAAACTTAAAAACCCTTCATCGTTCAAAGCCAGGAGACGCTTTCTGTAAAAAATTTTAAAATCTATAAATATTCTTCTTTTCACTTTTGCGATACGATCGACCATTCATGAGATATTCGAGAAAAACTCAAAAGTAGTGTTTTTTTTGTCGTAGAAAGAAAAAAAAAGTCACAAAACTCCAAAGAGACACTTTTTGTAGAGAATTAAAAAATCTATTTGGTCCTTTCACTTTTGGGTAACGATCGTGCTTTTTGATTATTTGGGGCTCTTTTGAGTTCTTTGGATTCTCTAATAATTCTAATTCTCGATTTGGTTTTCTTTGGACTCTTTAAAGTTCTTCTAGGTTCTTTTGGTTTCATCTCTATCTCCATCTTCATCATGAAGCCATGTAAATCAAAACGACGATTGTCTCGTCTCGCATCGATACTTTTTATCTGGAGGTTTCGAGACGAGACAAGACAATGCCTTATCTCGCCTCGTCTCGTCTCGTGGCAACTCTAGATACAAACAAAAAATGTACAAAATGCTTTTTTTGAGAGAACACCATTAGAAATTAAAAAAAAATCCCCTCTTATAAATAGATTTTTGTTTTTAAGATTATCATATTCTAAAAGACATGATCATGTTTTTCCAAAGCTTCATGACTTTTTATTCCTGTATCAAATTTTATAAGAACAAAATCCGATTTCTTCATCATTTTTGTGTGAAAAAGATATTCACGACACGATTAACGGTTTCCGAAATATTCGGATTTGAAATAATTGATTAAGTGATTGACAAAATTCAGAAATTCTTATGTTTGAAATGTTGTAAAATATTTACAGTTAATGGAAAAAACTTTAACTTTAAAGTATAAATCGGGCTGTTATCATAATTCAATACTTCCAATAATAATAAAATATCCCGTATCTGAAAAACTACTGATTTGCGGATATATGTACGTTTATAAAGACATACTTGTTTCAACGTCCGCAACATACTCCTGAATTTTCTACACGTACTTATTAATTAATATGTGATTTGAGTAACCAATAAAATGGGTCCGTCTTGTCTAAAATTGTGAACTGCATTGAATCTACGTAAATACTATGCTGGTGCCTGGGATGACTTCGTAAAATAATCCCAGATTAGTCAAATCATTTATTTAAAATATAGACTGCTAAGTTGCGTAATGAGTGACTTCCATGGTTTGCTTGCGAAGAATTATTCCAATATCTCTTGAGAAATACACAACTTTATATAGTCCATCCAACCCTGTCACACCATTTTTCTTATCTTATATCATATTTTAGTTGTCTCATGTTAAAATACAATAAGGTACTCACGGATTCTGAAAACCATGAAACTTTTTCTTGACAGTCATTATCCGTTCTTTAAGGTTCCTTGTCCATCTTAGCGTACCAGTGACTGGCGGAGTATATTTGTCGACAATAAAACATCCATATTTTCTTTTGTGGCTGATTTGTTCGTCAAACGCCATCTATAAAAACATGGCATTTAATATACAATTATTTATATCTAGAATGCATACAAACCTCAACCATCTTTGCTTCAGTCTCCAACATATCCGAAATAAGAACATATTTCTTCGTGAACTCTTCCGTAATAAAAGGCCTATCCAATAGACAACCTGATATATTTATCAGCTTAAAAACACTTTCCAAATTCGTACAGTCTTCAAACGCTTGGCACAAAATAGCGGACAACTTCATGTCCATCTCAAAAATCCTATTTTTAAAAATTTGAAAATCCTCAGCAAATGAGGGGTCGTCCGGATCAAGCACATCATAAGACTTGCCGGAAAACGTTGAGTAGCACTGCTGAAACTCACTGAATACGGTTGTTACTCTGGAACTCAAGATTCTCCCTTTGATGCCACCTATTTCGACTTTTTCAAGCTTGCTGAATTCGAGGACGGTGTTGAAGAACCACTGAATAGTTTGGAGTCTTTCGACGAATGCAATAAACCGTTGAAATACCATATTGACGTCAAAGTTCCACAAAGAAGGTTCTCGGTCTTGATAAAATCTTCCCAGATTCAGCTTGTAGATTTTGAATAAATTCAGAAAGTGCTTTAGAGTGTTGATACATAAATTCACTCGTTGCATGGCTTCGTCTATGTCACTATGAAAAAAAGTGGTTGGATCCAGAAATTTTTTCGTCTGAAATTGCTTCAATCATGGCGTGTTACTTACTTCAACAACTTACCTCTACAATCAGTAAATTACAAATCTGTTTTAATAAAGTGATGAGCTTGACCTGATCGTAAGATTCACAATTGGCCCAGATCAGGCATACAACATGTATCACTGGTGCCAAAAGAGGGATACACTCACTAAAATCGGTCTCCTCTAGAGAACGTATATGTTTTTTCAACGGAGTTAGGTGAATGTGAATATCTTTTGCTTCAGCCAAAGCTAGCACTACGTTTTTAAACAAATTCTTGAAGCAAGCATAATAGGCACTATTGGTTTTTTCCAAAATTGACGCCATACTTCTTACCCTTGACTCCTTTAGTTGCTCATAAATGTATTGGAGATTTCTAAGACGTTGACACCAAAACTGTATTTCTGAAAATAGTGGTTATACGCAGATAGAACTTAGTCAGAGGAGTTTTACCAACAGAAGGTACAGGATTAACAAACTTTTCTGAAGAATCATTAGCCAAAACGTCATTTACTTGCGCCGCCCATTTCATGACGACTCCCTCAATTCCACTCTTCAAATACAGGTCACATACTTCTCCATTACTGTCTTTAAGGGCTTTCTCCACTTCATATACTCGTTCAACACCAACAGGCATAGGAAGTACTGTCTGACCATTTACTTGACCTTTCACTTGGTAGACAGTGCTTCTGAGGCTGTGTACGTGTTTGTGGACATCTTTTGCTATAACTGCGGGCCATTGCTCGTGGTTTTGTGGGTTTGATAATAGAGGAACTAAAATCTGGAGAATTTGGGTAGATTCACGATGTCAGAAGAGTTGAAGTAGTACCTCATCGACAAGTGATGCTAATTGGTCCACTAGTTTGGGTGAAAGATCACCTACAATGACGGATTTGGCAGGACAGGATTTGCAAACTGGAGCTGGTTCTTTTTTGATGAAATATACACCTGAAGTTAAAATTTTTGAGGAAAGGTTGTCCTTTTCACAACAACTGGAGATGAAAGAGCATACACAAGATATGTTTATACTTACGTTCAACATAGAATAACAATGTGATTCAAGCTACTATCCCTTTGAGTCTTTCGAATGAAAAACTTATCTTTATTCAAATAAAATTGTTTTCGATGTTCATATAAAAAAACTGTGGAGCCGCTTGATGCAAAACTTCCGTTGAACCTATCATAATTTTCTTTTGAGATGGAGAAGCAGAGCCGAATAAGCCTGTGTCCCTAAACCAACCAGGAAATGCCGAAGAGACTTCAATGGACCTGGAGGCTCCACCAACTCTAACCCACACTTAATCGCCAGATCCGGAACAGGAACGCCAAATGCTCAAAAGTGACAGCAAAACAACTGACAAGGACTCTACTGTGGACGCCCTTGCTCAGATAAAACTAGACAAGAGGGGGCTATCCGGGGATGCCAGAAGATGGCTCAGGGAGCTCCTCGAGGACGGATGGGACTCCAAAGTCGCATGCAAAACGGCAATGGAGGGCCGCTGAAGCCGGTGGTGGAGGAAGGTAAAAGCTTTTCCAGCTCCAAGCGTCAGCGGTCCCCCAATATCACGCCCGAACAGGCGTCAAAGAGACCCTGTCATCGGGACCCCTACAATGCTGTGGCGGAAGGCATCTCCCAGCACCTCACAGCTGACAACCTCAAGGCACTGCAGATGACTATTTTGAAGTCGTTAGCAGATGTACCGACAGGATCGCAGGTCAGTTTTTCAGGCTGCAGTCATCGGCCTGGCTGGTTAAACCTGACCTGCTCGGACGAACAAAGTGCTCAATGGCTGGCGGAAACATCGTCTATCCTTCAGCCATGGGAAGGAGCACAACTGAAGCTCGTCAGGGGACACCTCCCTAGGCCACAAGTCGTTATCGCGTACATCCCGGACGACGAGCAGGCGAGTCGTCTCACTGCCAGGGTGTAACATGGCGGCTTCGTGCACAAAACAGTGGCCTGAGAACTGCTGAATGGGTCACTCTGAATAAGGAAGCTTCCAGACCGGGCCAAACAGGGACGTCTGCCATTGACAGGCAGTCCATGCAAGCTCTGGAGTGCCTGTAGACGCGGCCCTTCTTTGGCTTCGGAAGAATATTTCCGTTCCAAAGGTAAAAGTCGGGTTTCCGGGACTGCCGGGTCTCCTAAAATGGGCTTCTCCATAGGCAAAGTTATAGTAAGCAGCCCCAGTAACCAACCACGGGCAGCCATTTTTCTACGAAAGGATATTAACTACTTCGTTCATTCAGATCTCTGCACTGATGACATGGTAGGACCGCGAGTAATTGTCCCGGGTGAAGACAGCATGAAGGACTTGATAGTCTGCTCTGCTTACTTCTCTGGAGACAGGCAAGCACTGCAGCCTCCTCCACAAGAAGTGCACGACCTAGTCGCCGTCTGATAATCGTGGAACCTACAGCTTGTCATGAGATGTGACGCAAACGTCCATCACATAGCATGGAGCAGCACTGACATCAATGGAGTGAGTCTCTTTTTCAAAACTTACTAGGGAAGGGGCTATTCGTCAATAACGTTAGCACCAAACCAACCTTCACTGGCTAGGATCAGCACAAAAACTATAAGTAGAAAGATAGCAGAGTAGAGTGGAGAGTAACCAACGAACCTTCATCATCAGATGACGAACACATCCAATTCACCATAGGGATAGGTCAGAAGCAATCAGTTGTATTCAGGGACGCCAAGCGCACTGATTGGAGTGGGTTCAAAACATCCCTTCACAAGCTGATTGCTGCCACAACGGGTGTGTGGGATCGTGATGGCATTAAACTGGCTACTGAACATCTACAAGGTGCCATAGTGCAAGCCTGACACGAAAACTGACCCCTTAAACAAAAGAGAGACAACCAAGGTACGTGGTTGGTGGTGGAATGAAATCCTGAACACACAAAGGAAAGAGGTAAGGCGCCTCTGCAACAAAGTCAAGGAAACAGGTATATGGGAAAGATACAGAAGAGCACCAACAGAGTATAACAAGCAGATCAGGGCTGCTAAAAAAAATTGTTGTAGACACTTTTGTGAAGAGCTGAACAGCCTTCCGGAAACCTCAAGGATCCACAAGGTCCTCGTGAAAAAACCGTGCCGGGATCTTGGAGCTATAAAAAAGTCCGATGGCACGTTTACCTCCACGGAAAAAGAAACTCTGGAGGTCTTGACCAAAAAAATTCTGGAGCTCAACAGACAGGATATACGGTGGAATGGAGCCATGTGCCCACTCACAAATTGAAATCACGAAAGAGGAAAGCGATGGCAGCATACGTGAGAATGACTGCTAAAACTGCATGTGGAGACATAGTTCGGCCAGACTATATTATCATCTACTGGGAGGCATGAGTTGCCGTTACTGTCGGCGGAAGTTGTTGGTTTTCTATAAGTGGAATGTATATGTGTGATCAATGGTTCCTTACTGCTAACGTTGAGTTAAAGGCCTATAACTTTTGAATAGCCCAATTTATTTCCATTGCCTTTACAAATTATTAAACTTATAACAAATATCTGTCTGACGAGAGATGAGAGGAAGGGAGGGGCGACGGTCATGTGGTTTTCTCTAGTACTGACCTCCATCATCAGGTCTTTGCACCTAGCTGGTCCCATCTCCATTATCGCACTCTGGCTAATGTATCAAAAATCATATAAACGGAACAGATGTAACACCAACGGATGAAATACTCAGACTCCATAGTTTCAATGCACATGTTTCATCCAATGACGTGTGTCAAACCTCCCTGACAGAACCACCAAGTAACACGCAAACGCTAACACTAAGTCTACTGGAGCCGGAGTGTTCAGATTGCAGAGGAAAACAGAAAAAGTTTTTCTTCTTGGGAAGCTTACAACGGAGGATCGTTGTAAGCAGAGGTGTTTACTATTCTGAAGGTAGCAAGTAGGAAGGAGGTGAAAAGAGGGCCAGGAGATAACAGATCATGGGCATTATCGAGAACGAACGAGCGGACGAGCTAGTCAGACCAGGATCTTCCCAGAAGGTAAACGACTAATCTCCGAAGCCCCAAATGAGGGGGCTTGGCAAAAAACATTGGTGAACTGGAGGAATGATACGACATGTAGCCATCATAGGCATTCTGACAGGACATCGCAAACTCAAACGACACTTGCATCTACTGGGAATAGGCGAATCACCCCCATTGTTCTTACTGCCTCTTATGCGATAGAAGGGGTCACCTGACGAGAAAGGTCATCGAGAGAAGTTGAGGGATCTGAGCTGGACTTGCTCCGCTTCACAATGGAGCAGGGACGGTTCAATGAGTAGTTAGGGTTGGCATCGCGTGGTTGGCAAAAAGAGCCACTGTGCCTACTTGCTATAATAAGCTTCAATCCCCCACCTTTACTATTACCATAACCATAATGGCAGATAGGAAAAATGAACTGACAATAGATCAGATCAATTCTTTTTATTGCCCTATAGCCGGAAAATTGCTTGAGAACCTGACACCCATCCAGAAATATCGGACCTACATGACAAAGAATAGCGGAATTGATCAAACACAAAGAGAATAAAGATCCGGAAAAAATTAAAGCTGAAAGTTAACCCAACTAATATGGGAGTTGGGATCTCTATAGGTCGGAAAATGAAAGCTGGTGGATTAATCATAAATTGCGAGAAAGGAAATGAACTTGTGCAAATCCAAGAGGAAATTCAAAAAAAGATCGGGAATTAATATGACATCATCAAACCTGTAATTCGTTCTAAACGAATTAAAGTAGGTAATTGGAATTTGTAAAACTGACGGAAGAAAACTGACGGAAGAAAACATATTAATGAAAATTATAAAGCAGAATAATATGAAAAGTGAATCAGCTCTCAAGGTTATCAGAAGAACTCAAATTTACAAGAACAGATTCAATTTATTCTTGGAAGTTGATGAGACAGCTTATAAATTCATAACGGATCAACAAAAATTCAACATAGGATGGAGTCGATGTAGTGCATATCCAGACTTTGGTGTTGTCCAGTGCTTCAAATGTTGCAAGTTCGGTCATATCAAGAAAAATTGTACCGAAAATGTGGCTTGCTCAGAATGTGGGGAAAATCATTTGAAGAAGGAGTGTACCTCGGGCTGTTTGAAATGCGTAAATTGTTCAATGTCGAATCAGAAGTATGGTATGAAGCTGAAAACGGATCATTCAGCGTGGGACAGGAATTGCACCGTTTTCAAGAGGAACGAGGACATTCAAAAGAGGAAATTTGCATTATAGCAATCAGATAGGGACCAAACGCTGAATGAGGGTTTGTTTTTATACTGTATTTGTCAAGGTTTGTTAAATAATTTTGATCATATCAAATCAGTATTCGTTAAATATGAGCCTGTGATATATTGTTTATCTGAAACCCATGTTAACAGAGAAATTATGAGCTGCGAATTAAGAATTGAGGGGTATAAAAACGTAAATTGCACAACCGATAACAATAGGACGGGAGGGGTGTCTTTTTATGTTAGAGAAGATATCAAGTTCAAATTCCTGTCTAAGAGAAATGTGGATAATAAGTTGTGGGTACTGACTATAACTGCCAAAGTCAACGAGGTGGATTTTGTATTGACATGTTTTTACCGATCACCATCCGGGTCGAATGCTGAGTTCATGGGGCAGTTCGAATCATTGCTGGAGGAATCAACCAATATACAGGGTTTCCATTTTATAGCTGGTGATTTCAATTATGATTAAAAAAAGAACAGTTTCTATTTAATTAAATGTAAACAGTTGATTTAGGCGAATGGGATGTACCAAATAGTTAATACTTACACTAGAATCACGGAAAAAACCAAAACACTCATAGACTATGTCATCACCAACGATAAACATTTACAATGCGAAGTACTTCTAACACCAAGAATCGGAGACCATAACATTATTCTGGTTAAAATGGTAAAACAAGTCACCCCAAGCAGAGTTGTCAAAATTAAAACATTGAAATATAACAGTGAAATAGCCAAAAATGACCTACTGGGACGTGATTGGAATAATTCAATTACAGGGACAAACTTCTTAGCCGATAACTTGATATCATCAATCACTTTATCGTTGGAAAAATTCTCTACTATCACATCAAAAACCGTGAATCCGAAGTTTAGGCACAACAAATCGATGACCTCGGAGATTTTGGCGAAAATGAAATCCAGGGATTCTAGATTCAGGGCAGCAGTACTTCATCAGGATGATCAACTATGGAATGAATTCAAAAGCATCAGAAATGAAATAGTATCGCTAATAGGTAGGTCCAAAAATCAGTATTTGTTCGAGATCCTGGACGGAAATAAGAATAATTCTCAGCAGCTTTGGAAAAATCTGAAAACACCTTCACCACAAAAAGTCTGTATTGTTGATGAAATAAAATGCAACGGTATTAGGATTACTGATGACTATGATATAGCCGAGAGTTTCAATGATTACTTTGTGAACAGTATTATAAATATTGTTGAATCTGTTAAACCAAAGCACGACCACGATTATGTATTACAAGCTATCGAGACATCTGAAGTGTTTGATACGTTTCAGCCAGTCGAAATGCAGTACCTGAATGACGTTGTGAAGGGATTGAAAAACACGGGAGGATGCGAGGACATGTTGTCAACACGCATATTAAAGGATATTTTCAGTATAATCGGTAACAGATTTTTAGTCGTTGTTAACAGTTCGCTGTGTAGTGAAACATTCCGATTCAATTGGAAATTATCCCTGATCACACCAGCACCTAAAGTCCCTAACTCAATAAAAATCGAGGATTTTCGCCCAATTAGCTCATTACCGCCGTATGAGAAGATGATGGAAATTGCAGCCAAGGAACAAATCTTGCAGTATTGCCAAAGAAATAACATCATAAATGAGAATCAATCTGGGTTTCGACAAAATAATTCTTGTGAAACTGCCCTACTATATATATGCAATGACTGGTTCAAAAGTATAGATGATGGAATGTTCGTCATCTCCATCTTCCTCGACTTCAAAAGAGCTTTCGAAACCATTGATAGGCAGCTGCTACTGAAGAAGCTACAGAAAATTGGTCTTAGAGGTAAAGTTCATCATTGGCTGACCTCATACCTTTCGGAACGGACACAAAAAGTAAAATTCAACAACAAATATTCACAGGAGAAGGAAATCAATTTCGGGGTTCCTCAAGGCACTGTTCTGGGACCACCACTGTTCACATTATATAAATGACATTTTTCGACACATCAAGTATTGTTCTATAAGACTGTTTGCGGACGATACAATGCTCTATATATCTGGAAATAACATCGAAGCCATGCAGAAACAAATTCAAAGTGACCTGACGAACATTGGAGACTGGCTGTGTGATAACAGTATGTCACTGAACATGAAAAAATGCAAATTGATGGTAGTAGTCGGCACACCACACACAATCCAAAAACTAGGAAGTGAGATCAAATTCAGCATTGACCAAGAACCAATTGAAAGAGTTACATCATTCAAATATTTAGGAGTCATCTTGGATGAAAACTTGAAATTGGACCAGCACGCTGATTATGTAGCTAAGAAAATGTCTACAAAAGTTTACTTTTTACAAAGAATAGGTGAAAACCTCAGTATGTACATAAAACTTTTATTTTACAAGTCCATTATTGCCCCACATCTGGATTACTGTGCGACAATGCTGTTTTCATTGACACAAGAAAAACTCAAGTTATTACAAAAGATCCAGAATCGGGCTTTGAGATCAATTTTGTCCTGTAATTTTTATACCCCAAGCGTACTTATGTTAAGAACTGTGGATGTATTGAGTGTTAAACATGTTATTATGTACAGAACATTTGTATTAATATTTAGAATGAAAAAGGGTTTGATGCCAAACTACTTGTGTAGAGAATTAAGACTGGTTTGTGAAGTGCACGACTATAACACGCGAAGTGCCTCAGACTTTTACGTTAATACAACAAGACTGAATCAAACGACCAAAAGTTTGTTTTTCAAAGGACTAGTAGAGTATAATAAACTATCTGTCGAATTAAAATCCTGTGATACCCTAAGTTCCTTCAAGAAATGCCTTTTACTGTACCTGACTAGCATGTAAGTTTATTGTCGTCATTTTAGTCATTTTGATATTGTACCTACTGTTTGATTTAACATTTTATTCGCATTTTATCCAATCTACACTTTATGTCAGTTTAAGCTTGGGTGTTCACACGTTTATACATTTATACAATTTTAATTTTTATTTTTGTTATTCTAGGTTTTAGTACGCCCTCATTCAGCCCTCTCGCTTTGTTCATTTATATATTTTGTAGAAATATCTTTATTAATTTGTTAATTGTATAGCTTTTGCTAATAAAGATCATTATTATTATTAAATAGGAGAACTATTATTTGTCTTTCAACTAATTGATACTTGCGATATCTTGGAAACTATATCCATTAAACTTAAAAAAACTCGGCTGGTCACGATCGATGACATATCAGTAAATATCTTGGCGAGCCTTCCGGGTGATGTCCTCTGAATTGACCAGACTCGTAAGGGATTGATTCAGCAGAGTTTTCTCTCAAATGCTCAAGATGGCTTTGGTGATACTAGGCGGAGAAGGGCGGAGATGTTGACAATCTCACAAACTTCAGGCCAATAGCTCTTCTGTCGACATTGTCAGAAGTTATAGAAAAAATTGCAAAGTCAAGAATTGTCACATTTCTTAAGATTCATGGTATTAAAAGTGAAAGTCATTATGTATTTCTGGTGGGACTAGGGACGGGTGATGCAATCTATAAGCTGCTTGAGATATTCCACGTTGCACTGAATGACACGAGATTCTGTTGAGCAAACAACAAAACTATGGATTCAGAGGACTATCACTGGATTGTCCCAAGAGAAACTCATCAAACCGTTTACAGACTGTTCAGTGTGACCGGAAAACATCAGAATCCCAGCCAGTAACTGTATACGAGTGTGACAGGAGTCTATGCTCCATCCAATCCTCTTCCTGCTATACATAAATTATATTTTCAATCTGGAAATCAAGGAAAAAGCTACAATATTTGCAGATGCACTTTTTTCTGGAGAGGACCCGCTGGTAATTTTCCCGCGACAATCAAAGACAACATGAAGATGGTTAAACTCTGGTGAAATGCAAATTATCTCTGCTTAAATTTGAGAAGGACAGATGTCATGTCACCCAGGTGAACTTGTTTGATTCAAAATGACTTGGCTTTTCACAAGAATGAAAATCTCAACACGTAGTTCTCAAACTCGATTATATTCACTACTTAGGTTATGTTACATTGGTTGTCAATGGTCACTTGTGACATGTTCTTTCTTTCGGTGGTTAGGTGCTGATTCAGACAGTGTTGCCGATTTCTACACAGACAGTGATCGGATTTAAAACATGCCCCCACCTTGCAGGTCTGGCCTTCAAACTCACTACACTCCCACCACTGTGAGTCACATTTTGAAGCACAACCCTCAACCACATCGATTTTAAGAGGGCATATCTGGAAGAAACTCTTCACCACACCTTTGAAAGTTTTTACAGTGGCACCCTTGTGATGATGGCTGGACGAGGATGAATTGATATTTTTCTTTCCAGGGGCCATCTCAATGGAGGGAGATTGTCATTTTTCAACACCACTAGCATACCGGGTTAAAGTAGTTAGTTTGCAATTTTGTTTGGCTTTGAAGCTCCGTCACATATTTTGTGGACCACTCTCTCCAGAAATGTTGCTGTAGTTATGGAGTCGTTGAAAATGAGATTGTCGGGATTCTAGTACATTTAGAAAATTGGGCTCAGGGAAAGTAGTGAACGTCTTGCCGATTAAAAAATGTGAGTGAGGGCGGTTAGGTCACTTGGTTCAGAAGAGAGAGGATTTAAGGGACGGGAATTTAGAAAAGCCCTAATTTCGGATAACACCGTTGACAAGTCTTCATGAGTCAGAGAAGCATTACCCATTACCCTTTTCAACTGTGATTAACAGGACTCAACCCCCACCTTCCAGATGCCACCAAAGTGGGGAGACATACTAAAATGAAATGCCAATTGACCTCAAAAACACACAAATGTAACATCTGGATCTCTTACTATCTCTGCCCTTCCTAAGCAACAGTCCTGCATAATCTACGCCAAAATTAGAGAAAGGAGGAACAGGGGTTACTCGAGTCTTAGGCAACATGCCTATAATGGAATTCTTGATGATCGGTTTAGTTTGAAAACACTTTACACATTTGTGCAGAACATGGAGTGGTAAAATTTCTACCATTCAATAATTGCCAATTGATTTTCTCATATACTGGAAAGTAACACCTGCGGAACAGCGTGATAGAGTCTTCCATGTTAGTCAGAAAATAGAAGTTTTGTTAAAGGATGTCTGGAAGAAAGTATTGCAGGATGCTTCTTATGAAAGGCCAAGTTTGAAAGCTCCAACCTTGCCCAGAATCAAGAAATGGATTTCATTTTAGCAATCGACCCGAAGGGCTCCTTTTCCTCAAAGTTAAAATATCCGAATAAAAAGATTCTCCTTGTGATAACTTTACCAACGCGTTCATAGAATTGATCAATATTTCTGCGGAAAGAGTATCCGTATAACCTGAGATCTTCCGACACTTAAGGAGAAACGTGATCAAAAATCCATCACTCTTTTTATCCGAAAAAGCTCAGAAAATGTATAATATTATGGGAAAAGATTATCAAACTCCACCTTGAATATGCAGATTTGTTTCTTTAACTTTCCGAATTGACTTTGACCTTACTCTGAGGTTGAAAATTTGTTTTTGGCCACGATTTTTGTGGAAGACTTAGCCACTGTGGACCATACCACCACAGACCACAAGCTTGTATTTTTCTGGGACTCATTCCCCTAGACACTATCTGCTGAATTGTTGGAAGTACTAACATGACTCCAATTGGCAGTTGAAGTTAGAGACTGAATATGTGCGACACGATCTCCCACAACCGTTTGTAGCATATTTGTAAGCGTGAAGATCCAACTTTTATCTTATCCACTAGGTCAGTTAACAATACTGCTGCACAGATTTCCCACTTGGGCACAGTTAATACTCGTAGTGAGCTTACCTTTACTTTGGCAAAAAGTAATTTCACATTTTTAAGACCATTTTTTTCAATACTTTGGAGATATACATATGCTCCATAGGCCTCAATACTTGCATAAGCAAATCAATGGATCTGAATTTTTATAGGTCTTTCACACAACCCATGTCTCTCACCCATTCAGATGACACAACTCACAACTCAGATTGAAATTCACACCACTTTAGCTTTAGATCTTCAGATGCTGCACGATCTCTATCCAATTTTAGTGACCACTATCTTTGTATGCTCATTTTTGCAATAACTGCACAAGGTCTCACGAGACCTAAACGATCGAATATCCACGATATGAGAGAAAGTATTGCCCTTTTGAAGCACTGCTCAGAATTTGGAACAAGAAACATCAAGGGGTCAGGTTTACAAGACCACTATGATCCGGGAGTTTTAGTCTCTCCCTTTTGACCAAATGTCACAAGAGCTGAAGTAAAAGACTATGATTAAATTGATTCAACACTTTCTCACTGTTTGAAGCTCATTTCTGAAGGTCAAAACAGCACACTGGACCCCTCATTACACAACTGAATGGCATCTTCAACAATCTCTACACCAGTAAGCATATCGTCTATGTAAAAATCCTTACTAATAACCTTTGATGCCTTCGGAAATGTGTTTTCAGTTTCTATCGATAGTTGTTTCAGACATCTCACCGCCATGATGGGAGTCGATGAAGTATCATAGGATATGGGTTGCAATTCGAATGTTTCAACTCTCTCTCTGAGGGCTCCCTTCTCCATAGTCGTTAAAGACAATGCCTCAAAGCCTTTAACCCTGCTCTCAGGTTTTGCATACGAACAGTGTTAAGAATACTTGACGAGACTCAGCAAGAATGGTCTACTACTTTCTTTATGACTGTCATTTCAGAATTGTCAGATTCCTTTCTGGCGTTTATGCTCGCAGATTATGTTCCAGTCCGAAACCAAGGTACCACTGCAAGCCACTCGCAATAAATGGCATCTGGCAGAAGGGCCCACAATTCAGTATGCCTCACTCGACTTATCATCACCAATACCATGAACCGCACAGACAATCACTAATATATACACCATTGGAAATCTCTCACAGATAAACTATGGTCGACGCTCTTCGGCTGTCTTCTTGATCTTCTCGCTTTTTACTTCTCCACTTTTTACATTGTTGCTTGTTTATCTGTTTAAACAAATTCCCGAATGTAATACTATAACTGCTTTCGACATGTAGATTTTTTTTCAAGATTTGTGAATTGTATTGAACTTTTCTTTGTTTGAAAAATTTCTATGTTATGCTTTGTTCTTATGAAAATTAAGTATATTTTGATCTGATTTGACCTGATCAACAATAGTTTTGTATATTTTCAATAGAAAATGTACATATGAGTACAATGATAATGAATAACATTCAATGTCTTATTTGTTGTTCTTGGAATGTATGAGACCAAGATAAATATTTAAATAACTTTTCCCACTGAGACTATGAATAATCTCAACATTTTGTCTTGCGCATACCCTTACCTTTACTTTTAAGCTGCGCTAAGGGAAAACCATTTGAGGGCACAAGCTGCGCAGACGGAGTCAAGATGATAACCAGTAAATTCGGGGTAGGTCTTTCTAGAAACTTCATCACCACTCCCTTATGTTCCTCTGTACCAACCATCCTCGACCATTTTTCTACTTTGAGTTTCAACGATTTTTGCACATAAGTCCCTAAAAATTCCATTCGTTTATCTACAGGCGGGGCTGGTGGTTGATCCATTGTGACTCAGCTATAATTTAAATTCAACAAGTAATTTTACGCATATAAATGTCATTTGAATGACATATTCTCAGACTCTATCCTATCCAATACAATATGCTAATGTGAGCCATTCAAGGATGTGAAAACTATTGAATGTCATGCTCCGCTTCATTAGCATTGTTTGGAATTCCGATAAAGTTTGTGATGTGTTTATAAAATAAAAGGAAAATATTAAATATAGGTCTTGAGGGTACTAAGAATCAAGAGGTGAATGTTAAGAAAGGAATAGTGCATGTATAAACATAACATGAAATGGTTAGTTAACATGTACGCGTGGTCTGGTTTTAATCTACAGTAACGTACTATTCATTTTAATCTATGGAATTATAAAGTTAATACTGAAGAGGAAACGAGAAAGGATATTTGCTTAATCCATCATCATTATAAGAGTTCAATAAACCTAACAAAATATTACAAATAGATTCAATACATTTCTTACCTTATCAGCGGAACAGCAGCGATTTAACCCAAATATAAAGATACCGGTCGTTTCTGTCACAGAGATAAACTAAGTTTTGCGTGGATTCACCGAGTTATGGAATGCAAAACTTAAAGGAAAATCCGTACCAAGACACGCGGATGGCATTGAGCATAAAGTCACATTAATATCGTAAATAATATAGAGTGGGACAAACTAGCGTGATTCCACAAATTTTCCTTCACTTTTAACCCGGTTAAAATTGATTCTCTAATTAAACATCAGTCACTTGTCGTTGAGGTTTAAAAACTCATTTATATGGGCGCTAATGGAAAAATGCTTGCTTGTGCCGGATTGTCTGCTGCTCTTTGTGAAGTTTAAAAAATTATTATTTTGCTGACTATCCATTGTTATCTGTTGCTGGCTTTAACAACCTTGATTTATATGTCTTTGTGAGTTATGATAGAGTAATAATTACATGTAACATCTTACATCCTTTGCCAAATAATACAATGCGATTATCATATTTCTGATATTGTTCAACAGAGTACTTAAGACGCAGCCCTCATTTTCAATCAACTTCAAAAATAATGTTTCCATTACCCCACTATCCCCTAATATAAAATGCTTTATGTGTATTCGACACGAAATTCTAGTTCAGCAAAATAGCGTGCCAGTTAAATCAAAGACGTTACGTTTTATTAACGAACGTCTCTTTTCACCGGATTGTTCATTAATTGTTTAATTGCGCTTTTGTTGCCTGTGATTAGAATTAATTAGGCATCCATTTACATATGTCTGGTGCGTTCCTTTCGCTGTTACATTAGAGCTGACAAATAGTATACAATCACTGTGCGTAAAAAAGCTTTTACTTTGGTACTTTTCTTGTAAAAAGAATACTTTGTTGTTCTCTCTAATGACTTGTTGTTGTGGAACAATTTCGTAAAGTATTCTTTAGAGGACGTTCTGTACCATAGATCGTAAACCTTATTCATTTTTTTGTTACTAGATTTGATTCTCCAATAATTCATCAACAATTATATTTTTGCAAGAGATTCAGTCAGTTATGTTATTATTATCTTGATCATTTTTAATGGTTTATTGATGAGTTTCCGTGATTGCCGAATTTATGAATATCAACCAGATTATTTAATTTCATTAGAAAATATCACATACCGAGAGCGATGGTAAAATAGTCATGTTGACAAAGATTTGCGATAAAGGGGTAGGTACATCGCGAAAACTACATATCCAAACTATTCTTCTAATAATGCTTTAAATATGAAATTTTTACTCCTATTGGCATTTCAAAGGTTATAGGCATACATGATTGTCCAATAATAATGCAAAAAAAATCAGGATGACTTTTCCTGCTCTAGAAAACAGAGGAAAGTTTTTATAAACATGCTTTCTTTTGTAATATTTAGAATGATGTCGATATCTCGATGCAAAATGGGGCGAATTCGAAATTTGATCTCAGTATAGCACTAGCTTGTAGAGGGCGCCACCTAAAATTGCTTTTAATGTCACGTAACTTTTTTATACATAATTGTATTACATTTTTAGGTGAAAAAAAAGATGTATTTATTTTTTAAACAGGGTGGAGAAAAAGTCTGGAATATAGCTAATATAATAATAATAATAATCTTTATTTAGCAAGAGCTATAAGGTAAATACACATGTAGTTCCATAAACAAAAATTAACACTATATCAAAAGTAAAATGTATAAAGTGTATAAAAGTGAATTGTATAAATGTAAAAATGTATGAGACTAAAACACCCACATAAAGGACAAACGAGTTAAAAGTTGTTACAAACGTATTCCCTGACCAGTCTTTTGAATTGTTGTATGGTATCACAACATTTAATATCTTCCAAACCGCTAACATTTTTTTGATCAAAATTTGGCTACCCGCATAAATTTCAACGAGGAATAAGATGAAAATAGTTTAGTTTTCAAAAATATACAGGGTGAGTCAAAAATGTGACCTACTTTTTCATCTTGAATGGATCACCCTTTATATTTATATGAATATCGATTGATCTTTTTGAAACAATTTTAGCGATATGAAATTTTACCCGTTTATCTGTCAAAATGACAGAGTGATACCTATTTAAAGTTCTTTAGTTCAGAAGTAAGGCAACTGGACTGAGACTCTGTAACTCGATAATTCGAAAGAGAAAGAATTCTCCTGCCTATAACAGCGTTTGGCTACTCTGTAAGCATCGTTCGGCTGGGACCGTCGGGTTCAGAGGCTTTCCGATTGATACAAGCTAAAGAAGTCTAAAATACATTCGCTTTTAATCGATATGATGGACCTCTTTCTCTGAAGCGTTCGGAATGTCATATATCTGTCTTCGTTGTGAATTCGACGATACGTGAATACGGCTGTCATCCAAAACAATTCAAAACATACCAAACCTCACTTTCTCACATGTCTCTTGTTTATGGTTTGGAATAGTTTGGAATTGGAATAAAATGTAAAATTGATTCTATCGTTCAAAAGAGCTCCAAAACCCAATAAACAACGAGCTGCAATTATTGATTTTATCGAGAATTATAAAAAGATGGTGAAACCTCGATTCTAATGTGTAGATGTTATGCTATAAGCTAATCCTACAGTTTAATAAAATTAGGTTTTGGGTCAGAGATTGAGAATATGGCAAGAGGCGAGAACTATAGTTCTGTTAGACTAGACAGGTAGATAGGTAATATGTATTTTGGAACGGATTTAAACTTATGAATTATACCTATTCTTTCAACCCATTTTTATTGGAGGTTTATTAGATTATTTTTCATCTACTTCCAAAATATCATATTTATTGATACCTATTTGAAATAAACTGCTAGTAGGGAGTATAATAACAATCGCTAATAGATCACCATTTAACAAATTAAAAATAACAACAAAATACCGCAAATATATTTGTGATTGTGAGGTTAAGATTGAAAAATTATCCTCTCTTTTTCTTGGCATCAACTACCATCCCAATGTTTTTGACAAGCTAGTACCTACGTAGATTTGCTACCAAAACGAATAGCCGAGGCCAATAGAGAGACGTTTACGGAGTACCTCGATTGACAAGAGATCTTTTCGTTTCGCTTCTCTTTCTCTTTCATGGAGAATGTAAGTTACAGAGTCTCAGTCCTGGTTGTCACGTAATTTGTCAATTACTAAAGCTGTAAGATTCTTTCAATTCTATTTTTCTAAGAACTAGGCTTTGGAATTAAAAGAATGTTTGCTTTTCGGTTTGTTCTTACCTTTCAAAAATCAAAAATTAAGAATGATGATTGCGCATTTCGGCCTACTGGTGCGTCAATTTCTGGACCAAACTATCCTCAATCGGTGGATAGGAAGAAGAGGTGCAATTGATCCGCTTGATCCCCGGACCTCAACCATCTAGACTTTTATCTGTGGGAGAGTTTGAAAAATGAAGTTTATGAGAATAGGCCCAAAAATATTGTTCATTCGAAAGATGAAATCATTACTGTTATTCATTAGATTCATCGAGATTCTTTTGATAATGATTTGCAAGAATCTAGGGATAGGCTTGGATATTGTTTAGCTAATCATGGCAAACAATTTGAAAATTGAATGAAATAGCCGATCTTATTTTAAATAATTCATCAATTTTCTTTTTATTGTGGTTCGTTTGAAGTACCAAATAATAGTAATTATTGTTCAGGTTGTTTAACTGCTTTTTATTTTATTTTTTTGTTCTGAATTGTCTATTTACCTGATACTTTTCAAGTCACCCTGTAGAAGCATGTTGTTGTGATTGTTACCTTTTGACTTATTCCAATTGAATTTTGCGTCAAAAATCATAAATGAGGTTTTTTTAATCAAAATGGTATAACTCTGTAATTTTGACAGATAAACAAATAAAACCCTATATCACTGAAATTGTTCCAAAAAGATCTATTGATATTCATAAAAATATACAGGGTGATTCATTTAAAATAAGAAAGTTGATCATATTTTTGACTCACCCTGTATATTTTTGAAAACGAGATTATTTTCATCTTATTCCTCATCAAAAATTAAGTGAGTAGGCAAATTTTTATCAAAAAAATGCTAGCGGTTTGGAAAATATTAGCAATATTCCAGACTTGTATAACTGGTAAAGTCGAGATATTTGAAATTGAGAAATCAATAAATGTGATTTGAAATTATGGCAAAGATACACGTCTAGAAGTCATAAAATATTTCGTATAATTGCTTCATATTTTCCGATAAAATTTGATTCAAAGTGAGAAATATGTAAGCGATAACTCCTTTTCAGATAACATTTAGAAAAAACATGAAAATAAAAAAAATAAAAATAGACTTTGTCACCCCATTATTCATGAAACAACCTGTATAAAAACAATATTTTCACTTGAATGTTGAAACATAAAAATTCAAGAAGATCTTGCCTTTTGGTTTTTTCGAAAACAGTTGCCCTAAACGGCTCACAACTATCTCACCTATAAATAATGGTGGGTGGTTCTCAAAACCTGATAACACTGAAAATAAGGATTCATCAAAAAACTCAGCCTTGCAAAACAATAATCCTTCCGCCATACTCTCTTTTACAGGGTCAAGAATTCAAAACAAACTCCAGATGACGCCGCGGTTTTTGTGTGAATATTTCCGAAAATCTTAACAAGCGGTATTAAATGACGATAAACATGTGACAGACTTTTGAAACCGATTTATCTCAAAAACGGTGCAGGCTATCAAAGTTAATAAAGAACACCTTTTTATGAAACAAATAGTGTAGCGAAATCGGAGGTCTAAAGGTAATTGATTTCTTATTCCTGCGCACACAGCCACTGCGAAGCAACTAAAGAATTTATTAATATAATTTACCCTGACAAATTTAATGTGGCAAGTGCCGCGTCGGTCGGGAGCAGTATAACTTGTGAAAACAACTACTGATGAAAAGAATTCCTTCAATATTATTGTTGATATTGTAAAACAGTATTGTTTAAAATATATACAGGGTGTCCCAAAAAATTCTTCACCACTTAGGGAGATACTCTACTATGACAAAAATCACTTATGAGAAAATTTCGACAAATGGCTCTTTATGAAATTATGGTCATTTTGAATATTGAAATCAGGCGATTTTCGCTTGGAATGATTGATTTAAATCTAGTAATCCTTGATAAAGACATAATAGTAAATTTCGAATGTCAAAATCTAGTTGTCACATAAAATCGTAAACTGGAGTAAAAAGTCGAAAAGTGGGCAAGAGAGTATGCAGAACTGCAGAACGTCTGTACCAAGAACGTTTTCACACTAGGCGATATCAAGATCATAAGACAATGAATGATGTTGAAAATCGCCTTCTCGGAACTGGGTGCTTTGCACCACAAAAGATGACTTCAGGTCGCCCTAGAAAACTCAGATGGTCCTGTTGCCACCAATATATACCAATTACTCCACGAAATTGAAGAAGATCCTTCTGTGAGCACCAGAATTCCGGAAAGTAATCGTCACCCTTCACGTAGTAGGCCCAAAAATATGAAAATTGTACAAGAGTGAAGTACCCTTATTTCAAAAAATTCGGCAAAATGTTGTGAAGAAAAGTTGTTAAGAATTAAAAATTATGCCTAAATACCAAATCATGGCCTCCTAGAAAAAAAAAATGAGGTTTCACTCGACCCCCCTGTTCGAGTGATACCTCATTTTAAAAGTCTTTTCATAATTATCTCCTATCTTATCTCCTATCTATCTATATTTATCTATATTTTTATTATCCAGTATTTTCAGGTATCTAGTAAATATTGTCGTTGCCATGGTTTCTAAATATTTTACATTTCAAAACGTTTTTCTTTTTTTTTCTAAAATTTTCAATATTCATTGGGTCGTTCGTTGGAAGATAAATTCGAAGTGGTAGTTATTTTTGGAGAGGCTAACCGAAACTATCATGCAGCAGTTCGTATCTTCAATGAACGCTTTCCGGAACGACCAATGGGCAGAGTATATTTCAGAAAGTTGGTATCAAAACTTCGAAACACAGGAATATTGAAGGACGCTCCAAGATCTAATTATGACAGAAATGATCAAAGCTAATCCCAATTATCTGCGACATATTTGCTTCAGTGATGACTGTATCTTTTTTTTTAATGAAAAAGTAAACTACCAGAATTGTAGATATTGGAGTGATGAAAACTCCCATATCTTCCATGAGGTCCATACCCTGTTTTCTTAAAAAATGATCCTTTGGCCCGGTTTTTCGGGAAATCACATAGTGGGCCCAATTTTTTTGAAAGAAAATTTGAACGATCCTAGATACCTCCAGATGCTGCAGAATGACATCGTTCCAATGATTAATGCTATTGTAGCCCCCACTACACCCGAATTTTACTTGGGTGTGATGCCAGAATTTACTTGAATGCAACATATCCCAATAGATGGATTGGTCACCAGGGTCCCCTAGGATGGCCTGCTCGATCCCCAGATCTTTCACACCTTGACTTTTTTTTATGGGGCTGTGTGAAATCTCAAGTATTCAAGACAGCTCCAGTCTCTAAATGATTTGCGACAACGAATCATCGATGTGTGTGCGGGAATAAGGTCTCAGACTTTTCATAATGTAAGGGAAGAATTCTCCAACAGAATGTTTATCTGCCAAGATGTATTGGGAGAACATTTTCAACATCTTTTAATGTTGAAATTTGTCTTTTTTTTTGTTCTTCAATATTAGGTTAGGTATATTCTGAAATCAGGTAAGAAACAATCAATATATTTTTTTTCAACATAGCCGTATTATGTAAGAATGATAACCTAAAAAAATACACAACTGCGAACTCACTTCAATTGGTCACAGTTGCACCAAATGCTTTCAAAATCTAGGGTGAATAGAGAATGAAAAGACCTTCAAAATGAGGTATCACTCGACCCTCCTTTCCATTTAAAAAAAAGTTTCAAAAGGCGCTCAGCTATCATTTTGACATTTCAAGCTGTAATTTTTTTTGAAATGAAGAATTTGCTCTCATACTACCCATCCAAATTTTGTTCAATTATACCTAGCGGTTCAAAAGTTAGAGAGGGGGAACGGACTTTATGTCCTCACTGTATGTACATATAAGGAATATTTGAAAGTTCAATAAATGATTGCGTCATCAAAAACAGGTTTTTTCATTCAAATAGCATCATCATCAAAAGTCCAAAATTTCATCCATATCTGTTTCGAAATCTTCACCAATATCATGACAAGAACGGCATTTACACTCATCGCAAAATTTTAGACCTTCTTTGACACAAGTACATCATCGATTTTCACAATCTCTGCCTGAGCAAACGATACAGACAAACTTTATGGGGTGGTAAGGCACATGAAATCAAGCATTTTTGAGAGGTCAAAAAATGTCTTTATCAACATTCCGGAAATTTCTTCGTCGTGAAATTTATTATTTTTTAGTTTTCTAACACTGATTGTCAAGCATAAGTTATTTCCTAATTTACAAAACTATAAATAAGTAAACAGTGATTTGATTAATGCACAAAAAAGTATCAAATATTTTTTTCTCTACAGCTACAGCCCAAACGGCTCATTTGCGAAGATATGTTCAATATGATGTTTGTATGATATATACCAGGTATGTCGATATCTTTTCGGGACAGCCTGTATATCCAATGAACAAAATCAGGAACTGGCTTATTTGCTGAAAATACTGTCAACCATATTTCATCGGTTTCAGTTAAATTCCTTCCTGAAGGATCTTTATCTATAAACGGCGTTGATTGATAATGGGTGTTGTTGATATCGATATTAAACCATATTTTCTTTTGGTACATACAACCGTAGAAAGAATAAATCATATGGTGTAAAAAAAAACAGATTGAATTTACGTCTACCTTAAGATGTGCTGGTAAAAAGCATGCTCACTTGGACACAGCTTTCGATGGCTTGGATGATGGCTTATTGTTGTCTGTTGCACTAATTTGTTTATTGAGTCGTTTAGTTTCTGGATTTGTTTATCTTTGTTTTAGTATCACAGGAAAACAAGTTTTGTGGCAATTTTCAAAGCGTTTCCACTAGTCAACAGTGGTTCATTTAGGACGATAACACTTTTTTTTACGTCAAATGAAGTTTTTTTTCCGATTTTATAAAATCCATTAGTGGACTTCTTGGTGATGTAACATACAGTGAAACAGTGGAGGGCCAGAGACAGAAGCAGATTGTTGCTTCTATACTTTTGACTAAGAACTTTATTGACAAGAATCTTCTGGTACTGTCATGTCCAAGTTGCATCAATTGATGGTGAGTTTGAAGAAAAAAAACTGTATCAAATGACTACACAAATATTTATTTGCTAAATTTTGGCTCAAATACAGGACGACAATATAAAAAATATCAATGGCGCAAGGAGATGAAAACAAATCTTAGATCGTTTTTCAAGAGCTGTGGAAAACCACATCGGTATACTAAATTATGTTCCCCACTTCCCCTTTTACTCCCAGTAGAGTCGCTCCAAATAAATAATCGAAGTGACAACCTCTCCTTTGTGATGGCTCAAAACAAAGCTCTGGAAAAGCATTTTGTAGAGGCTTTCCTAAATGACAACTCCCTTGTCATAGAAGATTATTTAGTTGAGGAGACTGGGAGTGAGGAGTGGGTTAAGATCATCATGGTGATGTGACATTTTGTTAGTTTTTAGAAAAAAAGAGATATTTTCAAAAAAAAAACAATATCGGGGGCTTCCCCCTTAAGAACTATTTCTCGATTCATGTTTATATTTAATGTTCCAATCATTTTTATTCGTAGCATCCAGTGTCAAAATCTTGCTACCTAACTTCTGAACTCTCCGAATACATTTTCGGACTCATAAATATATTCAGGAATTTTATCACAATATTGATCCATTTCAAAAATTTTCCAGCATAAAACTTCAAAATTTAAGAAGTTTTAGTCCATCGAATAATTTTGATTGACAGGCGCCAAACTGTTTTCAAGATTATTGTTTTTTATGAACAAAATTAGAAATTCCAAACAATATACGATAAGTGTTATTCCTACAGTTAATTACACAGTGTGTCCAGAATAAAATGATGTACATGGGAATATTGGAAACGGTAAGAGATACGACGCGACGTCGCTTAAATGGAAGAAAAGTTGCGTATTTGTATGCCCGAACATAATCTACTTTTGTTTTATTGTAAATCGATACCGTAATGTAGATACAGGGTGAAAAAGGAAAATGTCCATATTCGAAAATCTACAATATTTTGCTTATTATAAAAGCCAATATTTCCAAGTTTTTAGAATATGTGTAAAAGGTAAAAGGTTACGACGATTCTAAAGACGGCATCAGAAAAGCCTTCTATGCTGCGTCCGGCCGAGGTCAACTTTTGTTTTTCTCACGGGAGCCATATTGAATTTCCTAGTTTTCAAAATCCACATTGAAAATGCTTTTCAAATATATATATAATAGTCATAAGAAAAACAGACTTGACTTTGTCTGGACGCAACATAGTAGGCCTAGAATTTTTTTTGACGCCGGCTTTAGAATCGTCGTATCCTCTTACCCATATCCTGAAAATTTGAAAGTGTTAGGTTTTATAACAAGCCAAATATTGTCGTTCTTCAAAAATGAACCTTTTCTTTTTTCACTCTGTATCTTCATTACGGTATCGATTCAAAATAATACAAAGGTAGAATATTTTTGGGCATACAAATACGCAACTTTTCTTCCATTCAAGCAAAGTCGTATCTTTTACCGTTTCCAATATCCCCATATAGTTCCATGTACATCATTTTATTCTGGACATACTGTATAAGAAAAAGGTTTGATCATTATATTTTGTTTTTCTTTTACTGCGTGAAAGACTTTACATGTAACCGAGATAGTTCAACATATTTCTTGAATTCAGATCGTCGTTCCAGAGCAACAATTATTGCCAGTTATCCATATAGAGATCAATCTTGTTCCCGATGAGACACCCTGTATAGGATTTCAACGCTTGTAATAGAAACACAATACATTAGTGGCCTAAGATGATTCATACATCTTATTACAATCCACCCCATGGGGATTTTATGTCTTTGGAACCAAATTGCAAGGGGTGTTTTATTCGAGATCCCATCCTGCCAGAGGGGGGTGGTTTCTGAAAGAGAATATTGAATCCAGAGATGTTCGAAGAATATTCCAAGTAGTTGGTGACAATTGTGCGTTGATACGCTTATAATGTGTGTTGGCTTTACAAGCGTGGGTAAATCCCGTTCATGACGTAAGTTGAATTTTGTATTCATTGATTGTTCCAATATTCATAGGTTTAATATGTTTGTCTTGGTGTTTTGCAGTTTGAGAGATTTGATAGTGAAGAAAATTAAAAAAATGCAGCTTTCAATTTTGAATCTTTTTGAAGAATAGATTCCAATTAATTAATATGAGATTCAATGTTAGTTTTTATTTCACTATTGCTTTGAGAATCGTATCATTCTTCAATTGACGTTAAACAAGTGGAAACAAAGTCGTTCATCTTAAAGCTTTGGTCCATTAAACTCTCATTTAACATAACAAATATTTTTCATTGTATTTAATTTCGTAGTATTGATGTTATACATAAAATATTCCTTGTTTCTTGTAGTTTTCCGTCTTTAATTTCTTCAGATCTTGCTTCCGATATACATAGCCCTAATCATTATTATTCTGCTCTGCTTAATAATAATTTTTTTTATTCATACTTTTCTTTGGGAGTTGAAGTGGTGCTAAAGAAATTTTATGAATATATTATTATCTAATGCATTTTTGGCTTTAAGATAAAATTCATGATAACCTTCTATGTTCAGTCGATAAGAATAACAATATACAGGGTAAGGTGTCCGTCAAAATGTGGGAGATCTCTCGGATTCAGATAGAAAATTCAAAAATAAGATAAGTTTCCGTAAACTTTTTTCCTAGAGGCCCTTTCTACGGAGATACGGGACCCGAAAGAACGTCACTGGAAATCAATTTTTCTTGAATAAATTTTCAACCACTTGATATAATCTGATGTAAATTTGATATGATAAACAGTAAACATAACCTCTTAAAATACTTCATTAAAAATATAAGTAGCTTGTTTAGTTTACCAGAGGCGGACTAGGTTTACATTCCAATGCTTACATTTTCAACACCCTATATGATAAAGACTTGAAAAAAAAAATTAGGATAGCCTGAATCTTAGGCTACAAAAAAGATACTCTTGTTCAGTATCGCTGAAATGAACCGTGTTCGAGAAAAAAACACATTTTTATTGAAAAGACCATCGAAAATAGTCATTATTCAGTGATGGCCTTGACGAAATTTTTTAAAAAAATTTAAACCTACATTTTCTTTGAAATATTTATGAAAATCAATCTGAAAAAACAATGCGAAATTTGAAAAAACATAGGTTCACATTTTTTTTAAATAATTTCGTCAAGGGCGCCACTTCGTCATGGCTTTTTTCGAGTTTTTTTTCAATAAAGATATGTTTTTCACTCGAAAACAGTTCATTTTATCGATAATGAACGAGAGGTCTTGAAAATGTGAGCATTAAAATGAACAACCTAGTCCGCCCCGGGTAAACTAAACAAGCTAATTATGTTTTAAGGGCAAAATTTTAAGAGGTTATGTTCACTGTTTATCATGATAAATTTTCATATAATAATATGAAGTGGTTAAAAATTTATTCTGTAAAAATTGGTTTCCAGTGGCGTCCTTCCGGGCCCGTATCTCCGTAGAGAGGAAACAAAATTCTGCGGGCGCTTGTTCCATGTTCGGTCTGAATCCGCGAGATCTCACTTCCCGGATACCCTGCTTATCCGTATACAGGGTGCCCGGGAAAATTTTAAAGTACATTTTTTGAAATAAATCGAAAACGCGATTTCACTTTTTTCTCCGTTAATTCCAGTTATTCAGCGGAAAAAATACTACTTGTCCACTCATTTAAATAACCTCGTATCATCAATAATAACGAAGTTAGCAATAGTGCAGACTCAAATTTGGTCACCCTGTATGTGATGGTGAATTTAATCTTCATCTCACATAAAACCAGGATTTTGTTTTTGTTTTTGGTAGGTACTCGAAAACCATGAGTGTCGACAACTCAAAAATTCTTGCACCTCCAGCCCACAACAGTTTCAAGCAATCATTAAAGAAAAATCCATTATCAAAAAATTGCAAACACAACTCAAAAGAGCTGTTGCACAAAACTGTAAAGTTTTTAAGAGGGGAAATGAAAATTCAAAAAAATATATTAAAAATTTTGTAGGGTCCTCTAAACATTGGAAAACGAATAGAAAAATACCATGTGAAAGTTATTCAACAGAAAAGTTTTTCTTAAACGCGAAAATTGATTTTGGAAATTTGAAAACGTAACTCAGATATATAAGTGAAAAGCGCGAATATAAGAAAGTGGCAAATTCATTAAAAAGGCGATTTTCTTTTTCAAACATAATTTTGACATAACTTATCAGTAAGGAAAAAAATAATACAAATTGAAAAGATGAGTGGTAGAAAAAACCTAACCTTGAATACATATTGACAGTAAAAGCATGTCAGTAAAAAAAACAAAAAAAGCAAAGGCAGAAAAAGGCCAAGCAAATTTTAAAAAACATTTCAAAAACTATCAAGCGAAGGTAAAAAGTGTTGAAGGAGATGAAAGAAACAAATCCCTTCAAATTTTGAAAATGAAAGAAAAGCCAAAGGACCACATATAAGAGATACAAAACTCAAAAGTTTGGAAAAAGATTTCGGATACTTGAAAATGTAATTCAAATACCTTATAGAGCGAGAGACTCTTGGATATAAAAAAGTAGAAAACTTCAAAGAAAATAATTATTTTAAAACAGCAACAGAAGAACACACCTGAGTATCGAAACGAATGTAATTGGGGTATAAGTATGTATATGTTTATTTGAACAACGTTTACAGAAACTAATAAAGAACGCTAAGCGAAAATGAAAAACAAAAAATAAATTAAAAATTCTTGAAAATATCCTATTTAAGGAAACTAATAAATAAAAAACCTCAAAATATGAAAAATGAATAAATACATAATAATAATCCAGAAGAATAAGTGATATACAGGGTGTAACAGATTCGAGTATATAGCATTGGTATTTCATTAATCATGAGAGATACAAAGTCGATTAAACGGAGGCAGAGTTGCGGAATTTGAATTTCAAAAAAATGCCGCTTCGAAACTGAAATTTCCGAAGATATTTTTTTTCTTTATTTCGACCTGAATTTGTTTAAAGAGATAATTGAAAATGAATGACACATTTTCATGGCCACTTTTTCTGCTCTTCAAGATAGCAAAATCGATATCAGAGGTTTCAGATTCTTGCGACCATCATCAACTTTTTTTTCAAATACGAACCTCATTGTTTTAATTCATTTTTGAATAACTGTTCGCTTCCTGAAAATAATGAAATGTCACACTTGCCATTTTAAAACACAATACAGAAAGTTGATACGGGAGTTGTCAGAAAAAAGTTTTTGATCCTTTCAGAATGCGTCACGCGGATCGTTGTCAAAGTAACAATGATAACTTGTGACTTTTTAAGATTAAATAAAGAAGCTCCACGTTTATGAAAAATTTAAAAACAGATTTAAAAAAAATAAAAAAAAAATAAAAAAAGTGGCGTTTGATGCATTATCATGTTAAGGAAGCGAAGAGTTAATAAGATGAAAAAGTTGGGTCCGTATTTGAAAAAAAAAGTTGATGATGGTTGCGAGGACTCGAAACGTCGGATCAATTTCCACCATGCTATTTTGAAGAACAGAAAAAGTGGCCATGAAAGCGTGTCATTCGTTTTCAATTATCTCTTCAAATAAATTCAGGACAAAATATAAAGAAGGATTTCGAAAAAATCGGTTATTGTCGGATATCTCCGGAAGTCTCCGGAATTTTTCAAGTTTCGAAGCGGCATTTTTTTTTAGATTCAAATCGCCTCCATTTTACCGTACGCCGACTTTGTATCTCTCATGGTTAACGACTTCAACTATATACTAATACACATTAAAAAGTAAGTGAATGTTTGCTTATACAATTATTAATAAGCCTCACAATTTCCACGATATTTTTCCTATACAATAAACGATTCCAGGGGCAGATTTTCACAGATATACGTTTCATAAGATGGTAATAAAAGATAAGTGATGTTCATAGAGTTTCAATGATTTGCCCCAAGAAAAATTCTGTTATACATCATCTAACCGATACATCGATCTTATAAAGTGAAGCTTCTGTTATAAGCTGTATGTTTTTGCCTCGGCCCTTTATTATTGCGAAAACTCAAAACAGAGAAGATTCTTTAATATAACGGGTGGAAGAAGGGAGTAGAAACTTTTAAGTGCATTTCTATGTCGGATAATGAATCATTTGCGGATATCACTCAATTGATATAACTTCTGATGATCTGCATGACGAAATAATAACATTACATTCAAATGAAAAATATAAAATGAAATTGGAAATCTACACGATCATACTCGACAACTCGATTGACTCTAAATAAAGGGAAAGAATAATGAAGACGATTGAAGACTCAATAAGCACCTATTCAATGAAAATATTCAAGATCTCTTTAGCAGTATATGCTTTTATTATCAGTGACCAGGATGACAAACTTACACAACCAATTACCATGAACATAAAACTAATGGGTCATCATTTGAATCTATACAAAGAAGTGTAAAAAAAACGGTTCATATATTAAAAATGGGAGTGAATTGTTGGAAGGAAAAAATGTTTAAAACTAACTAATATGTTAATATTGCAAGTAATCAAATATTTACGAGGTGTCAACGATGCCAGATTACCGCTAACTTGTGATTGGTTAAATAAACAGCAAAACTAAATACAAAATCTGTCGTCTAAACAAGGAAAACATTTTTTTTCAAATTAGCAACGTTTTTTAAATGATGCCCAATTTTTTTCATCGCATCTACTAACATTATACTTTTATTGCGATGGGTATTCCCATTCCTTTCTCTTTTCGACGGTTTGCAGCGAAAATGATCCACAATATCTCCAACTGAGAACAATCAATAAATGCAAGGCATATGAGGTGTATTTCAGCTTACCGTATATTATAGATAATTTATAGATTTTTCATTGGTATTTAAAAAACATTTCTGTTTCAATTGTTGTCTGCACATACTCAATTAAGTGAAAAAGCTGTTACTTTCTCAGATTGCAACTTCCAATCCAGTTCTTCTGGGCCCTTTGCTAACAAGCTCTAATTATCTGCACTATCTAAAATGTTTGGGTCATGGATGGTTTCAGCTGCAGATAAAATGAACCTTGGTGCCAACGCCAATTTTTTTCTTTTTAAATAACTTTGACAAATTTTTGCAGTTGATGGAGAAGATGCCGCACTAATGCTTTACATGAACTCCAGATAACTGGGAACTACCTACATTCAGAATGTGTTTGCGGCTCGTGCGAATGGAAACCACTTGGTCGGGGATGGATTGTAGAAACCCTTCTATTTTAGACAGCAGTACGACTTACGCTAGGTATGTTATTTATTTAATAAAAGCTAGTGCATGAAGTTTACTAGAGGAGCTGCATTGTGACCGCGTGACCAGCCTGTTTATACTGGGATGATCCCTAATGAATATTCTTGTCGGCAGAACTTAACAATTGAACAATTCAAGACAGAGATCTGAATGTGGAGGATTTTGTATCAGTTAGTTTCCAGGAAAATAAAAAAAAAATGTTTCTATATTGGAAGAACATTAACCGTCGAAAAGAAAGAGTGTGAGATAACTTTTTTAAGAAGCAGCCTGAAAATGAAGGTCTTTCTGTGGTGAGGAAGTTGGGCATACTTTCTTCCTAAACCACGATTATCATGAAAAAAATTGACAGTCTATGCTTTTTTTCATTTCAGAAATTGATTCACAAAATTTTCATCGGATTGGCACATTGTGCTATAACTGAAATTGATGGTTTTCTAATTATTTACATTTTAAAATTATTTTATTGAAAAAATTGTAAATGAGTTGTGAACAATCAATTTTACCTATGGGAAAGAAAATTTTGTCTAAAATAAATAAGATATTGAGAAAGGGTCCTTCCAATTGAAAAACCCAAGTTTTTTTGAAAAAACTGAAGTTTTTTGTTTTCTTTAGATAGAGTACAATGACAGGCCAAACGAAAGAAAATTTTGTCTGGAATTGATCTGAATTGAAAAATCCGAATTTTTTGAAAAGTTCCTGTAGATTATTGTGAAAAATGATTCTGATTATTTGAATAAACAGCGGTCTTTATAAGGCAAAAGTTCATTGTTTATCGTCTATTAGTCCCTGATGAGCGTCAAAGCACCCCTCTTCACTCACATTTCTTTTTTTTTCTTTTTTTTTCAATGCAAAGATCTCCAAAACGGTGAAAGATAGTCATATAATAATATGCTCTATAATAAACTGATCTTAATTTTCAAAAAGGATTTTAGATGACATTCCTCGCTACCCTCTACCAAAAATTGATAGTTTTAGTTATTATTCACTCTATTTTCAATAAAGTGAGAAATTCAAAGTGTAAACTTGAAAACTTTCAATATCAGCTATAGAACAATGTAGTGTCAGTCGAAAGAGGATTTTGTACAGAATCAAAAACTAAAATAAAAAGGATTGCATTTGAAAAACCCGAGTTTAAACTGATATATTTTGTTTGTTATAATTTATAAAGTCCTTGTTATAGTGAAAACTGATCAAGATGAGTTGAGTGGCCAGCATTTTTTATGGATATCCTTAAAATTTCATTGTTTTACGTAAAATAGTCTCTGAGGTACAAAGCGTCAAAGTACCGCGCTCAACTGTCAACATTTTTCTCAAAATGCAAATACATATCTCCGAAAAGATCAAAGATTGCCATAAATGTTGGATAAACTAGTCATAATTCTCAAAAAGTGATCTGAAAGTAGAATTAAGGTATGAATGACAGTGCTAGAAAGCTGCCACTATTTTAAAAAGGTAGTTCATAGTCGAGAATCTTTGTGCGAACATTTTTAAAAACGCTGATTGCATGTCCCTTAAGAAAAAACCTGTAGATTAAGTCTTATTTTTGAACATTTATGAAACAGTTATTTTTGCAATAGACGTCAAAAGAAAATCTTGTCAATGTGGAACATGCTTTAGTCCACAATGGGACGATGCATAGCTTACAAACAAAAAACAATAAAAAATAAAACGGTTATTTTTTTTCTTTATTTGAGTCATTTGAGTGCTTGAATAGTTGCATTAAATAACAAACTAACATCTAGGTGGAAATACCATTTGTTTAAGCTATGGGTCATTGCACAAAAAGTGTCTTATCTTAGTGTGAACCACCCTACTCTGCAGGTTTGTTTTTTGTCCACTGATTCACCCCTGTGTGACTAAAAGCTGCAAAAGCACAATGCATGAGGATGGTCTTCGCTGGTTCTAGAAAATGTTACATAATTGATTCGAATACTTCCGATCTAAAAACCATTGCATATGCAATGGACATTTTGCACATTTTTTGGAAATATGAAAAATATAAGGATTAGTGAGTTCTGATGCAATTGATGTTTGAAAAATCAACCTACGATCTCTATTAATGCAGAAATAACCGAATAAAGAGCGCCAATCAACATCCACTACGTCACAGAATACATTATCTATCTCCGTCTAGCGTATTGACTGAGATGACTCTCTCTCTCTCTCTCAGGAGGGTAATTTGGGTCCGCCCCGTTTTCGATCATACAGAGAAATTTGCGTTTTCTTTTTTATTGATTTAGTATATTTTTGGGTATTTTGGAAAACATTTTTTGCTGATGACTTTGTAATATTGTCTAGAAAACGTATATAAAATTTCAAGTCATTTGAAAATGTATGCAAATTGTCCATTGCAACAAATTGCTACAGCCTACATGAATAGAATGCGCAAAACTAAACTACTCAACAAAAAAAAACGGTATACCCGAAATTTTCGTCTGTTTGGACACTCATAATTTTTTAACGAATCGATGAAAAAAATTGCGGCTTGCACCACAATGCAGAGCATTTCTTTGCGGTTCATGCGAATGGTTCAAAAGATTATTTTCCTCAAAAACTTTTTTTATACAGGATGGTAAAAAAAGTACTTTAAATTTTCTTTTTTTACTGTCCTGCCATTTCCACAGAGATTTTTTGAAGCTTTCTTTCGATATGCCCAAGTGCTTGTTACGTCCATACCTCGGCAAGTTTTTGGATTTTTGTTGATATCTTCTTTCGTTTTTGGAATATCGTCTTTTCCTCAAAATTATGACACATAGAGCTTTGAATGTCAGTTCTGCTAAACAATAGGTCTATGCCATACCATTGTCAGTTGTGAACTAAACTAATGAATTACCAGAACAGCATGTCATAATTTTGAAAAAAAAAAGTCGATATTTCAAAAACGAAAGAAGATATCAACAAAAATCCAAAAATGTCCCGAGGTATAGATGTAACAAGCACTTGGGCATATAAAAAAAAACCTCCAAAATATCTTTGTGGAAATGATAAAGAAAAAGAGGATTTACAGTACTTTTTCCACCGCCCCGTTTAAAAGAAGTTTTTGAGAAAATCATTTTTTCGAACCACCCGCATATACCGCAAAAAATGCTCTGCATCGTGGTGCAAACCGCATATTTTTTCATCGATTCGTTGAAAAATTTAGAGGCGAAAATTTCCGGTGTACCGTTTTTTTTTGAGTAGGTAGTTCATTTTCGCCGCTTGTCGGTAAACTAGGCGCGCAACAGCAGTGACACCCAATGATCTAAAAACCAGACACCGGTATTAAAAGTGTTCGCTGAATTTGCATTGCTCGGGAGAAAAATTGAATGGACCGGGAACTCAATTTACCTACTTCAAAAAATCGTCATAAATAGGCCAAACTGTTTGGCTGGCTAGGAAAGAAATAAAGTATGTCATCCGTCAAGAGGCCATCACGACCGTCCGAGAGACTAGTTTTTACTAATATATCCGTATTCGCATAATTCTGGCTCCACTTCGCCAATAACGTGCGGTATCTTATATCTAATTTGAAACTAAACCAAGACAGGACCCGATCTGGAAACCTACTGGTTTGCTGTAACAATATTTTTCGCGTTGTGTGGCCGGTATCCCATCTAACATCGATGAAGTAAAAGTAACCAGCATTATTAGCGCAAAATTCAAATCCGTTGCATTCATTAGGATTCCTCAGGCATCAACTCTTTTGATTTTACAGCTTTTTTGCCGCTCAGATACTGGCTTATACCAAACCAATATTTTCAGAGAACATAAGAAACTATTAGAAGTTTTCCAGTTGAAAAACTCTAGACAAAATCAAAAGCTGGAAATAACCGTATAATTTATTGTTGAAAGGTTATTCAGCAGCGGCGATCGTTTTTGGCAAACGCACGTTTTTCCAAATCGTGCCAATGTTAGGTCGAGAGCGTGCATGTAAAAATAAAAAACCGAAACGCGTAGTTAAGTACCAAAATCGCACATTGTAAATGTACAACAGTTACATAGCCAAGTGCTTTAGTGCTTTGACTGTTAAGCAACAAGCAACTAAGCGAGAAATTTCTAGGTGGGGGGTTGACGTGACCGGTGGAATGCCTACCTGTTCACCATTTTCCCCACCACTCTGCTTGCCTTGTTCTTACTGTATTCTTGATTTTATCCCATCTGCAGTACCATACTCGAAGTACTAATAACTGTTCTCGACCATGTCCATTGTGAATCAAGTTTTCGTTTGAAATTGTCCGAATGGGTGAACTTCCGGTACGCAATACTTCAACCCCTGTGAAATGTTTGTTGTGATCGAGTTTAGTTATCAGTTTGTTCTAGTCGGCCGTTAAAAGCCGTTGTTTATCTGTGAAAATCTATTGACGTATATCAAGGTAGGTAACATGTACATATGCTTGGTACTGTTTGGTTGTTATTACTTTTATTTTGGATTTTGAGCAACTTACAAGAATTCTAATAAGTTTTCGGTCACTGACATTTTGATTTAAATGCAAACACCTGTTCTATAACCTAATTTCTTTTGACAGCTTGAAAGTTTATTTTATTTGCATTTATTTATTCAAGACTATAGGACAGATTTAATCTGTAATTAGATGCTCCGACTTATTTGCTTATTCGCGCAAGATTTTTGTGATGTCCATTTCATACCTACCAAGTTGTTTGTTTACATAATCGTCGCTCGATACATGACATGAAAACAGAATAATAATTCCGCGCTTTTCATGATTTGTTTTGAATTTTTCAAAATATTCGGATGCAGTCTTCAAATATCTTCAATTATGGGGTTCTGTGTGGATGAATGTACATGAAGCTCCAGATTTATTTTGTAAAAGAGTTTTCATTGCCCTTTGCATTACAAATGGATAATCTTGATGGAATCCCAGTATGACCAAACCTTAGCAGAAATTATGCAAATATGTCTTTCACTGCCAATTCCCTCGAATATGACTCACTGCATTCTTTAAATACCGGTCTGTTTAAAAGCCGGATTGATGATAATCGTGCGAACTTTACTTGACAGACTTGCACATATACCTATATTCTCTACAACAATAGAATGACCTTCCCATGCAATATGGTTATTTAATTCTATTCATTGAAAAATTAGCTTTTGAACTCTTTTCTGTCCGGTACCTATGCGTTCTCAAATTTTTCATTTCACTGAAACAGACGGTTGTAATTTATTTGAATCAGGACACCTATTCAAATGTCAACTACTAGAACAAAAGACATTGAAACAACTAACAGTAATTTTCTTGAAAACAATGAATGAATCAATTCAATTAATCAATTTATTATTCGACCATGGTAAAGGTATACAATATCCAATGTTTCTTGGTATGAATAAATAATTTGTTACTCTGGCCGTAGTGGCCGTATCTTGAAACTGGCTCTGAATCGAGGCTTTAAAGAACAGCGATGTACCCTCAGATGCGGTATGTACCTATAAATTACGACTGCAATTCCGATCAGATTAAACATTTTAAATGATGTTAAGATGTATGCAAGAATTGTATGGATATATAAAAATGGCAATTGGTAACTTCAATTAATATTGAAATATTCTTGTGTGATTAACTAAATATTGCTATAGTTACCTGAGTGTGAGTCACGTACTAGTATCAAAAGCTTTCACGCAGGTCAAAGAGAAGTTGATGTATGTTTAAAATCCGCTGATGATTTTTAAAGTGTCAAGAAAAATGTTTTCCGAGATTTATACAAGATTGTGGAGATTGAAAAAAAAAATCAAAAAAGATTTTAAAGATTTATGCATGGTTTGGGAACACTAAACATATATTTTGTCAACAAAAGCGTGCTGGAGTTATTAACTACAAATATTCGTACTACTCAACTGTTAGAGATCCATAAATATATTTTTTTAGATATCTAAATAGATTTCAATTATTGTTATACTGGTTTATTTCCAAGGAACATTTATGATCAAATTCCTTGTGATTTCAGCGTGAATTTAATGGAATTTCTTGAAATATTCTCCAATCCATTCTAGTAAAGAAAAAATTGCCTCATTTGTATTGAGAGACACATAAACAAAATTGCTTCAATGTTTCAAAATAATCTTTAATCTGAAAAAAATCTGTGTAATAGAGTATGAAGAAAAAGCATAACAGAAATATAATAGACGACCTAAAACCCAAAACTCATTGTTGGTCTTATTTTTTCCATGACTTTTATTATTGTAGTAATAGGAAAAGAAATAAAACTGATTTAAAAGTGGATATTCTTGTTTTATAAACGAACAGGTTCTTGCATAAACAAAATAATCTTCGATAAAATCTAGGATAAGTAGTTTTAACAAATAAGGAACTGTGCATTTCTACTGCTTCATTACATAACATTATAATAGTCCCGAGAGCAACAGTGAAGGAAAAGGCAATATTTTTCATAGAACCACAATTTAATGAAATTTTCAAATCTAACGCGTTTTTTAATATGTATTTGAATTCTAATATCTTCTGAACCGTTCAACCGATTTAAATATTTTGTTTGTTTGAAAGAGCATTTCATGATTCTTTAAATGACATTTTTTTTGAGTCTTTTAGTTCAGAAGAGATATTTTAGCGATTTTTGGAAAAAAGTTGAATGGAATGGTACTATTGGTGGGCCCTTAATCACCGTAAAATTAGCTAACTCTCAGTAAAAATATAATTATTATGGAAATATTGCGAAGCAGTTTTTACTAAAATCTATCCACCGTTCTGTTCAACATTCTTCCAAAAAATGTCTGATCACGTGTAGTTACTTTATTTCGTCGGAATCTTGAAAATGAATACAATGCAAAACAGTAGGCCGAAAAGGTTGTTAGATAGAAACGAGGTTAATTAATACTCAGATATGTATTACGTCTTCTGTAAAAAGGAAAAGTACTATGTACTACTTTACTTTGAGTAAAGTTATTTGTCAACCATGCGTGAACGTTTTTCAAGATATGTAGATATTCATTATCGTGTGTAGGATACTCATTAGCAGTCTAGGCATTTTAATGTTTTCTTTGCCTATATGTTTTTAGAATTTGAACGCACAGTTTTTTCAACGTAATTACACCATGAATACCAAATCTTGAGCTATAGATATCTTTCCGCGCAAATCATATAACACGTGAGCTTCCATACTTCAATACCAAACATCATGTTCATAACTCATTTTGAAATCCATTCAAACAGGAATAATAAACCCTATAATACTCTTGAAAAAATCAAGCTCATCAAATCAATGTTCAATGTCTGTATCCTAAATCTTAATTCATTTGCACTTATCGTTTTGACAAGAGAACCGAATTGCTTCGTAGTCGAGAAATTTCAAACATGTTGATTTATTTCAAGGAAACTATATTTAAAATGTTTGAACCCCATAAATCAAGATGTGAATAGATTTGGACATTGGAAAATGATTAATTCTATGAAAATCATTATTTTCTGCTTGGAAATTAACGTACAATGAAACTCAATTATTGTCTGTTATAAAAAAAATCATTAACTCTGCCATAATCATGCACGGACATTGAATAGACTAAACGAAAAAAATGCTCTATTACAAAAGTAGCCTGAATATGTGAGGTAATATAACATAAACAACTCAAACATAAAATCCGGTACCACAGGTACCGCACCAAACCTTGTCGCTTAATGCAATTAAAATCTCCATATAACGGTCGAGATTTCAAAGCACCTTAAACGAGAATAAATTACGTTTTTGTCGTTTAACGACTAAACAAGTAACTCAACTAGTTAATGTGATAACGCTTGATAAGACCGATCGTGTGAGCATGGCACTAGGTTTTTAAACTCTCCTTTCCTGTATTCCTCGAAGATATAACTGGAATATTTTCTGTAAATATTCCCTATCGAACATATTGAGAATGAATGTACGTACTCACATATTCGGAATTTTATAAGGTCGTTCTCAACATACATATGGTAGTCAACAGGATATCTCAACAGTTTTCCGTCTTCGTAAATTATGAGTGTTTATGAAAAGAAACTATTTCAAATAATACTCATTTAACTATTTTTAGTAAATAAATGGAAACAAACTCAGATGTATTTCGAAATATTGGTTTGGATTTGTTTGAGTGCGGACGTGGGAAGTATCAAAATATTCCAGTTCATTGAAACTCTTTAAACAAACTCTGATTATCGTTCGTTTTAGCAACTCGTTTGCTTGAACTTCTGAAGCCGTGTATAAGTCGGAAAATATAAAAATACTTTTTTCGTTCACTGTTCATCAGACAAAAGGACTATTTTCTTTGGATTCTCAGGTCCACACGGATTGCCGCCCATTTTCAGTTCTTTATAGACCGATGCCTCGATTATATGAGTTTCGGACGGTGATATTTTATTTTTATGGAAAGATCAGTTTGTGTTACTGTCTCATATCCACAGGTAAGATTAAGAATTATAATTTCACATGGTCAACCTAGAATGATGACTTTTTTTTCTGAATATTGTATAGTGTGATAAATTGTAGTTGTTTTATGTATTTGTGTAACTCTCTAATGAGTTTTATATTTGATCATCCAATCCATATATAAACATCAAATTTCCGTAATTTCAAAGTTAGCTCGTTTGTCATCCTTTATTTTCATACATACATATACAGTGTGAGTCATTCATATGGGAAAGTTAGATCGCGCCTATGCCGTTGATGATATCGAAATTAACTAAATGGATTCAGTACAGTTTGTGTAAATGTTGGATGTATAATTTTTGCAAAGCAGTTTGATAGCAACCCCTGTCTGTTTTGAAATATTTGAATTTGCACCTTTTCGCGTATCCCAAAATCGTTTGGTTTGACCGTTCAAAAGTTACTTATTTTTTTCCAAAGGACAGGCACTTATTTTTTGAGATATTATCAAGTTGGGACTTTGTCGGTGTGTGAACAACTGCCTGAGGTATCACTTAGTGTCAATACCGCCGATTCAAATTATGGTATCACCTTTCTGTAGCACATTAATTTTGGTAAACTTCAAAGCACAAGCTTCGTTTTTTCAAATAACACCCCCTGTATTTTGTTGTCATCTTGTGAAGTGAAAAAGTGGTTAAAGTGTTCAGTTTTTTCGAGTTAGAATCAGATAAAACCATATGCAAATCATTAGTTAGATTATAGTGCATACGAAATGGCCAATCACGACTTTTTTTTCAGTGGTATCAAATCTTCTAAAATCAAAAAAAAACGTGCATGCAAAAATGCGGAAATAAAAAAAAAATACTTTCTATCATTCACCTTTCAATAACTCCGAAACTATCCAACATATTCGACTAATTTTTTTTAATTGTATAATATAATTTTCAGATTTTGAACATTGAATTATTTGTATTGAAATTCTCAGTAAGCTGGAAACTTTTTTATTCGGAAAAATGTTTTACCATATGCTGCGAATGAAATGGGGTAGAATGTAGAATATATGAGAAGGTTTTCAAAAAAAACCCAGTCTTTTATCTGTAATAGTTTTCGAAACATGACTTTTTGATCACGTCAGGCTGACGTGATAAAACCTTATATTGTTAGCAGTGCTTTTTCTAGAGGATGAATCCCCCTAATAGCTTGTAGGAATAAAGACTACGCGAAATTGAAAATTGACTCTTGTTTTATTTTGCCCGTTGTGTATAACTCGAGTTTTTTTTTCCTATGATTGACACGATACAGGGTGGGCCGAGGGGTGGGCCAATAGTGTGTGGATGGGATATTGTCGGTTTGATTTTGATTTTCAAAATTCGTCGTTGATGCAGATAGACAGACCTAAATACATAATTGTAATTTAGTTTTTTTTTTTATTTTCCAATTTTTAAAAGTTTTTTTTTCCAAATCAAATCAAATCAAATATGCTTTATTGCCACAGAAAAATGTAAATAAATTTTACGGACAAAGCAAATGCTAGTGTAAAAACAATACAAAACATGATAATAGTATACATTACGTGAACAATAGAACAAAACTAGTACAAATATATTTTCCCAATATTTTGTCAAATTTAAATTTAATTGGAAATTGCTCATGGACAACAATGCAAGAGTGACAAAACTCGGTACCACTAAAAAAAGTCGTAATTATCTATTTCGTATGTAAAATAGCCTAACAAATCATTTGGGTGAGGCTTTATCTGGTTCTAAGTAAATTATTTTTTTCCAAGAGGGAAGCGGCTCTCGCAGGCCACCGTATTTTTTATCCAACATTGTTTTGAAAAGTTGATAGTTTGCCAGATAGTCGAGAACGGACTGAAGGTACCATGAAGATCAATTTTTTGACATATCAATGCAAAATGAATTATGATATATGCCTCTCAAATCTTGAAAACTACTAGACATCAATTAAACTTGAATTATTGTCCGAACAAGAGTGTAAAGAATTATTTAATTATCAAGATTGAGTTTAAACAGTTTGGTATCTCAAAAACCCTGTACTATCTTGAATCAATGCTTGCTTTGACTTGAAAAGATTGAATTAAATTGAAAAACTTCTGAACGGTTAAGGGCCGATTCTACATTTCATGTATATCCTTGGACCTTGGAATAAGTAGTTTTCCGTATAACCTCATATAATAACTATTGATTATATGGGTTATTGCTTATTCCTTTACCTTTTAGTTTTACCACAAAAAAAAAAAAATGTGAAATATCTCTTCGTCAAAATGATTGGGTAATAAGTCATTCTGAAGATCTTCTGTTCCTTATTATATCCTCTCACTTTGGAAAAGTTAACTCTTGCCGTTAATCATTTATTAAATAAAAAAAATGTTTGACAACCTGTCATATCAACATGAATGCAAGCATGAATGACAGCAGAGGCTTGAAACTCGGCATTTGTAATCAGGGTCGAAAGGCCTTCAAAAGAAGGTAACAATCGACTTCCCTTCCCATTTAAGATTTTGGGGTTGGTGTTCAACCCCGCGAGGGGACGAATGTGACAAAGTTGACTATAAGCTCAAAATCTTTCTCCCTAAAAATAAAAATCGATTGGTTCGAACGATTTTTTTCCAAGCGAACTATACAGAGTGACCCATTTGAAAGCGGGCCACCCTCATAACTTTTCAATTTATTGATCGATTTTGACGTTTTTTTAAATGTAGAGATGGTAAAGGTGTATTTTGAGGCCTTTCGTCGCCCAGTTTTTTCCAAGAACCAAGGCCTACTAGAGCATATTCAGAGGCTGAAAAATCCAGAAAACATATAAGCGATTTTTTTAGAGAGAATCTGCCTGCGCCACTGAATTTCTCATTTCCTGAAATGAGGCTCTACCAAATTTCATGAAAAAATATTCAATTCAAAAATATTATTTCTATATTATTATTATAATTTTTTTCCTATTTTTCTTGTCAGTCTCGTTTGTAATATCTATTAAATGTTTATATATATTTTTTTTCTGATAAATTTGCTATCGCAAGAGTCTCGAGGTAAAATACTTCTTGGTGCATAAAAAAATTAATCGTTTATTTTTAATATTTTTCCATGAAATTTGGTACAGATCCATTTCAGGGTATGATGAATCCAGTGGCGTAGACAGATTTTTTCTAAAAAGTCGCTAATATGGATTCTGGATTTTTCAGCCTCCAAAACATGATCTGGTAGACCTTGAATTTTGAAAAAAATTGACGTCGTCTTGCCTCAAAATAAACCTTTACACTCACCACATTTAAAAAGAAAATCGTCAAAATCGCTCCATGAATAAAAATGTTATGGGGGTGGACCGCTTTCAAATGAGTCACTCTGTATATGACATATAGGCCTTGTTTCGTTTGATTGAATAAATACATTTATAAGATATTAACGGCTTAGGCGCAATCTAGCTTTCCCATATCCCATATCAATGCCTCACCCTGTATACAAACAGCCTTGCGGCCTTAATCAGTTATTTGACGCTCTCTATTTTGGATGCACAATTGTCATGATATCTAGACAAAATAAAAATTCATATTCAATAAAAATTCCAGAAGTCAATACAGAACGGATAAAAAAAAGTTAATAGTCCTGGATTCCGGGAATTTAATTTAAAATTTTGCCTAAACAGAATTCAACACGATCATCAAATTCCATGGATATCTTCCACTTTTAACATATTATATCAGCCGTATACGTGCAACGTAACGGTGATGCTGCAATTTGAATCGAATCAGCGGAAAACTGATCATGATCGTAACCGAACTAATTTGATATCGGTGTAATGAATTTCCGAATGAGCGGACCCAATTTCGATTGGGCGAAACCTGCATCTGTATAAATTAATTTTCGTTAATTTTGTCCTACCCCATGCATGTTCACGGTAATCGAAAAATAATCTCATCAGTTAAGTATGAGAATCTGAATATCCCGAACTAGCATAATTCACAAGTTTTCCAATATATTCGTATCCTGCATCCGGTTCACTCCAATAACTAGCTCGCAAGAAGGGAATTGAAAAAGCGATGAGAACTTGAGCCCTTCGCACACGGAGGCTGTTGTTGACATATTGAGTGCTCATTAAACTTGCACCTTATAGGGCTTAATGGCCTATTATGTTGACAAACAACTGAAAAGTGCAGTGGATTAAGCGTTGAAGTTAAAATTTATGAGATAACTGTAAATCTAATTATTAAGGGAGAATTTAGATATATAGACACATTTTCCACAAAAATGTAGATACGAATTCAGTCGGATTCAACTTTTTTTTTTGTGATTATGTAATAAATGTGATATGACATTATTGACATTGATCAATAAATAGGAAGAACTTGCGCTTCATGCACCCCATCAAACAAATTATGATCATGACAGCAGAGCCAAGCAGCCGATTGAATGAACAATTTGCACATTTTTTGGAAATATGAAAAATATTAGGACTAGTGCGAGAAGTAATGCCATTGATGTTTAAAAAATCAACCTACGACCTCTATTAATGTAGTAATCACCGATTAAAGAGCGCCAATCAACATCCACGACGTCACAGAATACATTATCTATCTCGGTCAGGCGTGTTGACGGTAATATCTCTCTCTCTCTCTCGAGAGAGAGAGAGGGTGATTTAGCTCCTCCCCGTTTTCGATCATACAGTGAAGTTTGCGTATTCTTTTTTATTTATTTAGTATATTTTTGGGTATTTCGGAAAAACTTTTTCACTGATGACTTTCGAATATTGTCTAGAATACGTATATAAAATTTAATTTCAGTTGAAAATGTATGCAAATTGTCCATTGAGGAATGCGGCGTTTTGTAACGGTAACTCTCGTTACTGTCACTTTTGATATAAGTTGTAGAATTTCGTTGGTCCCGATCAGAAACTGGTTTGTTGGTTTGACTCCGAAGCTGAGCAAAAAAATTTTTAATTAAAGGGTTTATTCTTTTGAATAGCGAAGCTGAAGCTTGATTGTATGGAAATACCATATAAGGCCATGTTTTTTAGTTCTGCTCATCTTTTTCAATGACAATTCTCGATATTGACAAAAATAAAGGTAACTTACTCTTGGGCGCAATTCATATTTTATGATAAACGACTAAAAAATATTGATAGCTGATGATTGTATTTTAGATTTTAGAACATGCAGAATTTTTCATGAGGAATAACTTATTCTCCATAAATTAATAATAAAAAATATTTACATATGGTTTCAACGTAGTGAGATATACTGTATAACATTCTCCACGGAGATTTATTTCAATTTATTCATACAGCCTCAATTATTTTTTTTTCTTATTTTACATAATACCTATATGGGGCATATAGGTATTATGTAAAATAACAAAAATTAATATAATAATTTTCTTCGATAGCTTATCTAACCGTTTTTTTTAACTTAATATTTTTTTCTTTATATTTTTCATTCCTACCCTACCACATTTTTTAGAAAAAAAAACTAAAGCTATCACTTCACATTCAACACAATAATTATTTCACTAGGTAGGTACTAGAGTTCTTGAATCCATTTTGTAGAGAATAACAAAAATTGCCCACGTCTTATAATCACTAAAATAATAATATGGAAAATGTTTTTTTTCTGTAATTTCAACATCATAAATTTAAAAGTTGTCAATTATAAATATTATTTGTTTCTTTAACTTTCCACTTGAATAGTTATTCTAAAACTCTAAATATTGAGACTCGTTAGAGTCCCCATACATTTCGTTCACTGTTACGCCTTTCGGTTCGACTCGGCTGTCATGATCATTTGTTTGTTGGGTGCATGAAGCGCAAGTCTATGAAGAGGATAACGTAAAAAAAAATAAAATAATTTAGCTATTGTGTCAGATCCCACATCCACATCCTAGTGCATATGAGTCAGTTTTTTATTTTTGCCTATTATAAACAATAAATGACTGTTCCAAAGTACTGGTAACGTTGCATTTTACCGTAAAATATTTGGTCAGCGTTTATTAGTTTAACAAACTGTAGTTCGACATAATGTGTGGAACCTCTATATACAGTGGCGGACATATGTATGGAAAGGGCCTTGAATTTGATAAGACTCTGATCTCGCATCAGTTACCAAAGAAGTGATTATTATTATTGATCAATTAATTAGATCAGCTTCTTCGACATAATTATTTTCAAGACAAAATAACTAAAAAGTGCTTTACCTATGATCAAAATTCTTTGGCACACCCTGTTTACTCAAAATATTGCTGAGTGTCCAATAAGTCATCAGAAAGATAGCTAAACATTAGATCTATGCCATAACATTGTCAGTTGTGAACTTAGAATTAGCCGAACAGCCATTCAAAGCCCTATGTGTCATAATTTTGAAAAAAAGTCGATATTTCAAAAACAAAAGAAGATATGAATAAAAATCCAAAAATCTCCCGAGGTATGAACGTAATAAGCAGTTGGGCATATCGAAAAAAAGCTCCACAAAATCTCTGTGGAAATGGGGGGACAGTAAAGAAAAAGAAAATTCACAGTAATTTTTTTTAACCACCCTGTATAAAAGAAGTTTTTGAAGAAGTGTCAAAAATAGGCGAGAATTTGGGGTGTACCGTTTTTTTTGTTAAGTAGTTAACACTAATTGTATCTGGTGAAAAGTGAGGTTACAACAAGATTATTTGTTCAAATTCCGGTGCAAATATGTCAAATGAGTTCAAAATAATTCATGTTATTTTACCTTCGAACAAACAAAAATCATATCGTCAAATGTGGTACAGGTATTCATGTCAAAGACAAAATTGTATAGTGTCAAATGTGGCATTTCAGATTATTTTTCAAAATGTTTGGTACATTATCACAAATTAGCATTTTTACGCTCAAGGCAATACTACAGTCTAAAATACTAAAGCATATTCAAACTTCGAAAAGAAGTGTGTGAATCATGGAGAACTTTCAAACATTAAACTTAATATAACTCAAAAGTAACTTCTTGTCACTTACAACATTTGTGCACTAGACCATAGATATATAAGTATTGTGTTAGGTCAGTTGTGAACTGAACAACTGAGAACATGAAAAAAATAGACATTTACCATCGCACTATTTGAGGCTCTGTTGATGTCGCGCCGCATGTGTATGTTTACAGTCCGTATAACAAGTAGGGGCTGTTTGTTCGAAAAATAAAATCAGTGGAAGCTTCATCTTTTTCCATCATGTATTAATATCAGTTTATGCATAACACTAACAAAACAATCTGTATATTATAAGCCACAAAGCCACTTGTAGGTATCAGATAAAGCAATTTGATATGATTTATAAGAAAAAACGACTCAGAGTATCAGTATACTGTGTAAAATTTTGAATTGGAATGTTCTGGATCTTCTCTCGCAAATCGTTTTTTTTTTAGTGCAATATCAGAAAAATAAATCACTCACATCTTTTTAATGAGTCATTCTTCATTATGATTTTAACATTTGCTGGTCTATGAGATTTGGATAAATTATTTAGAAAATGAGCAGTTCATGGAATCTATTACTTTCAAGTCGCACGTCCGTCATCTCCGTTAATACTTTTTTTATAGTTCAGATAATTCACCAATGTTCCAAACAACCATAAAAAGTCATGGTTGTTTTGCCATCCAGACAAAACCTTTGAAAATCAATTATATTTAATTAACTCGAAATGTAATATAGCTGTTGGTAATCGGAGTATGTAGATTGCTACGTGCCAAAACCGAAAACGCGGTTGGTTTCCGTGTAGTTTTTGATCGTAAAAATGGAATCGGATTGTTTCGTAGAATCGATTCTGCCGCACAAGTGAGTAACCTGAGAAGTTTGCTAGACCGATCCTAAATCAAAATTAGTTCTAGGTTTTGTTTCACTTATTTGACCTCACCAGGCGGTTACATAAAATCGTATTTGCAGAATTTTGAAATATCCATACGATATTTTTTCATTGACGTTGATAGCAATAATCAACAAAATTTGAATTACTATATTGAACATTCAAATACAAAGATTCTCTCTACACCCAATAATCCATTTACCTTGGTCTTTATTTTTGTGAACATTTGGCATTCGGCAGTATTTTTAGCATTATTAAAAGGTTTAATTAGTCGGGATCATCTGCCACTTGAATTTCGCAGATGCTCTACATTTTTTCTGGAAACTGTTTTGTGTTTGCTTGAATCGTCTGGTCATGGATGCTTTGCTTTCAAGTGTCTTCCGGTGAGTCAAATTGCCTTGTTTTATTTATTCACCACGAACTTCAAGTGGCAATTGATGGACAGGGACAGCAAAAAGTACTTGACTTTCTCAATTTAGATTTTGAAAGTCATCAACTCATTGATGGAATGAACATAGAATAGAATCATCATTTCAAAATCAGTGCTGATGACAAAAAAGCTCATTATAATTTGAGTCATTTTATGAGAGTTTTTGCTTAAAATTAATCTAAAAATTCCAATCATAATATATAGGTATACATATTACGTTCGAATTCTCAATACAACAACAATATTAATGACTTTTATTACAAAGTTATTTGCGCTAACAATTAAAATCAATAATTGAACAGATGGTTTCCTTGGCTTAATTTAATACGGATATTTGTTTCTTATTTCAAGTCCCATTTGTGGCATTTGAATATTTAATGAATTGTAATTTATCGATATATTTTTTCCATGCAGTCAATTCTTTTGGTGGATTATTGTCTAGATTATTGTGTTCATAGCGTTTCCAAAAAAACATGTGGAGTTTATATAATAATTATTGTTTAAATAAACTCTATGTCGTACTAGTTGATTGTGAAATATCAACTGGTTCGTTTCCTTATCCTTAAAAATAATTTATTGGTGGAATAATACAAATTTGGAATCTGATAGAAAACGCACAATTTGACAAAAGTTTTGGCTCATTTTCAAAAAACAGTTCAATGAATTCAGCTGAAAAATGTTCTGATAATGATCAGAATACATGAAGAATCGAATTTTGAACTAGAAAACATAAGAAAAAAGTGAATAGTTGATGGGTGAAATAATGACCTATAGAAGTTTTGTGAGTTTTAATTTCAAGAATTGTATGCATATTTGTCATAAATGAAGTTTTTATTTAGTTTGATCCAAAAAGTCCAAATTTGTATCTATATACTATCATCGGGTCGCTTTTTCTTTGGTCTTTTTACTGGCATAAAATAATGAAGGAAACTTTTCTAGCCTGGACTTTTTTTCTGATTTTTTTCATGGTTTCATCGAGGATTTCAATTTCATTCGTAAATAGGATCTTGGTTAACGTTGTTTTGTACATTTAAACAGAGAGATGTCTCTTTTGCAACGTTTCTTCTGCTGAGGTTTCTTTTTGATTCGTTATGGTCACCGAATATCGGAGTTTTCAAGTTTAATAATCGACATTTTCACAATGATTTTCAAATTCAAATTCTGCACATCAAAGCAATTCGCAAAATTTTGACAAGTAAACATAGATGTTTTTGGCACGTCACACACCGAGTGAAAGAAAATCAATAAATTAAGAGGCTTTTGTCCGAGAGCAATATGATTAAATAGTTCTATTATTTTTTTCGATTGTATTTTTGTTCCTTTGCATGTTCACAAGAATGAAATGATATTTTGCTACCATATATTAATAAAAGAAGATCTGCTCTGCTTTTTAACAACAAATTTATACTTTATCAAACACATGTAAGTAAATTCAAGAATTATCAAAAGAAATGAATTAAATTTCCTCAACGCGCGTACACCATTTGCTTCAACAGACAGGCGTAGAGAATCGAACGTACGCACCACGGGGATTGCGGCCTCCATAAAAACTTCCAAAAATTTCTGTTAACAATCTCAGGATAAAATATAAATATCTCTTCTAAAACGTCGTCTATGCAAGAACTGATTACATTAACGACGGTTTTCACCATTACTCGACTGCAACAAAAGGACTTTGTTAATTAAAGTTCCTGCAATATTAATCCAGCGGTTAGAAAATACCGCCAACTTTCTCCATGAAATTAACCGTGCGAAATTTTGTAAACTGCATCATACCTTCCAATCTTCAAAACACCGAACAAGATTCAGGATTATGAACTAATCAAAAATTCTCTTGGAAGATAGGATAGTGAATTGGGGCTTATGAGATCTTCATTATGTATTTAAGCCGAGGGTATAGTATGAGATTTAAATTTTTTATAATTATGTGAGAAAAAGATGATCTTTGACAAATTGTCACATCTCTAGAAGTCTTATGTACAACTATGTAAACACTTTTGCTCGCCGTTCAGGACTAATTGCATCTCATCCGCAGAGTTACTCATTAGAAGAAACTTTCTACGTCTATTACAACAAATTGCACTTGTCAATCCGGTTTTTCTGTGCAGTCTTATTACCAATTCTGTGCAAAAATCTCGATGAACAGTTGCACTGAGGCAAGATGTGTCATAGGAATACCGTTTATTTACCGCAAACAAATGCATATTTGGCTTGTAGAAAATGAGATTATTTTAGTATTAGAATCCTTATATTTTAGATAGATAGATAGATATCATTTATTTCGGTGTATACATAAAATCAATGTCAACATTATGATAAAACTGTATTTTTTATCATTTTTAAGAATGTGAGTCATTATAGTTATGGATGATTACCTTATTAATAAATTAGTCAAAAATATAACTTTGCTCTATATGAGAATTCCATATTCTAGTACGATACAAGATCGAAGCCATTGAAATGAATTTCGAACACCTAGAATATGGGTGTGCAAATTCATCTCAGATTTATCACCGATATTGAAACGGTAAAACTAATATATTTTTCAAATACCAAGCTTGGAAAAACAGGTGAACAGTGAAGCTAGTTTGCACACTATGCGATAACGATACGATAATCTAACGCACGCTGTAAATCATATCGCGTATTGCGAATCGCATCATATAGTATGTTAGGACGTTTACGCTTGTATACTCTACGAGACAGACACTTTTATGCCGCTGCGATACTTTTTGTCGTGCGATATAATATGGCGGATATGTGAAAATTGTCAATTTATAATTTGCTCATAGTACACGGGATATCGTTGTTTGTTTGTAAATTGCTGCTGGTTCATTTGGTTGCCGTTAATGGGAGACAAATATTCTCGAAGTCAATTGTGTTGTAAGCGGACTGTAGTTTTTATGAATTGATGTAATGTTACAGATGAATTGTAATTTTGACAACTGTCATCCCAAGTTGTGTCGCCTCGCAGGACGAATTATAAAACTATGTTAAGTTTGAACATATTCCGTATTCCCATTTCAAAATTTACAGCACGATCTCCATTTTTGCCTGCACACAGAGTCTTTAGTTTTCAGTCTCTTTTTGTATGTGTAGTCTGCACAGGTGACGTACAGACCTGAACATAGTTTTTTTCTGGGTTCGAACTTCTGCAGATCTTCAGTCATCTTAACCAGGTAAAAGCTTAACTACTCTGCCAAGGGGCCATTTGTAGGGTTGTTTCATTCCGAATCAGCACCAAAGAACCTTCTGGAAAGCTTGAAGGAAGTTCCTTCCATTTGTATCGTGTGTGCAGTTGCAAAATGTACTGCTTGGTAAGTTGTGACCATATATTTCTTGATTTAGGTTTTTGGATGTGTTGCAACCTTGACAGTTTGAATGAATTGACATCCTGCAGGTTGAATTCAGGAATTAAGTTGGAAGAACGGCCAATGAGAAAATGGGAAGTAATGGGAAGTAAATCGTTCCGATCATTTGACATTGCAAATAAAGGTCTTGAATTCAGTATACATTCAACCTTAATAGTCAATGTGTTAAATTCTTCAAAAGTGACATTTTTGTTAATGTGTGCTCCAATGAATAACAGTTTGTCCCGTAGTTTCAATGAATAAGTACGTATAGGTGCTCATAAATTGACCCATCTTGTTACTAGCTCCAACAAAGGTACTTCCATTGTCTGACCAGATTATGACAGAAAGACTTCTCCGAGAGTTAAATCGTTTCATTTATGACATGGCAGTACTCAAACTGGATATTACTTCAAGATGAACAGCTTTCGTGCAACAACAGATGAAAGTAACATTTTGTCACTCTTTCTCCTCTACCCGGTTTGTTTAAAATAAAGAATGGTCCAGCGTAATCAATACCGGTTATTTGAAATGGAAACTTAGACAACTGTCTAGAAGACTAGACATTGAATTTTCCGGTAGTAGGACGAAATCTAAAACATGTTGGACAATTTCGTGTAGCTTTCTCAACTAAATTTTGTCCTTTGTAGGCCAAAAAAACTGTCTTATAGAGGCTGAAAGTAACTGAGGACCTGGATGTAGAAGATATTCATGTTTATGATCAAAAATTAACTCGGTATAAGAATTCTCAGGATCCAACAAAATGGGATGCTCAACATCATATGATAAATAGGTATGTTTCAAGCGTCCTCCCACACGCATAAGTCCTTTTTCATAAATGAATGGGGTTAGAGCTGAAAGTTTGTCCCTTCTGTTTAATAGGGTATTCTATCTTAAAACTGAAATTTTCAGATTGGGAAAGATGGAGTAGAGCCATATTAGCATTTTCAAATTCAAGAGCACGGATAGAACCAGAAACTAAAGGTTCATTACACTTCTTTCGTTTCAAATTGTTAGAAAACCTAATACATAAAGCAGTTACTCGTCAAACTTTGAAGCAAGGATAAATAGGAATGCTGTTTAACCACAATTTGTAAGACTGTGATTCTCATTTTCATCTCAGGCAATTCATCAATAGGAATGGAATCATTCGGGGTAGGAAAATTGGAATAAGTGGTCTTCAAAAAACTTGGACCTGCCCACCATAAACTAGAGTAGGTTTGCTGTTGTCACACCTCTTTAAGCTAGATCTGCAGGGTTTTCTTTCGTATCAATGTATCTCCAATTTTGAATATTTGTATGTTACTGAATTTAAGAGATTCTTTTGAAGACGAAAACTTCAACAGACTTGACTCTGTCTTTATCCAACTTAGAGTCACCATTGAATCAGACCACATAAAAATAGGCATGTCTATTGAGAGTGCATTTTTCACCAACTCAATCAATTGGGATCCAAGTAATGCAGCACACAATTCTAACTTTGGAATCGTAATACTTTGTCTAGTGGTGCTACTTTGCTTTTAGAACAAAAAATATGTGATTGAAAGTCATGACTACCATGTTTGCTTCTCAAATATATTGCGGCAGCATACAAATCTTTAGAAGCGACGCAAAAACAGTGGACTTCAGTAAAACTGAAATCGTCGGGTACACAAGGAATATTTAAATTCTAAAGCTAATTTAGACTGTTAATAAACTTTAAAAATAACTTTTCTGATCAGTCGGGAATAAAACTATCCCAGGAAACTTTCAAACTAAATAATTGCTGAATAATAATTTTTGATGTGGTATTCTCCTTCAGAATACAATGGTGAGGTAAAAAATAGGAAACTGGAAACTTGTACTTTCATCATTGGAAAAATCAGTAATATGTTCTAAGGACACATATTCATGAATGAAGTCAAAGTATAGTTTCTTGAAATTGGAATCTCTAAATCGTTTTTCAAGGAATAAAAATTTGTTTTTGGCACTAATCATACTGTCGCCAGTAACTTGGGAGAATGTTTTAGAGGAAATAGAACCACAAATTGATCTTGGAATATTTTTTCACATTCCATGTCATCCTTTGACCTGTGAACGGTAGCTGTAACTTTTTCTAATTTCCAAAAATGCTTCAGTTCACCATCTTCTAGTATATGTATGTACCTTGGTAAAATTGCAAATGGAAGTTCTTGAATCTAATGCTGTAGTCCCTATGTAGCAGAAGTGCGTGTTTTGTATAGAAGGTAAAAAGTTGCATAGTTTGATTCTTCCTTCAAGTTGAATTCCCAAAATAGACTTTCACCTATCAATAAGTAAACAGAAAAGCTTGGATCTGCCAACTGGATGTTTTCCGGAATATTCCAGTCACAAGTACTAAATTGAGAGGCGGGGATTTGGTTGGTGATCAATGGAACTACTTGAATTTATATCAGGATTTTCTAGACTTGAATGAACTTGAGCCCGGTTTTTCGAAATAAATGGGTGCTTGTCATATCTCTTGATATTGTGATTAAATGGCACAACTTCACTTGTTTCTTAGGATTGTTCCAAAGATTGCAGCAAATCAACTTTTATCTTGATAATCTTTACAAAGTCATCAATACTAGGAAGATCAGATCTATACTTGGTCCCTTTCCAGTCCCTAAGCCTAGTTTTGTCCAATTTATTAGCAAACAAATGAACAATTAAAGACTCAATGTTTTGTCACTCAATTCTAAACTCTTTATATTGATCATATTTGTTGTAATTTGATCCAACATGTTCTTAACAGAAAGTGTTCCATACTGTTTCAAATGGATTAGGCATATTTTCAAAACCTTCAATATAATCAGCAGGGAATCCTTCCACAGAAGCCTTTAAAAATCGAAATTTTTGCAACCCAGACAAACCAGTATTTGCAATAATAGCTAAAGTGAAATCAACCTTGAAATTGAGCCATTCCTCCAAATTACCAGAAAATGTAGGTAATTTGAGTTTTGTAAGTAACATATTGCTAAAGGTGTCATTCAGTGAGGATGATGTACTAGCACTAATCGGAACATTTTGTTGTTCCGCAATAGTGATAGATAGCAATATATTGGGTTAAAATACCTTCAGCAGCAAAAAACCAATTTTGGAACTCTTCACTACCATTGTAATGAAATGATAATTCTTGTCCTCGCATACAGATTCAATTACTGATTCTAGCGTGTCGAACTCTTGTGATGAACCAAGACCATTCTTTGATCTTAATTCAACATCATTTAAACCAGGCGCTCTGTCAGCTGAAGATGTTTCAACTGTATTTGTGAACTTTTCCAAAATGGTTAATTTTTGTTCTATGTTGCCTTTATTTCTAATAGATTTTTCAAGATCATCTCTAGATGCTGTATCGGCACTATCGATGGAGTCAGGCATTTTGGCTAATTGAATTCCAATAGCAAATTGATTGTATTAAAGAAAATAGATTGTATTGCCAGGGAATTTGTCTCACCTGATCTGGTAATTTTGCCGAATGCCTCTTTGTAGAGGGTAGGGTTCTTTAACATCCAACATCCATGACACGGGACAACAGTTTAACGTCTCTTCTCTCTTCCGAAAGACGGTGCACCTCTTAAAACCAAAATCCAAATTTTAACGTCGGCGTGTTGGCCGGCCCCGGGTTTGAACCTCGAACCAGATGCGTGGTAGACGATGCACTCAACCACTGCGCCACACCGCCGATAAATCAGATGATATAAAACAATCTACTTCATGGGTGAGAGGTACAGCTTCATGATACCCAGCGTCTATTTATGTTTGCAGCCGCAGACTTGCGGAATATTTGATGGCGGTAGATGTTCGAAATCTACTGCCAATCTACCCAATAATAATATGTGGAGATTTGCATTTGTATGAGTGGTGACATGCTGTCTAACTGACGATTCCTATTTGGAATGAAACTGGCATCAGGAGGGCGCCACTCAGGCAAATAAAACTTGTTTAACTTTGGAGATAGACACGACGAAATATTGATAATTCTCTATTAGCGAAAAAACTTGTTTAAAGAAAAACATATTATTTTGTCAAAAGTGATTTTCTCGCCACTTGAATCAGTATTCACACGATAAACCCACTCATTGTCCCTCACCCCCGCATTATGAGGTTATTTGTATCATTTGATTTGAGCGCATCCATCTCTGGTTCCAAACATTTGATTGCACTTTTGAAATTTGCAGGCTCAAAAATCCCTCATCAGTAGTTTGCTGCTCTATAATAGTATGGTTTAGAAAATATATCTCTGTTCCGTCTTCTATCAGTGTCCTCATCTTTGGCATCATAGACAAGATCAGGAACAAAATCCTCATTATCATGGTTCATGTCTTGATCGATAATTCTCTCAATGTCTTTGGTAAAACTTTATTCGTGTCATGCTCAATATTATAGTCACCATCCTCCAGGAATCCAAATTTTAAAGAAAACTTTTCCTTTATATGTACAACTGTCTCGGCTTCATTGAAATTAACATTGCACTCACCTCAATTTTCCTTTTCTCTGGATCCCAAAATCTAATATAGTTCGATGAATAACCATCATATCCAAAAAACAATCACTTTCTTGAATTTGAGTTAAACTTCTTACGAAACATGGAAGCTGTGCTGCCAAAAACTCTGAGATGCTTTAGGTCAGGGCTTCGGCCAAACCACTTTTCATATGTAGTTATGTTTTGTATTTGACTTGAAGCTGTTCTGTTGGTTGAGGATGTGCACACCTTTTTGCCGATATAGCTCTTGCACTTTCAACAATTGTCCTCAACTGTCTCTCACTACGGCCGTTTTGTCGTGGACTGTACGGGGCTGAACATTCATGCAATATGCCATTTTTCTTGACAAAATCTTGAAAGTCTTTATTGATGTAACCTCCTTTTCCTTGGTCACTTCTGAAAATCGGACAATAATTATTGTGCTTGCTTTCAACATAACTCTCGACATTTATCACGGATCTGTAGAGTACGATTCAACTAAGAACTATACACCGACGAAGTCTCCCTTTCTTCCAGGCTGGGTGGGGGCATCATATAGCCTGAAAGGGACGAACACATCGTCGGTGCATAGTTCTTAGTTGAATCGTAGTCTAACAACCTTGCGTTTGATTCCGGATAGCCGTAAAATACGGTAATGTCTTTTGAAACGATTATTTGTTGAATCCGAAAGAAGTCATTTTTCAAACGGTAGGATATTGTTTACTTGCAACGTCGATGCCTACATTTTTTAAAAACTGCAACTTTTTCCATAACATTGGTTTTGTTGTAGATTGCTTTTTGAGGAAATTGAAGGCAATATTTCGGTATACCCGCATCTAAAAAAAATATCAAATATATGTCGTATTTGGTTGAATCAATGGACAATTCGCATACATTTTCAAATGACTTGAAATTTTATATACGTATTCTAGACCTTATTTGAAAGTCACCAGCGAAAAATGTTTTCCAAAATACCCAAAAATATACTAAATAAATGAAAAAAAAGACGCGAATTTCACTGCATGATCGCAAAAGTGGTGTGGCCATATTACCCTCCCGAGAGAGAGAGAGTCATGTCAGTCAATAAGACAGACGGAGGTAGATAGTGTATTCTGTGACGTAGTTGATGTTGATTGGCGCTCTTTAATCGGTGATTACTACATTATTAGAGGTCATAGGTTGATTTTTTAAACATCAATGGCATCAGTACTTACTAATCCTTATATTTTTCATATTTCCAAAAAATGTGCAAATTGTCCATTGGATAAAGTAATCTCTTTTTGCCATTTTAAAACGAATAGATAACTCACTTGGTCGTTAAAAGTGTTGAGCAAATATCTACATGTTCTAGTTGAATTATTGGCGAGTTGGCGACATTTTTTGTAGAATTTCATGAGGTTGCGAAGATTCTGCAAACATTGTTACTACTATTTATCCCAAAGTGGCCCGGAGACGATCAATTTCATTGGCATCATAGGAGCTGAAAGATTTATTATTACATACCATGTTTTGATATTATAGAAAATTAACTTTCACTCAACAATCTAATACCCAACTGATCATTTGGCCAACTAACTTTCAAATGCAATTCACAACATTCTAAAAGATATTCTCCTATGCCTACGCAAAGATGAAATGCTGTGAGGTCATTTTTTGAAATCCTATGTGAACATTTCAAAAAATCCTGGCATGCCAAATATTCCGACAACCTCCCATTTACGTTATGTGTACTGAAAAGCAGAACAATTATACATCATTTCGTTAATTATTCCGAGACATACCATAATTTATTCTTTTCTATTTGAAACATATTTTAATACAACTAGCGATAATCCTCTTCAAACAATATTTTATTGTATGTACGTTTCATACATACATAGGTATACCACATGTCACAATAATTACATCCGCAATCCGCAACCACAAAGCCGCAAAATACTCAATAAATCCTGAAAATTTGTCACCTCAAATCGATCAATATTGTAATGCAAATCGTACACACTTCAGTGTGTCGAACATCAAACACTGTAACCTGGGGTGTCCTAAAATCCTTCCAAGAAGGGCCAAAAGCATAAAGCTGCATCTTGAAACCCTCATGAAGATTCATTCAAAACTTATATAGGAAAACACGGTCCCCAGACTATAAGGGGTGTCGGCATATTATCCCTCTCTTTCTCGCCCTCTTTCCATTCTATTCTGTGTCCTTTATTTCCTTGACCCCTTATAATGCTTACCGATATAAACCGGTCAAAATGGACCATAGATAACCAGAAAAAGTGTCCGGTGCATTGATGCACTTGTTCAGTCCGTTTATGACTATTCGATAAGGTGTTACGTACCTTTGTGAAAAATGTTTATTCTTTAATTCCTGATTGTGCGTATTTTTTATCGTTACATCTAGGAAGGGGTACGACCTTGAAATCAGCACGTGAAAATGTACCAGTACCAATAGAGTTGTCGGGTTATGCACTGTGCAGTTAGTTTGAGTGAATAATAGCTCCTACGTTTTGGAGGTCGCAGTGAGTGAGTAATTCTTCTTGTTAGCCTTATTTATTCTTTCAATTAGTGATTTTTGAGGCTTTGCTCACATTTTTGACACTCTCAACACTAAATAAGCTGTTTCAAAAACTATTTTGATGTAATTTTCAATTATTTTTCATGGATTCTTGAAAATAAATTGATCTTGTTGCTTTTCTATAATTTTGTGTGATATTCATAGTTTTCAATAGGGGATACTTTTTAATTTTATATATCAGGTTTTGTGGACATTGATTTTATTGGAAGAGCAAGATCTCTATTTCTAGTCATGTTCATATACTTTTTATGTGGATATTGATTTTATCTCGAAGAGCTGGATCTCCATTTTTTGTCATATAAACTATGTATTTTGATGCTGATATGGTGCTATTACCATTTATAATTATGCAAGATTATTAGAATTTCCAATCTATTGAATGCATCGTTTTAAATTTAAATATCCTAAGCACTGTTTCACACTTTTCTTCTAAGCCAATTTTCTTCCAAAACATATTCAAATTCCATATTAAACCACGTGTTTGAAAATCTCATCACCGTTCTGCTTTTTTTTCTGTTTTTCACCTATACAAAAATTTTAATCCAAGTTTTTAAGCCAAAGACAACGGAATTTCAAAGTTTTACACTTTTACCTACCGGTTTGTTCAATTATCGTTATTATTTATTATAAAATGTTATAATTATGCAGGATGTTGAGGAAGTGCATATTATCGAAAAATCTGTTATCTTGATGATGATTGTAACTTTTTATTGACGACTTGGAATCATTTATGAAAGTTATCTGAGAAAACTTTGAAGGGTTCTCTGGTCAACGGCACACATAAATTATTTGTATTTTAAAATTATTCTCATCTTGTTTCAAAATAAATTTTAGAGATATTATCTATATTTCAGTTCTAATCTAGTTAGAAAATGATTGTCGATAAATGAAAATTTCCAAAGATGATCGCTTATCGCATTGACAATGACATGAGGTAAGGTAAACTATAGGTATACTGTTCGTAGAACAATGACAAATCGATCAGCGCTTCATCGATTGGTCAAAATAATCAGAAATAGTTTACAAACTGCCAATGCTAAATGCTGATTGGCTCTGACTGGTTTGTGATTGTTCTACGAACAGACCTAATAATTGACCAACAGGTTAGTTTCATAAAAATACCGATTTCTTGACTACACAATAATCAAGCGGGAAAGTGGTAAGTTGGTTATATTTCAACGTACGATCGATTGGAGAAGAATGAATCCTTGAAATATCATTTTTTTTACTCCAGCGCAAACCCAAACATTTAAATGTTTTTTGCCTTGGTGTCTAAAATTAGACCGGGTTTTTTTTGGAGCATGTAATTTGGATGAAAATTTACAAACATCCATACATTTTCCACCTTTTGCATTCATTGTTTGTAAGATTTCCGAGAATGGCTGAATCACTGAAGCTGTTTGGAAAAGTTTTTAGATGAGTGAGTTTAAATAATCAAATCATTTCATGAAATACGAAATCTAAAATCTCTATTGTGTTTTCGCATATCTCAACCGGAATATTTTTGGTTGAGTGATTTGAGACGATTTGTAGACGAAATACGTTATTGATAAACACAAGTATTCCACATGGTGAAAGTAGTTTCAATGCAAGTTCGTCAATTAATTCGGAACAACAAACATCTTGGTGTTCTGGTATTGCATTATAGTTCATTAAACTCATGCACTGCACTGAGATATAAACAAAAAAAGTACTGCAACTTTTCATATCCATTATGCAACTCTCAACCGCATTCTCAAACTTAACCGGTCTAAAAAGACGGCACAAGCGCAAATCGCACCCCGGTAGTTTGTATCCAGATTTTCGTTTTCCTGATCCTGTATTGAAATACTGCCATTCCTCCGTGCAATCCTTTCAAAAATATACCGAATAGCCAGTTTGTTCTTGAGTCCTTTTCTTATCCCGAAACCCGGTAACCCCTCTTTGGTCTTTTGATGGCTCTTCATAGAAGAGGGATTGGTGAGATCACTTTAGTTGGCATGGTGACCTAAATCGTGAGAAAAACTATGTGATATAATAATTGAAAATATTCGACATTTGAATTAGGACTTCCACCGGCAACATGTTTTCGTGTTTGTGGCAGATATGGGACTGGTAATGTACTCTTGAAATATTTTTTTAAGTTTCATTCATTTGTTTATAAAAAGGTACACTGACCGGAAAGACCTTGTCCTAATTAAAGTTTGCATATTAACTCGATTAGATATTTCATTGTCAGGCATGATAGATGACCTGTCTAATAGGATGGTTCATTTTAGTTTGGTGCAGGTCAGTTACAGTTTCTTATTAAGCCGAATGCAATTTCCTGTTTCTATCGGTGCGCGTAACGATGACATTTATATCTCCGACTTTTCTCGTGTTAGAAACTTCTTCAACTGGATTATTGTAATGGATGTTGATTTAAAAAAACTTATTTAACATTGTTTCTTGTTTCTTTTTCGGTATTACATAGAGTAGCTTACGAACAATTCCAAAATCACTGGCTGTATTCACGTTCACATTAACTCGAGGGGTCAACATTTTTCCGTTGTTGATTTTAGAATAAACTGTCCCTTTATCCTCCTTAAGTACCCAATTTTGCTTTTAAATAAGGATGAAAGATATTTTGACGATTTTTTAGAGGCCACTGATGAACTTGATGAAACTACTTAACAATGTTCTCAGTCTTGAATTCAATTTAATTTTATTTATTTCTTGTTTTTATTTTTTGTCGTCAACTTTGACTCTAACAAGTTGCTTCAAGCAACCTTTTAAATAATCATCATCGCTAGGTTGTTCCTATATGAGGGCAGAACCAAAGAATGACCCAAAAAACGTGTAGCCCACTTAGATATACCCATCTAGTCTAAGAGTTTAACTTCGGGAAGTTGCAGTTTTTTAAAGCGGTTCCGGCTAACGAAATTGAAGTGTGTTTTTATTCAAAATCATCAATTTGGAGACAGTGTTACCAAGGTATGGTGGCTTAATCGTAGTATTTTGAGTTTATAATTATCTACAACTTCGAAGGAGTATCGAGGGTTTGTGATTATGTGTTCCTAATAATGCCAGTCGGTATAGTCTGAGAGCCAGTGACATTTTTCAGTGATGATTTAGTCAAGGCCTATTTTTTGAGAGAACGTTGTACGGGCCCTAATCGAGTGTCATCCGAGAGGATTTGCCCTGATCGCGGTTCCAAGGGGGTGGCGGAATGCCCTCAAAATGTAAAAAAATGTGCATCTTTTTATCATTTAGTTAAGGCTGAATTTTTCACCAGTTGTTCTTTGGTAGCCCACAATCATCCAGAAAAATTGGCGGATCGATTGGCCAGTTCCTTAAGGGTGGCGGATCAACCCCAACATGTCACGGAAACATTGAACTTTCCATAATATGATTAAGTTAAGGCTGAATTTTTCACCAGTTGTTCATTGGTAGCCAACAATCATCCATAAAAATTTATGGATCGATTGGCAAGTTTCCTAAGGGTGGCGGATCACCCCAACATGTCACGAAAACATTGAACTTTTCATAATATGATTCAGTTGAGGCTGAATTTTTCACCAGTTGTTTTTTGGTAACCTACCATTATCCAGAAGAATTGGCGGATCGATTGTCCAGTTCCTTAAGGGTGGCGGATCAACCCCAACATGTCGCGAAAATATTGAACTTTTTATAATATGATTTAGTCAAGGGTGAAATTTCTACCAGTTTTTCTTTAGTAGCCTACAATAATCCAAAAAATTTGGCGGATCGATTGGACAGTTCCAACAGGGTAGCGGATCACCCCCAACCTGCCGTGGGAACAATAAACTTTCAATAATATGATTCAGTAAAAGGCTGAAGATTCTAGTATGTTATTGTGGCAACTATTTCAAGTGTATATGAGTATATGTCAATTGGCGGACCAAATAGGGGTTCTAAGTAGGCACCTGGTGGAACGACTTCATCCGCCACCCTTAAGGAACTTGCCAATCGATCCAAAATATTTTATGGATGATTGTTGGCTACGAATGAACAACTGGTGAAAAATTTAGCCTCTACTGAATCATATTATGGAAAGTTCAATGTTTCCGTGACATGTTGGGGTTGATCCGCCACCCTTAAGAAACTGGCCAATCGATTCGCCAATTTTTCTGGATGATTGACGGCTACCAAAGAACAACTGGTGAAAAATGTAGCCTTAACTGAATCATGTTACGAAAAGTTCAATGTTTTCGTGGACATGTTGGGGGTGATCCGCCACCCTTAAGGAACTGGCCAATCGATCCGCCAATTTTTCTGGATGATTGTAGGCTATCAAAGAACAACTGGTGAAAAATTTAGCCTTAACTGAATCAGATTATGAGAAGTTCAATGTTTCCGTGACATGGTGGGAGTGATCCGCCATCCTATAGGAACTGACCAATCGATTCGTCGATTCGCCAATTTTTCTGGATGATTGTAGGTTACCAAAGAACAACTGGTGAAAAATTTAGCCTTGACTGAATCATATTATGTGACATGTTGGGGTTGATCCGCCACCCTTTAGGAACCGGCCAATCGATCCGCCAATTTTTCTGGATGATTGTGGTCTATCAAAGAACAGCTGGTCAAAATTTCAACTAAACTAAATCATAAAAAGTTCATCGGTCCGACGACATGTTGAGGGTGATTCGTAGAGAAGTTTTAATAGAACTGTTATTTTCGTATTCAGATCAGGCCACCCAAAAACGTCCATAAGAACCAAACCAATCAACTCATTAAGAATCCAAAATTCTAGCACGTGGAAAAATCTCCAATCTTTCAGGAAGTCTGCAGTTGGGCTCATAAGATACCTGGGTCCCTCAATAAACTCAATTTCATTCTTCCGGTAGAATCAAATGAAAAATTCAATATATTCTGTGGTAGGACTGTGATGTTGACTAAATTATACAAAGCTTGGAATAATATTTGTCCTAACGTGGGCTTAATTGGTTCAACTACCATGTATGTAATGAAATTCAAATATGTACTTATTAAAGTAAGCTTGGTATTACTTATTCAAAGAATTGAAAAAAAAAACAGTCAGTTTGCAATATATTTTGAAGTTCAATCATAAAGGCAGGTATGATTGGAATATTTCCAGGAATGTTAATACCTTGTCAGTAGGTACCAATACTTGGTACAAATTTTATGTTCTCATCAATTTTATTATTTTTTGTCACACGACGCGACGTTTCGATCAATAGTATCTGTACTATCTGGAATCGTTTTCCATATTTTGACGATAATCTTTTTTTTTGTAGAAATTGTTTCATTCTAGCGAATGGCACCATTGTAAACTCTGAACTTTGAAAAAAGGATAATGGAGAAAATTAAATAGCTTGAAAACTATCTCGAAGATTATGATCATGTTGTTCACTTAAAAATGTGTCCATGATGACCTTGAAGCTGCGCTCAATAGATAAAATCATCCTTGAAAAGCACCAAGCACAAGATATTGTAAATTTATCCATCAAATACTGAGAGCTAAACTTACTTCATGGAAGTATCCCTCTTCTAAGAACTTTCCTTTCTACTTCAACTCTATTTCTTCCCCCAGGATATTAAAAAAAAAAAATGAATTGGAAAATGCAAACCATGATGATGAAAACTATTCGAATTATCCACTAAACAATTTTCAAGACCGGATATAACGCCTAGTTTTATGTATCAATCTAATTAGTGGATATACAAGAACAACTCCATCAAGAACAGAACTGTTCATTAGGGGCTCAGCTAAAGGATAAGATCTTGGCAGATTTCTGTCAAGATCTCCATTAAAGAATATACAGGGTGGCCCATCGAAAACGAAACGACTTTGATTTTGGGCATTTAACGTCATAAAAAAAAAGAAAACCTTCGGTCACGTCAATTTTGTTTTTGAGAAAGAAAGTTTTTGGGCCTATAAGCCCTCAACTCTCAACCTAAGCCTTAGCCCCACCCTGCCCAAAGGGTTGCAGATGAGGGTTTGCTTCACTAAGCCCAAAAATCTCAAATTAAAAAGGAGGTTGAGTGAAACCTTATTTTGAATTTGATCACACCTGCAGAGTTTTAACATGAGGACAAAAGATCTTCAAAATGAGCTATCACTCAATATTTTTGACAAGGATGAATTTCACTAAAAAAAAAAATGAGGTGAAAAAAACCCTCGTCAAATAGATCAAGTGAGAGCTCTATCAGGAGATCTTCTGTCCCTCATCATATCCTCTTGGTTTCAAGAAGTTAACTCCTTCGAGTAACTATTTATTGATTTAAAAAAAAAAAACGTTTTTTCTTACAAGCTGTCATATCAACAGGAATGACAGCAGAGGCTTTAAACTCGGCAGTTGTGATCAGCGTTGAACTCGGCAACAAAATTGACGTGTCCTAGTGTTTTCTTTATTCATGACGTTAAATGCCCAAAATCAATGCCGTTTTGTTGTCGATGGGCCACCCTGTATGTACTTGAAATCTGTCCAGAATTTGATTTGAGCCTTAACAGATTATTTTTTATTTTCTCCATCAGTTCGGTCGTTGTAAGTAATTTGATGAAGATGTACCCTTTGCAATTCAACCTCATGCAAAAAATAATGGTAATAATTCACAAAAATGAGGAAAATAGCAAAAATATAACGTTGTTAAGCCATGGTAATATTTTAAACTGGCTCCGGATCTTGATTTAAGCTCTTTATTAGGAACATTAACATACTGCAGCAATCAGCATAATCGGAATTAATTGTCAAGGCAGCCATCGTTCAGTTTCAAATGAGATGGTCACCACTATCGATAATATAGTGTCCACATCTGATGGAATAACATACAAAATCAAATTCAAAAAAACTTCATTGTCTAGAATACAAGAATATTTTATGGTGATGAGCAAAAATCCCAGAAACATGTCAAAGAGACATTCGGGACGATGTATTGAAAAATAATTCTAAATAAATATATGAAAAATTCGTTTAGTCGGGAGTACTGTGAAACTTTCCTGTGCATGAAACGCCTGGGGTGGGCTACATCGGAGTTTTGAAATGTTTACAAAAACTCTGATATCCCAGCTATGTATATGAAAGTTGATAAATTGATTCCTACCCATGTTTTCACATTGTTTATTAAATTGACAAACCCTTATCGATTTACTAAGGTGTTGAATAAATTATGAAAAACGAACTCGAATGTAGTCTGTACTTCATCAAAATTAGTGGAACTTCGTGAATAATCAAAAGCGTATGATGAACCACCGAGAACAGGTACACACGATAAAGAATAGTTTTAGTCCGGGAGGTAGCGTCACTTTTTTCCGAGTCATCCGAGCAGTTTTTTTCAAGTTCCATATTAGTTTTTGTTTTGAAAACGGAAACTGTATCTATATAAATTCTGAATTTTCCTCAAACCTGAATTTTCGAGACCTATCTAGAGATAAAAAAAATCGACTATTACCAAAACCCATAGCATTCCCAATTTCGATACTGCCTATGTTTTTGCTCCAAAAAAAATCATCAAGCCTATCCACCGACATGCAATGAGAAGTACATAATCAAAAAAATATAATTTCTATTGTGGTTTAAAGAAACTATAGATTGCATTGTCAAATATCACAAAATAAATAAATTTCCGTAAGGCTGCACTGCTGCACATGTTCCTATTACACCACAACATCAACAAAGCCCATCACATTAAAACCACTGACATAAAAATACATTCTTGAATCCAGATTTAGTTTTGAAATTTTAGAAATCAATTTATCGACCAAGCTTTTGGGTTTCGAATTTTTTACTTCAAATAAATGGTGGTGTTTTTGTTTCCGTCCTGCTTACTAAAGCCACATTTTTTCCTCATTAAGATGTTGTTTACAGTCTGAAAAAATCATGCCTCGAGGCAAACACAGTTCTGTTTTCTGGCCTCTTTTAATGACTGCTCTGATTCAAGCAGGACTAGAATATTTTAGTATTCATCTTTTGATAACAAGCTGAAAGGGACATATTTGTTGTGCGAAAAGTAATTTTCAATCTCTGGTTACAGAGTAGAGGTTGTTCTAATTTTCAAAACACTTTTGAAGAAATATCTACAAGGTGCTTCAAAGAGGTGCCGATATTTTTTAGAGTAAATAGAGAATCAGAAAAATTTAGTTCAATTATTGTACACATGTGCGAAATGCCTTCTTCTCTAGTTGAAAGACACTTCAAATACTGTTGACTGACACCAAAAAGAGGAATTGACACACTTTTATTATTTTTGATAGGAGTCTTGCTTGAGGGGTGCATTTCTTTACTCACTTTTTCTTGTAAGAAAATGGACAGTATATATATATTTTTTTCAATTTGCGTAAGTAATTTGATAAAAGATTTAATTTTAGTAATATGAGGGTGGGCCAGTGAAAACTTTTCACCTCAATTTTTCGGATGCAAAATGAAAATTTGGAAAAACTCTTGAACACTCCTATTTTTCAGCTATTTCCATCCCCAGCTAGAGGGTTAACTAGCTGAGTCGCACTACCCCTAAATTTGAATGTGGAGAAAAGAATCAGCCACCATCGTCTTATTAGTTTCATCTAGAACAAAATGACCTTTTCTCAAAATCTTGGAAATATTGCTTTGATAAGAGTAAATAAATGCAATACTTCTTTCCCTTAAGTAAGAAATTGAAGTTTCATAATTAGGTATACACAACATCTAACGAAATCGACGTAGAGTTTCCACTGGACCCTCTGAAGAAGTTTGTCAGTACATGAATTTTTAGAACACAATCATTCGTGGTCGAAATTTCGGTATTTTGAACCAATCCAGAGTTGATGAAAAAAGATCTAGGGGAGCACCAAACTATTATATTTTGATTTTCTTTTTACTTTATTAATCACATATCAGAACGTTTTTTAAAACACCTCGTATATTTTAAACCACTTATTGTAGTCCCGACAGGGGCATGACTTAAGTAGAAGTTCAGTCCCTGATAGCTAATTATATCAATTATCTTTTTTTCCATTTCACATTCCATTTCATTCAGAATGATATAATTCTCAATACGATAGAAAGCTTTTAATTCAATGACAACTGAACCTAAAATCGATCAAAATAAAATCACTTCGAAGCAATTTACCTTAGCAAGTAGCATATTCATTACTTTCTCCAATTAACTGTTCCTTTATCTTAAAAACCTCAATACATGCCAAACGCCGCAAATTACTGTCTATTGTTTGTAACGGTTGTGTAAAATAATGTGTTGTTATTATGTTTTCAAAATGGTATTTGGTCATTAAGACTTAAGAATTAATTAGGCATGCATTTCAAACCGTTTGCCGTTTCACAACGCTGAGTAACTGCAAAACAATAGAACTCTTGAATATGCATATTCTCTTTTTTTCAGGATCGATCCCGGCAAGATGGACAAAATTCAAAAATCCAATCAGACTTTCGAGAATAATTCGAATCAAGAGATAATCACAAACAACGATCCTATGGCCAATCAGATTCATTCTCATTCAAATGCGCCGCATTATTACCCTCCAATACATCAACACCCGCAGATTTACAACAAAAACTTAGGGCACCCCGTTCAATCACCTTTGCTATTAAACATCAACAATCAACAATTGCTGCATTCGACTGCACATCGACATTTCCAACATTACCCTCAGTATGGTGTTAATGTCAATTACAACGATTACTCACATCAACATATGCTTAGAGTTAGTCCCCAACAATCCAAACTACTCAATAACATGATATATCCACAACCACCATCACAAGCACCAAACCAAAGTAATGTTGCTCAGAATGTTCAAGCTGAAACACCAAAACCTGAAACAAATAGAGAAAATCAAGTCAAAACCCCCATACCAGTTCAAAAACCTAAACCCAAAGAAGCGGAAAAAATACAACTGAGATCACCATCAGCTAGAAGACCCCCAAATGCTCCAGTTGCCATGCAGGGTTGGTTACATAAACAAGGATCCGAAGGACTTATGCTGTGGAAGAAAAGGTGGTTTGTTCTGTCCGAGTACTGCCTTTTCTACTACAAAGGTAATCATCCGTAAAGACGTATTCTCTTCTAGAAAGTAACTCTTTCAGGCCTGCAAGAGGAAAAAATTCTAGGATCTATTCTACTTCCATCATACAAAGTATCTGTATGCAGTACAGACGACAAAGTCAACAAGAAATTTGCCTTCAAATGTGAGCATACCAACATGCGGACCTACATTTTGGCCGCTGATTCACATGAGCTGATGATGCAGTGGATTCATGTTCTTAATCTCGCCTGCAATCTCCAAAACAACATGTAAGTGACGTCGTCTGGTAAATTGTTTGCTTACTTACGATTACAGTGAACCAGCCAAAGATCAGGCAGCTGAGCAGTCGATATCCCAATCTTCCGAAATCATTTACAAAGGTAACACCCCTTCAGGCCAAACCAGTTATTATGGAAATCAAATAGCCAATAGACCAAATCCCACACATGCGCATACATCCAGTAATACAACTGATCTAAGCAATTCTAGTCAACAAGAGTTAACGCAATATAGTCAACCATTGTATGCTAACGCACCTCCCAAACCAAGGAGAATGGCTGACGGTTATGTCTCCCCTGCCCCTGAAATTCTGGATAGGTGTCCAACTTACCCAGGACCTAAAAGTGGTGCTAAAAGTCCCATTAGTCCATATGGGACTCATCATTTGCCTTCAGATCAAATATATAACGAAAGGGTGTTCTTGGGTCCACAAAGTGTCGATAGAAGGACACCAGATACTTACGGTAGAAGTAACTTGAACAAATATCGAAATCCATCTGATTATGAAGATATTTATACCGAGCAACAGAATGCTTATAAGAGGCCTTTAAGTCCAATCGCTGCCAACAATGTGCTTAAAAAAGAATATCCTTCAGTGAACCTTGGTTATCCAATCATGAAACGATACGCCCCTCCCCCAATAGAAGTCTTGAGAGCCCATTATCCAGATGTATCCATGAGGAAACCTCCTGTACTGTCTATTTCCCGACCACACAGTGCAGACTTTTTGGAATACAAACCTCAAAAACTGGAACCAGATCCGTCCAATACCCCGGTAACTCAACAGGCTCGACCAAAATCAAGCTTGGATATTAATATGTATTCGAAGGATTGCGATCCTTTGTCTAGACCAAATGGATATTTTGTCAAAACCGATGAGGGCGGAAACAGGGATAATGACTATTTTTACTCGCAAGAAAGATATGCTGAAAAAATGAGAAAAAGTGCTCAGTACCTGCAAAAAATGCCTACGAAGTATCAACCGATGGATAATAGTCATAGGAAACACAGGGAGCGATATGATATTGACATGTCCAATGCCTATGCTTATAATCAGCCTTTTAGAGAGCATGAAATGAATCTTCAACCGGTAAGAAGCAGAAGTGCATTGAGTGAAGGATCGTTACTCTGCGCTCAGGATATCGAAAACGATAGCATATCTCGAGATTATCCTTTGAGTCAAGAGCGGAATATGGTCCATCACATCAGAGGTGTTATTCAGGATCCCTTCATCAGATCAGCGAGCGCTAGGCTAGCGCAGAGCAATAACTTCGAGGAAAATGTAACAAGGATTGAGGGAGAAAGAAAGGTAAGCAAGATTGATTACTCGCAACACACTATAACGATGTTCTAGCGAGAGGAATCGATGAAGAGGCTTCTGGAATGGAAACAGCGGATGCTTCAGTCGCCTTTGAACCGAAAGGCGCAAGCTCAAGCATATCGAGGTTACCCAATTGGAAAGGAAAATACTTATGTCTATCAGAACACCCCTGTTGATAAAAAGCAGAAAAAAACTACAATTGTCAACAGGAGATCAGTGCATAATTTGGTTCAATACAATAGTTACTCCTCGGACGATGAAGGTATGTAGCTTGATGTATCGTTGTAAGCTGTATATATATGTGACTAGTGCACACATATTTGTGTACATTATGTGTGACAACAGATATGGAAATCAGTGATGTGATCTAGATGCTAGATGTGATCACAATCAATAATTGATGCTTCCATAACTGTATGTTCAGGATATGTATTTATTATTGGTGTCGGCTGTTGGGAGTAGTCTCTATAGGTCCTTCCTGCCTGAAGACTTTTCTACTTGTAACTAACACTTCAGAGTAACATTCGAAACTTCTACTAACAGTTATTAAATAATCTGATGGTAATGGACTACTCTTGATGTAAATTTTTTATGGGCTCAGAAAACGGGGAGAAATCAAGCAAGCAAACACGTCAGGCAGGACGGACCCTGGACACATTTCCGAATAATTCTGACTCACTTACACACGCATCACCTTCTACCACTGCCTTGCCAACCCCTGATGAGCCTTCAACATCCACAATTTCTGAAATCACTAACACAGTTTGTGCACAACCTGGCACTCCTATTGAACATTTATCTGTACCAGAAGAATTTTGTGATAACACTATTAGCGACATTAAATCGAGTGGTGCACTGGTCATAGCAATTTTATCAGAATTTCAGACCCCTAAAGAAGAAACCATTCTAGAAGGAAACTACATGCCTATGTCACCAACGAAGAACATTTTACAAGATGATGCCACTGATGATAGGGAGACGATTCTAAACGAAACCGAAGAAAATCACTATGTTGAAATGAACCGCACTGTGGACAGTGTCCTGATGCAAGGAGCTAATGATTTTGATCCCAGTGATCAACAGCAATATGAACTGATTTGCTTCTGTGCGGGGACCATGGAGCCTGTCTACATGGAAGTGCCTGGCAAAAATCAGAAACAAAAACAAGAATTCGAAGATATTCCTGATATTCTTAAAAGTCCAGCATACCCAGCCGATAACGAAACTAAGTCTGATAGTAGTGATGCTGACGACGAAGCTTCGAAGGATTTGGAGTCTTTAGATAATTCCCACCAAAGATTCAGCCTTTCTGATTCATTCCGACCTGCATCTTACTACTTGGGTGGCAGCAAAGATCTGCAAGATAGTTCTGACAGTGAGCTTGTTTCACCTCCACCAATTCCTGCTAGTTCACCTCCTCTGGATGATGATGATTTTCTTCCTGATATTCGCAAAAGGGAGAGGAATATAATTGAATCTTTAAGAAATTCTGACCAATTCTTCAATTCAAGTAGAACTGAAAATAATGCTAGTAATGATATGAGAACTAGTCTTTTGTCTTTGAAGGACTTCAAAGACCAGGAAGTGATCAACTTTGATAGCCTCAAGTTCGAGGATAGTTTGAGCAGACTTTCATCTAATAGCGGATCTATTGCATCTCTTACTACCCCCAACAGTCGCCGAGCAGTTTCAGAAGATTTCAGCAATCCAAGAGAATATGGCAAAATTGAGGACATGAGGAGTGTTGAACAATATTTTGAGGCCCTGAAGCTTTCAAGAGACGCAGTTTTGAAACAAGATGTAACTGGTGAGAATGGACATGCTTACGAAAACTTCTTTATGCGAAAAACAACTCCACAAAGAGATTCTGATAGCTTGTCGGATAGTCCTATAAAGAAAAGATTGGCTTCACCAAATTCAATGGATGATTATCGGCCTAGATGTAGGCCGGAAAGCAGTTGTTCAACATCAGCAGACATCAGCAGGTTTTTTGTCAATTCCAACAGATCAACTCCAATAATTAATAGTATGGATATGTCTTTGAATCAAGTCGAGATTCCTCAAGTCGTTCCTTATTACTATTCCGACTTGACAGAAAATATCTCCAGTTTAGAATCGTCTTTGACTTTGAATAATCAAAGAGAAAGTACCAATGGCAATAGGAAAGATATAACCCTTATTATAAATCCAATCAAAGGCTTGAATAGCGAAGACAATAGCACATCGGAAAACGATTCAACTACTTTGGCAGCGGAGGCACGTTCTGCCTCTGTAGATTTTTTAAACTTGACTGATAAAACTGACAGTATTGACAAAAAAAATATATACGAGTCAGACACACTCAAAAGGCAAAAAATACCGCAGGAGCTTCAGCTTTTTGACGCTGATCCGGAATCTAGAAATTTTTATTTACACAAAAAAACTGATAAGTTTGACGAGGAGTTCACGCTTGAAAAAAGTGTAAGAAAATCATATTCGTGGGAAGGTTTATTGGAAAATGTACTTAATGAGAGTATTGTCCATGATAATTCCCGAGCCAGAGCTGCAGATACTTCAGCAACATCCGAAGGCAGCTACCTTTGGGAAGAAGATTCAGTTTGGCGTGAACAACTTAGGTCAGTAAGTCAACGTCACACCAAATCAATGGATGATCTGGATTCAATAGATGTTGACCAGGTAGTAATTCAGAAAAAGTCTCCTCGTGCTATCACTCGTGAGGTGACATACGTAAATGACATTTTATTCAAGTCCAATGACTCTGTTACAAAGAAGACAGAAATTAAAAAGAAAGGTAGTTTCTTGATTGATCGGGAAACATTAAGACAATGGGATTTGATGTCCAGTGCGCCTTCTGATGATCAATTATTAAAAATAGTGGATGGGCAAGGCGATCAGGTAAATGTGGTGGTAGATTCAGGTGACTGTAGTACCGATACTGGAAATAATGGAAATGACCAAATAGCAGGTATATATATTTTTTGATATCCTAGTGTTTATTTTTCAAATATCAAACTTCAATTCAATTTTGCACATAGATCACCGCACTGCAAATTACTGTCACATTCTCAGTTAAGAATTTATGTAATATTCAAACTTGTTCAGTAAAATGTACAAACGTGTAAATATCCATTTACTTTTACAATCAAACAGTATCATATCTGATGGCTTTCTGAGATCACAGTTTATTTTGTAGCCTCAGGATCGATTTCTATAAATACAAGAGATGCTACTCTGGGAAGAGACACTTTTCCCAAAGTGATGTCGAATAAACGGAGCACAACACCTAGTATGCAACAAATGCAATCTAGAAGTTTTTCAAATCTTGATTCATCATCGGTAAAGTACGAAAAAAACTTGTAAGTGCTGTTTTTCAGTAAAACTCGTTAATACAGTAAAATTACTTCAAAGATCCAGTTACCCTTGTTGGACAAACACCATCAATGGACAGTACCCATATGAAAGAGAACAAGACTTCCGAACATCTCAAAATGTAAGTGAGTTTGCATTAAACCTTTTTCGTTAATCGACAAAGTGTACAATTTCGAAAATTGTCATTCAAGGATCTAGCACCCAAACCCAAACTCAATGTTTCCGCTGGTGAGCTTCTTGGTAGAACTCACGAGGAACTTGTTCTTCTTCTTATTCAGCTGCGTAGACAGCAGGCCCAAACTTTCCAAGCAATAGAAAGCTGTTACAATGAAATCGATGGTTTGCAGGTTCGATGTCATTATTCTTTAACTAACCTTGATCTCTTCTGCTTACTAACGAACGACATTCTCACGGTGATCAGATGTCAACGCTTCTAAGGCTGTGGGCTTTAAAAGTGTGTCTTTTTCATACACTGATTGTTTTTTCCTATTTACAGCTTCACATGCACAACATAGACCAGATCAAACGAATGGAGAATCTACAGAAATTGGAGCGCATCAAACAAAATCTCCTAGACCTCGAAAAACAATATGAAAAGCGCAAGCCTTTGGTAAACCTTGTAGACAATATGGTGAAGCTGGGTACCTTATATCGAATACCTAACGAAAGGCCCGACATGGCTAGACACATTCGCGAAAGACTGGATTTCAACCAGCAAGTACAAGAAAGACGTTTACTAGCTGAAGAACGACGTGACTGGAATAGAATGGAACCAAGTCATGCTCAGTTCCAGGAAAAAGTTCGACAACTTTATCAGCTAGATGGACTCATTCAGGAGGAATCTAGAAATCTCCACAATCTTCAAAGGGATAAAGAAGATATTGAACGAGCTTTGGGAGGTCTTCGTAATAGACTGTTGAAGTGTAATAACAATCCGGAAGAAATAGAGCATGTGAGGAGGCAGCAGTATATATTGGAAAATGAACTCAGCAGAGTACATCTCATGCTAGCTCAAAATTCAAAAAAACTTGAGGAGACTGTCGCTGGAAATGTGAGACTTGAACAGGAGTTACTTGTACTGAAGCAAAAACTGCAAATCTCCAGGCAACAGAGAACTTCCCCTCAATTTTCAAACGTGGGTAAGTGAATCAGTAACTGTTGAGTATGTGTTAAATGCCAAGACAGACCTTGATGGATACACATATTTCTCCCTTTTCCTACCCCTTCTTTATCACGTTGTACTTCTCCCTCAATTGTGTAGTTACTTCATTTGGTCCTTTATTCTTGCAATGTGTTTGAGAATCTAGGTTACTTTTCACAATCTTATCTTGATATATAAAAATGAGTACCGATTTCTTCTGGAAGATGCATAACTTGAGAACGGCTGGGGCAATTTGAGTCATTTTTTTTTCTGAATTGTTCCTTAAAGTCTTGGGATTGTTTTTATGGCGAGAAAAGCTGGAAAATCCCCCGAAAAAACATGAAAACAAAACTTTTCATTCGGGATGTCACATGTCTCCTCTCCGTGACAAAACAAACTAATGTCAATGTCAATGAGTGAAGGCGCGTTCGAGTCTCCGCTCTAAACACTCTGAGCACGAAGAGCGTAAACTCGAACTCACCTAATGATATTGATGTCAATTCAAATCATAGACCTTAGAAATGAAAGAGACTACACTCTACAGCATAGCAGTGGCGGCCATTTTCAATATCAAGAAAAAAATGACATTATGAGAGAAAAGTATCTCTATTTTTTCCCATAAAAGGATGCTGTGTGCGTCTGTTAGAATATCTACCCGTTAATGCGAGTTACAGACAAAGTCCAAATTCATTTTCAGAGTTAATTCTACGTCCATACAAAAATTAAAACTGAAACAGAATCATAGGTCAGGACTAATAAAGCAACGTTGCCATAATATTAAAATAGGAACATTCAGTGAACGTAAACATAAAACTAAAACAGTGCTGATGCTGATTCTATCCAGGCTTTTATCTTATCTTAATATATAAAAATGAGAACCGATTTCTTATGGAAGACCCATAACTTGAGAACGTCTGTGGCAATTTGAGTCAACATTTTTTTTGAATTGTACCTTAAAGTCTTGAGATGGTTTCTATGGCGTGAAAAGCTGGAAAATTCCCCGAAAAAAACTAAAAACACCACTTCCTTTTCTTTGACATAGTGAGGTTATGTTTGCATAGCTTTATTATTTGCCAATGGATTTTGTTCAAATGAAGGTTCCAATTTGTTGTTTGATCAAAAAATTTACAAGTGCGGTTATGTCTGCTTAATTTTGTTATTTTGTTCAAATTAGATAATAATATCGTAGGTTCTATTTGGGATTTGATCAAAACTTTTTTTTTAAAATGACATAGTGAGGTCATGTTTGCATATAGTTTTGTTATTTTCCAAACGATTTTGTTCAAATTAGAAATGTAGGCTCTATATTGGATTTGATCAACATTTTTTTTGAAACATTACATTACATAGTGAGGTTATGTTTGCCTAATTTTGTTATTTTCCAAAAGATTTTGTTTCAAATTAGATAATATGTCGTAGGTTCTATTCAAGATTTGATCAAAACATTTTTTTTTTTAATGACATAGAGAGGTTATGTTTGAAAAGTTCTGTTATTTTCCTAAGGATTTTGTTCAAATAAGATAATGAGAATTTGATTTGAGGTTTGATCAAGAATCTTACCAAAAATTGTCTAAGTAAGGTTATGTTTCCTTAATTTTTTTTTTTTCAAAGGATTATGTTCAAATTAGATATGTAGGTTCTATTTGGGATTTGAAGTGTTGTAACAATAGATACGTTTTCAGTTTAAACATTTCAAAAAAAGTACGCTAGAAATGTTGTCAGATCAGAAATTTAACATATCATCCTAACTGAAGAATCGCTGGGAGGATTTTTATTATTTTTTATATGTTCGTTATGTCTGCGCCCGAATAACAAAATAATTATTGAAACATCGGAAAAACTAAAAAAAAAGAAAATTGTGAAAAAAAATTCATTTAGCACAACATTAATTATTGATTATGAGGCAGCATGAAATTTGCCGGGTCAGCTAGTCCAATAATAAAAGCTGGTACAATGATAAAACTTTCCTAATCATGACTAAGCACTTGCCTACTGGTGTAGACGATACCGCCCTCAGACATTCTCAATACAATAATAGTTCAAAACCCATAATTTTTGGTAACTATAACAAAGTTTCTTTTTTGCTACCTAGGTGACAGTTTGCCTTACATGGCCAGCCCCAGTCAAGTTATGGAAAATGACTTGGAAAAGGTACAAAAGAAAATTGGAGACCTCCAAAAGCAACGTGAAGAATTAAGTATTCAAGTAAAACACCTTACAGATAAGTCGAATACGCCCCATTCGTATCAGAGCTACAAGCATTCGTATTCATTTGATCATTCTCCCAATAATGGTCAGTCCCATATAATGTTTTAGAGTCACTTTCAACATAAATATACTTTACAGGAAATAAAAAAAAACCTACGTCATCCTGGAGAGAAACCGATTTGGATACGATGAACTCCATCGATCATGGCTATGACAGTTATTCTAGCACATCCACAACTCCCCTTTACATCAACACAGATGTGAAAGCGGTAGAACCACCGGAGTTCCAAGATCGTGGCATGAAAACCAGTGACTCCACAAGTGATGACACCGCCCTCTCATCAAATCTTTTGGAAAAACAAGAAATCAAGACTGTGAGGATAGTCAAGAGAGAATCCGAGCGTCGCCAGCGGGATCGGGAAAAAACAAATTTCAATGGCAAATGTGATCCATTGGTTGAAGAAGATGACTCGTCGCCAGGATCATCAGTGCTATTCAGACCAACGTCGCTACCGCAAAAGTTACCTTTCGAACAAACAAATTCACTTCCTACTAGAGGAGTGAAACATAAACCTGCCGAACTGAGCCCAGTATTCAAAAGTGAGGCTGCAAGGCAGATTATAACGGAAATTTCAAACAAAAAAAGCCCAAGTGCTCAAGGACAAAGAAGAGCAATACCAAAGGAGCGCCGAAGACACCATACTGCACCACACGATAACTTGATTGCATTGGGTAGTCTTGAAGGGCGTAGAGCCAGAGATGATCTGGACATTGAAAGAACGTTAAGGCAAAGGATTGATGCCCCCGATCTAGTTAGATCTACGTTGAGCAATAAAGAGCTAAAATATAATGAAGAAACGATAGATAATATTTTGAGCACTCCCAATAAGATCACAATCCCTGAGCGTTATATTCCTGAACAGATGCCTCAACTCAGTCCTGAAGAACAAGAAAAAAGAAAAAAGAAGGTGGAGAGTATCAAGAAAATGTTGTCAGACACTGCCATTATAAGTGCTTCTACTACTTCATCACATACTGGTGAGTGCCGGGTAAATGTCCGAATAAATTCTGTAATCCAGATTTCCAGATGATAAATCCATTGATAAAAAATCTAGTCCCAATGAGAAGGCAGCTGCGACATCGAGCATCATGGAGGAGAAAAAGCAACGCGAGCATCTTTTACAGCTGAATCAGATTTTGGCTAAGCAAGTTATGGAAATGAGCAAAGTTGTTGCAGGTATTTATATCAAAGCTAGTGCATACCGGTCTGGTTAAGTAAGCACGAATCTAAGCATGATCAGCGATGATGTTGAAGATTTTTATTGTTTTCTTTTTGCGTGAGTTTACCTAATGGTTCCAAATAACGTGACGATGATTAATTTTGTTTCCAGAGGAATATATTGGTCATCTCGATTCAGATTTTGATTTTCAATAGTCCTTAAAATAATGATCGTTTGATATACTGTATATGAGGGACTCCGTTGCCGAGCGCTTAAGGCGTCAGACCAGAGAGATGAATAAAAACTTTGAAAGAGGACCCGATAGAGAGAGAGAAGGGTTCGATCGCCACGGTAGGCAGAAATTAATTTTTGTTCGAATGTTTAGCGGCACTCTCAATGGCTCATAAAACTGAGTAGGCTGTAGTATCATTGATTACTGACAGTCAAAAAGTTAATAATTAGCATACATTTTTGGATCCTACATGTTCAATACTAAAATAAGGTGATGTTCTCAATCATACTCCAGTTAGAGTAGTTAGAGATACGGGAGAGGTCAGAGAGACCGCCCTTGGACTACGTTGTCGCCTACTCCAAATTGGTAAGGCTTGACGACTACTTATCGACAAGAGAGCAAACTTTCTCCTCTTGGAGGCTCCTCTTGAAGGGCACAATGAGCCCGCTGTGTGGCATCAGTACTCTCACATCTTCATCTATATATATACCGTGTCTAGCTTCGCGAACAAGATTCATTTTTATTGAGCAATGACGTCATCTGCGTCGCAGTTGATATAGTTAGCAGCGGGTAACTATGATCTCATGTCTTTTTATGTTTGTAATACAGGACACACAAAGTTGTCATAACAACACAGATAAGTTATTTGGTGTCAAGATCAGTATATAACAGGTTGCCTCACTTTTACGGTCATGACGTCATCTATGTACAGTGTTGCCAGATGATCCCTATCAAAATCAGTGGAACAGAAACCCATGGGCGAAATCAGTGGATCTCCTGTTGAGACAGTAGTTCTGGCAACCTTGCGAATGACACATGACACGATAGAATGCAGACCGATGCAATCGAATTCAGTCTACTGCAGACGCTCGACACCGATGACGTCATATTTTTCCTCCCTCCGTCTCTTACCTCAGGCGAAGTGAGGCAGCCTCTTGTATAATCTTGATTTGGTGTGGTTATTCATAGTGTCTTGAGAAGTTGATTTGTGCTGTATTCTGTATTCGTATCAAATGAATAAATAATGCTGTTATGTTCTAGGTGGCGAAGGGTAAGCCCTCCTCCGCAGTTTCCTGCTTCGCATTGCTTTCACTCGGAGGCCAGATGGCACATTGTGTTCCCTTGTTTGAAGAGGTGTCCCCTTAGTCTCAACCTGCAGCCTTTCTCTTCATCGTTCTAAAGCATCCTATGGTTTTAACGAAATTGAAAATCAGCACGATGTCTACAATTGCCGCTTCCTCCAAGTCTTCAAGGCAGTATTGTCCCATATTCCTGAAAAGTCCTTCTTCCAGAGCAGTGGCACAGTAGATGTTCTATCGAATCATCCTCCTCGATGCAGTCCTTGCAGAGATCATCATTCCCTTGGCCTCATTTTCACAGCCTTGTTCCGATTTCACAGTGTCCTGTGATTACTCCCACAAGGTTGCTCACAGAGGATTTGCTCTGCTCTATTAATTTCCCTATTTTTTCCACATCCAAGTTTGGCCACGGAGCTCTCGATGTGTTTCAGTCGTTTCGATTGCTCCACCTGTCGCTGCGTAGCTTTACCATGTTTTTATCTGCTGTATATTTGTGTTTTCCATTTTGGCTTCGTCGTTTCTCAGTCCCAATTTCTCCAGTTCATCTGCTATCGTGCTCCCTACAATATTGCTATGTCCAGGAACCCAGCATAGAACCAAGAAGCTCGGTCCTGATCCACGACAATGCCTCACGGCAACTCATCACTACCTTTGGCCTTATTGTATCTGATTCAAGTAGTCTCAACGCTGCATTGCTGTCTGCATAGATTGTGACGTCTTCTGTTGTGTTGTCTAGTCTTTGCAGCAGGATGATGACAGCTTATTTAATGGCAATGATTTCTGGATGCAGAATTCCACATCCTTTCTCAAGCTTGATAGACTCCTGGATGTTAAGTTCCTTTCAGTATATCCCTGCTTCTGTGCTTGTATTTGTCTTTGCTGCGTCTGTAAAGATGGATATCTCTTCCTCCCTTATAATTGAGTCTTGAATCCAGTCTTCTCTGGAAGGTATTTCAACCACTACCTTATTCTCAAAAGAGCTTGGTCACCATGTAGTCTGTTGCCGTTTGTAGCAGCTTCGCCTCTTGGCTATACATTGCCTTTGAGATTTTTCTTAGCACCCTTGACCTACTTGTTGCCTGTTTCCACAATTTGACCTCCCTCCGACTAAGAGCTTCTTTTGCGGCAGTGCTTTTAATGAACGAGTCAATGGGCAGGAGGTCTAGAATGAACTCTAAAGCTGCGTGGGGTGTGCTGTTCTTTGCTCCCGTTGCACTTAGTGTTGCCAGCCGTTGTGAGCATCTTTACGTTCGAGTTCGTTTCGATGGCTTTCCACCATACCACGGCTCCGTAGGTGAATATGTGTCTCACGATCGCTGTAAACATCGAGTGGATAATGTGCGGCTGTACAAACTATACGAGAAACAGAAAGTCGTAGCTAGAAGCTATGTAACCCAGGGCAAGCCCCACAGTTTTGCATCCCCTCTCATACCCCCTACTGAAGTTTCAAGTTATTGATTATTTATTATTTTACGGATTTCAATCAACATGATGTATAGACTTCCTAAATTCCAAAGTGAGTTGAGTAAATAGTGTTTCTAGCTAGGTTCATTGCACTACACATCCACCTTGCCTTGGAACTGTCTCAGGTTGAAGTCGACCTAATGTGTTGGTGTGCCCCTCGCCCCTCGCCCCGTTTAGTTATTCGAATCGTCTTTTTCCAATTTTCGGGATTTTTTCTCTTTCTTCCTTCACGTATGTCATTTGTCTCTTCACTGTTATTATTTATCAGCTCATTCTCTTCATGTTCATTTTCCTGAGCTAGTACATCTTCTGGTCTTCTTCTGGTTCTTCATTCTGTTCTGGTTCTTCAAGTTCATTTGCTTCCGGTTCTTGTACAACTTCATAGACCTCGAAATCTTCTACCATCTCTAAATCGTCTTGTGAACTTGAATTTTTAAATAATGAGGTAGCTTAACTCATTGAGTTTAGATTGAAATCAGATATGCTAACTTTGAAATTGTAGTGGATGTATCTGCTGCATTTAGGATATTTCCACACAACCATTTGTTTTCTACTGTTAGTAATTGAGTAGTCATTATCTCCTACGTCTCCATTACCCAGTTGAACAGCCTTTATGCATTCTATTCCAATATTTCCGATGAAATGTTTTTCTATCGTAACGTTTCCTACTTTTTTTTGTCTATGAAAGTGTTTTAGTTATTCTGATTTTTCTACTTTTCTGAGTTTGTGTGACCTTTCCACATCTTTAATTTTAAAATGGACATTGTTATTATTCAATCACCTCAATTTTAGCAATGTGAAACCGCCTCAAGCACTATTATTAGTTAAAATGTTTATCCACAATGGATGAAGACATTGACAAATTTGCGGTTATGATTTGTAAGAACGCCAGAAGGCCGCATACAACTATAGAAAAAATAGACTTTTGTCGCATCAAAAGCACGTATGAACATGCGACTTTTTGGCAAGTTGAACTATTCGATATATTGTTGATACGTCGAGAAAAATACTAATATATTGACGATTCCATTGGTGGTCTGATGGATACGACCTTCCGGCATAACAAATATATTTTCCCTAGGATCACATGAAAAACCGAAAATCGCTTCTTTGTGAATACGCCCCTCTGGCAGTAAACCCTCGGCTGTAATACCGCTGGTAACATTGTGAACTTTGGTACACATCTGAACATAAAAAGGCATTTTGTAATGTGTAGAACATCTCTCTATTGCGGGATATTGATTGGACATTTTTAAAGGAAATAAATGGTACGTCAATGTTTTTCTTCAAAATAAAAAAACTGTTTTGTAGTCCCCATCCATTTGTGAGCACATTTGATCTGTTGAGTTTTTCCCGTCTTCATTAAAAACATCATGTCTGTAGACTTTGAGCGCCTTTATCTCATATGGTCAATCAAAATCAATGCGTGATTTTTTTTATTTGATAATTTTCTCAGATATTTGAACAGTTAAAAAAAACACACAACACTTGCCACTTAAGATATTGGACAACATGAGATGAAATTTGCTCAGAAATAAGTGAGGGTTCCAGAGGTCTAATTTTCATTACAAGAGAATCAATTTTCTTTCTTCAAAAATGTTCAATCCACTCACATGCAGCACGGACACTACAGGGATAAATAAGATAAAATGTTTCAGTTCCCAACAAAACCCTTGATCTTGATGCATAGAAAATGCTTACCAAATTTCATAACGATATCTTGAGAGGTAGTACAAGTATTTTTGAAAACTACCGTTTATCTCACAAGTTATGACGTTTACAACATAAAACGTTTCTCAATCCTAAGAATCGGCTCATCCTTGAATACTTTAGATTACACAAAAAATATCCTGTACTGCTGGATTTAAATATGTTTGAAATACTGATCTTGGGCTTCATCCATAACCTTCTCTTGGAACAATTTTGCAGTCTATTTATTCACTTTTCAATAAATTCTGGTGTTATGTTGTCCTAATATTCACTGCTTGAGCTTGAGCTCGTTCGTAGTAGTATCATTTTATAATGAGTAACCAGACAGATAATATGATATATATATATATTTATATATATATAGAGAGAACTAGAGGTTAGTGAGGATGCAGTCTAGTAGATTCTTCTTTTTGAAAGAATCTACTAGACTGCATCCCCACTAACCTCTAGTTCTCTCTTAACTAGCCAGTCGTGCTACCCTTCTGCTTATATATATATATATATATATACACAGGGCTTTTCACTTAAAACTCCCCACGTCAATATCTCGGAAACGAATAGGAATATTTGATTTCTGTAAAAAGTAGTCAATGTATGGGGTCGAGTAGTTATTTTTCACAGTTAAAAAAATTCGACGCCTACCAAGAGTAAAGCGTCGCGACGCATTGAAAATATTAATCGATTGCAGGGACTTTGAAATTACGCGCATGCTAAAGTACATGTTATTTATAAACTTTTTTGTTATTCAGTCGAACTCATTTATTCTACTCAGTTTTGAGATATACAGTGTGTCCAAGATAAGGATGTCTATCATGGGGATCTTGGAAACCGTGAGAGATACAAGGTTGGTTAAATGGAGGCAAAGTTGCGTATTTTGATGCTTAACAAAATGCCGTTTTAAAAGCCAAGAAATTCCGAGTAAGTCCGAAATTATCCGAAAAAAAACGAAATTTTTCAAAATTGTTTTCATTTTTTTCTGACCACATTTGAAGAGATATTTTGAAATGAATGGAACTTCTTCATTGCCACTTTTTGCCCTTCACAAGATAGCGTTATCAAATTGAAGAACCGACGTTTCGTCTATTAGCAGCCATCATCAACTTTGTTTTTTCAAATACGGTCCTGGATTTTTTATCACGGATTTTGAGAGCCTCTTATGTTCCTAAACCAACAATGTATCGCACTTATTAAAAAAAAGTTGTTTGTTTTTGATCCTATTAAAAATGTATTTTTTGTCTCCCTCCAACACATGAGTTCTTATGCAAAAATCCACAAACATAACTACTACTCGACCCTAAACATTGACTACTTTTTACAGAAATCAAATATTCCTATTCGTTTCCGAGATATTGACGTGGGGAGTTTTAAGTGAAAAGCCCTGTATATATATATATATAAATATATGAAGTGAACTAGGTTAAGAATACATGTTTAAGGAGTTTAAGTACGGATAGGTAAATATGTAGATAGATATCGTGGATAAAGGCGTTAGCTACCATAGCACTCATCCAATACTTGTGAACCTCCAAGAAGAGAGGTTGCTCTCTTGAGTCGTCAAACCTCAGCAATTCAGCCTAGACGACAACCCAACCCAAAATCTCTCCCGTATACTGCAGTTCTGACTTAGATGCTAATTGGGAAGACCACCTAGAGAAGTATTGAATTTGCAGGATCCATCAATTTAGGTTAATTAATAACTCTGACTGTCAGATAATTCTACTCAAATTGATTAGCCATTGATGGTGCCGTCAAGTATCCGAACAAAACAATGTCTTCTGATCAATGTGAGATCGAACCCACGTCCATTTTAGACTATTTTAACGTACGGGGACATATACAGAGATTCTTGCAGTAGGCGTAAACTTTTTTGATTTCAATTAAATTCAAACTGACATATTAGGCTACTAGCTATGAGACGTATTTTCTGTGATTAGAAAATTATACTGATCACAACAATTCTCCAGGTGGCAACTTTGACATTACATTCAGCCGTTAAGGACCGGTAGGTATTCTCAGTACTTGCGACTTGCAAGATTCAAACTTGTCAGACCGGTATAGACTTTTAAAACATTTTCATACGCATTTGTGCTTTGCATGTGTTTTATTTTGCTCCATTATCAGCCTTTTTTTTATAGGAAGCTCTGAAGGGGGCCATAGTTGATGTGTTTGAGACTTTGCATTTATAGGTGTGTTTCACAGTTGTTATTAGCATGCCTTTAAATTTGAGGAATACGTTAAAAAACTAAATAATTATTAAATAATTACAGTGAAAAACTTGGCCAAATTGAAATTTGCACCACAACCGGTGAGTACTGAAGAAGAGGACTCATCTCCAGTTACCCCTTTACCGCTGTACCAACAACGTGAAAACTTTTACAGTTAAATAATCATTTTAACTGAAGTTATAGTTCTGGAAGTTGAAATTTTATCAGCAATTAAGTATTATCGCTTGGCAATATCCAAATATGTTTAGAATATTTCTTTTAATGTATAGGCGATTAAGTATGTCTAATGTTTTTAAACATAAGCATTCAACCGAGAGACTGAAACTATTGAATTTAAAATTCAAGTGAACTCTAAGACTTTATATTGCAATTTCAAATATTTATTAGCTCAGATAAATACACATTGAGTTGGTATGAATTAGTATTTGCTCAAAATTGTTTCTGTCAACTGCTCGCGTTCAGTTCAGGGAATAAAACTGATGCCTCATTCCAGCATCAGAATATCAATGTAGCGATTAAATCATATTTATAATGTCCAAATAGAATCTATATTGCAGTCAATGAAGTAAACATATTCTAAATCATCGTTAGACATTCATTATTATGACACCGATCATTAGAAGCATGTGAATTTTTATTGCTATTGATCTCTTCTCGTTTATTGGTTCAATGTACCTTTGTTGGAAAGTACAAACTATTTATTTGTATGTAAAGATTATACTTCATCATTTATTAATCGGGACGAATTAATTTGTCAATTTTATTGGTGGCCTATAATAGGTTCTTAACATAGGTGTGTAGGTTCTAGTGGTACTAACGTATATTTAATAAGAACTGACTATAGACAATACATATATTTATCTAGGATACTTTTTCTCAGTAGCGTATCCAAGATTTATTATCATTGTACGTCTACAAAAACACTTTGTAGATGTTGTTGCAAGCGTTAATCTGATGGGTGAATGATAAGATCAACCTCCCATGGAAACGCTCTTGCTTATTGTTATCCATTATTGAAAAGTGCTATCGACGACGTTAATAACAATCTTTTGGTCCCTCATATAAATTCGCTTTTTTTTTGAACTTACAATGTAAGAATTCTATGATATAATGAAGCATAATACTCCAATAAAAAATAAAACATCAAATTGTTAATTGTTGGTATACGTGATCTCATGTAACCGATTTGGTCGGATATTTGTTGATGTTAATAATTGTAAATGTGTATCATATTTGAATTTAACGTATAATTTTTGTATCTATTGTACATATCATTAGTGAATAGATGTTTATTTCGCAGTGTACATAGTTTTGTAGATGGAATATCAAATTATTCGAAGTAAACTGTAATTAAAATATTTTTGATATTGTTTTATTTGGACCCAACTTCAAGGAGATTTATTTTAAAACAACTGTGTGTTTATTTATTGTTGTGATGATGATTGGACTTTTATGGATTCTTCATAATAAAGACCACAAGGGAATTGTGCAATTTAATTGCAAATATCCATTCAATTACATTGAATATTCCATAACATTTGGAATAATTGAATTGAATTATTAGTTGAGCAAAAGCAAATTCTCCTTCACGCCTTACTCGAAATCAATTCTATCAAAAAGGATGCAAAGCTCTGTTGCAGTTAAATTCTGGACTGTGTTACGGGTGTAGATTGGCAACACTCTACTTCACCACTTGAACGCTCTGATTCGTAGACAGGCTCTAGAACTTCTTTAATCTAAAACTTGATTCTCCTTCTTCATTCATCAGTTGCTGGAAGTTGATCTTCTTGAAGGACCTCTTTAAAGTAACCCATTCATACACTTATGATAATTTACAACTCGCGGTCGTGATTTGGACCAAGTTCATCGTTGAGCTGTTCTTGATCCAGGACTGAGGGTGATATGACATGTTTAAGGCTAGGTCACCAACCACGATTACACACTTGTTTTTGAAAAAGTCAGTAATCGAGGCACCTAGAAGGTTGGCGATCATCTTCTACTGTTTGCGACGAGTCTTAATCAAACTTTGATCTCACTGTCTATCTGAATCAATGTTTCCCCAGTGTAGCATTCAATTTATACTGTGTTTTCGGAGAATGCATGATTCTCGAAACGTATAAGAATGATTAGCATTCATAAGAAAATGATAATATTGACACAGTCGTTAAATCAGAGGAATTTCCAACCTCAACGCATCAGTCTCCAAGCAGACCTAAAAATATCATTTTGTTTTTTTTTCTCCTTTTTTTCTTGCTAGATCGACATCTTCACTGGAATATCTTGATATTTATCATCAACAGCAGTAGTGGCCAAGCGGATTAGGCGTCTGACTAGAAATCAGATTTCCTATGGCAGCATATGTTCGAATCCTGCCAACTGCGATCTTTTTGCCAGCTTTTATAATATTCAGGAAACAAGCTTTTAAGCGCAAAACGAACAAGCAGTTCGAGTCATATCTTTTGGTTTGATACTCAGGAAGCATCAGTCTCCAAGCAGACCTGAAAATATAATTCCGTTGTTTTTTTTTTCTTAATCGACATCTTCACTGGGATATCTTGATATTTATCATCAACAGCAGTAGTGGCCGGGCGGTTAAGGCGTCTGACTAGAAATCAGATTTCCTATGGCAGCATATGTTCGAATCCTGCCGATCGCGATCTTTTTGCCAGCTTTTATAATGTTCAGGAAAAGCTCTATTTAGCGCTCAGCGTACAAGAAAATCGAGTCATTTCTTTTGGTTTGATACTCAGGAGGCATCATGCAGTCTCCAAGCAGAACTGAAAATATCATTTGTTTGTTTTTTTTTTTCTTTTTTTATTTCTTAATCTACATCTTTACTGGGTTATCTTGATAATTATCATCAACAGCAGAAGTGGCCGAGCGGTTTAGGCGTCTGACTAGAAATCAGATTTTCTATGGCAGCAAATGTTCGAATCCTGCCGATTGCCATCTTTTTGCCAGCTTTCATAATATTCAAGAAAAGCTCTATTTAGCGCAAAACGTACGAGAAAATCGAGTCATATCTTTTGGTTTGATACTCAGGAGGCATCATGCAGTCTCCAAGCAGACCTGCAAATATCATTTTGTTGTTTTTTTTTTTTTTTTTATTTCTTAATCCACATCTTTACTGGGATATCTAGATATTTATCATCAACAACAGTAGTGGCCGAGCGGTTTAGGCGTCTGACTAGAAATCAGATTTCCTATGGCAGCATATGATCGAATCCTGCCGATTGCGATCTTTTTGCCAGCTTTTATAATATTCAGAAAAAGCTCTTTTTAGCGCGAAACGTACGAGAAAAAATCGAGTCATATCTTTTGGTTTGATACTCAAGAGGCATCATGCAGTCTCCAAGCAGACCTGCAAATATCATTTGTTTGTTTTTTTTTTTTTTTCATTTCCTAATCCACATCTTTACTGGGATATCTAGATATTTATCATCAACAGCAGTAGTGGCCGAGCGGTTCAGGCGTCTGACTAGAAATCAGATTTCCTATGGCAGCATATGTTCGAATCCTGCCGATTGCGATCTTTTTGCCAGCTTTTATAATATTCAGGAAAAGCTCTATCTAGCGCAAAACGTACGAGAGAATCGAGTCATATCTTTTGGTTTGATACTCAGAAGGCATCATGCAGTCTCCAAGCAGAACTGAAAATATCATTTGTTTGTTTTTTTTTTTCTTTTTTTATTTCTTAATCTACATCTTTACTGGGTTATCTTGATAATTATCATCAACAGCAGAAGTGGCCGAGCGGTTTAGGCGTCTGACTAGAAATCAGATTTCCTATGGCAGCAAATGTTCGAATCCCGCCGATTGCCATCTTTTTGCCAGCTTTCATAATATTCAAGAAAAGCTCTATTTAGCGCAAAACGTACGGGAAAATCGAGTCATATCTTTTGGTTTCATACTCAGGAGGCATCATGCAGTCTCCAAGCAGACCTGCAAATATCATTTTGTTGTTTTTTTTTTCTTTTTTATTTCTTAATCCACATCTTTACTGGGATATCTAGATATTTATCATCAACACCAGTAGTGGCCGAGCGGTTTAGGCGTCTGACTAAAAATCAGATTTCCTATGGCAGCATATGATCGAATCCTGCCGATTGCGATCTTTTTGCCAGCTTTTATAATATTCAGAAAAAGCTCTTTTTAGCGCGAAACGTACGAGAAAAAATCGAGTCATATCTTTTGGTTTGATACTCAGAAGGTATCATGCAGTCCCCAAGCAGATCTGAAAATATCATTTGTTTGTTTTTTTTTTTCTTTTTTTATTTCTTAATCTACATCTTTACTGGGTAATCTTGATAATTATCATCAACAGCAGAAGTGGCCGAGCGGTTTAAGCGTCTGACTAGAAATCAGATTTCCTATGGCAGCAAATGTTCGAATCCTGCCGATTGCGATCTTTTTGCCAGCTTTTATGATATTCAGGAAAAGCTCTATTTAGCGCAAAACGTACGAGAAAATCGAGTCATATCTTTTGGTTTGACACTCAGAAGGCATCATGCAGTCTCCAAGCAGACCTGAAAATATCATTTGTTTGTTTTTTTTTTCTTTTTTTATTTCTCAATCTACATCTTTACTGGGTTATCTTGATAATTATCATCAACAGCAGAAGTGGCCGAGCGGTTTAGGCGTCTGACTAGAAATCAGATTTTCTATGGCAGCAAATGTTCGAATCCTGCCGATTGCGATTTTTTAGCCAGCTTTTATAATATTCAGGAAAAGCTCTATTTAGCGCAAAACGTACGAGAAAATCGAGTCATATCTTTTGGTTTGATACTCAGGAAGCATCATGCAGTCTCCAAGCAGACCTGAAAATATCATTTTGTTGTTTTTTTATTCTATTTTATTTCTTGATCCACATCTTTACTGGGATATCTAGATCTTTATCATCAACAGCAGTGGTGGCCGAGCGGTTTAGGCGTCTGACTAGAAATCAGATTTCCTATGGCAGCATATGTCCGAATCCTGCCGATTGCGATCTTTTTGCCAGCTTTTATAATATTCAGGAAAAGCTCTTTTTAGTGCAAAACGTACGAGAAAATCGAGTCATATCTTTTGGTTTGATACTCAGGAAGCATCATGCAGTCTCCAAACAGACCTGAAAATATCATTTTGTTGTGTTTTTTTTTCTTTTTTCATCTCTTAATCCACATCTTTACCGGGATATCTAGATATTTATCATCAACAGCAGTAGTGGCCGAGCGGTTTAGGCGTCTGACTAGAAATCAGATTTTCTATGGAAGCATATGTTCGAATCCAGCCGATTGCGATCTTTTTGCCAGCTTTTATAATATTTAGGAAAAGCTCTATTTAGCGCAAAACGTACAAGAAAATCGAGTCATATCTTTTGGTTTGATACCCAGAAGGCATCATGCAGTCTCCAAGCAGACCTGAAAATATCTTTTGTTTGTTTTTTTTTTCTTTTTTTATTCCTTAATCTACATCTTTACTGGGTTGTCTTGATAATTATCATCAACAGCAGATGTGGCCGAGCGGTTTAGGCGTCTGACTAGAAATCAGATTTCCTATGGAAGCATATGTTCGAATCCAGCCGAGTGCGATCTTTTTGCCAGCTTTTATAATATTCATGAAAAGCTCTATTTAGCGAAAAACGTACAAGAAAATCGAGTAATTACGAGAAAATCGAGTCATATCTTTTGGTTTGATACTCAGGAGGCATCATGCAGTCTCCAAGCAGACCTGCAAATATCATTTGGTTGTTTTTTTTCACTTTTTTTTTCTTAATCTACATCTTTACTGGGTTATCTTGATATTTATCATCAACAGCAGTAGTGGCCGAGCGGTTTAGGCGTCTGACTAGAAATCAGATTTCCTGTGGCAGCATATGTTCGGATCCTGCCGATTGCGATCTTTTTGCCAGCTTTCATAATATTCAGGAAAAGCTCTATTTAGCGCAAAACGTACAAGAAAATCGAGTCATTACGAGAAAATCGAGTCATATCTTTTGGTTTGATACTCAGAGGGCATCATGCAGTCAACAAGCAGACCTGAAAATATCATTTGTTTGTTTTTTTTTTCTTTTTTTTCACTTAATCTACATCTTTACTGGGTTATCTTGATAATTATCATCAACAGCGGAAGTGGCCGAGCGGTTTCTGCCAGCTTTTATGATATTCAGGAAAAGCTCTATTGAGCGCAAAACGTACGAGAAAATCGACTCATATCTTTTGGTTTGATACTCAGGAAGCATCATGCAGTCTCCAAGCAGACCTGAAAATATCATTGAGTTGTTTTTTTTTTCTTTTTTTTCACTTAATCTACATCTTTACTGGGTTATCTTGATAATTATCATCAACAGCAGAAGTGGCCGAGCGGTTTAGGCGTCTGACTAGAAATCAGATTTCCTATGGCAGCAAATGTTCGAATCCTGCCGATTGCGATCTTTTTGCCAGCTTTCATAATATTCAGGAAAAGCTCTATTTAGCGCAAAACGTACAAGAAAATCGAGTCATTACGAGAAAATCGAGTCATATCTTTTGGTTTGATACTCAGAGGGCATCATGCAGTCAACAAGCAGACCTGAAAATATCATTTGTTTGTTTTTTTTTTCTTTTTTTTCACTTAATCCACATCTTTACTGGGTTATCTTGATAATTATCATCAACAGCGGAAGTGGCCGAGCGGTTTAGGCATCTGACTAGAAATCAGATTTCCTATGGCAGCAAATGTTCGAATCCTGCCGATTGCCATCTTCTTGCCAGCTTTCATAATATTCAAGAAAAGCTCTATTTAGCGCAAAACGTACGAGAAAATCGAGTCATATCTTTTGGTTTGATACTCAGAAGGCATCATGCAGTCTCCAAGCAGACCTGAAAATATCATTTGTTTGTTTTTTTTTTCTTTTTTTATTTCTCAATCTACATCTTTACTGGGTCATCTTGATAATTATCATCAACAGCAGAAGTGGCCGAGCGGTTTAGGCGTCTGACTAGAAATCAGATTTTCTATGGCAGCAAATGTTCGAATCCTGCCGATTGCGATTTTTTAGCCAGCTTTTATAATATTCAGGAAAAGCTCTATTTAGCGCAAAACGTACGAGAAAATCGAGTCATATCTTTTGGTTTGATACTCAGGAAGCATCATGCAGTCTCCAAGCAGACCTGAAAATATCATTTTGTTGTTTTTTTATTCTATTTTATTTCTTGATCCACATCTTTACTGGGATATCTAGATCTTTATCATCAACAGCAGTGGTGGCCGAGCGGTTTAGGCGTCTGACTAGAAATCAGATTTCCTATGGCAGCATATGTCCGAATCCTGCCGATTGCGATCTTTTTGCCAGCTTTTATAATATTCAGGAAAAGCTCTTTTTAGTGCAAAACGTACGAGAAAATCGAGTCATATCTTTTGGTTTGATACTCAGGAAGCATCATGCAGTCTCCAAACAGACCTGAAAATATCATTTTGTTGTGTTTTTTTTTTCTTTTTTCATTTCTTAATCCACATCTTTACCGGGATATCTAGATATTTATCATCAACAGCAGTAGTGGCCGAGCGGTTTAGGCGTCTGACTAGAAATCAGATTTCCTATGGAAGCATATGTTCGAATCCAGCCGATTGCGATCTTTTTGCCAGCTTTTATAATATTTAGGAAAAGCTCTATTTAGCGCAAAACGTACAAGAAAATCGAGTCATATCTTTTGGTTTGATACCCAGAAGGCATCATGCAGTCTCCAAGCAGACCTGAAAATATCATTTGTTTGTTTTTTTTTTCTTTTCTTATTCCTTAATCTACATCTTTACTGGGTTGTCTTGATAATTATCATCAACAGCAGATGTGGCCGAGCGGTTTAGGCGTCTGACTAGAAATCAGATTTCCTATGGAAGCATATGTTCGAATCCAGCCGAGTGCGATCTTTTTGCCAGCTTTTATAATATTCATGAAAAGCTCTATTTAGCGAAAAACGTACAAGAAAATCGAGTAATTACGAGAAAATCGAGTCATATCTTTTGGTTTGATACTCAGGAGGCATCATGCAGTCTCCAAGCAGACCTGCAAATATCATTTGGTTGTTTTTTTTCACTTTTTTTTTCTTAATCTACATCTTTACTGGGTTATCTTGATATTTATCATCAACAGCAGTAGTGGCCGAGCGGTTTAGGCGTCTGACTAGAAATCAGATTTCCTGTGGCAGCATATGTTCGGATCCTGCCGATTGCGATCTTTTTGCCAGCTTTCATAATATTCAGGAAAAGCTCTATTTAGCGCAAAACGTACAAGAAAATCGAGTCATTACGAGAAAATCGAGTCATATCTTTTGGTTTGATACTCAGGAAGCATCATGCAGTCTCCAAGCAGACCTGAAAATATCATTGAGTTGTTTTTTTTTTCTTTTTTTTCACTTAATCTACATCTTTACTGGGTTATCTTGATAATTATCATCAACAGCGGAAGTGGCCGAGCGGTTTAGGCATCTGACTAGAAATCAGATTTCCTATGGCAGCAAATGTTCGAATCCTGCCGATTGCCATCTTTTTGCCAGCTTTCATAAAATTCAGGAAAAGCTCTATTTAGCGCAAAACGTACAAGAAAATCGAGTCATTACGAGAAAATCGAGTCATATCTTTTGGTTTGATACTCAGAGGGCATCATGCAGTCTCCAAGCAGACCTGAAAATATCATTTGTTTGTTTTTTTTTTCTTTTTTTTCACTTAATCTACATCTTTACTGGGTTATCTTGATAATTATCATCAACAGCGGAAGTGGCCGAGCGGTTGAGGCATCTGACTAAAATCAGATTTCCTATGGAAGCATATGTTCGAATCCAGCCGATTGCGACCTTTTTGCCAGCTTTTATAATATTCAGGAAAAGCTCTATTTAGCGCAAAACGTACGAGAAAACCAAGTCATATCTTTTGGTTTGATACTCAGAAGGTATCATGCAGTCCCCAAGCAGATCTGAAAATATCATTTGTTTGTTTTTTTTTTCTTTTTTCATTTCTTAATTCACATCTTTACTGGGATATCTTGATATTTATCATCAACAGCAGAAGTGGCCGAGCGGTTTAGGCGTCTGACTAGAAATCAAATTTCCTATGGCAGCAAATGTTCGAATCCTGCCGATTGCCATCTTTTCGCCAGCTTTCATAATATTCAAGAAAAGCTCTATTTAGCGCAAAACGTACGAGAAAATCGAGTCATATCTTTTGGTTTGATACTCAGGAGGCATCATGCAGTCTCCAAGCAGACCTGCAAATATCATTTTGTTGTTTTTTTTTTCTTAATCTACATCTTTAGTGGGATATCTTGATATTTATCATCAACAGCAGTAGTGGCCGAGCGATTTAGGCGTCTGACTAGAAATCAGATTTCCTATGGCAGCATATGATCGAATCCTGCCGATTGCGATTTTTTGCCAGCTTTTATAATATTCAGAAAAAGCTCTTTTAGCGCGAAACGTACGAGAAAAAATCGAGTCATATCTTTTGGTTTGATACTCAAGAGGCATCATGCAGTCTCCAAGCAGACCTGCAAATATCATTTGTTTGTTTTTTTTTTCTTTTTTCATTTCTTAATCTACATCTTTACTGGGATATCTAGATATTTATCATCAACAGCACAAGTGGCCGAGCGGTTCAGGCGTCTGACTAGAAATCAGATTTCCTGTGGCAGCATATGTTCGAATCCAGCCGATTGCGATCTTTTTGCCAGCTTTCATGATATTCAAGAAAAGCTCTATTTAGCGCAAAACGTACGAGAAAATCGAGTCATATCTTTTGGTTTGATACTCAAGAGGCATCATGCAGTCTCCAAGCAGACCTGAAAATATCATTTGTTTGTTTTTTTTTCTCTTTTTAATTCTTTATCTACATCTTTACTGGGTTATCTTGATAATTATCATCAACAGCAGAAGTGGCCGAGCGGTTCAGGCGTCTGACTAGAAATCAGATTTCCTATGGCAGCAAATGTTCTAATCCTGCCAATTGCCATCTTTTTGCCAGCTTTCATAATATTCAAGAAAAGCTCTATTTAGCGCAAAACGTACGAGAAAATCGAGTCATATCTTTTGGTTTGATACTCAGGAGGCATCATGCAGTCTCCAAGCAGACCTGAAAATATCATTTGTTTGTTTTTTTTTCTTTTTTTATTTCTTAATCTACATCTTTACTGGGATATCTAGATATTTATCATCAACAGCAGTTGTGGCCGAGCGATTTAGGCGTCTGACTAGAAATCAGATTTCCTATGGAAGCATATGTTCGAATCCAGCCGATTGCGATCTTTTTGCCAGCTTTTATAATATTCAGGAAAAGCTCTATTTAGCGCAAAACGTACAAGAAAATCGAGTCATATCTTTTGGTTTGATATTCGGGAGGCATCATGCAGTTTCCAAGCAGACCTGCAAATATCATTTGTTTGTTTTTTTTTCTCTTTTTAATTCTTTATCTACATCTTTACTGGGTTATCTTGATAATTATCATCAACAGCAGAAGTGGCCGAGCGGTTCAGGCGTCTGACTAGAAATCAGATTTCCTATGGCAGCAAATGTTCTAATCCTGCCAATTGCCATCTTTTTGCCAGCTTTCATAATATTCAAGAAAAGCTCTATTTAGCGCAAAACGTACGAGAAAATCGAGTCATATCTTTTGGTTTCATACTCAGGAGGCATCATGCAGTCTCCAAGCAGACCTGAAAATATCATGTGTTTGTTTTTTTTTTTATTTCTTAATCTACATCTTTACTGGAATATCTTGATATCATCAACAGCAGTAGTGGCCGAGCGGTTTAGGCGTCTGACCAGAAATCAGATTTTCTATGGCAGCATATGTTCGAATCCTGCCGATTGCGATCTTTTTGCCAGCTTTTATAATATTCAGGAAAAGCTCTATTTACTTGGCTTTGTTACAAATATTCTATATTTCAAACAATAAAGCAATTTTGATTTGATTTGATTTGATATTTAGCGCAAAACGTACGTGAAAATCGAGTCATTACAAGAAAATCGAGTCATATCTTTTGGTTTGATACTCAGGAGGCATCATGCAGTCTCCAAGCAGTTCTAAAAATATCATTTTGTTGTTTTATTTTTCTTTTTTTATTTCTCAATCCACATCTTTACTGGGATATCTAGATATTTATCATCAACAGCAGTTGTGGCCGAGCGGTTTAGCCGTCTGACTAGAAATCAGATTTCCTATGGAAGCATATGTTCGAATCCAACCGATTGCGATCTTTTTGCCAGCTTTTATAATATTCAGGAAAAGCTCTCTTTAGCGCAAAACGTACAAGAAAATCGGGTCATATCTTTTGGTTTGATACCCAGAAGGCATCATGCAGTCTCCAAGCAGACCTGAAAATATAATTTGTTTGTTTTTTTTTTTTTTTTATTCCTTAATCTACATCTTTACTGGGTTGTCTTGATAATTATCATCAACAGCAGTTGTGGCCGAGCAGTTTAGGCGTCTGACTAGAAATCAGATTTCCTATGGAAGCATATGTTCGAATCCAGCCGATTGCGATCTTTTTGCCAGCTTTTTAATATTCAGCGAAAAACGTACGAGAAAATCGAGTCATATCTTTTGGTTTGATATCCGGGAGGCATCATGCAGTCTCCAAGCAGACCTGGAAATATCATTTTGTTGTGTTTTTTTTTCTTTTTTTATTTCTTAATCCACATCTTTACCGGGATATCTAGATATTTATCATCAACAGCAGTAGTGGCCGAGCGGTTTAGGCGTCTGACTAGAAATCAGATTTCCTATGGCAGCATATGTTCGAATCCTGCCGATTGCGATCTTTTTGAAGGCTTTTATAATATTCAGTAAAAGCTCTATTTAGCGCAAAACGTACGTGAAAATCGAGTCATTACGAGAAAATCGAGTCATATCTTTTGGTTTGATACTCAGGAGGCATCATGCAGTCTCCAAGCAGACCTGAAAATATCATTTTGTTGTTTTTTTTCCTTTTTTTATCTCTTAATCCACATCTTTACTGGGATATCTAGATATTTATCATCAACAGCAGTTGTGGCCGAGCGGTTTGGGCGTCTGACTAGAAATCAGATTTCCTATGGCAGCAAATGTTCTAATCCTGCCGATTGCCATCTTTTTGCCAGCTTTCATAATATTCAAGAAAAGCTCTATTTAGCGCAAAACGTACGAGAAAATCGAGTCATATCTTTTGGTTTGATACTCAGGAGGCATCATGCAGTCTCCAAGCAGACCTGAAAATATCATGTGTTTGTTTTTTTTCTTTTTATTTCTCAATCTACATCTTTACTGGAATATCTTGATATCATCGACAGCAGTAGTGGCCGAGCGGTTCAGGCGTCTGACTAGAAATCAGATTTCCTATGGAAGCATATGTTCCAATCCAGCCGATTGCGATCTTTTTGCCAGCTTTTATAATATTCAGGAAAAGCTCTATTTAGCGCAAAACGTACAAGAAAATCGAGTCATATCTTTTGGTTTGATACTCAGAAGGCATCATGCAGTCTCCAAGCAGACCTGAAAATATAATTTGTTTGTTTTTTTTTCTTTTTTTATTCCTTAATCTACATCTTTACTGGGTTGTCTTGATAATTATCATCAACAGCAGTTGTGGCCGAGCGGTTTAGGCGTCTGACTAGAAATCAGATTTCCTATGGAAGCATATGTTCGAATCCAGCCGATTGCGATCTTTTTGCCAGCTTTTATAATATTCAGGAAAAGCTCTATTCAGCGAAAAACGTACGAGAAAATCGAGTCATATCTTTTGGTTTGATATTCGGGAGGCATCATGCGGTCTCCAAGCAGACCTAAAAATATCATTTTGTTGTTTTTTTTTTCTTTTTTTATCTCTTGATCCACATCTTTACTGGGATATCAAGATATTTATCATCAACAGCAGTTGTGGCCGAGCAGTTTAGGCGTCTGACTAGAAATCAGATTTCCTATGGAAGCATATGTTCGAATCCAACCGATTGCGATCTTTTTGCCAGCTTTTATAATATTCAGGAAAAGCTCTCTTTAGCGCAAAACGTACAAGAAAATCGAGTCATATCTTTTGGTTTGATACCCAGAAGGCATCATGCAGTCTCCAAGCAGACCTGAAAATATAATTTGTTTGTTTTTTTTTTTTTTTTTATTCCTTAATCTACATCTTTACTGGGTTGTCTTGATAATTATCATCAACAGCAGTTGTGGCCGAGCAGTTTAGGCGTCTGGCTAGAAATCAGATTTCCTATGGAAGCATATGTTCGAATCCAGCCGATTGCGATCTTTTTGCCAGCTTTTTAATATTCAGCGAAAAACGTACGAGAAAATCGAGTCATATCTTTTGGTTTGATATTCGGGAGGCATCATGCAGTCTCCAAGCAGACCTGGAAATATCATTTTGTTGTGTTTTTTTTTCTTTTTTTATTTCTTAATCCACATCTTTACCGGGATATCTAGATATTTATCATCAACAGCAGTAGTGGCCGAGCGGTTTAGGCGTCTGACTAGAAATCAGATTTCCTATGGCAGCATATGTTCGAATCCTGCCGATTGCGATCTTTTTGAAGGCTTTTATAATATTCAGTAAAAGCTCTATTTAGCGCAAAACGTACGTGAAAATCGAGTCATTATGAGAAAATCGAGTCATATCTTTTGGTTTGATACTCAGGAGGCATCATGCAGTCTCCAAGCAGACCTGAAAATATCATTTTGTTGTTTTTTTTTCTTTTTTTATCTCTTAATCCACATCTTTACTGGGATATCTAGATATTTATCATCAACAGCAGTTGTGGCCGAGCGGTTTGGGCGTCTGACTAGAAATCAGATTTCCTATGGCAGCAAATGTTCTTATCCTGCCGATTGCCATCTTTTTGCCAGCTTTCATAATATTCAAGAAAAGCTCTATTTAGCGCAAAACGTACGAGAAAATCGAGTCATATCTTTTGGTTTGATACTCAGGAGGCATCATGCAGTCTCCAAGCAGACCTGAAAATATCATGTGTTTGTTTTTTTTCTTTTTATTTCTTAATCTACATCTTTACTGGAATATCTTGATATCATCGACAGCAGTAGTGGCCGAGCGGTTCAGGCGTCTGACTAGAAATCAGATTTCCTATGGAAGCATATGTTCGAATCCAGCCGATTGCGATCTTTTTGCCAGCTTTTATAATATTCAGGAAAAGCTCTATTCAGCGAAAAACGTACGAGAAAATCGAGTCATATCTTTTGGTTTGATATTCGGGAGGCATCATGCGGTCTCCAAGCAGACCTAAAAATATCATTTTGTTGTTTTTTTTTTCTTTTTTTATCTCTTGATCCACATCTTTACTGGGATATCAAGATATTTATCATCAACAGCAGTTGTGGCCGAGCAGTTCAGGCGTCTGACTAGAAATCAGATTTCGTATGGCAGCATATGTTCGAATCCTGCCGATTGCGATCTTTTTGCCAGCTTTTATAATATTCAGGAAAAGCTCTATTTAGCGCAAAATGTACGAGAAAATCGAGTCATATCTTTTGGTTTGATACTCAAGAGGCATCTTGCACTCTCCAAGCAGACCTGAAAATATCATTTTGTTGTGTTTTTTTTTTTTTTTTATTTCTTAATCCACATCTTTACCGGGATATCTAGATATTTATCATCAACAGCAGTAGTGGCCGAGCGGTATAGGCGTCAGACTAGAAATCAGATTTCCTATGGCAGCACTGTGGAATCACTGTGGGCAGAGAAACCTACTGTGTATAATAGGTATGGACGCCAACTCGCATCACACCATCTGGGGGAGCAGCGATATCAACAAAAGAGGTGAGTCTTTATTGGATTTTATTATAACCCATGATTTGGAGATTCTAAACAAGGGCAACAAGCCTACTTTTGCAAACCGCATACGGTCGGAAGTTATTGATGTCACTCTGTCCACCTCCCGTATTAATCCCGATATCCAGCGGTGGCGCGTATCCGATGAACAATCCCTGTCGGACCATCGGTATATACTAATGGAAATCAATAGTACTGACAAGCCGTCAGAAATGTACCGCAACCGACGCAAAACGAACTGGACTGAATACCGGGAGGAGCTGGAGGCGGGGTTGAGCGGGATCAAGGAACGTATGCGTAACAGATTTGATGTTGAGGTGGTAGCAGAACAACTACAAAACGCTATGATTTACTCATACCATCAAAGCTGTCCGCTAATCCGGCGTTCTTCATGCAAGGACACAACCTGGTGGAACGAGAAACTTGACAAGATGAAGGGGGAAACACGCAGACTCTTCAATGTGGCCAAGAAAACCGGTGAATGGGATGAATACCACCATACTCTGACGAAATACAACAAAGAAGTAAGGGAAGCTAAGAGGAACTCCTGGAGGAAGTTTTGCACTGAGGTCGTAAAAACCTCGGAAGGCGCACGCCTTCAGAGAATCCTAGCTAAAGACCCCCTTCTACCAATGGGAACACTAAAGAAACCAAATGGGGAATACACGAAAAATGGCGAAGAAACCATTGAGACACTACTCAGGGCACACTTTCCAGACTCGACCATAATCAACTCGCAACAGGGAGTCAACTCCCTATCTCCTGAGATCCTCCGGATGAGAGGATCAAGAGATGATTGGGTCATAGCCCGACAGATTGTGACACCAAATAGAATCGAATGGGCCATAAACTCATTCGAACCATACAAAGCACCTGGATGCGATGGGATAATACCGGCACACCTGCAACAGGGCGAAGCCCAACTCATATCGATGCTTTGCCAACTATTCAGAGCAAGCCTGGCAACGGGACACATACCCATGATATGGAAACTCTCACGAGTGGTCTTTATACCAAAACCCGGGAAAGATAGCTCTCAGCCCAAGGCATTCAGACCAATAAATCTCTCGTCGTTTCTACTCAAAACGATGGAGAAAGTGATTGAAAGGCACATTAGGGAGACCTCCCTAATAGAGAGGCCACTACACAAAAACCAAAACGCCTATCAACCTGGTAAATCATGTGAAACTGCTCTGCATAAACTTGTTCATAAAATAGAGCAACCAATGAACAACCAAGGAGTTGCCCTAGCTGCATTCCTGGATATAGAAGGAGCATTTGATCATACCTTCTTCGATTCAATGACCACCGCAATCAATCGGCGTGGAATCAAAGACACAGTTTGTAGGTGGACAAGAAACATGCTGAAAGGTAGGAGAATTCAAGCAACTATGCTTGACAAAACTTTAACTATAGAGGCAGCTAAAGGCTGCCCCCAGGGTGGAGTCTTGTCCCCTCTTCTCTGGAACCTAGTCGCAGATGAACTACTGGTAGAGTTAAACAGCAAAGGTTTCTACGCCCAAGGCTATGCCGATGACGTAGCAATACTTATCACTGGCAAACACACCAAGACAATATCAGAACTGATGCAGACAGCTCTGACAAATGTAGAAGATTGGTGCAGGAAGGTGAACCTGAAGGTCAATCCTGAGAAAACCTCCCTGGTCAGCTTTACGAGAAAGAGGAAGACAGCGGAATTATTCAAACCCATGTTCTTTGGACAAGAACTGCAGGTGGTAAGAGAAGTCATATACCTAGGCATCATCCTGGAAGACAAACTCACATGGAATTCACACCTACAGAAAATAGTGAATCGAGGTAAAGCCACAATAATGGCAACAAAAAGAGCGATAGGAAAGAATTGGGGCATAAATCCGCGCATGGTACACTGGCTCTACTGTACCGTGGTAAGACCCACCCTTGCTTATAGCTCTGTTGTCTGGTGGCCGAAAATCGAGCAGCGACAAGCAGCCACGGAACTTGCAAAAGTTCAGAGGCTAGCATGTCTCTGTGTAACGGGAGCCATGAAAACCACTCCAACACTTGCCATGGAGGCCATGCTTAACCTACCTCCTTTAGATATCTATATCAAAATGGAAGCAAGAATGGGAGCATATAGACTTAGCAACACCGGGAACTGGAGCCACTCAAACTCCCAAGGACACACTAAGATAACCAGCACAGTCACGAACCACTTAGTAACAATGAGGAGTGATATCATGTTGAAAAATATCAACTTTAGCACGTCTCCTGAGACCAAGCTAATATGGGAAGAGGAAACGGTGAAACAACTCTGGATGGCTGATGGGGCAATATGGTACACAGACGGCTCCAAAACAAGCCGGGGAACTGGTGCCAGAATCGTAGGTGAAAATCCAAAGTGGGAAACATGTGAACCACTCGGGATGTACGCTACAGTTTTCCAGGCAGAAGTACATGCAATAAACGTATGCGTGCAAGAAAACCTCAGGAGAGGCTACAGAGGAAGGAAAATCCTTATCCTTAGTGACAGCCAAGCCGCAATCAAAACCATCTCCTGTCGGGAAACCAAATCCAAACAAGTCATGGACTGTCAGCAAAACCTTGTCACACTGGGAGTATCTAACGATGTTACCCAGGGATAGCTGGGAACGAGCGGGCGGATCTACTAGCACGCAAAGCTGCAAACACACCACTTCTGGGTCCAGAACCTGCTATTGGTATTACAAAATCCTCTGTGAGAGGTTGGCTGAACTGTTGGTCCAAAAAACAACAGAAAGCTAGATGGTGCCAATCACCAGGTCTGAAACACAGTAAATTGATGATGGCAGACGAGATCGAATCATCATTTTCTGGAAGCCTACTGCAACTCAGCAGGAATCAGCTTAGGAAAGTAACAGGTATATTAACTGGACACTGCACTCTAAGGAAACACATGCATATCATGGGTCTTTTCAACGAGGAACCCATATGTAGGCTGTGCAACGAGGAGGAGGAAACAGCCTTCCACATTGTATTCGGATGTGAAGCGCTGGCGTACTGGAGAAGAGATAATGGGGAATTCACAACCACTCCTCGAAGGACGGACAGGGAAACAGTAGAACGAGTCATAAACGTTATTCGGGCAATGGAGCTCTTCGACTGAGAGACAGGCACAGAGAAGATACAATAAGCCCAACTAGAGGCTGCGGTGTCGGGGCCAACAGCCCGAAACTCGTAGCGCCTGTACTTCAGTAATCAGTAATCAGTAATCCTATGGCAGCATATGATCAAATCCTGCCGATTGCGATCTTTTTGTCAGCTTTTATAATATTCAGAAAAAGCTCTTTTTAGCGCGAAACGTACAAGAAAAAATCGAGTCATATCTTTTGGTTTGATACTCAAGAGGCATCATGCAGTCTCCAAGCAGACCTGCAAATATCATTTGTTTGTTTTTTTTTTTTTTTTCATTTCTTAATCCACATCTTTACTGGGATATCAAGATATTTATCATCAACAGCAGAAGTGGCCGAGCGGTTCAGGCGTCTGACTAGAAATCAGATTTCCTATGGCAGCATATGTTCGAATCCTGCCGATTGCGATCTTTTTGCCAGCTTTTATAATATTCAGGAAAAGCTCTATTTAGCGCAAAACGTACGTGAAAATCGAGTCATTACGAGAAAATCGAGTCCTATCTTTTGGTTTGATACTCAGGAGGCATCATGCAGTCTCCAAGCAGACCTGGAAATATCATTTTGTTGTTTTATTTTTCATTTTTTATTTCTTAATCCACATCTTTACTGGGATATCTAGATATTTATCAAAAACAGCAGTTGTGGCCGAGCGGTTTAGGCGTCTGACTAGAAATCAGATTTCCTATGGCAGCATATGTTCAAATCCTGCCGATTGCGATCTTTTTGCCAGCTTTCATAAAATTCAGGAAAAGCTCTATTAAGCGCAAAACGTACGTTAAAATCGAGTCATTACGAGAAAATCGAGTCATTTCTTTTGGTTTGATACTCAAGAGGCATCATGCAGTCTCCAAGCAGACCTGCAAATATCATTTGTTTGTTTTTTTTTTCTCTTTTTATTTCTTAATCCACATCTTCACTGGGATATCTAGATATTTATCATCAACAGCAGTTGTGGCCGAGCGGTTTAGGCGCCTGACTAGAAATCAGATTTCCTATGGCAGCATATGTTCGAGTCCCGCACATTGCGATCTTTATGTCAGCTTTTATAATATTCAGGAAACGCGCTATTTAGCGCAAAACGTACAAGAAAATCGAGTCATATCTTTTGGTTTGATACTCAGGAGGCATCATGCAGTCTCCAAGCAGACCTGAAAATATCATTTGTCTGTTTTTTTTTTTTTTTTCTTAATCTACATCTTTACTGGGTTATCTTGATAATTATCATCAACAGCAGTAGTGGCCAAGCGGTTTAGGCGTCTGACTAGAAATAAGATTTTCTATGGCGAAATATGTTCGAATCCTGCCGATTGCGATCTTTTTGCCAGCTTTTATAATATTTAGGAAAAGCTCTATTTAGCGCGAAACGTACGTGAAAAAATCGAAACATATCTCTTGGTTTGATACTCAGGAGGCATCATGCAGTCTCCAAGCAGACCTGAAAATATCATTTGGTTGTTTTTTTTTCTTTTTTTTCTTATTCTACATCTTTAGTGGGATATCTTGATATTTATCATCAACAGCAGTTGTGGCCGAGCGGTTTAGGCGTCTGACTAGAAATCAGATTGCCTATGGCAGCATATTTTCGAATCCTGCCGATTGCGATCTTTTTGCCAGCTTTCATAATATTCAGGAAAAGCTCAATTTAGCGCAAAACGTACGAGAAAATCGAGTCATATCTTTTGGTTTGATACCCAGAAGGCATCATACAGTCTCCAAGCAGACCTGCAAATATCATTTGTTTGTTTTTTTTTTTTTTTATTTCTTTACTGGGATATCTAGATATTTATCATCAACAGCAGTAGTGGCCGAGCGGTTTAGGCGTCTGACTAGAAATCAGATTTCCTATGGCATCAAATGTTCGAATCCTGCCGATTGCCATCTTTTTGCCAGCTTTCATAATATTCAAGAAAAGCTCTATTTAGCGCAAAACGTACGAGAAAATCGAGTCATATCTTTTGGTTTGATACTCAGGAGGCGTCATGCAGTCTCCAAGCAAACCTGCAAATATCATTTTGTTGTTTTTTTTTTCTTTCTCTACATCTTTAGTGGGATATCTTGATATTTATCATCAACAGCGGTAGTGGCCGAGCGGTTAAGGCGTCTGACTAGAAATCAGATTTCCTATGGCAGCAAATGTTCGAATCCTGCCGATTGCCATCTTTTTGCCAGCTTTCATAATATTCAAGAAAAGCTCTATTTAGCGCAAAACGTACGAGAAAATCAAGTCATATCTTTTGGTTTGATACTCAGGAGGCATCATGCAGTCTCCAAGCAGACCTGCAAATATCATTTTGTTGTTTTTTTTTCCTTTTTTATTTCTTAATCCACATCTTTACTGGGATATCTAGATATTTATCATCAACAGCAGTAGTGGCCGAGCGGTTTAGGCGTCTGACCAAAAATCAGATTTCCTATGGCAGCATATGTTCGAATCCTGCCGATTGCGATCTTTTTGCCAGCTTTTATGATATTCAGGAAAAGCTCTATTTAGCGCAAAACGTACGTGAAAATCGAGTCATTACGAGAAAATCGAGTCATATCTTTTGGTTTGATACTCAGGAGGCATCATGCAGTCTCCAAGCAGACCTGAAAATATCATTGTGTTGTTTTAATTTTCTTTTTTCATTTCTTAATCCACATCTTGACTGGGATATCTAGATATTTATCATCAACAGCAGTTGTGGCCGAGCGGTTTAGGCGACTGACTAGAAATCAGATTTCCTATGGCAGCAAATGTTCGAATCCTGCCGATTGCCATCTTTTTGCCAGCTTTCATAATATTCAAGAAAAGCTCTATTTAGCGCAAAACGTACGAGAAAATCAAGTCATATCTTTTGGTTTGATACTCAGGAGGCATCATGCAGTGTTCAAGCAGACCTGCAAATATCATTTTGTTGTTTTTTTTTTCCTTTTTTATTTCTTAATCCACATCTTTACTGGGATATCTAGATATTTATCATCAACAGCAGTAGTGGCCGAGCGGTTTAGGCGTCTGACTAGAAATCAGATTTCCTATGGCAGCATATGTTCGAATCCTGCCGATTGCGATCTTTTTGCCAGCTTTTATGATATTCAGGAAAAGCTCTATTTAGCGCAAAACGTACGTCAAAATCGAGTCATTACGAGAAAATCGAGTCATATCTTTTGGTTTGATACTCAGGAGGCATCATGCAGTCTCCAAGCAGACCTGAAAATATCATTGTGTTGTTTTAATTTTCTTTTTTCATTTCTTAATCCACATCTTGACTGGGATATCTAGATATTTATCATCAACAGCAGTTGTGGCCGAGCGGTTTAGGCGTCTGACTAGAAATCAGATTTCCTATGGCAGCATATGATCAAATCCTGCCGATTGCGATCTTTTTGCCAGCTTTTATAATATTCAGGAAAAGCTCTATTTAGCGCGAAACGTACGAGAAAAAATCGCGTCATATCTTTTGGTTTGATACTCAAGAGGCATCATGCAGTCTCCAAGCAGACCTGCAAATATCATTTGTTTGTTTTTTTTTCATTTTTTATCTCTTAATCCACATCTTTACTGGGATATCTAGATATTTATCATCAACAGCAGTTGTGGCCAAGCGGTTTAGGCGTCTGACCAGAAATCAGATTTCCTATGGCAGCAGATGATCGAATCCTGCCGATTGCGATCTTTTTGCCAGCTTTTATAATATTCAGGAAAAGCTCTATTTAGCGCAAAACGTACGAGAAATCGAGTCATATCTTTTGGTTTGATACCCAGAAGGCATCATGCAGTCTCCAAGCAGACCTGAAAATATCATTTGTTTGTTTTTTTTTTATTTTTTATTCCCTAATCTACATCTTTACTGGAACAGCAGTAGTGGCCGAGCGGTGTAGGCGTCTGACTAGAAATCAGATTTCCTATGGCAGCATATGATCGAATCCTGCCGATTGCGATCTTTTTGCCAGCTTTTATAATATTCAGGAAAAGCTCTATTTAGCGCAAAACGTACGAGAAAATCGAGTCATATCTTTTGGTTTGATACCCAGAAGGCATCATGCAGTCTCCAAGCAGACCTGAAAATATCATTTGTTTGTTTTTTTTTTATTTCCTAATCTAAATCTTTACTGGAATATCTAGATATTTATCATCAACGGCAGTTGTGGCCAAGCGCTTTAGGCGGGTATCCGAAAAACGAGGACTACCCCCTTACATCCCCAATCTGATGGTATGGTTGAGAGGATGAATAGAACCATGGGGAAGTATTTATCCAAAATGGTATCAGGACACCAGCGAGATTGGGACAGACATCTTCCGTTTCTCCTAATGGCGTACAGATCGGCGGTACACGAAACCACCGGCCAAACTCCAGCCAAGGTCCTTTTTGGAAGAGAAATGACACTGCCGTGTGACCTGACATTTGGATTAAAACCTCATGAACACCTAGCCGGAGAAGATTATGTGTCAGAGTTGAGGCGCCAGATGGACAGAATTCATAATGAGGTTCGTTCTGCTATTCAGAAAGCCAGTGACCGGATGAAATGTAGATATGACATCAAGGCTACTGAGGATGGTGGGTATCAAAAAGGTGGCCAAGTTTGGTTGTTCAATCCGAGACGTAAACGTGGACTGTCACCAAAGCTACAACAACATTGGAAAGGGCCGTACACTCTCGTTAAGAAAATCAACGACTTGATCTACCGGGTCAAGAGAGCACCGAATGGAAAACCTCGGCTTGTTCATTACAATAGATTGGCTCCACATGCTGGCACCAACGCTGTTCTGGGACAGAACAACATTTAAGAAGGAGACATTGTGGCGAACGCGCTATGTTTAATTTTAGAAAATAGGAGGTGTTGTCAGACGACAGTTGTTGTCAAGCTAGTTAATTTTTCCAAACTGTAATTCTGGTTTTTAGAAATAAAAACGTTACAATATCATTTGGTTGTTTTTTTTTTCTCTTGATCTAGATCTTTACTGGGTAATCTTGATATTTATCATCAACAGCAGTAGTGGCCGAGCGGTTTAGGCGTCTGACTATAAATCAGATTTTCTATGGCAGCAAATGTTCGTGCCGATTGCGATCTTTTCGCCAGCTTTTATAATATTTAGGAAAAGCTCTATTTAGCGCAAAACGTACGATAAAATCGAGTCATATCTTCTGGTTTGATACTCAGGAGGCATCATGCAGTCTCCAAGCAGACCTGGAAGAATCATTTTGTTGTTTTTTTTTCTTTTTTTTTTTCTTTATCGGTATCTTCACTGGGATATCTTGATATTTATCATCAACAGCAGTAGTGGCCGAGTGGTTTGGGCGTCTGACTAGAAATCAGATTTCCTATGGCAGCATATGTTCGAATCCTGCCGATTGCGATTTGTTTGCCAGCTTTCATAATATTCAGAAAACGCGCTATTTAGCGCAAAACGTACGGGAAAAGCGAGTCATATCTTTTGGTTTGATACTCAGGAGGCATCATGCAGTCTCCAAGCAGACCTGAAAATATCATTTGTTTGTTTTTTTTTTTTTTCTCTTATCTACATCTTTACTGGGTTATCATGATATTTATCATCAACAGCAGTAGTGGCCGAGCGGTTGGAGCGTCTGACTAGAAATCAGATTTCCTATGGCAGCATATGTTCGAATCCTGCCGATTGCGATCCTTTTGCCAGCTTTCATAATATTCAGGAAAAGCTCTATTTAGCGCAAAACGTACAAGAAACTCGAGTCATATCTTTTGATTTGATACTCAGGAGGCATCATGCAGTCTCTAAGCAGACCTGAAAATATCATTTTGTTGTTTTTTTTTCTTTATCGACATCTTCACTAGGATATCTTGGTATTTATCATCAACAGCAGTAGTGGCCTAGCGGTTCAGGTGTCTGACTAAAAATCAGATTTTCTATGGCCGCATATGTTCGGATCCTGCCGATTGCGATCTTTTTGCCAGCTTTTATAATATTCAGGAAACGCGCTATTGAGCAGAAACGTACGGGAAAATCGAATCATATCTTTTGGTTTGATACTCAGGAGGCATCATGCAATCTCCAAGCAGACCTGAAGATATCATTTTAATGTTTTTTTTTTCTTTTTTTTTTCTTAATCCACATCTTTACTGGGATATCTTGATATTTATCATCAACAGCAGTAGTGGCCGAGCGGTTCAGGCGTCTGACTAGAAATCAGATTTCCTTTTTCCGCATATGTTCAGATCCTGCCGATTGCGATCTTTTTGCCAGCTTTTATAATATTCAGGAAACGCGACGTACAAGAAAATCGAGTCATATCTTTGGGTTTGATACTCAGGAGGCATCATGCAGTCTCCAAGCAGACCTGAAAATATCATTTTATTGTTTTTTTTTTTTTTTTTTTCTCAATCTACATCTTCACTGGGATATCTTGATATTTATCATCAAGAGCAGTAGAAGCCGACCGGTTTAGGCGTCTGACTAGAAATCAGATTTCCTATGGCAGCATCTGCCAACCAAGCATATGAAAACAGAAATGAGAATAAAAACATGGTTTCTATTGTTTCCAGGGAGATCCCTGGAGCTACGAAAAATATAACAACATACCGTGTAAACAAACAAGATCTCGCGTGTGGTTACATCGTTCATCGTGTTAAAGTCCGTTGTTGATGATCAATGATTTAATAATCTTATTAACATTGATTTTATTCATTATTAAATTTATTTAATTATATATTTTAACATAATAAAACATAATAAAATGAACGGATAATTTTTTTCATGTCAAGTATGTTGAATACTCAAGTCCTATGCTAATCGTCTATGTATACAGGGTGTTCAAAAATTATTTTAACCCCAAACTCCGCAGGACTTTTCACTTAAAACTCCGCACGGCCATATCGCGGAAACGAATAGGAATATTTTATTTTTGTAAAAAGTAGTCAATGTATGGGGTCAAGTTAATGTTTTTCACAATTGAAAAAACTCGACGCCCACCAAGAGTTGAGCGTCGGGATGCGTCGAAAATGTTGATCGATTGCAAGGACTTTGAAATCACGCGCATGCAAAAGTACGTGTTATTTGTAAACTTTTTTGTAATTTGGTCGAACTCATTTATTTTACTAAGTTCTGAGTTATAACGGTTCATAATAAACATTGCATGATTGACAAAAAATGCGACAACGGATGCTTTTACAAGAAAGCTAATCTCAATTTTTGTAAAAAAAAGTCAATGTATCGGATCAAGTAGATATTTTCCAATGTTGGAAAAATTCGACGCCAACTTAGAGCTAAGCGTCGCGACGCGTCAAAAATATAAATCGATTGCAGGGACTTTGAAACTATACGCATACGAAAGAACATCTTATTCATGAAGTCATTTACTCGAACCCGTTCATCATACACATTTCTGAGTTATACAAGTTTATAGTAAACATTCCTTGATTGACAAAAAATGCGATTACGGATGATTTTTACAAGATTGCTATTCTCATTTTCTGTAAGAAGTGTTGAGTGTATGTCGTCAAGTAGATATTTTTCAAAGTTTTAAAAATTTGAAGCCTACAAGGAGCTATTTATAAGCGTCGCGACGCGTCAAAAATATAAATCGATTGCAGGGACTTTGAAATTACGCGCATGCGGAAGTACAAGTCATTTTTACACTTTTTTGTTATTAACTCGGACCGTTTTATCTTCATTATTCCTGATTTGAACTGGTTTAGTAAAAATTTCTTGTTTGACAAAAGATTCTTGTGAAAATCATCCGTAATTGCATTTTTTGTCAATCAAGAGATGTCTACTCTATACCGATGTAACTGAGAAAGGAGTAGAATAAATAAGTTCAAGTAAATCTCAATGAAATTTACTGATAACATGGACTTTCGCATACGCGTGAATTCAAAGTCCCTGAAACTGATTTATATTTCCGACGCTTCGCGACGCATAGCTCTTGTAGGCGTCGAATTTTTCAAACTGCGAAAAATATCTACTTGACCCCATACAGTGAACACTTTTCAAGGAAATCAAATATTTATATTCGTTTTCGAGATAGTGGCGTGCGGAGTTTCAAGTGAAAAACCCTGTTTATAAAAATAAAATCAAAAATGCTTTGGTCTTGAAGAATGCTGAATATTATATCCTGAATAATGGTTTTTTGAGGAAATTTCCGAAATGGTGAGATGCAAATATGAACACCAGCTTTAAAATTGGAATTTTTTGCCAGATAAAATGAGATTTCTCGAATAAAATCAATTCAAATATTTTTTTACACGAAATTTTGATTTCAGTATGTAAAAAAATATTATCGGGATTAAAATTTTCAGTGAGTTTTGATTAGTTTGGCTCTTGGAATTTGCCTAGAGAAATCATCATCTTGATATAACATATAACCTTGCATCTCAAAAAACGAAATCGCAACATTTTTTGACATAATATTATCATGTTAGTATATGAGTTCCTCTTCTTATTTTCTGACGTGAACCACGTGGTTAAGATATTTTGAGTTAATTTTGGGACTTCCCTTATTTAAGCTATAGGAGATAAGGATTCGCAACAAACCATTCGCTGCATGTTTTCGGCGTTTCGAGTCGATTAGGGCTCTCCAGAGAATTCGACAGCTTTTCATCAAAAGGACACAGTAAGCGATTTTAATTAAAAAATGACGACAACCGGAATATCCGACTCATCTCAAATGGAATTACCCAAAATTCTCAAACGCGCATTCCAATTACATTAACAGTTGATGGAATTATAGTGAAAAAGATTTATACTACTCACATGAGTAGAAACATTGACCTCTTTTTATTATCACTGTTTATTTAAGTGATATCAAGTTTTTATCAATTATTAAAGCTACACAGTAGCTTTTCATTACCAGTGAAATTAGCACTATCTTTGATACGCTCGTGCATCCCATAAACTACTGAACAAATCTTGTGTAAATTTATGTGTAAAATATTCTAGATATATGCATATTGAACGAAATTGCAAATATATCATGGCTGGCATTTTTCATGCCCAACAAGTAAGATATATTTGTAGCGCAATCTAATCAAAATTGCTACTTCCTGTTGCAATAATAAATCCAGCTACAGCCTTGTGTTTATTTTGTACCATCCAAGGTTTTTATTCCGAACGTAAAACATCTTGAGACTTAATCGACTTCTCCCAATAAAAATAAAGTTGGATCGTTCTTGATAAGACTTCTTTCAAAACACTGCAAAAATAGCAACATTTGTTTTATTTAGGTTTCTGATGAACACAGTACAAATCTCCGATATATTTTCTTCTTGGATTTTGCCAGATATTATTTTCGTATACAGAAAAAAGTAACAGAGCCACTGACTCTATATTTATTAATCATCTTCATAGACGGCCATTGTAGTCGCTATATAGAAATTAATGAGCCCTATCAACGGATGACCATGGCCTGGATGCTAGATACTGCGTGGTTATCGTCTTCATGATTGGGCCATTCATTGTTCTGATTATGGGATTATTTGAGGAAAATGAAAATACAACAATAAACACAACTGATGAGTGTGCAGTTGCATTAACCCTTTCTTGTGTCCTTATGTGTCCATGTCATAAGCTAACTTGTCATAAGCCACTCACTGATTACTAATCACTGATATTCAGGCGTAACGAGCTTCCGAGGTATTGTCCCTGACACCGAAGCCTCTTATGTGCCTCTTGTGTTTTTGCTGTGGCTGTCTTTCAGTCCAAGAGCTGTATTTCCTAAATAAGGTTTGTGACTCTTCCTACTGTTTCTTTGTCTGATTTTTGAGAAATGGGTGTAAATTCCCCATTATCCCTTCTCCAAAACGTCTGTGCTTTACATACAAAGACTATATGTGAGACTGTTTTCTCCTCTTCATTGGAGAACCTACATATGGGTTCATCGTTGAAGAGGCCCATGGTATGCATGTGTTTTTTTAGGTTGCATTGTCCAGCTAAAATCCCTGTTACTTTCTAAGCTAATTTTTAGTGAGTTTTAGTAGACTCTCAGTGAATGATGGTTGGATTTTGGATTTCCTTTGCCATCATTATTTTACTCTGTCTCAGTCCTGGTAATTGGCACCATCCTGCTTCCTGTTTTTTGTACGAACAGTTCACTCAGCCTTTGATAAATGATTAGGTGATTCCAAGGACAGGTTCTGGTCCCATAAATGGTGTATTTGCAGCTTTGCGTGTCAGTTGGTCCGCTCATTACCAGCTTTCCTCTTGTGTCCCGGTATCCATCCTAGAGTAACATGATTGGATGCTCCCAGAGAGTGGGAATTTTCTCCTAACAATCCCAGACTGGCTTGGATTCAGTTTTCCGACAAGAGAGGGTTTTGATTGCCGCTTGGTTATCACTCAGGATAAAAAAAATTCCTTCGTATCCTTTTCTGAGATTTTTTTCCACGTGTTTCCGCTTGAAGACAATAGCATGCTCCTCAAGTGGTTTATGAGATTTCTGCGCCTGTCCCCCGGCTTGTCTCGGAACCGTTTGTGTACAATATTGCTCCATGCGTCCTTCGAAGTTGTTCCATTGTTCCCTCTTCCAAGTTTAGCGTGTTGAAGTTGGTATTTTTCAGCATGATTGGTGATTGTGCCCTTGAAAGTTGGAGCTTTCGGTGTTGCTAAGTCTATATGGGCATGGCCTCCTCAGCAAGGGACACTACCCCCAGAGTCCCTTGCTGATCAATTTCAACTTCCAACAGTAGTTCATCCGCGATTAGGTTCAAGATAAGAGGACATATGACTCCTTCCTGGGGGCAGCCTCACGCTACCTCTATAGTCACAGTTTTGTCAAGCATAGTTGCTTGAGTCTTTTTACCTTCAGGCATGTTCTGTTTTCTCCTGCAGACTGTGTTGTTAACTGCACGCCGGTCAATTGCGGTAGTCATTGAGATTAAGGAGGTTTGATCAAATGCACCTTCTATGTCGACAAATGTGGCTAGGGAAGTTTCTTGGTTGTTCAGTGGTCGATATATTTTGTGAACTAAATCATGCAGTGCGGACTCATATGATTTGCCAGATTGGTGGGCATTTTGGTTTTTTTGAAGTGGGCCACTCTCGAAGTAAGGTTTTCACCATTTTTTCAATCGTTTTGAGTAGGAATGATCATTGGTTGGCTGAGGGAAATTTTTCCCAGGCTCAGGTATAGAGGGGACTCGCGAGTTTCAACGGCATGAGTATGTGTCCCGTTGCAAAGCTTGCCATCGGTATGAGCTGGGTTTTGCCCTGCTGCAGATGAGCCGGTATTATCCCAGTACATCCTGGTGCTTTTCATCATTTAAATGAATCTATACCCCACTCAATTCTATCATATGTCACAATTTGTCGCGATGACAGGGCTCATCCCTTGCTCCTCTCACCATGAGAATCAACGGAGATAGGGAGTTGGTTCCCAGTTGCGAGTTGATTATAGTCGAGTCTGGAGAGTGCACACTGAGTAATGTTCGATGATTTCTTCGCTAGTTCTCGTGTGGTGGATATACAAGAACTAGGGTGGAAGAAGGAGGTCTTTTGTCAGGACTCTCTGTAGGGGTGCACCTTTGTAGGTTTTTTTCGACCTCGCTGCATGACTTTCTCCAAGAGAGTCTTTTGGCAGCTCTCATTTCCTTATTATATTTAGACAGAGCCTGGTGGTATCCAAGCCATTCTCTAGTTCCTTTAGCCACAATCAAGAGTCTACGTGTCTTTCTCAATGCGTCGAGATTTTCCTTCCAACCTGCCTCTGGAGGTCTTTGCCTGGTGGACGCCGCACCAGAGGTCAGCTTTGCTGATAAGAGTGGATTATGGCGTCATGCATTCGTTTCGCCGCCACCTCAACATCAAATTCATTTTGCAGGCGTTTCTTCACGCCGCATAACTCGATCTCCAGCTAGCTGTATTTATCCCATTTTGTACTACGCGGGTTTTAGTAGGTTTGTGACGGTGTTAATACCATAATGGTGATAGGTCCTCGTCACCGCTGTATTTTTGTAACCCGTAGACGTTCAGAGGTCATTGACGTCACTCTGTCTACCTACCTTGTCAGCCATTGTATTCAGAATGTCTAAATTATAGGTTATTATATAATCCAAGTAGAAGGCGGAGTAGTAGGGAAGCAGTCAATGATACAGTTGGGCAGTTAGATGCTCAATTTATTGTCTAACTGCCCAACTGTATCATTGACTGCTTCCCTACTACTTCGCCTTCTACTTGAAACTCGGCCAGTTACTAAACCACTCACTGCATTACATAATCCAACAGGGGCTTAGCTCTTTTGTTGATATCGCTTCTCACCCAGATGGTATGATGCGAGTTTGCGTCCATACCTATTACAAACTGTGGGTTTACCATCTCACGGTGATGTGATAGTCTTTCCAGGTCCTCCGATAGGGAAGGTTGGGGTTCATCAAAGGGAAGATAAACCGAGGCTATGATAATGTCATTCTGGGTTCCCGCCTCTTGGTAGCTCAGTTGTGTTGCTACCTGATCCCAGGAACAAAGGTCTTCAATATTAACAGCCTGAACTCCGTTTTTCACGTTTATGCAGGCCCTGATATCTCCTGTGGGTTTCCCATCGTTAAAGACCGATTTTAACTGTGTTTCCTAGTTTGGTGATCCAGGGTTCTTGGATTATGCCCAGGTCTAGTGTATTCTTTGCCAAAGACCTTCAACATTGGGGGCCGGAAGGTCAGCAACACTGCGTTAGTATCAAATAGGCTCGAAGATTCCGGTTTTGCAGTTCCTTCACTGTCTGTCTTATGGCTGACAACTCTCCAGGCCTCTCCTATGTCCTATAAGCCCCACGCTCTGGGTTCTGAGGAGTTGTAAAGTTTGTAGCGGCTCCTTGACTCACGCGGATTTCGTGGGTATCCGGACAGCAGCCCTCACGATTCCCACTATCCTGTGGGTCAGACAAAGTTTTAGCAGCCTCATTGGCGCAGGTGATATAGATGACCCCTCCTCTGAAGCTGCTACGTTGTTACACTTGCACCAGAGTTTGTATCCTTGCTTTCCTTATTCTCAGTGGTGAATTTGTGGTCGGGGTTTGATGATGCCCCTGATATTGCATCGAGGTTTTGTGACGCCTCATATTTTGGAACGTCCGAAAATCCGTGCGGCCAGCGTTGACCACCCAATCGGAATCAATCTTGGGGTAACGCATCCAACCGTTTGTCACACATTGTTTTTTTGCATGTTTTCTTTAGTCTGTCTTCACAGGTCTGTCCGGCAGTTGTGAGTATCAGTAGCCCCAGAGCCACCGCCAGCATAGCCTCAAGGTTCCTAGAAGCACGCAAACCCCTCCACTACGTCCAGGTAAACATGCATTTCTTGGGGTGGCCGACGAAATCTCCGGATTTAAGAGATTCCGATTATTTTTTGTTTTTAGGCGTCGTCCTCACAAATTGAAAAAACTGAAACTGAAGATCCGTATTAGAAAGGATATTGCCGCCATTACGATCGAAATGACCACTTAAACTTCAGAAGACGCTTCTGGAAAACATCATCATGCTTATGTGATCTAAGTAGACTATTTTTTTGTAAGTGTGCTAACTTTCCCTCACTACACCTTCAAAACTGCACGGTTTGCTTCATCGTACCTTGTACTCCAGATGGTTGCTGATTGGGCTGGCTTGGTCTTGTTTGAAACTACTCTCCTTCCATGTAGTCAACCATTCATTCGCTCCTTCTTCACGCATTCTTTTGTTTCACAACCTCATTGATGTGTTCAAGAAATCGTTAAGTCATGCATGGTTCTCCTTGTTTCTCCATTCAAGCTTAGTTCTTTCTATATGTCACCACAAAGGTGATGTCTGTTAATATCTGATCCTGATATTATGTTTGTTCATATTCTTGCCACATCCATCGAGGTAAACATCTCATGCATGCGGGTTCCAAGGTTTCTCAAGAAGTGAATGCTTCTCCTGAGATGTCCGACATGTTCTGCTAGCTATCTATAAAAAACTTTCTGGAATTGCCGAGAAGTGCATTATCTTGTTTCCTGCTTTAATCCGATTATTATCAAGAACTCTGATGATTGGTTCAGGTACCAGGACTTTAAATCGTTGATTGGAAACATAGTATGAACTTGATCGTGTATTCAGCTCATTGAATGGGTTTCTGTGACAAACATTCTCACTACCCAAGTTTCCGCCCGATTTGACCTCATATTATATCCCTCCCTATTAGTGCGGATAAATCCGGTAGCAGCGGTATTGTGTTGTTCAAGCTCATGCACTGAGTGAAGTCTCCAAATTCCCAATTGACGTTCAAGATTTTGCTATTTGACGCCTCTGAATTATTAATTGTGACGGTAATTGAGTCGTTGCTTCACGTTTACCAACCGGCATTAGTTGATGATAAGAAGTGAAAATTGAGTGAGTTATAGGAAAGATAAGTTATAAGTGGGACTGACAGATTGCACCTTGTCCGAAATAGTAGTCTGTGTGACAGCTGTCAAGGTAGCTGCAGCAATGTTGTAAGCTCCGACAAAAAACTCGATTTTTGTGCTGAAAAGCTTTATTCAAACTAAAAGGGGTCTGTATGGTTGAGAAGAGTGGAAGAGAATTCATGTCCACGTGTAAGAAGGCATTGATGAACTTGTAGTGGAGAAAAGCAATTGTAGATAGATATATAGATAGATAGTCTTCATTTATTCACAACAAGCCACATCGGCGTAGAACAATGTCAAGAATTTACAGCAAACTTATTTATTTATCATTATCGTTAAGTCTTATTTGTCCATTCGGTACATCAATTCCCTATCGTCAAATAATATACCCATGAAGATAATAAAGAAAAGGCGAGAGTGAAGAAATGGATCGAGGATAGCCAAACTTTTGAAAACAACCATGCAACTAATTATCTGGATTTTAGTACTGATTTCTTTGAAAAAAGATCTATCTGTCTCTCCCCATGGACCAAAAGTTTCTACACAAAAAGGAACAAAAATATGACTAATCAATAGAATATTAGTTTTTGAAATTTCTGAAATCTTGACAGCTTCTTCTGCGTTCTTTGAATTGAGATTAATGTAAGAGGCAGCCAAGGTATCACTACAAGTTGCATCCCAAATCAAAGGTTTGCCTCTCTTCCAAGGAACCAAGGATAACCCATCTGCTCGTTTTCCATCTGTTCTACAAATTCCTGTTGGTTCTAAAGGCGGATTTCCACTAAACGGACTCGCTTGCGACTAGTTTCAGTTTCAAAAACAGAAACTGTAGTTTCGAAAACAAACTCGAAACTTGATTTCCACCAAATAAACAGAAAAGTTAGTTTGTCGCGTGTTTTGTTTTGAAGTGTTTTCTGTCGTTTCCACTACATAAACAGTTTCCATCATGCCTCCTCCAGACGATGTTTTTATAATGGCGTGCGGTTTTTTAATAATCGGCGCAGGCGGATTCATGCTCTAGACTACTCTAGAGGGTCCCCAAAACCTGCCTGTGAAAGATTTTTTCAAAAATCTCAAAAACAATAGAAAACCGTATACTGCATAAATACCGAAATGAAGAATAAATCAATAAATATACCCTGGATAGTGACAACAAACCACAACACTTTAATGAAAATGTATGATAAATTCACAAAGTCAACATACCGGAACAAAATAGAGAGCTGTTGTCGCTGACCGTTTCCACATAGCGGACTCTGTTTACAAAAAACAGACAAAACACGAAACCTTTTGATGTTTTCCGCCTGGCGACGGGACTTTTCGTTGTTGACGAAAACACGAACTCGCGACAGAGAGTCTTCAAAATGTTGCTTATTTTGACAACAAAAGTTGTTCTTTTGTCAAAATCGACACAGTTGCTGTTTTGCTGCGGTTTTGTCCGTTTGGTGGAAAACCGCCTTAGATTGCCGGGATCTTAGCGGTCACCAGAGCTCTTCCAATTATGTCATTGAGAGAACTGTGAAGTGACCACCTACCAGCGCTTTTGCGGCAAGAAAGGCCATGACGCCCGTTAGGTAAAACAGATTCGAAGCAGCAGCAGGTATGGGTCACGCACACTGGTTGCCCGGTACAAAGGGCTATAGATATTTGGAAAGTTGAATTATCCAGATGATTACCCAAAGAAGCTGAAGGTAAAGCATTAAGCCATGCTCAACTTTCTTTTTCTTGGAAAGCTAGAAGACGTGCTTTTTCTGATTTATCAATTGTTTCTGATAAGGTATTTACAATAAAAAAACTGCATAATGTTTCATCCATAGGTTTTTGTTTCGAAAAAGCATTGGGAGAATATTTTCCGTCACATAAATTTGACCAACAATTCATTGCCTCTATAAGAGAGCTATTAGGGAGAGTTATAATAGAAATTGGAAGAATCGCGTTTAAAAGGCTTTCGACATTTTTATTGTAAGAAATAAAAGCGGAAAAACCCAAGGTAGAAACATCACGTATACCTAAATCTCCGAATTTTATAGGTAATTTACGTAATGACCAAGCTTCCTCGTCAAATTTACAGTTAGTAATGTTTCCAGAAATTCTTTTTAGGAGACCATCATAAACATTCAGAAGATTTTGTTCTTCCCAACAGAGAGTACATCTTAGAAGGTGAATCATCCTCGATATGGAAAAAGAATGTTGGAGTAGAAAGAAAGCCGAATGAGATGATAGGTGCTCTAATCTTGACCAAAATCGCGTAAGAGAGGACACCCTAAGAAAGAAAGCTCAGATATAGGCACTATTTTGAGATTTGGGGAATCTTGATTGGTATTATTAATTGGAGAAATCAAAGATAACTCACATTGATCTGAGTTAATTTCCATGCCAACTCTTGAACACTCTTTATTGATAAAGATAAAATCTTTCAATACTGTGCTCTTGTCGCCACAAAGGGTACCGTCATCAAGATACCATAAGTTGAGATCACTTTTTAGAGATTTTATTATTGGATGTAAGTTGAGGGAAAAAAGGGCTGGACCCAATGTGACAAAATAGATCGATCGTTGAACGAAAGCAGGGAGGGCTCAAGATATGATTCTTTGATAACATGGTAATAATCGGGAATAACCTTTGAAACTTCAGATTAAAGGGATTGTCTAGAAATCATATTGAATGCGTTCAAAAAATCAATCTTTAAAACAAATTTTGGCTTTTGATGCTCAGTAGAAATATTAAGGTGTATAGCATGAACAGCAGCTTCTAAACCATATTTTTTACCAAAACCCAGCTGAACTGGGTGTAAATGTTCAGAAAGGGAAATTACCAGTTTGGAGCAGACTACTTTGGCAACCAACCTCCTGATGGTGCAACCTACAGCAATTGGACGAATTCTTCCATTTTTCTTTTTGAACGCACAAAGGACGGCTCCAAAAAACCGGACGAATTTCTGATGGAAGTTTCTCTTCGATGATTCTCTTGACAAATCTTGTTAATGTAAAAACAAGTGTTGATGCTGTTGTTCCCAATCCATCGTTTGTCAAATCATTGAGGTTTCAACGAATCCAAGCCGCCAGCAGAACCGGGTTTAAAACAAGATATTGCTGATTTGATGTCTTTTTCTAAAACTTCAATACTAGATGTAGGAGGAAAATCTTCGCAGTTATATTCTTTTGATGGAGGAGAAGGATGTTTTTCTTGGAGGCATCGAAATGTGGATTCGTTATTAGGTGCTAAAGTATCTTCACTGCATAATGATCTAATTGCACCTTTCATATCTCCATTTGAGAATTTTTGATTCACCTTTCTAGATAATTGTATTTCACTGTCATCAGACTTTTTCTTAACAGGACTTTTTTGAGACCTTACTGGATAATACTTGTATCTTGCCAATTGGATACATTTTGTTTCACCAAAGATGTGGGGGACTTCTTATTTGATTTTTCTGGTACCCTAAGAGTGGCGTAAGGAAAAATCAAAATGCCTATCCAAGAACTCACTGAATTTTCGTCGATGCATTTTTCAATAAGATTGGTGAACTCAGTTGCGAAAACTGACTGACTGACAAAAACTTCTTGTACTTTTTGGAATTCTTGCAAGGATCGGAGTGTTTTGCCGAAGAAGTGGAGATAATTTGAAAATGGAGTTTGCACTAACCTCAAAATTACTCTTCTGGAACTCTTCTGAACAGGTTGGAGATATTGTTCCATGCATAACCCTCAAATGTCTGTTTAATCCATTATATCCGCGAAAAAATCTACTGCAGACTGGACATTGTTTCTTCTCCTGACGATTGAGACTGTTGATTTTGGAAGATTTTGTTTTTTCTACGGTGATGTCCTGGGACATTTTAGAAAAGTTGACGTTGAAGGTTTATCTACCAATTTTGCCACATGTTTAGGTTGTCGTTTTCCATGAGCCTTTCTAAAGTGGATACCTAAACCGGTTTCATTTTTTAATAATTTGTCGCATTCGACTCACTTCAAGAGTGAGGTATTTTTAACCATCAAGATGACAACGTCAGTTACTGGACCCAAGCAATAATCTTTTTTCTTCTATATAAAACGCTAGGCCTTCTGTACTTCATCAAATCTTGAAAAAGTATTAAATAAGATAGGTGTTGAACCTTATTTTTTGAATTAAATATTCGTATTAACTTGTTAAAATTATGTAAAATGTTAGAGTAGACTTGACAGTTTTGATATTGTCAAATATCCATTCTAATTGACCTGAACCTCACTAAAAAGCCAGAGTGTGCTCTATAGTGTATATTTGAATCTTACATCAAGCTTTTGCTCATATTTTTGAGCTTCTTCAGGAATTTATTTAAAAGAATATAACCATCAAACTAAAAGTTGGCAATCGGCAGTGGAAAAAACTTACAGATAAGTCTACAACTAACTCCATACAAGGCTCTGACTAACTTGTGAAATGAAGCAATTTATGGTGATATTTTTCAGGGTTGTGTTCTCCACATTTTTGTTTCTCACGACAATCTGAAATTCGATGATATAACTTCAAACAGCAAAAGCATTCAATTGTTCTTCACATCACCTTTCAGACATTTTCTTAGCCTACATATTTCTTGTTCTTCAGACAATGAAAAATATTTGTGGTATAGCTAAACAGATCATAAAAACTAGCCCATTCTTTCACATATCCAGATAAAAATTGAAGTTCTTCATCGATTGTCTGTCCGAGTAGAATTTTTTCAACATTTGAAGTAAACAAATTTTACTCATTCTTGCAAGAATGCTGTTCGATATCTGTTCTAGCTTTATCATAAAACAAGTTACAGTTTTTTTCAAATTCCAATTTTTCTTCTTCCTCCCCAATTATTGCTAATTTTTTCTTTGCTTCAATTTCTAGGCGTAAAATTTGACTTTGAGATAGCTACTTAGTAGTATTTGAGTGCTTTGGACAGCTTTTTGGACACCCTGTATACATGATACCAGGTACCAAATCTACAAAATTTAATATGAACCAATCAATTTTTGTATTGATTTTTTTTTGTAAACCTTGTGTAAAGCAAGTTGAAGGGGAGATAAAGATATATTAAATCACCCTGCACGTATCAATACAGGGTGTGACAAATTCGAGTATATAGTATTGGTGACTCGTTAACCATGAGAGATACAACATCGGTTGAATGGAAGCAAAGTTGCGCAATTTGAATCTCAAAAAAATGCCGCTCCGAAAATTGGAAAATTCCGAGAACTTCCGGAGATATCCGGCAAAATCAGATTTTTTCGAAATCCTCCTTTCATTTCTAGAGACAATTGAAAACGAATGACACATTTGCGTGGCCACTTTTTCTGCTCTTCAAGATAGCGTGGTCAAAATTGATATTCGACGTTTCGAATTCTCGCAACCATCATCAACTTTGATACGTACCCAACTATCCTGATTCATTTTTAGGTAACTCTTCACTTCCTGGAAATAATGAGGCATCATACTCAATTATTTTTTTTGATTTTTTCTAATTTGTTTTTCAGCTGTTTTCAAGTGTGGATCTTCTTTATTCAAGTTTAAGAGGTCACAAGTTATTATTGTTACCATGACCCCGATCCTCGGGACGCGGTCTCACAGGATAAAAAACGTTTTTTGTTGATAACTCCTGTATCAAATTTCTGCATTATTTCAAAATGGCAAGTGTGACATATCTTTATTTTTAAAAAGCAAAGAGTTATTCAAAAATGAATCAAAAGTTGGTTTCGTATTTGAAAAAAAAAGGTGATGATGGTCGCGAGAATTTGAAACATCCGTCGGATATAGATTTCGACTATGCTATCATGAAGAGCAGAAAAAGTGGTCATCCGTTTCCAATTATCTCTTCAAATAAATTCAGCACAAAATAAAGAAGGATATCGATAAAAACGGTTTTTGCCGGATATCTCCGGAAGTCTTCGGAATTTCTCAAGTTTCCAAGTGGCGTTTTTTTGGAAATTCAAACTGGGCCCTCCATTTAACCGACGTTTTATCTCTCATGGTTAACGAGTTACCAATGCTGTATACTCGAATTTGTTACACCCTGTATGTGTCCAGAATAAGAATATGTACATGGGAATATCGGAAACGGTAAGAAATACAACGTCGCTCAAATGGAAGAAAAGTTGCGTATTTCTATGCCCAAAAATATTCTACATTCATTTTATTTTGAATCAATACCGTAATACAGGGTGAGAAAGGAAATTGTCCATTTTTGAAAAACCACAATATTTTGCTTATTATAGAAGCTAACGGTCTTAAAATTTCAGGATATGGGTAAAAGGATACGATGATTCTAAAAACGACATTGAAAAAATAGGCCTTCTATGTTGCGTCCAGCCGAGGTCAACTTTTGTTTTCCTTACGGGCGCCATATTGAATTTTTCCATTTCCAAAATCCGCATTAAAAATGCTTTTTCAAAATATGGCTTCCATAAGAAAAATAGACTTTACTTTGGCTGGACGCAAAATAGTAGGCCTACAATTCATTTGACACCGAATCGTCGTATCCTCTCACCCATATCCTGAAAAATTGAAAGTCTTGTCTTTTATAATAAGCAAAATATTGTGATTTTTTGAAAATATACGTTTTCCTTTTCACTCTGTGTCTATATCACGGTATCGATTCAAAATAAAACAAAGGTATTATGGTTTTGGGCATACAAATACGCTACTTTTTTTTCATTTAAGCAACGTCGTATGTCTTACCGTTTCCAATATTCCGATATAGTGCCACGTGCATCATTTTATTCTGATCAAACAGTGTATATTAATAATAATTATTGTAAAAAAAGTACTTACTAACCAATGCCTATTGTTTCGATATTATTTATATACAGATACAATATTTTGTAATAACGTGTTCGTACAAAATCGCGACCATGCATCATCAAAACAAATCCTTGAGACTCCCAATCAAAATTAGACCTTGTTGTTCCCGACAAAATCGATACATACACATAACCATCTTCTCGAACTAACAAACAACAAAACAGAAGTTACAGCACAGCAGCAGATTCAGCAGTATCGGATAACGAGCAAAAAAGGCGTATTCATAAGACAAGTGAGAAAGGGCTTTTGATGCAAAAATGTTTGTATTGAATTTCTTGAAAAACAAAGATACCTCAGGAAATAAGTTTTTATCTGAGACTATCTGAGTATAAATTAGTTTTATTATTGTTTATACAAAGTGATGATTAGCAGTTTATTTACCCACTTACGCAAGAACATCATTAGAGTCAGATGTTTATTTGGAAACCCGGTTGAAAACATTATTAAGCCTCTATACAAAAAGTTAATTTCACTAATTGGTTTTTCAATTCAGACGTACTTGTTTATATTTATAAGCAAAAATTAATTTGCGTTAATGGAAGTGCTTCCTTGAGGCCATTAGATAAGAAAATAATCGTGTAGCTCTACCCACCTTCCTTTATTATAATGGTTATTTACTTCATTTTCGAGAGATTGAAGCGAAAAGTCTATATGGTTGGGTTAATCGAAATCTAGTTACTCAAAGACACCAACTACTTCTCAACTTGACTCAAGGTAATTCCATCATTTGCTTGGGAAACGAAATATTTTTCATTAAACATGGCGTGGCGATAGTGAGTCTAAGGTCTGGGGTTTTGATCTTTGAAAACTTATTTCTCAGAACAGTTGAAAACAGTATATCAATCATCTTAACAACTATGAGATGAAATAAAAATCACCAGAATTATGGAAAATAGTGGAACTCTTTAAATGTTCTGAACAAAAACCCTTTGAACGTGGTAAATATGCGACTCGTGCTGGAAAAAAGTAACAAAAATCTTGACATTTTCAAAAAAGTAGTTGAAGCAACGCTGAAAAATGTGGAAAAAATCCAATCAAAAATTACAAATATAACGGAAAAGTCCCGAAGTAGTAGGAAAAAATAGTTCACAATGAATGACAACATTCCGTGAGATTACTAGTAAGTCAACACATAACGCTAAAGCGGTAAGAAAAATATATTTGAAAACTAGTTAAACAATTCCTCAGAGAGTGAAATGAAATGCTGAAAAAATTTTTGGAAGTAAAGGATTCATACTTCACGAGATCTGCCTGAAGCGATACCAAGTTACTTTCTGGACACTCTCCAGCAGAAGCTTCCCGCGTAAAGTATAAGGTTGGAGAGGTACTCACAATGTAACAAGAGAATAAGGGAAAATCACTAGTTCAGGAACAAGTAGAAGAACTTCTATACGTCACTGAAGGCGCAAATAAGAGGCAGTCATAAGGACGTATTGTTATGGAGGTCAATGTAAACAGGAGAGAGCTACAATTACCGGAGGAAACTAAGGAACTAGTCATTCCTTCATCACATAGGGGAAAACACCTACAGAAAAAAAAACAGTCTAGGGACTCATCATAGTACAGTTCTATCACCAGCCTACAAACTGTTCACAAGATCATCATGTCTCACAAAAGTAACCAAAAAACACATAAAAGAGCAAGGCATAATGAGCAAAAAGGATGCAGAAAGGAAACCAAACGGTATAAAAAGCAACTAATCATCGACTCCATATTGGCAGAGGTCAAGAGCTGGCTTGCTACCTTCAATCTCCTTCCTTCAACTTATCATGCAGACATGGAATCCCTTGAAATCAAGATCAAGCGAGGTATTTTTCCAGGGATTTCTCTAAATCCTCTCTGGTCCAGCGTATTCCCCGACCCACTGCCTAAGACACTGAACAAGGATACACTCTGAAGGAACAGCAAAAGACGCACAGCATATCTTATCAGCTACACGTGGATGGACTCAAACCATACGCTCCATCGCGTGTCAAGCTGAAACCACACACGAATGACGGAGGAGGATACGTATACCTAATTATTATCTTAGTTACGAACAAGCCAAGGGAATCGAAAACGCCAAAACATAAGGAAACCGAATCAAAAGAATGATTCGCAAGGGTCGAAAGACACCAGCCTCACTAGCAAGAACATTTTCAAACCCCTCATGGCTAAACCTGTGCTCACATACTCTTTTGAAGTGATATATTGGACCGACAAGAACCTCGACGGACCTCGACGACATCATGAGGAAGACAAGAACCGAGATGACATTGCACCTGAAGCAGCATGCTTAGTCAAGTCTACTCAGAATGACAATTCTCGGCGTCATTTTGTTGAGAAACTACTTCCACCAGTGAGACGTCACCTTTTCATCAAAGAGTGTGGTACCAAAGTACCAATACACTACTGACTCAGTTGTTGACACAGAAAATGCAATGGAACAAACACAGGCAGATAGTGGCAGATGAATTAGTCAAAGATAAGAACAACAAACAGTGCCTGATAACAGACATGGTCATTTCTTCTGATTATAACATCACACAGGAGGAAGCTGAAAAAATGGTAAAGCGAAAGTCACTCCAAGAGCTGAAGGCCTCATTTCGAAAGTCACCATAAATGTGATAAATGCGTTTCAGGAAAGCAGAATCTTCTACGAATGCAAAGAGCCCTGATCCTGAGTATTGTCCATATAGTACGGAAAGTAATAGCAGCACAATAATCAACACCATAGGTGCGCGGTGTACACTCGGTGTCAGAAAACCGTGATGTGGAAAACTGATCCTTAGGTCAGCCGAGTGCAGTCCAGAAATATTATGCACAATGGGGAAGTATGTGGATGATAGAATAAATTTTTTTTTCGAAATTTTGTTCCAGATTTTTTGTATACCTACTTCCAACGACAAGTTTTTGGGTTCAATGACTATGGTTCATTGGACGGCATGACATCCATTTGCATTATTGAATTGATGGTGATGGGTTTTGTGTTTTTCAATGAATTCTTGATTCGAACACAGCATACATACATATTGATAAGTGGTGGATTTCAGAAATCAACTGATGTAGTCCGAAGTATGTGTTTTTGAATTTTGAAAAAGTGTGGGATGTTGGTCAAACAGGGCCGTATCTATACAGGTGTCGAATATGGAATGATTATCAAGTTTGTTTGATCGAGTAATTTTTCTTAACTTCTAAAGCATAGTTTGCGTTTGGTGGATTTCGGATTAGTTGGACATCCCACAGATGGAAACAAAATTAAAATCACCCTTCTAGACTCTTTTGTATGCCCAAGGATAAAAATCAACCACATTCTGGAAGGTGAACACTGCATGCCTCACGATATAGCTGAGTGACCGACATGGATTCTAGTCTCAAAATTGGTCAGTTTAAAATTGATTTTGACAATCAATCAATCAATCATGCTTTATTGTCCAAAAACTACAAATAAAATGATAATCCTCATTGACAAAACTGATGGAAAACTTACTTCTAAATATCAATAAAGTGAATCTAGTAAAGCAGCTTATAAGCAATGACCACAAAGAACACAAAACACAGAGATCGTAATACAGGTCTTTTGTCAAAAATCGTGATCAAAATAAAGTAAAACGACAATTCAAGAAAAATAACCTCACACGGGGCTCTAAATCTTTTTAGATTCAAGACATTGCGTGAGGCAACTGGCAGATGGTTATTTATTTTGGGTCCCCTGCAGATCAAATGGGCCGGGAACTGTGGTGACTGTTGCTCTTAGGAAAGTGAGAAAGGTGCTTGTGGATTAAGCATACTGTTTCCGAAATAAATAAACAAAGGGAAAGTTGGTATTTTATTTGATATAAACAGAGGTCGGCAGTGAGTTCTAGGATGTACCCGACAAAGCAAACGAACAGATCTTTCCTGCAAAAACAAGGCCAACTGAAATAATCTTGGGTTGCAGCAGCCCAAAAACGGGATGCAATAGTGAAAATGAGATAGACTACCAATGCAAAATATGTCATTCTTGGGACAGATTTATACTCTGTTTAGATGCAATTCACACCGTTTAGCATCCCAACGAAAGTTTTTTGTTGAGTGCCAGGACGTGATTCTCAAATTTTAGGTTGTAGTCAAAATTTAGACTTAAAAATATGGAGGAGTCCACAGTGCACAGTGAATGCTGCAAAAACCAAACGTTAGGAAAATAGAGATTTTTGAAGGTCATCATCCGCGCCTTTGAAAGATTTTAAGAAGGCATATTGGCGTAACACCAGTCTCTGATCTTCATTTGATCTGAAGAAATCAAGTCATGGAGTTCCACTGGGTCCTTGTGACTTCAAAAGACTGTACTGTCATCGTCATCAGGAAACACCGTTAAAGAGCCAACAATATTCAGACCCATGAGATCATTCACATGAGATTTGAGTTCCTTTTTATGGTATTTTTTGAGCAGGGGACTTCTATCCATCTAACTAGGGTAAGTTTTTCACGGAATTACCTTGATAAATGCAATATTGCATCTCTTAGTCAATGAAGAGAGCTCCTATTGGTTGTGTTTTCTATTCTACCGCCGCTTCTAGCGATTACCATAAGAAAAGTCAGACCAGAGTTTGATTCTTGAATTATCATGAGGGTTGTGTTTAATGATCTACCACCGCTTTTTTTCCTAGCGTTCACAGTCTGAAACGTCAGGAGTCTGGTTCTTGTGAATAACGTGATCTAGAGATTTAATTATTAACATAATATACACAAGGCTTTTTACCACCATTGTTTGGTGATTACGTTATAGAGAGCTGTTACAGTTGGGATATAAGCATGTGGCTTGCTACATTCAGCTTTGGGTTAATAATTAAACTGGTTGAAGAAGAAAGTTATTTGTGACAGGTTATATGGCTGACCTACCACCGTGGGGCGCCTACCTTTTGTTTCATCTTGGTGATTACGGTGTAGAAAGCTACACTGATGTTTAGGAGGTGGTTGCCTATATACACTGACATTGTGTTTTTTTTTTTTTTTTTTGTTCAGGGGTAGTGTGGGGTTCTACCCACTAAACCTCTCCTCCGCATTAGGACGTCAGGGATGAGCCCTTTGTCTCAATCTCTCACTTAAGTTTAGCTTTTTGGTACCGGGTTGCCTTCCGAAGGCCTCTTGGTCACAGGGTAGGATCGCGGCAAAACTCGTCCTACCCGTGTGTCTCCGCACTAGTGGTTACGAAAAAGAAAAGAGAATAAAATAAAAAGGGGTGAAAATCTGGAGCCACTACCAGAGGTGAATACACGGTTGCGACGTGTTTGTCCTACCTCCGCTCTCGCTGCGGTGAACTCTAGACCGTTGTCCAGTTGTTTTGTGCAGCCTGAAAGGCTTGCACTCTTTTCTTGACTTCTGCGTCGACGCGAGACTCAAACGCAGCTTGGGCTCTCTTTGACCAAAAAGCGTATGCTCTTGTCTTCTCTTCCCCTTTTTTGGAGTTCGTTCTGCCCATGTACGATGGGCAGTCACGCCGGGGTGGCCTTTCACCCCGCAAACCACGCAGGACATTGTGTTCGTGGGTTGACTATCGTATTTATACTACCTGGCATTACGGTTGCCGAGCACACTTTTCAAGGAATGTGCGAGAACATTTAGGTCAAAGATATCAACAGAGGTGTACTGGACGACTGGACGAGAAAGCATATTTCCTTGGAGACCCCGATCCCCAAATCTCACTTGTTTGGACTTCTATCTATGGGTACGGTTAAAAAATATCGTTAACCAAACTACATCAATAACGAGATACTTTATCCCAGCTGCATGAAACGTTGTGGATATAGATACTCTGCTCTCCAGAGTACCAAGAAAAACATGCTGAGATTTAGGACCAGGGAAAAAGTTACTCCGAAACCTTGAAGACTCATGAGAAGGACTGTGAAAACTCATCTCGTGAATCGTTTGAAAATGACGTAATTGCTCCTGACAAAGCTTTCACTACTCAGATTGACAAACTATATCAGAGAAACCAATATTTGACAAGTGAGATTGTCAATCTCTCAAAGTCCGAGTCTGATCTGACTTCTGTTATCCAGACAAATAACGAAAATCTTATGAACTTGAATAAGAGAGCTTAAAGAGTTAGAACAGCTAAACCTAAGTGTTCTCACCACAGTCTGTACTCTAGAACATGAGAACAAGTTATACGCTTGAATATCCAAAACCTTCATAAAGTCTGTGCTAAAGATCCTGCTAACCCTAAGAAAAAACAGAGTACGTTGATATTGATAGATACCCAGCCTTAAATAGCAACAATCCACAGAAAGCTGGGGATAGTACTGAATCAATGTGGAAATGGCCAAGCAAGACAACTACCCTCACAGAGTCCTGCTGGTGGGCAACCACACAGTTAAGTAACTGGAAAGATCACTTCGTCAGTCATAAAACCAGATCCCTCATGTTGCAGTATCATTGAGAGTATTGATAGATTGGCTTCCTACTTTGGATAGAATGACTGTGCCCTGGAGGTAATGACTTAGATGTGGGAAAATTTCCCAATATTAGACAGATAAGCTCTGAAATATTCGATTGTTCGAACAGGAATATGCTCTTTCTATCCTGTACATCTTTCAGTAAAAAATTCGCAGATCACGTGAACAAATTCAATAAAAAGTTTGATGAATTTCTGCAATGAGTAGACAGACAATCAAAACACGCGTTTTTTTGTGATACTTGCGACAGTCACAACAATAAGAGCATCTCCAAAGCATTATACCAACATATGATAAATTAAAAAAATGCTTTTTCCTTGATACACATCGATCCGATAGTATTGCAATCCTGGTACGTCAAGACTTTTTGCAAAATTTTGTGTTTGAGAAAGTAGTCATACTTGATGAACGGTGCAGTGAAAAACGTTTTGAGATATCTGCAATGCGCTGCAAGAAAGTCAATTTGCTTATTATATATGTATAGGTCCCTTGCAGTAATGTGACTGATTTTTTGGCCAAATTAGAGTTAGCGCTTGCCAAAATACTCGAAAATTGCCTACTGATTCTAGCGGGAGATTTTGATATCAACTACTTGAAGTTTTCCACCAATACAATTAACCTCGGAGGATTGATTGGTCAGCATAGATTGAACATGCATGTCCAGAGCTCAACCAGAATTACCTCAAGGAAAAGTACAATGATTGGCCATGTTTACACAAGTTTTAGCATGGATACTCAATTGCAGAACACTACAGTATGTTCACCACTCTCAGACCACGAAGCAGTTTTCTGCACTTTCAAAATGAATAAGACTAATTTCATCACCAGACGAAAAAGAGGTCGACCATTCACAATTCAAGGTTACGAAAAGTTCTTAAATCTGTGATGCTCAGAAAACTGGAATACAGTTCTAGGACTTCTAGGAGGCAATTACTGACTTTCCCATCAGGACCATTAAAAAAAATCTAGAAAACCGTGGATCACAAACGAACTATACGCATTTCTTCCAAAAATCTTAGATGTTTGTTACATTAGGAAATATCATCTCCAGAACATATATTCTTCCAAACATACTACAAGAAGTACAGGGAAGAAGAGCGGAACAACTATATTTCTCAAACAGGATAAGGCTTTCTGGCAACAAACAGAGGAAAACATGGAAAACTGTCAATGAACCGCGAGGAAAGCAAAATAAATTGGGAAACACCACAGCTTTCAGGGATAAGGATAATAAAGAACCAGTCATACCTCCAGATGAGATGAAAAATTACTATACTACATTAGCAAGGAATATGAACTCATGTGTTGCAGTGGACAACTTTCTTCCAAGAGAAGCACTCCTTGCATCATTCTTCTCCTCTCCAACAACCCCCGAAGAACTCGCTGAGATAATTTCTGGAATCAAGGCAGATAAGGCGCCGGGATGCGATGACATATAAGCGGAACTTATTTATATATATACTCTCAGATAATGCGGTGAATGTTTAGTTCGAACCACTCAATGACTCATCCGAGAATGGATATTTTCCTTCTTGTTTGAAGTTAGCCAACATTATCCCCATATATAAAGAAGGTAATGCTTCAAACTATAGACCTATTGCACTTGTACCGATTATTTCAAAAATAATTGAGAAATTTGCCAAGAAAGAGTTTCTCAATTTCTTGGTAAAACACAAGATATTGATACCTGAGCAGTATGGATTTTAAGAAGTTGGGGGCATGACGCTATTTTTGAATTTATCGAGGACTTATACTTGCGCATTAATCATGGTGAAGTCACTGCTGCTTGTGACTTATCAAAGGCTGTCTGTGTGAATAATAGCATACTGATGATGAAGTTGCAGATCTATGGATTTAGGGGCAATGTGCGGAAATGGATCGAATCCTACTTGATAGGAAGAATGCAAGCTGTGATTCTTGATGGCATCATATCCCAACCCCAGAGTATCCCAAATGGCGTTCCATAAGGATCCGTCTCAGGTCCATTGTTGTTTCTTCTTCACATTAACGACCTAGTGGAATTCAAGATATCTGGGCGGTTTACCATTTTTTTCGATGATGCTACGATTCTCTGGAGTGGAAGGAATTCAGATGAAATCCAGAGTATGGTGAATGCAGATCTCAAATCTGTCAAAGATTGGTGTGATGCGAATAAACTTTGTTTAGGTCTGAGCAAAACAAATGTGGTGTCATTTAGATGAAGTTTGAACAATGTATGTAAGCAGGATCAACCTGTGGATGTGGCACAACAATGTAAGTTCTCAGGATTGTACATTGATAGCAGGTTCAAGTTTAACCAGCACGTGGACAGTGGATTTCTGGAATATTTTTCAAGTTGCTATGTTGTCAATATATCAACGGAACTGGGTAGGGTAGTGGCCAGAAATGCCTATTTTGCCTTGACGGCATCTGTTTTTGGGGAACTTGTTCCAAAACCCTGATAACCCGTCTGTTTAAGGTTCGGATAAAGCTGTTAGATATATATGTCAAATAAAGCAGAGGAAATCTTGCAAGAACTATTTTGTGAGTGAGAATATCCTTGTTGATGAAAAATGTAGTTGAGAGATTGTAAATGTCATGACCGTATCACTCTGTTGATGAATATCTGGGTGATACTTTTTAATAATGTTCTTTTGCCACTGTTATTTTTCTACTGTTTTTGTAGGCTTGTCTTGATTATTGTATCCACTTTTCTATGTTTTTATTTAAGTCTGTTATATTTTTTTAACAGCTTCGTCAATGAGTTTTTCTTTAACTTTGGACAATAAAGCATTTTTGGTTGATTTATTGAAAGAGAAAGCGACAAAGGCCGTTGAAGAGGAAGTCGCAAACCGACGAAGCCGAAAACGTCGATGCCAAAGACGAATCTGAGAAAAACACCGACGAGGAATTCTCTGACGAATGTTTCACCAAGAGGAAATCCACCGGTGATGTAACTGACGGTAAAAAGAAAAAAGTAGAGCTCGTGTGTTACCCGGTATTTTTAGAATTCGAGTCTGTTAGTTCAAACTGTTAGAATATATTATGTGTATGATGGGTTAGGATGTTCGGTTCTCCTCCTGCAGCTACTAGCCACCAAACATCTATACTGTGCCTATACATGTACAAGCGGAGTTGGCGCAACTGCACATGAATGTGCGTATGATCCATCATAACAGACCTATGCAAACCTGGATTTGAAGAAGAACATTTCCAACTTTTGAACGATGATGTAACTGATTTTACCCACTCGCGTGCAAGAAAGTGTTCTTTACAGCACTCATTTGCGTGTGGTAAGTAGCACTTTACAGCGTAATGTACGGTAAAGTAGAATACATAATTGTTTTTCTATAGCTACCACCAATGTCTCTAGATACCTCTGGTTAGCACCTTGTCATACAGAATATAAATGACATTTTTTTGGTGGTTACGCTGACTGAATTATGGAGAGGTCAATTTCCATGTTAATGAAAATGTCGGGAGGGCACGGGCGGTGGAACATTTCAACTTATAGGTAAAATGTTCACCGTAACACATGTGGCAAGTGCCCTCATTTTCCGCAGTCGTTAGGTAAATGATCATGTTGGATTTTGAATTTCATTATTATTATTGTAATTTTTGAATGTAGGTTGACCAAGGTGTTGACTGGTAATTGTCATTATTTTTTGAATAATTGTCAGTTTTTTTGAATAGACAGATATTGATTTATAGCAATATAGCAGAATATAGTTCATATCAAATAGTTAAATATATAGAAATTACATTGCTGGTCCTTTTAACGAAGAACTATCGACACCTGTGGATACAGTCACTGAATAATGGATAAACCCGAGGATGAACCCCAGAAAAATATTGAAGAAGAATACAGCAAGAATAGCATAATAGTCACGCCAGACGATGAAGAAGGCTTTAAAGGATTCACAAATGAAGAAATTAGAGGACATAAAATGATGGATAGAAAAGAAAAATCTCAAAAATCAGCTACTACCAATAAAAAGAGCATGATTACTACAAAGACGCTATCTCAGAATCAAATTTTACGCCTAGAAATTGACGCGAAGAAGAAATTAGCAGACATTGAGGAGAAAACAGCAGAATTGGAAAAACAGAAATTAAGAAGAGAGAAAGAAATAGTAGAAATGGAGTTGCAACTACAATTATCAAAGAGCACCTGTAGTCAGAGCCTAGCAGATAGTAGGAAAGAAGATTTTCCAAGTTTTGAGGATGACTTAAAAGTAGAAAACATCCATAAGGTAAATAGTTGGATAGAGAAAAATGATGATCATTTCAAAGAAAATATTAATTTGTCTTATGATAATACTAAAACAAATATTGAAGAGCATCTTTGCAAGAATGGGCAAAGTTTATTAACTTCAAATGTTGAAAAAATCCTACTTAGACAGACAATCGATAAAGAACTCCAATTTTTCTCTGGAAATGTGAAAGAATGGGCAAGTTTTTATAATCAGTATAGCTATACAACAAATATTTTACAACTATCTGAAGAAGAAAATATATGTAGGCTCAGGAAATGTCTAAAAGGGGATGCCCGTAGATCTGTAGAGGGATTATTGATTTCCAGCTTGGTAAAAGCATCAGATGTCATCGAAACTTTGAAAAATAAATATGGTAGACCTGATGTCATAGTGAAAAATTTGATTTATGAAGTCAGAAATACCCCTGTCGTCCGAAATAATGATTTTCCAAGCCTTACATATTTCGCGGAAACTGTGTCTAATTTGGTATTAACTTTGGATTCTTTGAAAATGGAAAGATATCTTTATTGTCCTCAATTGATGGACGATTTAGTACAAAAACTCCCTTACAGTCTACAAATGTCATGGGGAGAGAAAATCGCCAAAAATCCTGAAAATTATTCACTAAAAGATTTTAAATCGTGGATAAATACCAAAGCTACTGCCGCAAGTTACGTACAATCAACATCAACCCAAAAGTTTAATCAACCATTCAAAAGAACAATGGTGATGACCAATAGTAGGAAAAATGAGAAACCTTTCCTGAAATGTCTACTTTGCAAGCAGGACCACAACATTGGAGTCTGCAAGAAATTTATTGAGAAGAACATTCAGGAAAAATGGAACTTTGTGAAGAACAATAGAATATGCTTTTGCTGTTTGAAGTCATACCATCGAATTTCAGATTGTCGTAAGAAACAGAAATGTGGAGAACTCAACTGTGAAAAATATCACCATAAATTGCTTCATTTCACAAGTCAGTCAGAACAACAAGAATCACAACCTGAAGATCGAAATGCAGAAACATATGGACAACTATCTGACAGTAATGATGGCGTTCCTCATATTATAGCTCATACGTCTTCTCATAGATACCATGATATTTTACTGAAAATAACCCCAGTCATTTTGAAAACCAACGATACAGAAATTGAAGTTTATGCACTATTTGACGAAGGGTCAACAATTAGTATATTGGACGAATCACTCGCGAACGAACTAAATTTGCCTGGAGAAGAAACTAACCTGAATCTACGATGGACAGATAAGACGATTTCGAAACACGTACGAACAAGGACAGTCAGTTTTGAGACCTCTGACATTCAGAAAAATGAATTTTATAAGATGACTAACATTTATACCATCAAAGACCTAGACCTTCCAGTACAAAAAGTTAACGCCAACCGTTTGAGAAGTAAGTGGATGCATTTGAGAGATATAAATTTTCCAAACGTAGAAAACATTCAACCAAAATTGCTCATCGGACAGGACTACTGGCAGCTGATAACATCAAGAAAGGTTATTGAAGGACCCAAGAACTCACCGGCTTTGTCATATACAAAATTGGGATGGGTTGTACATGGGAGTGCCAGACAATTTCGAGATCGAATTGATGACAACTTTACTCTTCTTATAAGACGAGAAGACCCAAATGAAGATTTGAAGGATTTAGTGAAATATTTCTTTTCAATCGAGTCACTTGGAGTGAAAATTCAAACTAGGGAGAATATAGCCACTGATAATGAGCAAGCTGAAAATTTAATAAAAACAATATCAAGACGGAAAGATAATCGATGGGAGACTGGATTACTTTGGAAAAATGGTGATGAAAAACTACCTGAAAGTAAAGATGTAGCAATCCAGAGATTCAAATTTATAGAAAAAAAGATGAATCTAGACAACGAATTTAAACAAGCATATACCAAGAAAATAACAGAATATAAGGAGAAGAATTACATTAGAAAATTGTCCTTCGAAGAATTAGAAAAGACCTACTAGAAAATTTGGTACCTACCACACTTCGGAGTTATCAATGCCAACAAACCTGGGAAAATGAGATTCGTTATGGACGCAGCCTCAAAAAGTAATGGAAAATGCCTCAACGATTTCTTATTGAAAGGTCCCGATTTATATAATTCTTTAGTTGGAATATTGTTCAAATTTCGAGAAAAATCAATAGCCTTCTCAGCCGACATCCGAGAAATGTTTCATATGGTTTTGATAAATGAAGAGGATCAACACGCCCAAAGAGTTTTATGGAGAGATACCCCTAATGATGACTTTGAAGTCTATGTCATGCAAGTATTGATTTTTGGAGCAGTGTCGTCTCCTTTTAGTGCACAGTACATCAAAAACTTGAATGCTTTAGAATTCTCAGAAATGTACCCAGAAGCTGTTGAAGCTATTCTACAACGCCATTACATGGATGATTACTTGGAGAGTTGTGAAAATCCTGGAAAAGCCATTAAACTAATTCAAGACGTAATATCAATTCATAAACAAGGAGGATTTGATTTACGTGGATGGGTTTGTAATTCCGAAGAAGTTTACCATGAAATTCCTGAAGATTTAAGAAGTACCGAAAAGTATATTGACAACGCCGAACAACCTCACAGAATCTTAGGACTGAAATGGCAGCCCAGAGAAGACGTATTAAGTTTCCCTTCAAGTTTGGAGAAAATTGATGCTGAAATTATATCTGGGCAAAGAATTCCCACCAAGAGAGAGATGCTCAAAGTGATTATGTCGCTTTTTGACCCTTTGGGATTATTAGGAAATCACATTGTAAAAGCCAAAATTTTGATGCAAGACGTTTGGAAGAGCGGTTTAGGATGGGACAGCAAAATTTCTGAGGTGCAGTTCAAAAAATGGAGAAAATGGATAAAAGGTTTAGAACAAATCAAGACCTTGAAAATTCAAAGATGCTACGACTACGAAATTACTGAAGATACCAATTTAGAACTACATTTGTTCTGTGATGCTAGTGCTGAAGCTATAGCCACCGCATCATATTTTAGAATTGAAAATAAAGGAAAAGTAAATGTATGCCTGATAATGTCGAAGAATCAAGTAAGCCCTTTGAAACCACTAACAATACCGAGACTCGAGCTCCAAGCAGCAGTTATGGCTAGTCGTTTAGCTAAAACGATTGAAAAGGAACATCGACTACAAATTAGGAGAACTATTTTTTGGTCTGACTCGACTACTGTACTTACCTGGATTAATTGAGATACAAAGAAGCTTCCATCATTTATCAGAAACAGAGTAGGAGAAATCTTGGAAAACTCGAACTTATCGCAATGGAGATGGGTTCCTTCCAAATCAAATGTTGCAGATGATGCTACTAGGAGCGAAATTGAACCGGAATTATTTAAAGAAAGCAGATGGTTTGTTGGACCAGATTATTTATATTTACCCTCTTACTTTTGGCCAACTGTGGGTTTGACTCTTCAAAACGATATTAAACCAAAAGAAGACTTTACAGAAACTGTTTTGGTAAACGTCAAAATAGATGATCAAGAAAATAAGAGATCTTTACCAGACGCCAAGAATTTTCCAAGATTTGCCCAATTAATTTGACAGAAGTCCCACAGGATGATGTTTTTCAATGATTTTAAGTGGGGAGAAATGTTGGATTTTGAATTTCATTATTATTATTGTAATTTTTGAATGTAGGTTGACCAAGGTGTTGACTGGTAATTGTCATTATTTTTTGAATAATTGTCAGTTTTTTTGAATAGACAGATATTGATTTATAGCAATATAGCAAAATATAGTTCATATCAAATAGTTAAATATATAGAAATTACAGATCACATTTATGACAACCAAAAAGACATGAAACAGCGAAACGGATATCACGAACAAGGAAAAACTTGTTAAGGCCGTACCTGTAGAATGGATTGAGAAATTGTTTTTGATTTTAATTTACGTTTGAATAAAACCTTGACCTTGTCAAATACTACATTCTAACTCGACAATAATAAAGAAGGTTACTCAATTCTCTTTTATTTTTTATGTCAGATGCGTTCATATCATGGCCAACACTCCAACAGAATGAAGCTGAGCTCGGGGAAATCAGTTCATTGATAATTAGTTTGTTGCAAATAAGTCCTGACGTTTCTTGGAAGATACTTTTAGTCCACAGGTGACCTGAGACACGGTTTTAGCTACTATTGCCGTGAAATTGTCTTAATATCTCCCATTTGACCGAAAGTGATTTTTTTTCTCATCCTCATTTCTTTCCAAATAAACACTTTTTCTTTTATCAAAACAAAATCTTATCATTTTCTCTTCGGGAAAGGTTTTTCTCCAGTCATGCAATAATTTGATTGCCCGTAAGCTATGGAATAATAATCCCTTTCATCACAAGCAATCTTGGCAGACTAAGCTTTTTGACCCACATAGAAAGTATCCGGGGCAAAATTAATCAACTGAATGAAGTAAAGCAAATTGAATCTGCTCTGTTTACACAAATGAAATGAAGCTGCAAAGAAAAACACTGTTATATTCTTTCCATTACTCTCGTGGATGATTCAAACAAAAATTTATATAAAAAAACTGCGGAGAGAAACGGATGAAAGGGTATAATCGATGACATACCAGCATACATCAAAAACAAATGTGGTTTCGGCTGACACCTAGCATACAAAAATGCGATCGCGTATAGCATCATGAAATAGAAACAGAATAGAGGTGAGAGGTAATTGCCGATTGGTGTCAGTCGTCCGAACATGTAAGTTATCAAATAATCTATGCTTCCGTCTGCATGGTCTGCACTGAGTCAGGCAAACACAAACAAGAAAACATCTCATTATGTGAAGATCTGAGGTACAAGGGTTGGGCCACTGCAATTTTAGTGGAGCTTTGACGAGACGTCATAGTGACAAGTGTCATATTTTGAAATAATTCACCCACTGGCTAGCCGCCATGGGCTATTGTGAATTCCAGTATAGGTAATAATGTCATTTAAGTCAGTGAAACGATGCTATAAATGGCAAGTAATTTAGACAATAATATAGGAACTAAGTTTCGAATAGTAAAGTCAATTCAGTACTCCAATAAAATAAGATAACAACTATGTTGATTGGAAAAATCTCAAGCAATATTCAAGAGGTCCTGATCCCTTACGAAATGTGGGGGTTACTGTGAGTCGTTGATCAAATGTTTCCAAGATTCCCGGTCCTGAGCCTGGTCTACCAATTCGTGGAACGATGTTTGTGATGTCGATCGGCCTCGTGGTCGTTTGCCTGGCACTTTTCCCTAAATAACCAGTTTTTCCATATAGTCATGCATCATCCCTTCTCATAATGTGCTCAAAGAATCCAACCAAGCGGTTTTGCATAGGTGTGAATATTCTCTGTTGGATCCCAGGTTCTCTAAAATAGATATGTTGGTGCGGTGTGCAGTCCAAGGAATTGTATAAGCATCTGAAGACAACAATACATTTCTGAAGCGTCTATTCTCTTTCTGTCTTTCCATTCAAGATTCACAACCATACATTATTATAGAAAACACAAGGCAGAGAACTAGTCCAATTTTCTAATGTTTCGATATATGCCTGTCTTTCCATATTCTGGTTAACTTTCTCATTGCGACTTTTGTCATTTCACACCTTCTGTGATACAGAACTATGGCACCGTTTCGTACATGTATAAATAATAGAGTATGGATTTTGTCACGTGTCAAAGTGAAAGAATTACTATGGCGTCTTAATTGATATAATATTCACGTAGTATTTTATTGCTTATTGGAAGAAAATGTAACTGCGAGAGAAACTTTTCTGTATAATATTGGGAAGATACTTGCAGAAAATTGATGCGCGCTAATTACATATCCATTTCGATACATTATTACCAGAGTTTGCGAAACATAACCTTGAATCCAAAATAACTATAATAGCCTAGGAATGTTATAAACAAACTTGCCAGTGGTTGTAGTCATCTTTGAATATGTTAATATCCTCAAGAGAAGTCAGAAATTCAATGAAATTCGGACATAACACATTGTTTTTTTAGATGCTGATATTGAACCATGGCCGCTCCCATATTTTTTGTACCTATAAGTTAAGTTTCCGACCTTCATGACATTATTCCTCAACTTGACTAGATATCGACCTTTGTTAGAACCTGATAGACTGTTAGCGAAAGAGACAGAATTGTGGTGATACTTTAGTAATATTTCACATGAATTCACAAGAAATAAAAGTCTTGTCCTTGAAGGTGACTTTCTGGTTGTTTTCGAGTAATTTTAGACTTATTCTCACTGTATACATGTCATGATTGTACAGGGTGTCTATTTAAGAATGGCAAGGTGCCAGATCTCAGAAACTAGGCATCCGAGAGACTTGCGGAAAAAAAATTAATGGGTAATATGGAATAGAGAAAATGCTGGAAATATATCAGAAGTTTCCAAGATCGCCACAAGATGGGGTAACGGTGCTATCAAAACACAAAATCGCTGTTTTTTCGTTATTTTTAAATGCAAACAGATACAAATGAGTACCGCTATGGATTCCTTGAGAGATTTTCTTCAAATTTGTTTTTTTGATTTTTTTTCCTAACATGTCAAATAAGACAGGTATCAGCTGTCAAACCTTACAACGCAAGAATGCTCATAATTTTGAAACAACCCAACCGATTGACGCGATCTTGGTCTCATATGAAAAAGCATGATCTGCACTCCAAAAAACTTTTTTGGTTGTGAATTTTTGACCTTCGCCGTCGCCGCTAGATGGCGTTAACTGAAATGGTAGCATGTTTTTGAGTTTTTTCCAAAAAAATCAAATGTAATGGTATATTTGTTTTTATATATTTTAAAAGGGGATACATTTTCCTATAAAAAAAAACAAAAAAAAAAAACAAAAAAACAAATTTGAAGGAAATCTCTCAAGGAATCCATAGCGGTACTCATTTGTATTTGTTTGTATTTAAAAATCACGAAAAAACAGCGATTTTGTGTTTTGATAGCACCGTTACGCCATCTTGTGGCGATCTTGGAAACGTCTGATATATTTCCAGCATTTTCTCTATTCCATATTACCGGGTAATTTTTTTTCCGCAAGTCTCTCGGATGCCTAGTTTCTGAGATCTGGCACCTTGCCATTCTTAAATAGACACCCTGTACAAGAGACAATGCATGTTATTTTTTTTTTTCTGGTCTTTAGTCCTCAGATTGTTTTTCGGGACATCAGGTGAATATTTCAAATAATTTGGCCACCCCATTAATTTGAGCGTTTAAGGTCATTCATATAGTTCAACGACCTTGGTTATAACCCAACAGACAGAGGTAGCGATAAAGACAGAATGTTCGTATACTTTATATATGTCGTCGTTGTGTATGACTCAATTTATGTTCATTTTTAGTAACCTGTAACTATACTGAATAACTTACAGGAAAATTATCTTATAGAACTTTATTTATGTCATGAATAAGATATAGTTGCCTCGAGCTGAATAACTAATAGCTGTTTATGACATTGAAGTTAAATTTCAAGGTAAGAGGAGGTAGTTTTATACCAATTCAAGACATTTTTCTTTTCTTCTGGTCAAGAGTTCTTGAATTGTTTGTTGGCATAGATTACACCCTTAAAGTGAGGCCAATTTTTCCCGACTCACCTATAAATAAAAACACCGAATCCAACAAGCTAACGAGTGTTATGTGCCTATCAAATTTGAAGGAATATTTTCTATTAGATTCAGCTGTCTCCCAAAAACATCATTATTAGTCGAAAATTTGGAGTGCAGAGTCATCTTGCTGACTGCTGCAATCAATTTTATTAGGGAAAATACGTGAAAAGGACATTTTACAACAAAAAAATCACAAGGACAATAATCTGTTCAAAAAAATGTTGATTTTTCCGATATTCAAGTAGCTTGCAACCAACGCACCTAGAATATATTTCAATGGAAACAGCAACTACGAATGCTCCCAGCACTCAACACATCGACGTCACGCGTCATTAAGTTAGAGTTCCAGATCATAAAATTATCCACAACAGCAAAAACAAGCAATGGTTGTCAATAAAGTGCTTCACAGGAGTTGAGTATATTTTTCAAGAAATATGGTAACCGATCTCTTTCTAGATAATGGGCAGAATCCGAAAGCAGAAAAGAGCTTCGACTTCCGGTTTACCTATGTAATGTCCATGTACTCTACTCTTTCACTATATCTGAGGTGAGGTTCAGCGGTGGCAAACGATGTATTTCATTAGTATTTATTTATCAATATTCCACTTACATCCCTAACTCTTGTGGAGCAGTATATTTACGGCTTCTGTAGATCGCAATCATTTTTTAGTTTGTTGTTATGTTCTAAAAGACAAATGCAAATTATCCTTCCTCAGCAAACCATTTGTCCATGTCGTAACAAAAGATGTGTTTGGGACTAAATATTTCAGTTGGTATATTCCCCCTTAAATTTCCATAAAAAAACTGTGGTATAATAACTAGAACTTATGGTAAGAGTTTTGAGCTATCATTTCTTTTTTCTTTGAGACATTCATTCTGATTTGCAGGCTCTAAATAATGTTCAAGTCTAGCTCATTTATACTTCTCATGGAGTGCCAAATTCATTCATCATATAACATCAACATACCATTTAATTGTCAAGTGCTGGATGGGAGGATGAGTTTTGATATCTCTACATTACCAATTCAATGCAAAGCTCTGATTCCACAGTATTTCATGTGAACTACCACTCCATATGTCGGTTCTCAGATCCAACAACATCGTCGCCGTTGAATAATAACGGTTGTATTTGTTACGAAAAGCAAACTCCGACTTTGAATATTTCAAATGCTATTTTAAACGAGCGTCCTCTATAAATTTCCATTTGTATTAAAATATCCAATCAGATGTACATCAGTTTCTAAATGTTTTCTAAACAAGGCAGTATATTGGCCAGTGATATTCACATGTTTTATGTTCATTTTTCGGATGTGAATCCGCCCATCGTTTTCGGAAAGGATTTCGAAATAGTCTATCCACAAAAGGTTGTGCTTTGCTTCTTGGTCAGGCAAAATTAAATATTGGTTCATCAAAGTTTTGAAAAATATTTGATAAACTTTATAAAAAATTCCGCCCACGTAAAGAATAATTAGATTGGTTATTGAAATTTATTATTAGTGGTTGGTATCATTATTTTTTATTCAATTACTTATCCCACCCAAATCGATGAAGATATTTTCTTTTGTATATAGTTATTTCCCAATATTTACTTCCCCAAGTAGCAATTAAGTGAAATAAACTGATATCTCAACTTCGACTTAGTCCCAGCAAACCTGCCATGACGGCAATGTAATTTTATAGTAATGGCATTGCCTGCAATGCTCATTGGCAACGTACAGGCAGTTATCACCTGAAGAGTATCAATTTGGCATGCTTGCCGTCATTCGGCCGCAAGGAATGAAAAAATAACACCACCAATTCAGTGCATTATATTTATTGGCAATAAAAAATAACTAAAACGAATGCCATTCATCGTGTTTTCATGTTTGTGCGTCCACGTATGCTAGGCTTTCAAAGACAACGTGAAATGGTTGACTGGAGGTGGATTGGCCTTGACTGAGTCTGCAAAAAAAATTGAGATTTTCAAGTGCTTAGTTGGACTTGACCCTTCTTTTGTAGCATGCATGTAGCTTTTTGGGTTCTTTCCCCAACAAGTTTCAGAACGTAATCAGATTCACGAATAACCTCCTGTACTATGTGAATGCATTTGTTTCAATTCAATCCGTACTTATTCTTGTTCTAACACCCACTGCACGAATAAACAAGTCATCGAACTTTGAAACGAACGGAAACTGGTATCTGCGTCTGCGCATTTGCATATGTCAATTGTAAACAGAAAATATTGGCAGCGATTCGGTCTAAAAGTATCAACCCAGTTCATTTAATGGATGAAATACAACTTATAGTTTCATATTCACTCATTGATTGATAAAAAAGCTTCACATGTAGAACACCAGCTAATATGTGATTGAACATTGCTGTATGCAAGGCTATTAAAAGGCATTGGCTATTGCATATAAAAAATGTAGCTTGGATTAAGAGGCATCTTGAAAATTTGACATTGGCCTTTTTAGAGGTAATGTGCCAATACCTTTTTTTCATTGGGCAAACAATGCATGTTTGCAGTTGTTAATATTTTGCAAATAATGCACACGCAAAAAATTTGCCATCATGATGCCAACGATGTCATGATTAAATAATATGTACCTTGCCGACCAAACGTGTTTGCTGGGGTGGCTATTGCGTAATGATACAGTGAGAATATATTCATTGTATATTTCCTTAGTTCTAATCAAGGGATTATCAGGTATCACTTCTTGAAAGTTATATAATTTGTTGGTGTCATCGGTGGAGTTTGAGAGGTTACAGTTACTAAGCGAGACAACCTTGAAGATTCACTAACTCAAATGTGGAAGATGATATCTAAAGCATTCAAACACTATCACTCAAATACGACTCAGAACTGGCACTGAGCTTGAAGTTGGTAGAATGGTTCTGCTTGGTTCAGAAGCATCGATACCACAAACTCTGACGATGATGGTTCTTCTTGTAAACGACAAAGCATCTCTTGTATGGACATCTTATATGAAAAATATCAAATTGCAAGAGGCATTTTTGAGGTTTTATGCCATAGTGTTACTTTAGAGGGGGTTAAAGACAGTTGAATGACGCGTGGCTACAGTTACTTTGAAAGTTGCCTATTCTCATTTTTGGCAACTTCAAATATATCTACAGTTTTATATGTAGAAAAACAGTAATTTACGTTACAGAGCCGGTAAATGACTTCTTAGATTACGAGTCAAGATGTTTATGGAATTTATAGACGAGTAGTTCAATGACAATAAACGGCAGTGTATCGTACAATGTTTTATTTCATACTGTGACATTTTTCACAATCGATCTAAGAGAAAAAGTGCTTTCTTATGGTCAAAGCACACATTGAGAGGGTGGTGGTGGCAGTCCGTCTCACATTCTTACCATGAGATGGCGCCAGCCAAACCATGTCACTACTTAAGTAATATAGATAGGTTACTTATGTTACCAACATTTATGTCAAGTTATTAATTAAAACCCTGATATGGCGCCAGCCAAACCATACCACCAATGCAATTTCACAGTCTTCGATGATGCAAAGTGTCATTATTAGCGGAGTAGTGAAGTAATTTTTTATTACAGTATCTGATGATGTTAACTGTCATTCACCGGATTGATAATCAGTCCGGTGAATGATGCTTCACAGTACAGTATGAAATAAAATCTATTTTTCTGAGGCAGACATAGTCACACCCAACTTAAAGGCCGCCATCACAAGACAAATAAGGGGTTTCCACATTCAATAAACGTTTTTTCGGTTCTAATGGAAAAGTGTTCGCCGTTTAAATCACACATTTTTTTGGACAATTCCACAATAAAAAGCTACAATGTTAACAATGCGGTTTATCTAGTTGTTTAACTAGCACGATGTCTTGACTATTAATACTATGTATTTACAATGTGATGTCCCATTTTTGTATTTATTATAGGAGTTCATAATGATAGGATATTTTTGGCGTTTGAAATACCTTACAAATTACATCACGCACATTAGTCAGGACATGATCTATTTAGTCCAGTTAATCTAGAAATGCGAAACAACAAGCTGTGTTTCCTTACAGTTGTTTCTTATGTTCAACATTCCCGAAAAGTTTAGCCGTCCAGTAGAAACGTCAAAAAGGCCTTCAAGGTGAAACCTGGCATATTTCTCTTGATTTGTGGGACAGGAAGTTATGGATGATGAATTGAAACGATCGCAATAATTCCCTTGTCAAGGTTTCTCCTCTTATACGCAAGTAATAAAAAGACAATGCTGTAAAAAAGACATAAAAGTTTGAAAAGAGTTCGCGACGATCATCCAGATTTCATTTTCACATAATTATTGAAAATATGTGCTGCGATGCTGAGAGGGATGAAAATTAATAGTACCTTCATATTTTCTATTATTTCTCCCCTGTTAGTTTGATACTTGATGGATATTATTATCGTTTAATGAATGTATTGAGTGTGATTGAAGATTAAGTATACACTTTATTGGATTTACTCTGAAATGTATTTTTTAATTATCACCCTTAAGTATCGGCATTCAATTAATAAACACCCCGTATGTTTGTTACAACCTACACAATTGGATTCCGGAACATTGTTTTTCAAACTGTTAGAACTAAACTATTGCACAAGATCAAAATTTTCATAATTTCCATAACAAATCCCAGAATCACAGAGGATTAAAACGGATGTTCGCTGAGTGTGGAGGGAAATTGGACCACCAAATAGCAATAAAAATTGACAGTTTGTCGCTTCTCTACCGCTTATAGTCCTCTGGTTCTGGTTCATTCTTATCTCGACATATATCGCGTGTCAATTGATTTTATGGCAGTCATTATCGCTTTTCCGATCAACCACCAAGAATTGGTGAGTGATTATGATGCGTAGTATTTAGAGGGTTAATTGGGACTGCGGAAGAAGATTTCGCCGAATATTATCTTCTCTGAAAAGACTGGGGCGAAAGCATCATTTTGTAATTTTACAGAAGACCGATTAAAAGAAAAAAGGTCGGTCCTCTTTGAAAGACTGTCATTTTTTAAATAGTCTATCACGATTTATGGTTTTGGATAAGTCGAGACACAAATGCCCACGAAATACATAGACCTATAGAATTTGGGTACCTAGATACTTATGGGTTATCACCGCTAAAATAGAACCAAATCGAGATTTCATCCAATTCTTCACCTCTCTTCTTTTCCTTAGCCTGTGTTCGTCCACTCCTGACATAGGCCTCTTCCAGTGACTTCCATGTCGACCTATCTTGAGCGGTCATCATCCAATTTTTCCCGCATCACGCTGTATGTCGTCTCTTCATCTTGCCTTCGGACGTCCTATACTTCCTTTTGTTTTCCTTGATCTCCATTGCATTAGTGTTTTCGTCCATTTGGAGTTATTTCTGGCCAGATGCCCCACCCACTGTCACTAGAGCTTCGCCACCTTTTCCACGATGTCGCACACTCCTGTCCTCCGCCTTATATCTACATGTTGGTTACTGTCTCGCAGACTTACTCCCAGCATTGCTCGTTCCATTTTCCATCGCTCTTTCGCAGACTTGAAACGGTTGCCGCGGTTCATTGTAAGGGTTTCGAGTCCATATGTTGTCACAGGCAGGATGCAGGTATCGTAGACCTCCCTCTTTTGGTTCACTGGGATCTTCTGATCCTATGTTTAGACTTCTTGACCTGGTTGTGCTAGCGATGGACTGTATAGGCGCCGATAGAGATTCTCATTCATTTCTGTGATCTTTCCTTCCTCATTCTCAATGACTCCTTGATCATTTTTTACCTTGTCGATAATCATTTTACATTTGGACCTCTGGGAACGGAGAACTCTCATTTGCGTTGTTCTGTACAGTTCCTCCACCATTCTCGTATTATGAGCTTTCTGATCTTTCCCGATGGCCTTCTTCACGATCTAATACAAGTCTTCATACCTTGGTGAGTTTTTGTCGGTTTTCCTCCGTTCTGTTCCTAAACTGAATTTCCGATGTTTCTTACTTTGAAGAGAACATACTTTACGCACTGCGTTTCTGGTACTAGAGGTGATCTTCGTTGAGAGTGCGTCAAGTTCCATGTTTCGTGTATCTTCAATTGGATGTAACCTCTTGTCAATTTGCCTATTGAATTCTTCCTCTTTCTCTCGTACGAAAAAAAACATTTTAGTAATACTAAATTATCAACAAGATGATTCAAATTTTCCAAGCATTACAAAACCAGATGACAATCAGGCAAATCAAGTGAAATTACGTACAGTAATAAAGAATTATAAAAAAATTGTGTGAAGTGTACGACGAACGACAAACACACACACTTTGATGGGTAGGTATTGAAAATGTTTTGGCAACAAAAGAGTCAATAGCCTAGTTTACACCGATAACACGTTTAGTTCGGTCCGGTAGAACCAAGTGGGTGGGGATAGTACGGTAAGACCAATGCTTGCTTCTCGCTCGTTTACACCGTCTTGCAACGCGTGAACTAAATGAGTACGCGGGCAATTCGTCAAATGTCAAAAACAAGTCGAAACTATTTATCAACACAATACTTAACCAAGAAAAAAACATACGTAAGTACGCTCAGATTGCCTTAGAAATAGAACCAACAAAATCACAACACATCAACAGACAACATAACCTCATAATTTTGACTGAGATCGCCCCAAATCCGGACCAAATTTAGTTTGGTACACCTGCTGGCGAATACCGAACCAAATGTGGACCAGCATAGCAACTGTTTACACCATTCGAACCAAATATTTGGTTCTGATATAGTTCGAACTTAGTACTTGGTCCGCGAACCAAGTTGTCGGTGTGAACTAGGCTAATGCTAATTTGTTTTGATACTTCTTCTTGGATTGTAAACACTTACTCAGGTTTTTATTTGTGTGAAAAATATTTCGAACACTTCTGGAATGTTGGATCTCTTACAACTGGAGTATTTTTTCCAATCTGAAAAAAAGGTTTTTTTTTCAACATCGTTGTTGATAACAATAGAAATAAACGGCTTTGGAAAAGTTTAGAGGCTACCGCCAAGAATACTATTGTGACGAAACATCAATTATCGCCAATATTTGTTCTATAAAGTGGCATGTGTCGCACGCAAAGGCGATCGAAGGTGATCGATGTTTCCAGCTAATTCCCTGTCAATCTAGAACATTCGTCATCTATCGAGGTATGGAAGAGCTGATATAAAAGGCCCGCCATTCAGACAGTTTAGTTTTTGATCGTCGCGAAATATAAATCATGAATAAACATAAATAGTTGAGAGTTTGCTATACATAGAGACTTCAAATAAACAAATTAGAACTAAATCGCGCAATAAGTGGAGGCTGCTATTTGAAATTTCAGGGGTAGTTACCCTGGGAGTGAGGGGATTGAATCCAGAAAATTAATAGATACCTGAAAAGTTGTCCCCCTCAATATCTAAATTGACGTGTTTCACCAAATTTCCATACTATCATGAGTTCAAGGAATAATTAATTCTGTTCGTTTGAAAATTTTTGTAAGGTAAGGAACTCACAATTTTGAGAAAAAAAGTGATGTAGCGTATGGAGAATGACGTGAAGATTTCAAAAGTCGCAAAATAAGTGAGGTTGCTATTTGAAATTTCAGTGGTAGCTACCCTGGGCGTGAGAGGGTTGATTTCAGAAAAACAACAGATACCTCAAAAGCTGTCTTCCTCGATATTTAAATTGACGTGTCTCGCCAAAAATTCATACTATCATTGGTTTGGACAAAATCAAATGCTGGTCCTTTTTGAATTGTCACCCTGTATGTAGACGATACCGAAGCACGGGTTATTGATAATTTTTCTGCGTTTGTCCCAAAAAGATCTTTGACTATCTGGAGCATATAGTATCTCCTTACAGTTTTGCAAATAATGAATGAAAGTTAAAATCTTCTCCTACTCTCAATCTACATCGCTTTGAACATGCATCCACAAAGAATAATTATTATCATCTTCAGGAGATAAAAGTTCAGCAATAACATCAACAAAATGGTTTTTACGTATTGTTATTGATTTTTTCATTGGGGAAAGAACCTCTAGGAAACCCTTCCTGTCAGACTTATCACTCATGAGAGAAGATCGTGTATGAATATCTCCACATAAGAATGAAAACAAAGATAAAAAAAATATTTTTGAATGACCTGTCGACATATTTATTCCATACGACTCGTTTTAAAAATTGCGATTTCTGCGTAGTTGAGGTTATCGATACTGTCCCCCTTGTCGGCAATTCCATAACAACCCTATATTTATTTTGATTTAATGAGAATCAGGCGATAGCTAACAGTTACTGTTTGAATAATTAATATTTGTGATATTCCCCAAAATAGGATTTTATATTTCAAAAAATGATGTGAAGAATGACAGTGACAATTATTCAATATTCCACCTGTACAATACCTAACTCTAATGTTATACAATTTTACACTGTTCAACATTTAACATAATATAACTAAATATTTATTCAAACACCATCCCCTTAAGAATTGAACCTTCGAGGTTTGTTAATAATCCTACCGGATCTGGTAGTCATATTGGAATTGGGATTGTCCACATTTTTTTTAATTACTGGAGTCCTAGATTGCATTCCACTATTATTAATATTGTTTGATTTCATAGTATTATTCAAGTTTTGCATGACACTTTGACCTTGATTAACATTTTGATGGTTTGTATTATTATTTTGGTCTGCACTATCTTGTTGTTGTGACAAATCGGGGTAAAACTCTGGGTCTAGAACATATTCATGTGATTTGATTTTTGTTAAAGAATGTTTCATCTGACTTGAATTACGTCTAACTATCCGAATATTACTTTCTTTTCTTACCCAGTATGATTTTGGCTCTTTTGCTTTTTCAATAACAATTGCTTTATGCCAAATTGTGTCTTTACAAGTTTTGATTACCACTTTATTCCTTTTCAAATACTGATGGCGTTTTATGAGCAGTTTTATCATATTGATTTTTGACTTTGTACTGTTGTTGACATGAAGTTTTATAAATATGGGCCTGGATTTTTGGTTCCAAATTCTTACTGATTACTGGAAGTTGAGTGTGCAATAATCTACTCTGAAGAATCTGAGAAGGAGAAGAACCAAGAGATATTATTGTTGTGTTATTATATTCAAAAAGAGCTTCACGGTAGTCGTTATTTGACTCTGTTCTTTTTCTCAATATCCGCTTAGCACTATTGACAGCTTTTTCGGCAAGTCCATTACTTTGATGCCACTCAGGGGTACAAGTTGAAATCGAAAGGTCTTTTGTTTGGTAGTATTGAAGGCATCTTCGTGGAATAAACGGTACATTATCAGCGATCAGGAACTGGGGGTATCCAAATTTTGTAAAAAGGTTTTGGAAAGCATCTATTACTGATTTTGAAGTCTTATCTTTAAGAGATACAAGCTCTATCCAATGTGAAAAGTGATCAACAGTGACTAAGTATGTATTAACACTAGATTCCAATATATCAAAAGCAACTTTGTTAAATCTCAATCTTGAAATTGAATGTGGCAACACCTCTTGACATAATTGGTAATATCATTGGACATATTTGGCCAGTAAAATAAGTTTCTTGCTTTTACTGAAACCCAAGTGTCCTTTATCATGAATAGATTGTAAAAACAATTTTCTAAGTGATTTTGGAACAATTATCCTGTCTTCAAGAAAAACTATTCCAGCTTCTTCAAAGATTGAATCTCTCAGTTTGTAAAAAGGTTTACAATCATCAGATAAAAACCTTTCTTCTCGCCATGTATTGAAATAGTAGTCAAAAATTTTTGCTAGTGCCGCATCACTAGATGTAGCTAATCTTAATACAGTCTGTCTCTCAACACTCAAAGGTGAATGTTTACTCACAAAATGTACCATTTCTAACATTTCTGGATCATGACATTGAACTTTTAGACTAGATCTGGATAACATATCTGCAAAATGGATATCCTTACCTGGAACGTAGTAAACATTAAGGAAATACTTCAGAAGTTTCAATATTAAACGTTGCAACCTCACTGAACCAATTTTACAGATAGCTTTTTTCATTCTGGATATTATAGGTTCATGATCAGTCTGAACATCTACATTGAAATTATAAATGAAGTAATGAAATTTTTGTGTGCTATAATAAATAGAAAACATTTCTTTTTCAGTTTGACTGTAATTGATCATTCATGTTACGAGACGCACAAGCAACTAATTTTAAAACTTTGTTATCATACTCCTGAAACATAAAACAACCAAATTCATTTTTCAAGAATCACACTGTAAAACTGTTTTTCTCATAGGATCGAAAGGAACAACAAATATGCTGGAGATTTAGTAACAATTTGTTGTTGATTTTCCAAACACTGTTGATGATATGGAATCCATTGAAGATCAATATTTGATTTCAATAATTCACAAAGTGGTTGAATATAATCAGCCAAATTAGGAATATATCTGCGAACATAATTGAAACTTCCCAAAATTCTCTGTAGCTCAGATTTATCCTTGAGACTTTCTCATTTACATAAAGACTCCACTCCACCTGGATCCTTTCGGAAAATATTTGTCCCATGAACTCAACTTCTTTTCTGCAATATTGAATTTTATCCTTATTAAATTTTGCCCCTACTTCTTTTGCACGTTTAATCATTTGTTCAATAGCTGCGTCATGTTCCTTTTTGTTTGCTCCCATATTAATCATATCATCATGTATGACCTGAACATTCTCCTAGTCACCAAACTCACTCTCAACTTGATCTTGGAAAAGATCTTGAGAATTAAAAAGTCCATATGGCAGCATAATATATCTTTATATACCAAAAGGTAAAGCAGAACAGCATTTCCAAGAAGAATCATCATCTATTTCCGTCTATCAAATACCGAACAAAACTTTTTACCAATCATTGTTATATCTTTTTCTGATCAGCTTACCTGAAGGTCTCTTCTGTTTGCATTTTTTGACAACATCAATCTCACCATCATCTCCAAACACCTTATTCTGGTTTCTGCTCATCTCGCTTGATCGGCATATTTCAACGGCTTTCGATAATTTTAACTTTTCAATCCTCAATGAGGCTTCGCGAGTTGATGATTCCCTGATTTCCAAGACAATTCTGTCCCGGAGAGCTTTTTCTTCCATAGTTTGTTCAGGATCAATGTCAGTGAAATTACAGTTTTTGACTCAATGTCTTATTTCTGTCAAATAGTGTTCAAATTTTTTTCTTCTTTTTGATTTCTTCGGAAGAAATTATACCTTTCAAACACTTCGCTAACTCTTGGGTTGACATACTTTTCTATCAAATTCATGGTAGACTGGAACATGTTTCGACTTTCATCTGGTATATCAAAAGTACTCATTATTCGGCTAAGAATGCATCCGGTGCGAGGTTCTTCGTCTTTTAGGAAAGACAAATTTCTCTGGATTCAAAAATCTTCAAGATCTCGAAGCCGACACAACCAAATATGTTTCGTGACATTGATAAGAAATCTGAACTCACTTGGAATCGATTGGATAGAAGACCTGCATTCAGGTGTCACACAATCCTGTTCTGGTTCCCGACACAATCACGTCAAAGTACTTACAACAGCAATTTCCAGATGTATATGAGGATTGGGCTCATGAACCTATGAACTATACTATTATTAATTTTTGGATCCAACAAGGGAATTCCTTTACTCACGGCAAATCGCATTCAACGCTGGGCTCTCACTCTACTAATTCATTTTGATAATCAGTTCATTTCATCTTCATCGTTTGGGTATTCTGAAGTTTTATCTCGACTCATGGATAGAAATAAGAAACCAGACGAAGCGTTTGTCATAGCTACAGCTCAAGTTGAGGACTGCATTAAACAAGTTGTATCTGAAACAATTACTCCCATTCCATTCAACCTTAATATGATAGCATCATCAACAAGAAAGGACTCTGTTCAAAAAAGTTTTCCAGTTCATCCTTGAAAACTTCTTATCTCAGATTCAGAAATGCAACAGTTTTTCAGAAACTGACAATGGAAGAAGATTGTATTCTCATGAATGACCAAGATTTGATAAAAAAAAAACTACCGGAAGAGATCAAACAGTTTCATAGAGGACATCCTGGTATAGAGCGAATGAAGACACTTCAAAGAAGTCGTACTTGCTATTTGCTGTTCACTACTAGATTAAAGAATTGTGACAATGGATACGAAGATCACTTCCACCACTCGCCGGTCCACTCGGTCATTGAGATTTGAGACTGCCAATTGAGTCAGGTCCTGTGACAGTATCAAGTCTCGAAGATCATTGAGGGCTCTCCAGACATCACTGTGGGTGGTTAAATGTTGTGAAAGCTTTTTTGTCACAAGGTAAAAATCTTCCTTGATTTCGAGTGCCTTCTCCACCTCTGGCCTTTGTCATCGCAGATGATCCAGTCGTACAAATTCCCATTTGAAAGCAGCAGCAAGTAACCTGCAGCGCATAGATACGGCGCATTTTCTGCACCACTTTCGGACATCGGCCTGGCAGTAGAATCTTTCTCGCAAATTTCTCAGCATGTTTATTATTCCCAGATGTCTAGACGTCACCCGTGGCGTCATAGATCTTTCTCATGACCTCCGCCTGTCTGTTCGAGGAACCACTATCTGTCCCCGATTCCTCCAGTTTCTTCACCAGCCTTTTCAGGATGCCGTCGCTAAGAATTATCGAGTCCTATCCAGCCCTAGGATTTCACTGTGGTAGAGAATCGCGCGACTTTTTGCCAAGTTGGTCATTGGCCCGCCTGTTTCCATCCGATGATTTGCTCCAGTTCTGGATGTTCATAAGAATGCCAGAAGTCGTCTACCACAGGTGTTTTGCACATGCACATGTACGATACTCTTAACAAGATTGAGGGTGTGTAGCTTTACACCACACCCTGCTGAAACTGAATTCTACGGATCTAGATCGGAAAGTCGACAAACATTCCGTATACTTCACTGGAGTGCACGAAAAGCTCCGACCGCGTCTGAGGCACTCAAGCGACCACCCACGTGTTTGTGCCGTACGTGAAGACCCGTACTGCTGGTTGGGTCACCCTGAAGTGGGAGTAACACGCCACTTTGGCTTTGATTTCCATGTAATTCGGGTGTCGAACCTTACCCAACTCGATCAAGCGTCTGCGTCGCCCCATCATAGGAACGACAGTGTGAGTCTTCTGAAGGAATGGAGTGCGTAGGAAAGTGGGGCTCTGTCATCAACTCATCCAAGAAGCTGGTACTGGAACCTTATGAAGCCCATGCACGACCTCCTCTGGATGACTATACTCGACCAGTAGACCAGGCGTATTATACGTCCCATTTGAGGAGCCGGTTGAGCAAATCTTTTTGCCAATAACATTGAGTAGAACCACCTATTCAAAATATAATTTTTGATTCATGTTGATTTTGTTTCTGAATGTTCCATACAACTTGTATAAAATAACGGATCATTCCATTTATTATGACATTGATTTTCTGTGACATTAGGAGTGTTCCGTAATTTCGTTAAAATAGAATAGTGACCAGGAAAAAGAAAGAATATGGTTTGGTTGCGAGGTAACGGGGAATAACAGTAGTAGAGGAATTGGGGGTTTTTCGATGAATGGAAGTAACACATTTTTTTTTGGGGTAATGGTAGATTTTGAAGAGATGGATTGAATATGAATAATTGTGAATTGTGGTTGATAATCAGATATTTGCAGGTCAGTAAAATGAAATTTATAATAATGTTGGTTATCCAATTTGTACTGATGGTTTTGATTTATTGTTCTGTAATTGTATTTACTGTATTTAATCAAACTGTTTTATGCTGCGTGAACAACTTTGATTTAAATTAAAATCAAGACAAAGAAATTGCTCTCTTTCCGTACTGGAATTTTTTGTTACTACAATTATTGCTGCTTTATGCTTTATGTATGCTTTTTATTGACTGGACTGATTTACTAGAGTTGGGTTGCCTCCCGTAGTTAAGGGACCTCATGTATAGGCTCTATATTTGACATTTTATCACCCTGACGAGTGAAAATCCTAGTAAAACAACAGATCTTCTAGTCATCATCTAGAAATATTGTTTCAATTTACCAACTCTAATTGGGTTGCCTCCCGTACTGGACCTCATTATTTTCAACAAACAATCTAGAGATATTGACTCAAATTACCTGGGTTGCCTCCCGTACGGGACCTCAAAGATTCCCTGTTTTTGATCCCATGTATATTTGCTTGAGCGTGGAACTTCAAGTTTCGATACGGAAAACGAGTATTTTATTGATTGCATTAAAAATACAAAACAGTTGAACAGCATGGTTCGGTTTTTGGAATTGTGATTGTGGGTTTCTCTGCCGTGCTTTTTCCCCGCATGAATTCCAGGCTGAGTACGGCACTATTTTTTTTCACCATATTTTCAATAAAGTAGGGTTTCTTACAAATGTGTGTTTAATTTAATAGTCCCACCTTCTAACTCAGACTTCCCAAATTATTGTTTTGTCGGGCGCATTCGAGGTAAGTAGCTTTATGCAAATCACAACGCAGGTGTCTCTTTTTTTGATCAAACTTACCTCATTCAACTTTGTTGAACGGACCCGGGGTTGTTATCCTACAACATGGATGACAAAAAAGGGAAAGAAGCGTACAAATCGCAAGACCAAGGAAAACAGTTGAAACCTACCACAGGAGAACAACCCTAGTCGCAGGAAGCAACCGGCCAAAAGCAAGCTGCTCTTACAGACCAAGAAAGCGCAGCATCAGGGGAGCAGAACAAAAACGGCACCGAACAGCCCACGAAGCTGCGAAGGCGAGTGGCCAACCTTTTAGTTCGAGAGTGACCCCGAAGACCGCTGGAACCGCAGGCACACCCGGAGAGTTGTTCTCTTAGGCTAACCCCGGAAGCGCGAAACCGGGAAAACGGCGAACTGCAAAGGGTAGGCCGCCTTAAGGTCAATGGGGGGGAAAACTGAAACGGGGCACCTCAGATGTTTTCCCATTATACAGACATCAACTTGATAACAAGAGCATACGATGTGATGAATCAGAGAGACAGCAGGAAAAGCTGAACCGTGGTAAGAAACCGGGACCGGCATCCAATCAATGAAGGGATCTTCCAAGGAGCTTCGCCGATGCAACTGTCAGCTATCTTAAAATGTCTGTGGTGGACCTCAACGATTCCATGGTGAAGATATCTGCAGATTAGGCGCAGATCGTTGAAGAAGCGCTTCTGAGAAAGCTGAATGCACTTCTATCCTCGCCTGGCCCCTCCTATGAGGTCTCACCTACAAAGGAGAGATCCCTAGAATCCTCTGCAATGTTCAGAGTGGACTGTGGACTGTCGCTGGACTTTTTCCATTATGAGAGGGAACTGGATTGGAGGCAAAATGGGCAGACTCCCGCAACTAGTTGAAGGGACCACCTGGTTAGAGGGGCCGCCCAAAGACATCACGGCTCAAGGGGCAGAACCCTTGGGCAAGTGTTGACAGGTGGCACCTCTTTCACAGAAACATCAAGGAGTCTCACCGAGGACAACTCTTGTGATTGGTGTCTCAAGAGAGGACGCAGAGTCTATCAAAAAGAGAAATGGGAAGCTGAGTTATAAAATCAGCTCTCTGCAAATTGAACTGTGCCAGGGCGCGGCGAAACCCCGACCTAAGACCAGCAAAGCTGTCTTGAGTGGAAGAACCTCGGAGGAAGTACCCAACCCTAGTGCTGGTCTCAGTGACCATCCTTCGATGGGTGACTCCGCTGAACGGTCCGGTACCAGCACCTCAGGGGACCCAAGAAAGCACCCCTCGACGACGATGGAGGCTGCTATAGTAACTAGCACCCTCACATCTGAAATTTAGGAGGAGCTTCTTGATTTCCAAGACTCGAGCACTCACGGCCACCTATAAATTCTCTTCATGTGCGACAAGAACAGGAAAAAAAACGATCTACTCAATTGTCATCATCGCCAAGACAAAGACATCATCAACACCAGACTGATATAAAAATAAGACGTTAAATACGTTAAATATATCACCGATGAAATAGGAAGAAGTGCTAAGGGCTTTGACGCCATGATCCTAGTCGACGTCAAAAACGCCTTTAATACTGCAAACTGGGATATAATAAGAGAAAACTCAGAAGATAAAGGCATGCCAACTATTATTGGATGTGTATCCCAAATAATACTGTTTATATAGAACACTTGATATTTCTCAAGGTGAATGCGTTGAATAAAGGAAAGGTTCAATGAAGTTGTTAAAGTACAAACGTTTAATTTTTTTCTTCTTGCGTAAACTCTAACAGAGGTTATGGGTCCAGATACCCCAGACTTTGAATAAATATAGTTTAATTTTGGTTTTTGTTTAGTCGGAAAATAAGTGTGTACAGCAGTAGATTATCTCAGCAGTATTCCACAATTGATGGGCCGTGAGAACACTCTGGATGGGCATTTTCTGTGGAAAACGTTTTGTTTTGGAAGGATTGTCGAAGTGTATTGATGGCTCTGAAACGGAACCTACGTTGATGAGGAAAGCCAGGGCGACGTTGATTTCGACATCAGATCCTTCACTGTTCATACATGTCAAAAATACTAGTGCAGCCAAAGAAATTTCTGATAAATTGGAACAACCTTATGAAGATTCAGGTTTTGCAAAAAAAATCAGCTTGCTTCGTGCTGTGGGTTGTTTTACTGCAGGTAGGGTGCTAACCTCACCTTCAAACCCTCCTCTTTTATGCGAGCTTGGGACCGGCAGTGGCACCCGATGAGCTACTCAAATTACCCATCGGGTGACCCAGGCTGAAAGCCTATTTCAAGAAGAAGCAGAAGAGGATTTCTGATAAAAAGGTTGAGAGATTTACAATCACAGGAATCAGTCGATGGCTACAGCAACGTTGCGGATCAATGTATATATTCAAACTAGTCTTTGTGAAATCTTTTAAGCATTGTCAGTAAAGTTAGATTTGGGAATTACTGACTATCAGCTATTAGAGTACGATTCAACCAAGAACTATACACCGCCTATGTCTCCCTCTCTCAGGCTGCGTGGGGGCCTTATGACGACGACATCGTTGGTGTGACGGAGTAACTGTCTCAATCATGGAAAGTCAGCCTAAAGACCCGTCTGACTGGTGGTTGACAAGTTGGACTTGAACAACTTCAGGTCTGAAGGGTTTTTAGTTAAAGGTCAACAAAGTAACGAGTACAAATTGAAATGAGCTCTTAACGGATTTAAACAGTCTTCCAGAGCATGGAATGCTAGGGTAACAGAGTTCTTGTTTGTAACTGAAGACGAAAAAAGGTTTATCTACATTGATAGCTCTGTATGTTGATGATTTTTTTTTGTATTTTTTCCAGTTTGGAATCAAATATCTGAGGGAAACTGGGCATTTTGGAAATAATATTCTATATAAACCAGTTGTTAAGAAATTTTGGGATGAAGAATAACAATCATTGTATCAACACCATTGGAATTTAATGTCGATACCAAGGCTATATTGGTTGCTCAAGTAGAAATATAGGCAATGCTTCTTACCAAAAACTTGAGGGTAGTTTGATATACATACGTTGTGGAAAATACTTCGACAGAAAATAACGACGCATAACAAGTGCAGGTAGTGCGTGAAATTGCACTTATTTAGGGTTGAAAAGGGTTTTTTGGATCTCGAAAACGGTGGGTCTGTTTCAGGTGGAAAAGGTCTTATTCTTTCAGAATTAATTCCCATTTGAATTTATCAAATTTGACAAAATATTAAAAAAATATATTTTTACCAGTAACAGAGACTTTTTGCACCTCCTAAATTCCCATTCCGTTGTGGTTATCGTTATTCTGAGCATGCGCAGTGACAAAATCACAACCCTTTATCGTTATTAACCATAACGGATTCCTTTAATCACGGAGAAATAAGTTCAGAGCTTATCGTTATGGTAATGCTTATTTTTCAGCAGCGATGTTGGTGTAAAATTGAATGGATGCTACTGCTTATAATAATTTTTTCTCAAGCAATTGATCAAAAGAAGATGCAAATAACTACTTCACATGAGAATAAACGATCGCGGAAACCAAAATGGAATGTTTCACATACAAAAAATAAACCCAGTAAAATATTCACTTTTATTTCATACTTTTCCGGATTGATCTACTCAACAATCTGACACATCTGGTCACGGACTCAATCACGGAAGACGATCTAACTCGGACCTAACCCTACTTCTCTGCTTCTAAAATCTTATAAATATTATTGTTGTTTGTTGTTTACGCTCTGTACAACTAACTAATTTGTGTGTGTCTGTACTTTATAGATGATTTGAAAATAGATGAAAGTCGGAGGTGGTACTCGTTTTTTAGCATCGGAACTGTGTGTAGTTCAAAGTCTGTCCATTTTAAAGATAATTTTATCGATCCATAATTTTGTTATAATTGGTATGGTATATCGTTTAGGTATGTCCCATGTTTAAAAAAAAAATGATTATAGATATAGAAATAAATACTAGCGAAATAATTGATTAACATGAAATAATTACGAGAACTGCCATTAGTTTCGCCTGTTGGTCAGACGCAAGTTAACGAATAAAGTGGAATCGTAGTGGAGCAGAACCTCCCCTGATAACGGATACGGATAAAGTAAATGTCATTTTTAATAAAGTTAACCATAACGGATAAAATATCTGATGTTATTTTAAGAGGTGCAAAAAGTCTCTATTGTCTTATTGTTTAACGTAATGTGTACTATTATTGTTTTGTATTATTTTCAATTTACCATTTTGTATTCGCTTTGTCCATAAAATTTATCTCAATTCTCCTGTGGCAGTAAAGCATATTTTATTTGATTTGAAAAATATCTCCAATGCGCCCAACGTTTTTATTTTAGTCTGTTAAAAGTCTCAAATTATTACTTATTTTGCTAGAACATCTTAGGGGCCAGTTGTCTCACTGGCCAGTTTCGGTCTTAATTATTTTCTAGTTTTTGGCACAGCTCATGATTCAAAATAAAACAGTTCAACTCAAAAGTTCTTTTACCATTTTTTTATTAAATGGGACACCAAGGATACCAAGAAAAATTATCCCTATGTAAACGTATGCACATAGTATAGTCTGTAAATTACCCATACTAAGTACTTGACTGTTTTTACAGGACGGATATGTAGCCGTCATAGAATTCAAAGGTGATCACAACCATACTGACTGCAGAAGCAGCTTCCTCCAAAATATCGCAGCATGCCGTATTGTTTCACTGAATGGCAAACGATTGATTTGGGACCTCGTTATGGTACAGGTTTGAGTAGTCACAACAATTTCTAATACAAACATTTATATCCACCCACCTCCTCTTTTTAAAAATTAAAGGAAAATAGGGAGATATACGAAAAAGATGGCATTATCCTAGAATGTCAAGAAGATCCTAACTGTATTTTAATTCTGATTAGACTGATGCAAAGAACTCGCGATTTAGATTTTACAAAAGATACAGCGTTGTTCGACTGTCCAGCTTCCTGTGATACGTTTATGCTAACTCCTTGTGCAGTCGGAGCTGTGCCTCTTGCTATATTTATAACAAAAAGACAATCCAGAAGAAGACTATAGAACGAGATCTCAATTACTTAAATCGAGTTAACGATCAGCATTCAATGGTCAAGGTTATCCCAAATTCATTATGACGGATGACAGTGATGCAGAAAGAAATGCATTCAAAGATGTGTTTCCTGAGTCAAAAATCTTCTTATGCCCATTTCAAATCTAACAAGCTGTTTGGCGTTGGTTATCTGCAACACGGCATAGGGGCAATTCAAAGAAGGACTCTATATAATTCATTCAGAGACATTTTAAATGCCGAGGACGAATAGAAGGCCACACGATTGTAAAGGATTAGTAACAGATTCTGCAAACAGTGACCAGGTGGACTCTTTAAATGAGAATTGTGATAAAAATTAAACAAATGATATTTGTTCTATTATTGGGAAATATTCACAATGAATTGGTTACCTTGAAAAATACTGCTCTAAGAAGGACGATTGGTGCATAGCCTTCCGTGGTTCAATCACCCATGGTCCAGACAAACAACTTTTGTGAAGTCAGCATCCGTCTCTCCCAGGGCGTTGTTCTAAAAAGAAATGAGGCGTACAACATCATAGCCCTGATAGATTTTATTATTACTTGTTTAGAAGAGTACTATACGAAAGACGATTTAGAAATTTTGTTCACTCACGAAATTATAGAGCAAAATAAATACTAGTCAATGTATTGAAAAAATCATCAGGAATCAAAAAGTGACATGAGATGGAATAATGGAAAAATGTATGAAGCTTCAGTATGAGCAACAAAAGTGAATTATTCAATAGTGTGGATGGGACTATGGAGGACTGTAACTAGGAGAGTAATCGAAATGCATAAAAGTGGTCCAGGTTTCAAATCGTAATTCAGGTTCAATTGTTACTCCCAGATGGCGAAGAGTCGTTAGTGATTTGATGTCAAACAAAAATGTCACCTAGGCAACATAATTGAAACAACGTTACGAATACTCTATCAGAATGCAACAGATTTTTATCAACTAGGTTGCATCAAAACTCTCACTATTTGATGATAAAAGGTATCATAAATATATTATTTGTTATAATCAATTCTGAAATTTCTAGAATTTTCATATTTTTTTGTTTGATTGCATCAATTGATAGAGTAACTGAGTGACCTCATATCCTTCATTGACAACAGTCATCATTGAACAAACCATGGGCTTGAAACACGATGCTGCGACGATTCAGCCTCAATTTTTTGCCTTATAGAGAATGCACTGCATGTGGAATGTGGAGTGGAAATTTGGAAAAAATTTATGAAAATGTGATAAAAGTATCTTGACAAATTATCGACAAGCAATAAACGTTACCATGACAATGAATAAATAAAAGCCCTACTAGCAACAGCGCCCTCAAATGAACTAACGAAAAAGAGGGACAGAATTTCAGGGATATTCGTATGTCGATTCGTCTCCTTGTTATAGTCCTCCATAGATGGGACCAAGGAATAACGAAATATTGAATGTTCCTCCAGTGACCTTGAACTCACGTTATTCGATGACAAAAGTAGCGTTTGGGAAGAAGGTCCAACCAATTTCTTTTTACGAAACCTTGCAAAGAAAATAAATCCTCCGACCCGACCGAAAAACTAGTTCTGTTGATATCCATTTACCTGAAAATGGGGATATCTCTGATATTGATGGTGGTAGCGACGCCGACGCCTTGCGTCATGGTCCATAAAAGTACAGAAAACGTCAATTAGCCGAGGTAAAGTGAGAATGACTGTGAACGACTCCCACTTGGTAGGCCACTAAAAAAAGGGCCGAAATTCAAAAAAACGAATGCAAAATCTGGCAGCTAACGTTGAAAATAATCAAGCGAATGCCAAGTCCCACGGTAATGGTCACAGAATAAAGTTCCTAGTAGAGTTTTAAGTTTGGTAACCTATCAAGTTTTTCTAAAAGAAAGTGTATTTTGATTTGAATGTTTTCCCTCCTTTTATCATTCATGTTATGTTAATAAGGTGTGTGATTTCCCATTACACTTAGTTTGGAATGACTTTTTACTTCGCCAGTTATTCTTCGTACGTGACCAAAATGAACAATCGCCATTATTATAAAGCGCGAACTATCAAACAGCTATTTCACTCTGTACCTTAGAAACAAAACAATATATCTATTTTCTAGAATTTGTACATTACCTATATGTATAAAATAAATACCTACTTAGTATATAGATCTCGTTAGAAAATTCAAAATTGCACGAAAACCTGACACAGGGTCGTGAATTCCGCAAGGTTTTCTTTTCTAGCAGTTGAGTTACTGCTGAAAAAACTTGATAAATTAATTTAACGCGTCATTTTGACCAGTGACCAAGTATCTATGCATGCAGATTGCAGACTACACATCAACATTCCGATCCGGATTTCAGCATCTCTCAACATACTGCTATTGGCTTCGGCACATCGCATTTGAGCGGGCGCTGAATTGTATACCAACACCCAATCATGTTATAAGGAAGACATTGAGTTATCAAATATTCAGTTCGGCAATCCAGAAAAACTTCTCGATGCGTATGTACAGAAACTGTCAGTTTTGCAGGCAGTTAAAAATAGAGATGTTATTTCACTTAAGAAAATGTATGATAAAACAACTACGGTTCCAAGATCGTTACCTGCATTTGGAATAGCGGCTGATCAATATGGAATGATGTTGATGATGTTGAGATCCGTCATTTTCAAGGCGATGTCCTATGGATTATGTATTGACTACAATAAACTTAAAACAAGCGAATCCTCTGATACCTCCAGTGTTACATCAAGTGCATCAAAATCATCCGATAACAATACGAAGAGCAGATTGAAAGTCTCCTTAACTTTTAAAAAATAAAAGTAGAGTCTGTTGAGCAAGCGCTTATAATTTCAAGAGATGTTGAAAACTTTAAAAGAACACCAAATACTCCTGGAGTTTTTCATAAAAATGATAATGGTGTCTTTACCAATGCAGGACTTTCACCGCATAAATCGAAGAAAAATACCTGCTTATTGTGTAATGGAAATCACGCGACCATAAATTGCAATTCGACTCTCAGTCTAGAACGAAAAAAAGATATTCAAAGTCCCACACATCATGTTTTCAGTACACAGTAGAAAACTATAGTAAAACGAAAAACTTAAAGTGTTCTAATTGCGAAAAACGACATGTGTGCTCCATATTACTTCTTTTTCTCAAAATACACGTTCTCATAATCAAGGAGGTAATAGCGATGAAACTTTTTCGAGTCTATTTGCTAGTGAACTCAACTTGAGTGTACCTCCAAACAGCTACTGCTTATGTCAAAAACAGTGCCATAAAGAAGGCGTGTCAAGAAAGTTGAATATATGTAGAAGCAGTAGGAACACACAATATTTGAATAATGCCATTTGGAACCACTGAAAAAGCACCTGTAAAGCAATGTCCACATCTCAAGTTCAAACTTCGATCAATGTATCCTAGAAAATTCATCGAACTGACAGCTATGGAAGTTCCAGAAATAAATTTTGACAATTTTAGTGCAGTTCAGTTCAGTGCAGAGCCCACTGTTGGCTAAATCCGTGGTCAATATTAAATTGGCTGATACTGAGTTGGATAAAAGATACTTTGACGGCATATCTTTGCTTATCGGTCCAGATAACTATAGCAAAGTGGTGACAGGTGTTAAACAGCACCCCATACTATTTTTGGTCATTATCATGGAGCACTATCTGTCAACGTAGGCATCTCAAACGTATTGCTTGTGCGGGACTCTATCAGTGACATCAACGTAAAGGACTTTTGGGATCTAGAGAAACTTGGAATCGCGAGTGACGCTATATCATGGTAAAAAACTCTACCGCGCAGTTTATTGAAGAAAAAATAAAGTTTAACGGGACAAGTTATGAAGTGGGTCATGGACTCATGAAAATGTAGCTTTGGATTCGAATTATAACGGTGCCTTTTCAAAATTCAAGACTTTACCGAGTGAACTAGCTAAGAACTCTAAACTACTTGAATATGATGACGTCATGCGTGACTATTACTGAAACGACTATGCTGAACGTGTTTTGGAGATCGAAAGTCAACGGACATACTATATGCCACATCGACGGGTTTATCGTGATGAGAAGGATACTACAAAAATTCGTATTGTCTTGATGCCAGTGCCCACGCGCAAGGACTCTCTTCTTTGAACAATCTATTGAAATCGGGAGAAAATTTAGTGCCAGAACTACTTCCTATTTTGCTGAACATTTAGTATAGGTGGTATTGAGAAAGCGTTTCCTCGAATTTCATTAGATGAAGGAGATTGGAGAGCAACAATTGTCAAACGTGGCAGTTCATCGTATGAAGAGAGTAACGTTGGAAGTCACCTGTGGTCAATTTCGGTGGCCGCAACTTTGAAAAAACATTGATCGTGTCAATCAGAGGAAGAGAAGAAGATTTGCGAGATTCTTTCTAAATCGTTTCACGTTGATGACTTGGTCGTGGCATGCAATACTTTGGCCAAAGCAGAACAAATTTATCACAAGTCACTAGAAATTTTAGCATGAATCTGAAAAAGTGGAATTCTAATAATTTCAAGCTACAACAAATGTTCAACAAGATAGTTTCCGAACGTGACTATTTGGTGAAGGTGTTAGCTGGTGTTTTGCAGTAAAATATGTGATATGTCATAATTTCAATAATCTTGATAGATATTTGATTCCTGTCAATTAATCTTGAATAAAATACAATTATTCACAAAATATAAGAACCTCAGTGTTTAAATTAAACACAAACATATGGTCCTTCGAGCCGGATAATCAGCTAAGAAGAATAAGAAGAATCCAACAAAATAATTCAAATGAGTGTTCGACGTCCATGCAGGCAATTCCCTTGGCGGCGACACGAAGATATTAAATGTACTACTATATTGAAGGGTGAACAGAAGCAACGCAGTTGAAGAATAAGGTCAGTGCGCTCCTTTTTCCCTTTAATAAAAAATCTTTATTTTCCTCTTTTACCCAGGAGTAAGGCCCGAATCTATTTGATAGTACAACTCATCACATTCAAAAAAAAAAGCTACAGACTCAATAATGAGTGAATTAAATCAGCTACAAAATTCTAAAAAGACTTTGAAGTCACGACTAACTAGATTTAAAAACTATGTTGAAGCCATTGAACAGCAGGAGGATATTCAATAAGCGAAGGAGCTTGATATGCGTATTACTAACAAAGAAGCTTTACTCGATTCATTTTATGATATTCAAAATAAATTGATTGTTGATACTGATACCTCTGAAGAGATTTGGCAGGTAGAAACTGCTAGATTCGAAAACACGTTTTTCAAATGTGTTTCTAGAGCTAAATCTGTATTGGAAAGAATTTCAATCTCTGATCAACCTCCTGACAGTCAATCAATTGTTATAAACAATGGGCACTCCACCCAGCGTACTTTGTCAAATCAAGTAAATATCAAGCTACTAGGTTGTTCTATAAAGATACATTTGTATCGTTGATCCATGAAAATGATTCTATTCCTGCAGTGCAAAGTTTCATTATCTTCGTTTGTCTCTGAAAGATTCTGCAGAAGAGTTATTGAAATCTCTTGAAAGCTGTGCAGATGATTATATTGTTGCTTGGGATTTATTGGTGAAGCGTTACGAAAACAAAAGTATGCTAATAAGTGGCCACATCAAAGCGTTATTCGAATTGGAAACTGTTGAATCAGAATCACACTTACTTTTGCGCAAACTCTTGGATAGTTTGATAAAGCATCTTAGAGCATTACAAGTACTAAAGCATCCTGTAGATTCCTGGGATGCTTTATTAAATCATATGATATCATTAAAATTAGATCCTGTAACTCGAAGAGAGTGGGAAACTGAATATGCAAAGCACAATGATGTCACTTTAAATATTTTTACTGATTTCTTGCAGGAGAAGTGTAAATTATTGGAATCATTGCACTTGAATAACACTGATATTTTATTGCAGAAAGGTAAAAGACATCATTCATTGCCAATTACTCATACGCCCATTTGCTCATTTTGTGAGAAAGAGAACACAGTTTATAATTGTTCAAAATTTCTTTCATATGATATTGATAAGCGTTGGGCTGAAGCTAAAAAGCGAGAGTGGTGTTTGAATTGCCTGAGAATAAATCATTCGACAGAGCAATGTCGATCGTCTAATTGTAGGAAATGTTCCAAAAAACATAATTTTCTATTACATAATGATGAAGTCTTCAATAATAATGTAAATACAAAGTTTTCTGAAAATTATGGGCATTCAATGTCGAGTACAGACATTAATCAGGCATCAAGACCTCCACCATTGGAGAACAAGAATACTTCTTCTCATGTTGCTTATGTGAATGATGGTGGAGTGGTGACCACATAAGAAATGGCGCTAATGCAGGTGTAGATTTTTCTAGAATGGAAATCATACTGATAATGAGGAATATTTGGATATTTCTTCAAATCTTGGGTCATTTCATAATTTGAATGCGTCTCAAAGGGTATTATTATCTACTGCTGTTGTAATTATACCAGATAGAAATGGAAAAGGTCACTCTTGTAGGGATTTGCTGGATAGTGGCAGTGAAGCTTCTTTTATTACTCAAAATCTATGTAAAAAACTGGGTTTAAAGGTTAGAAATGCTTATATTTCAGTAACAGGCATTGGTAAAACCTGCTCAAAAATTCTCAAACAAACTATTGTTAAAATTCAAGGTCGGCATTCATCTTTCGAAATAGCATCGAATTGTCTTGTTCTCAATAAAATCACGAATAAAATACCATATATACATAATTTGAAGATACCTCCTAATTTAATCCTGGCTGATCCAGCTTTTCACGAGGCAGCTTTGACCTTCTTATTGGTTGAGATAAGTTCTGGGTTTTACTACTAATGGGACAAATTAAATTGGGAAAGAATGTTCCTACTATTCAAAAAACACATTTGAGCTGGATAATATCAGGTGTTATCTGTCCAAATTCTTCATCTAATGAAATAGTCTGCAATCTCAGTGTCATGGATTCAATTGAAGACAAGTTGTTAAGATTTTGGAAAGTAGAAGAAAGACATGTTTCTAAACCATAACCTCCCGAAGATCAACTATGTGAGCATATTTTTCAATCAACCACTATTCAGAATTCAGATGGAAGGTTCATAGTATCCTTACCCTTAAAACGCAGTATTTCTTCATTAGGTGATTCTAAGGAAATCGCAATAAAGAGGTTTCTAAATTTGGAACAAAGGCTTCAAGGAGATTTAAAGCTCAAGGACTATTAAACTAATTTTCACATGACCAAAACAAATTTTGATGCCCTAAAAAATGATAAGGTTTTCTTTCTTCCTCATCATTGTGTCTCAAATACTTCGAGCACAACCACGAAATTACGTGTCGTCTTTGATGCCTCCTCTAAATCAACAAGCGGCTATTCACTTAATGATATTCTCTTTGTTGGACCTACTGTACAGGATAATCTTTTCGCCATAGTAGTGCGTGCAAGAAAGCATGCTATATTTTTGACTGGAGACATTGCTAAAATGTACAGACAGGTTTTAGTGAGGGAATATCAGCGTAACCTCCAGCTAATATTATGGGGATCAGATCCCTCTGCAGAAATTGAGCGATATGGACTAAACACGGTTACGTATGGAACCGGGCCAGCTGCTTTCCTGGCTACAAGATGTTGAAAAGAGTTTTTTCTACAGTTTCCTCACTCAGATCCTCAAATTAGTGAGATCATTTCTCGCGATTTTTATGTAGATGATCTCTGCACAGGAGGGAATACTGTAGAGGAGGTTAAATATACAGGGTGTTTATTAATTGAATGCCGATACTTAAGGGTGATAGTCCTTGAATAATTTTAAGACAAAATATTCATATGGACAAAGGTCCGCAAGAGCCTAATTTTCAAGATACAGGGTGTTGAAATTTTGAAAAATAAATGATTTTTCTTTAATTGGTCTTATAATTTTCCAGATATCTTTATGAAATTTGGTACGCGTCGTCTATGCATCAATATGCATTTTGTGATGTTGAAACAATTTTATTATTTTCACCAGTGGCATCCGTACGAGTTTTGCACTCAATATTTTTGGAGAAAAAAGTTGTACGACACTGCTTCCTTTCAAAATAAAAATTATTTTTGAAATCGTCATTCATTTCTGAGCCAAATTGTTCTCTTGTTTTTTTTTGTCCGGCGCATGGTTTTCGCTTAAAAAAATAAAATCTACTCAATTGCATTGACCTTGCTGTGTCTTCCAATATTTTTAAATCAGTGGCGCCCTCTCTAACATTCCCATGCATATTGATGCATAGAAGACGTGTACCAAATCTCAAAAATATATCTGGAATAGTATCAAAGTAATGATAAAAAAAAAGATTTTTTTTTTAAAACCTCAACTCTGTATATTATAATCTAGGCTCTTGTGGACCTATGTCCATATGAACTTTCTGTCTTAAAATCATCCTAGGATCATCACCCTTAAGTATCGGCATTCAATTGATAAACACCCTGTATAAAGCTACAAGTTTTTAACATTTCACAATCTGGTGGTTTTGAATTAAGAAAATTCCACTCCAATGAACCTGAAGTGTTATTAGACATAAATAATCATGAAGACGATGGCGTTGTTCATTTTGATGATTCATGTGAAAATAAGACTTCGGGCCTTTATTGGGATTCAATAAATGATACATTTAAATAACGTCTTATTGCTCCAGTGGTTATAACTGCAAAATGTATCATTCAGAGGCTGTGGCAGGCTAAACTTTTTTGGTATGAATCCGCCACGTTTGACTTGTTGACAAAATGGCAATCATTTTATGGACAATCGATTGATGTTAACAAATTGAAAATTTCTCGAAAAATACTCAAAAGAAATCCAGCTGTGATCGAACTTCATGCCTTTTCTGATGCAAGTGAAAGCGCTTACGAGGCAAGTGTTTATTTACGTTCATTTGACAGTTTTGGAAATTGCCAAGTTAGTTTGGTGTGCGCCAAGACTAGGGTTGCTCCTCTCAAAACAAATACCATTCCTAGGTTGGAATTATGCGGAGCGCTTTTATTGGCAGAACTTGTTGAAAATGTAAAAAATGCGTTGAATCTATCAATAGATGAATTTTATTTTTGGTGCGATTCAACGATTGTATTGTCTTGGATAAAGGCTGAATCACGGCAATTTAAAATCTTTGTGGCTGATAGGATCTCACAAATACAGACATTAACCACTGTGGATTCTTGGAATTATATCAGGACAGATGAAAATCCTGCGAATCTATTTTCACGTGGGGTGAGTCCTGGAAATCTTATAAACTGCAAATTGTGGTGGAAGGGCCCCGAGTGGCTTTCCATGCCCAAAAGTGATTGGCTAATAACCTCTCTGTGTCATATTGATGATTCAGATTTACTTTAAAAGCGTTTGGCGTTTGAATTCTATAACTGTTGTAATCAATCATACAGGTTTTGATATTTTTTAGCGTTATTCATTTTTAAATAATTTACAAAGAGTTTTTGCGTATTGTCTACGTTTCATAGATAATTGCAGAAGATCTTCTATACAGAGAAGTGTTGGTCAACTACAAGTGAATGAGTTGAGACTTAGCTTAACGCGACTTGTAAAAATTGCCCAGGAAGAAGAATTTAATAAGGATATAAAATGTTTACTTAATTTGATAAGGGTTCATATAAAGGTAATTTGCTCAATCCATTTTTAGATATTGAGGGTATTTTGCGTGTTGGAGGAAGACTAAAAAACTCCAATTTTTCTTTTGAGAAGAAGTACCCCATAATTCTACCAGCTAAGCATAAATTGACAAGTTTGATAGCAGAACGTGAACATATTAGACTTTTGCATGTCGGACCACAAGGCTTACTGGCATCTATTCAAGATAAATTCTGGCCCATTGCAGGTAGAAGTCTGGTTCGCAAGGTGGTGAAATCATGTTCAAAATGCTTTCGTTTTGATGCTCCTACCATGCAGCATATCATGGGAAACCTACCCAAGCAACGTGTTACACCAAGCAGACCTTTTTTAGCGACAGGAGTTGATTACATGGGTCCAGTACTGATAAAGGATAGATTGACACGTAAACTGTAAAGGGATGGGTGTGTCTTTTCGTTTGTTTATCTACTCGTGCTATACACCTTGAATTGGTCAGCGATTTAACCACCAATGCATTCATGGCTGCTTTAAAACGATTTTTTGCGCGACGAGGTATCAGTGCGGACATTTTTTCAGATCATGGTACTAATTTCATTAGCTCAAAAAATGAAATAAAACGATTTTTTCATCACTAGTCGAATGAAATTGAGTCAAAGCTTTCTACTAAAGGTATTAAATGGCATCTAATTCCACCCCAATCTCCACATTCTGGCGGCTTATGGAAGGCGGGTGTTAAATCTACAAAATTTCATTTGAGACGGGTATTGAGTAATACTCCGTTATCATTCGAAGAGATTTCTACTGTTCAATCAAAAATAGAAGCGTGCTTGGATTCGAGACATTTATCTCCTCTAAGTTCTGATCTTTCCGATCCTCAACCTCTTACTCCAGCGTACTTCCTTATTGGAGAGAAATTAACCAACATCCCCGAAGAAGATTATTCACATACTGCTGGAAACAGACTCAATAAATTCAGACAGTTGCAGCAGATGGTTCAAAATTTCTGGGCTCGATGGTCAAGGGAGTATATTTCACAAATGCAGCAAAGAACCAAGTGGAAGCAGAATTATTCCACTTTATTGAAGCCAGGCACTGTTGTTATGATAAAGGAAGATGGACTTCCTCATTTGAAGTGGCAGCTTTGTGTCGTCACCGAAACTCACCCTGGCTCCGATGGTGTCATCAGAGCTGTAACGTTGAAAACTGCAGCATCAATCATCAAGAGGCCAGCTGTTAAATTGTGTATTTTACCGAACATAAATTGTTGAAACCAATGGTTTTCAAGGCATGTTCATCAAGATAGTTTCCGAACGTGACTATTTGGTGAAGGTGTTAGCTGGTGATTTGCAGTAACAATAGTACTGGAGGCAAATATACTTGGTGTAAATCTACTCAATTTGCCACTGGTAAAATCGCTGAGCGAGCAGTTTTGTTGCTATAAATAGACACGTTCAGCGAGATTATGGGGAGTGGTTGGCTTAGCCAACTACTCTCCATTGTGAGTAGTGTAATCCCTCTCACCCTGAGTAGTGTAACCCCTCTCAGCCCCAAAGAACATGCTCCTCCTAGTGTTATGGTGAGGATAGATGAGATGTACCATGGACGATAATAAATGGAAGTTACCTAAACGGAGTACCTCTACTGTTCAGCCTAGCTACGTTCCCTAGAGCACGACAGGTGTTGTGGGTCCAGTCGAAGACCCAGTTGAACGCCTTACGTGACAATATGTCTTAATTTCAATAATCTTGAAAGAGATTTGATTCCTGTCAATTAATCTTGAATAAAATACAATTATTCACAGAATATAAGATGACCTCTTTCCAACAAGCTTTTGTGCCGACTGGTGTTAATGGAAATCAGAACTACCCCTGCTTGATTTCTTTCATTTAGTAGATGTATCCTCAGCAACATCAATACACAAACGCAAACACATGTTTTTCTGATGCAAGTCCACATGCTTACGGTGCAGTAGTGTATATTAAAGATAAAGATTGTCACTTGCTTATTTCAAAAAACCGCAATGCACCTATAACTTAAGGACATTCATTTTGAACGTTGCCAAAATTAAAGCTTACTTCTGCGTTATGTGCAGCTTGGTTGCAGGATTACACATTAAGAAATGTATTTGAACAAATCACGAACCTTTGGACCGATTCTGAAATTGCATTGAAATGGAGTCTAGGAAAGCCGTCAAAATGAAAATCGTACGTATCGAACAGGTTCGTTAAAATTCAAAGGCTAACGAAAAGGAATTTGTGCCATTGTCCTGGTTCTGAGTGTTCTGACAATCCAGCAAACTCAATAACCAGAGGAATCAAGGCTTAAGCTTTATTGGAGTCAGATATGTGGAGATCTGAACCAAAATGGTTAATGGAAGATGAAAAAGATTGGCCCAAGCCAAAACAGAATATATTTCATGAACTGACATTGTCTCGGCACTTCCTGATAATTAATTCATCGTCTGTCCAAGAAAACATCGAGGAGCCCCAGTTTTCTATAGAAAACTACAGTGACTTGGGATGCGTCCCAAGAGTTACAGCTTATGTTCAACGATGTTTGTTCAACTTGAGAAATCCAAAGGAGACAAGAAAAGATGTTTCGAATGCAGTCGAACTGGAGAATTCTCTGATTTACTGGATAAAGCACTTCCAACTGATAGCATTTACAAATGAGATTAATGCTTTGAGTGATAAAAGGAGACTAGATTCTTCTTCTAAAATATTATCGCCAAACCCTCAATCGAATGGAGACATATTAGAGATCGGAGGACGCCTTCAAGAGTCTGACCTAGCATTCACTACAAAACATCCTATTATGCTGCCGTGCGATTTGCTGATTTGTAGTTGTCATTTGGCTGTTGCTCCAGGTTACTTCCTATTTCAAGAAAACAGTTTTGATATGGACCTGGAAAGAAGGACAATCTCTGGAAATTAAATTATACAATTATGTACCAGAAAAGAAAACTTATTGAAAAGCTTTTGGAAAATTTCGTGTGTTGACTATTTACAGCAACTAAGGTCACATTAACAAGATACCAGTTTTGGCTAGAAGGCTTCAGCCAGGGGATATTGCATTGCTCTATAAACAAAATGCTCCACGGCAATCATGGAAGATGATAAGAATAGAAAAAACCTTCACTGGGAGAAACCATCGTGTACGAGCGTGTGAGATCAGAACGAGAAATGGAACCATTATGGATAAGAGACCAATCCAGTTGCTTCTTCCGTTGGAAATTGAGCCGACCAGGGAAGATGTGAAAAATATTTTTACAGAAAATAAAGACGCATAAAAAGTGGAGGTGGTGCGTAAAATTGCACCAATTTTCGGGATTTTGGTCTGGTTGAGCCAGTTGTAAGAATAACAGGACTGATGCAATATTTGTATTTTTTGGTAAGATATACTTCAGAATTGTGAACGTTAGGTTGATTTTGAAAATAGAAGCAACGATCTTTTTACGAACGGTGTGTTCTATTTGAATGATACTATTCTTATTTCATACGTGTTTGTCAGCGTCAACCAGGCCGATACTTAACTTGAATTTGTTAATGGTTTGGATTCAGACAAGATTGATTTTGAGGGGTTTTGGAGATTCTGATTGGGCTAATGATCATGACAGAAAATCATACACTGGATATGTTTTTAAACTCCCCCATGAGAGTTTCTCTTATCTTATGGCAAAGCTCTAAACAGAAAGCTACTGCGCTGAGTAGTATACTGAGTCAGAGTATATAGCGCTTAGTGGAGCATCAAAAGAGGCCATATTCTGGGCGAGTTGATATATTTTTATGATAGTGTTAAGATCTTTAACGAACACAAGAATGCTCATAATGCCGTGTTTCATGAAAGGACGCAACATATTGATGTAAGATAGGTACCATTTTGTTAGTAATTCAGTATCAACTGTTTTTTTACACGGACCGTCTTCACGGTCTTCTTCCGAAAGTTTACTTGGAAAGTTTGTTCTATCAAGATATTGAATCTTGAGAAGCAAAATCGTGAATGTCTTCTTCCCCACTGCCTATCTATATAATTGAAACACTTACCTCTTTTTCGAGACAGTCCGTGAGCCAGTTGTAGTGCACCAATCAACATGTTTTTTTTTAAATGATCGTCTGATTACCAGGATGAGCCAAAACTATTTTTTCTGTTTCATTTTTGCGTATTTGTTTATGGCAAAACTTAAAAAAAAACTACGGTTACTACCAGACAGTGTGACAGTGACGACAATATTAGATGCAATAGAGTTATTTTTCTCGGGCCGCGCATGCGCTTAGATCAGGGCAACTGGTGACTGGGTGATTTCACATGTGACAATATCCATAACCTCCAAATTGCTGTCAGTGTCAGTGCCAAGTTTCAATGAATTTTAATTGAACTTCAAACTTCAACTATAGGTCAAGAAGCGCCATTCCAGTTCAAGCAAAAGTCATATTTTTGTTTGGGCATCTCTTTCGCGTTCACATTGCAGGAAACACTTTATGCTCTATCCTTGTTCTACTTTCTGGTAGAAAAGGATAGAAGCACGCTCGTGAACGCGATACTGCTTGTCACTTGCCCTGCTTAAAACGCATGCGCCTTACGCTATCGGCGAGAAAAATAGCCCTATGTGGCGGCTGTATCCAGAATTTTGAATATTTACTGCCCCGGTGGCTCAGTGGTTTGGTGTCAGCTTAGGATGCAGAAGAGCCTGGGTTCAAATCCCAGCTCGGGCATGCTACTTTTTATAAAGTCACAGTACTTTTTCGATGAAAATAAAATTAAATATTGTTGAGATAGTAAAATTATAATGAAAATTTCCTACCAGTCAATTCTAACCAATCATAGGCTTGCATTTTGTCATGTTGCTATGGCAACGACCTAACTTTATCGGAAATTTCCCTGCTCATAATCACGTGACTGAAAGATTAATAAGTGGAAATCTCCCTGGCTTTGCGCATCTGGATGTAGCTCGCATATGATTACAGTGTTGCCGTTCCAACTCTCCCTAACAATCCCAACCCAACCCAACTTTCACAAACAGAGATAAGGCAAACGGCAACACTGTGGTTGGTGCATGGGACATGGGAGCTACATCCAGCCGCGAGTGCTTGACAGCTGTTAAAGACAAATATTTTTGATAAATGATTTATTTTCAACTTCCAATACAAAGTTGCAATGTTATCAATTATGGACAAGATTGGTAATAACTTCCAAATGTTTTATAAAATCCTGATTCCCTTCTTTCTCTCTTAAATGCCGAGTAGAGTAAGGAGCCGTTGGCTTCTTCCACTAAATGCGAGGTGAGTCCAGCCGCTACTATTAAATCTTCTCAAATAGTTTTGGCATGAAATTTTCTTGCCGAATCTCCCTAGAGCTCGAATTAATAATCCGGAAATTTATTCTCGTTGCGAATTTTTCAAGAAAATTCGCAACTCACCAAATATTTCCGGAAATAATTCGAGCTCCGGGGAGATTATAAGTGAAAATCTACCTGAACAAGAGATTTAGGTATTTATTCAAAACACTAAGCTTATTTTTGGGGCAGTCCGTGAGTTAATGTTGAGAAAGTTTGCGTTTTGTTCCAATAACTTTTTATAGAGTGGAGTTCTGTAGTTTTTCGGATTGGATATTTTTGATTATATTTGAATACAGTTTGAGGTTCCCTTTTAATTATTGTATACACGGTGAGTCGGGAAAAACGGACCAAATTTCAGGAGTTTAATATGCACTTGAAAACAATGTCAAAAAACCCATATTATGTTCTTATTCGATATTCATTTGTTTTCAAGTTATAGCGTAATACCAAATAAAAAAAAAAACTTTTATCGTGGTTGAATAACTGACACATTGTCAAGACAACATAGATGTTGAATAGTTTCGAGTCTTGAACATAAAGAAATCAAAAAAGCAATAAAAGATAAAGTATTAAAATTTGGTATTTTGTATAACTGAAAAAAAAAAAGAAACAAATGAATATCGGTCAAGGACATATCGGTTTTTCCACATTATTTTCGGGTGTTCAATACACTCCCGAAATTTGGTACGTTCCTCCCGACTCACCCAGTATATCCATACCTATATTATACAATGGCCGGCTAAAATATGGAACAAATTAATTTTAAATTCATGATTTCGATTTTTTGAGAAACGCTCGGACACGTCGATTTTTATTTTTACGTACGGTTTTTTTCATGTCAAATTTATGTATTTATGTGAATGAAATAAGAGGGGATTTGCGCGCATTGAAAACTTCAGGGTTGGGAGTAGAGCATTGGGATACATTGTTAATATATATTTTGGAAACTAAATTGGATTCGATTACCAAGAAAGAATGGAAAAACCAATGCTCGATAGTTACCTTTGCAACCATGGAGGAGTTTCTACATTTTTTAACTAAAAAGTGTGCTGATTTAAAATCATCATGTAGTGCAAATGTGAGAGAAAAGATAGTTGACAAGGGTATGCAATCGAAGTCCAGACAGCATGTTTATTATGCGCAAAATAGGTCTAACAATAATTGCGTAGTTTGCAAATAAAATGAACACAATTGTAACAAATTCATGGATATGAATATTTAAAAAAAAACGGGATGCTGTCGCGGGGGCTAGTTTGTGCTGGAATTGTCTCAGTTCTGGGCATAGGGTTTTGGATTGTAAAATGAGTGGATGTAGGCACTGTAAGAGGAAACATCATGTACTGCTTCACACGGAACAGGAAAATAACAATAGGGAAGCATCATCAGCGGCTTCATCGGGAAGCCGGGGTAATTCGAGAACTACAAGGAAAACTGTATTATTTAAAGGGCATTCTAAGGAAATTAATAATATACAGGTAAGCAAGTCAATTGAAGAAGAGCTGCTGTCTACGGTGGTTATTAAAATTATGGACAAATTTGGGAACATGCATGAGTGCAGGGCTCTTCTAGATAACGGATCTCAGTCATTGTTCATGACTAAAGAGCTTCACTTTATCACTAAAGAAAGTCACAAGTAAGGTATTGCAAAAGAAAGGGTAAATATAACAATTAAAGGGATAAGTGAAGGTGTGTCGGATATAACAAACAAAGTAAGGGCTAAGATCTTTTCTAGGTATGATGACTATCAGGTGGAGACTAATTTTTTGATAATTAAGTAAATTTCGAATATGATTCCTTCGATCAAAATTGATAAGGCTAGTGTAAATATCCCTCAGGGTTTATTCTTGGCTTATACATCATTTTGCAATCCAGGTAAGATCGATATTTTATTGGGTTCGGTCATTTTTTGGGATGTACTAGGATCACAATACATCATATAACATTGAACGGAGGGTTAGTTACGATATGGGGAACTAGGCTTGGTTATGTAGTTGTGAGATCTGCAGGTTTTGATAACATTTCAGGGGTGTATATACTCTTGCAATTTGGTGTAAAACTCGGACCGTACAAGATCAATTGGAAAAGTTGTGGCTCCTGGAAGTTACGAAAAAGGAAAGATTTTTCACAAGGGAAGAAGAACAGTGCTGAGAGGTTTTTTCATGGACTCGGCAAAAAGAGCTACTTAAGGATGGAAGGATTATTATTGTGAACTTGCCCTTTCGTTCGGGATCTGTGGTACTCGGAGACTCATATTACACGGCGTTGAAAAGATTCATTTGGATGGAAAGGAGACTGGATAGGGATGTCGAGTCTAGGAAAATGTATCACTCTTTTTCAAAAGAGTAAAATAAAATAAGGCCATATGTCGAAGATAGAACCCGGTGAAAATTCAGAAGTGGTTACACGGGGTCCTAATATCAACTATTTACCGCACCATCCAGTTTTAAAGGCAACATCTCAGACAACCAAGCTTCGAGTTGTGTTCGATGCTAGTAGTAGTAGTCCTACTTCTGATGGGGTGTCCTTCAACAATGCGTTGTTAATAGGCCGAAACTTCAGGAAGATATTTTTAATATTTTGCCACGTTGGACAAAGCATACCTGGGTAATAATTGCTGCCGTGGAAAAGCTGATGTACCGGCAGATTTGGGTTGATGAGGAGGACAGGGACTACCAGAGGATACTATGGAGGTTTAATAAAGAGGACATTGGGCATTATAGATACCTCAAATACGGTAACTTATGGTATGTCTCGTTCGAGATACTTGACTGTTAAATGTATGCAACAGTTAGCTTTTTCGGCAGTAAAGACTTTTCTCGGGCTAGCAATGTCATAATTAAGGATTTCATATGGATGACCTGCTCAGTGGGGCAGAGAGTGTTGATGGAATTATGAATCTAAAGAAGGAAATAGACGGACTTTAGATAGAAGGTGGTTTTGTGTTAAGGAAATGGTGTTGTAATAAACCGGAGGTAATTTTGGACGAAAGTGAGGCTGCGCAAGGTGCTGCGCATACTGAACACAATATATCGGCTAAAGACGGTGATTCGAAAACTTTAGGGATAAAATGGAACCCTCAGTCGGATACCCTGAATTTTGAATTTTCGTATATTTTTGAAAGTGGTTTGGACAAAAAAGTAACAAAAAAAACAGATTTTTTCGATAATATCGGTAGTCTTTGACCAATTAGGGCTACTTCAACAGGGCGAAACTCACATTGCAAGATCTTTGGAAGCAAAAATTAGGATGGGATGACGAAGTCCCTCAGGAAATTCTCAACTGATGGCTGGTCTTGTGAGGTGATTTTGAAAGATTGGGATCGATCAATGTCAAGAGACATATGGTATGTGAGAATCCAGTGAGTCTGCAAATACACGGGTTTTGCAATGCGTCCTTGAAAGCCTATGGGGCCTGTGTCTATATTAGATCTGTAGATGTTCAAGGCAATTGTCATGTTCGGTTGGTGACTTCCAAGTCGCGAGTTGCTTCCCTCAAAGTAGTTGCGCTCGCTCGATCGAAATTATGCGGTGCTCTTTTACTGGCAAGGCTAGTCAAGTCTGTATTACAGTCCACTGATATTAATCCTTCGATGATAAGGTATTGGTCTGATTCGTCAATTGTGTTGTGTTGGTTGGCAAAGGAACCTTCAAATTGGTCGATTTTTGTGGCTAATCGATCTTCAGAAATTCAGGTCCTGACTCAAGGCCATCAGTGATGTCACGTTTCTTCGGGTGATAACCCAGCTGATATGGTATCAAGGGGAATATCTGGTAATAATTTAAAATCTAATGATCTCTGGTGGAATGGACCGAGGTGGCTGTCACAAGATGAGGATAATTGGCCAAGATTTCAGAATATTAACATCGAGATGATTCCTGAACAAAGGGTGGCTCCTAAAGCATTCATGGTAAGTAAGTAATTATACAGGAAGACAAAAATCCGACAAAAATCCGACAAAATGTGAAAACTACTTGGAAGAAACTGCTAATACTTATCATAATACAGAGCTGGTCAAAAAATTTTGAATTTTTATTTTGTGTAAGAGAACAGAGGTATCCACTCTTATATTTTTGACTATATCTGTGAATCTTCATTAAAGTTTCTCATGGAAAATTTTATTTTCAAAATGAGTAAAAGCTTTACCAGAAGTGACATTTCGGATTTTGATATCTTAAGAAACTTTTCTCTTACACAAAATAACAATTTTGTATTTTTTGGCCAGCACTTTATTATACTTATCTACTGTTCGTATAGGAACTATGAGAGAGACACATACGTATAATATGTTCTGGGAGAATTCCTAGAATCATTCAGCCTACACTAAACTGCCCTGTGTGGGAATTCCGAAGTTACCGTTGGGAGGGCGGAGAGAGTTTTTGTAATTTTTTAACTGGGGACTGTGGACCGCATTTTCTTTTACTCCATCCTAAACTTGGTAGCCAGAACTTTGGTATTCGATCATTAACATGATAATTCCTAATCTTCATGATTTTCCGGGTGACAAGCATCTTATGGTTTCATAGTTTGTGCCGAGTTATGACTGTACCTGTTGGGTTTCGATGGCCGTCGGCATTATTGTTATTATCAGAAAAAAATTGTTTACGGCAAAAATATAGAATAGATCAGACTACAGTGTAGTCATACAGACGTAGGTGTAGGTGCTTTCCTGTGAAATAAGATGGCTATATTGACAAATGCAAGTAAATGATTTTGTTATTACGTTTGTTGTCGTTGACATAGAAAAAATCTGTTACATTATTATTATTATTATTATTATCATCATTATTATTATTAAAATTAACCCCAATTTTACATGAATTTGAGGGCATATTTTTTGCGTATACTCGTGTTAGGTTAATTTGATGTAAATCTTATATAGTCTTAAGGCTTGCGATTTCTTTAATTTAGTTCTTACATAAAAAATTACTTCTACAATTTATGTACCGAGACCAAGAAAAATGTATATTTTACATAAATTTCAACATTTCATTCCGACGTCAAATTTGACATATTCATTTTACGTAAGATTTCTGATATGAATCATCGAAGTGCGCCCCAAAATGTTATGTTTATATGAAATGTTACAATATAAGATTTGGGTAGCCGGTGGAACTTTTATATAATTGTGATGAACTCCTGTATGATATAAAACTGAAGTTATATTTTTATGATTAGGTTTTGGATGTCGCACTGATTTCATTTCCATTTTGACAGTGACCGCATCTGCGGATTAACTGGCCTCCAGCATCTGGCATCTTTAGTAAATGCTGGTAAGCTGTTAATTCAGTTAATGCTAGCATAAACCAGAGAATATCTGGGTCGTTTGGAGTGGTTTGGACTAGTAGGTATGTGTGTTGGGTTAGATTGGCTGAGATTGGTCATATCTGAAGTAAACGCCGCTCGCGTTCCAGTTTTTTTTCTTCCGCTGGACGTATACCCCAATATAATTTACATATTAACTGAACTAATTATAAAATCAAAAGAACTTACCTGAAGTTCGATTTAAATTATCTGAGGCGTCCATTTCGAAAATATCACATAATTAACAACGTAGTATGTGCATTCTGTCACTTTCAGCCCTCAAGGTTAAAAGGCAATTTTTCCTAACCCGGCCCTGCCTCACTCCAATCACTCCCACTCCTTCAATCGGTAACGTCATTTGGTTTAAAGATGGGTTAAAATGTTTCACAGGGAAAGGGGTGATGAGAGGGTTGTGTGTCGGAATCGAACTTCAGGTAAGTTCTTTTGATTATATAATTATATTTTGGCGTCCATTCCTCAATATCACATAATTAACAACGGAAAATCTTGAAACTGTTTCCTCAGTCTGACAATGACCAATCCATATACGTTTCGTCCTACTAGGACTCATCAGTATGGCTATGGGTCTAGTCTGACTTAGACCCATAGCCATACTGATGAGTCCTAGTAGGACGAAACGTATATGGATTGGTCATTGTCAGACTGAGGAAACAGTTTCAAGATTTTCCTTTTTTTTCACCGGGAGGATTATCCACGAACTTGTTGTAGACGATATGGTGACCAATGGTAGTAGTCTTTCACTAGATTGATGGGAATTTCCATCCTAAGATTGACAAATCCTGCCGATAGATGGCGCTATGTACTACAACAGTTAACATAATTAACAACGTTGATGTTTAGAGAAAACAGTGTAAAACATTTTCTTTAATTAGTCAAACAAGAACATAGTATAATATAATAAGGCAAAGCCTCAAAAGTAAATTAACAAAAAATAGTTTTCAAAAACGTATCTTCTTCCAATATCGGTCTGCTGTAAAAGCGACCGGAGGTTGAAGAATTCTTTCTCCACCTGGCTGATGTGTGAATGGTTTCATAAGACAGACCCTTCCTTAATGCTGCTGATGTGGAAGCGTGCATCGTGGAATATGCAGTAAAAATATCCATATCTACCACTGCTTTTTTAAAGGTTATCTTTCGCCAACGGCTCAAGGTCTGTTTGCTAGCAGGGCCGTGAGGTTTTCTATATGTCAAGAAAAAACCTTCGCAGGTAGGGTGTCTTATGTTGTTAGTAACTTCAACTTCAACTTCTTAATCAGAGAGGCAACTCATAACTCTGGTTTTTTGGCAAAGTAAGAGAAGTCTAGACGAGGTTGATTCTTGTTGGGAGCGGAAGTTTAAGAGAGTTCATCAATGAAAATTTTGACGACATTTTCACCTGTTCTTATATTCGAACACTTTATCAAAAACAACGTCTGGATTCGTTGTCCAGTAGACATTGCTATTAAAGTAAGAATATAATTTTCTGAGTGGAATTTCCAGTGATAGCGCCTTTCTCTAAAAACGAAAGCACTTTTTGGGGATCCCAGATGAATTTATATTTGGGTTTTGGTGGCCTTGTTCGAAATATCCCTTTCATGAATCGTTTTATGCTGCTATCCGTTTCTAGATCTTTAGCCAAGATCAAGGAAAGAACCGAGCGGTGAGACTTGAAGGTGCCGTAGAGATTTCCTGTGGAGTCCGCAAATTTTGGAGAAATCTTAGAACATCACAAATGTTTCCCAAAAAAGGTGAAATTTGGCTGTTTTGGCAAAACTGCCACCATAGTTTAAAGGTTACGTTGTACTGGGTAATTGTTGCGGGAGCTAAGGAGTTGATGATGGTTTCCATAGCCTCTTCCGGAATTCCCTTTAATCTGAATGCTGGCCTGATAACAGAGCGGCTACCAGGATAAGGTTCCGGCGAAGGAGTTGAAGATAAGATATCATCATCAGGTCCAAAAAATAGTTGATGACCTCTAGACAACTTTTCAAACAAGGGATACCAAGGCTGTGACTGCCAAAAGGGTACCACCACGATACCTTTTGCATGATCAGTCACAATCATTTGGAGCATCAAGGATAAGCGCAAACGGGGGAAAAGCGTAGAACGATAGCTTCCCCCAGTATAACGTAAAAGCATCCACCGCCTCCGCCCCTGGATCCCTAAACCACGAAACATAGCGCTTACATTTGTGGTTGAGGAAAGACGCAAACATGTCTATATCTGGAACCCCGAAAGATTCCGTAATGGCCTGGAAAATATGGGCATTCAAAGACCATTCTGTGTCAGATCTTAAAACACGTGACTTGGCATCGGCTTATTTAGATATTCTCGACTGATTGTATATATGAAGCGAAAATCCAGATGATTCTGTGTTCACAGGATTTCCAGTTGTATTTTCACATCTTATTAGAATACGACAGTCTTTTAGATGCCTGGTAAAACATCTTGGTCCAAGATATATTGCCTTAGTTCTAGAATGTTTATGTGCTTGTTCTCATTGAAGCTTGTCCACCAGCCGTGTATTTTTTCACCCTTACAAACAGCTTCCCAGCCAGATTAACTAGAATCCGTAAAGATTTCTAGCTGAAAGGAATCTAGCTTCAAATTATTATTGGCGGAAAAAATCGTCTGATGCCACTACCTCATATCCTCAACCATTTTCTTTGTTATTTCTAAGCGGGCAATGTAGTTTTTATAGTTATGAAGAAATTTTTGTCTTTAAAAAGTTTTTAAAAAGTTTGGTACACAACCACACATATCTCACAGCCGGACAAGCTGCTGTAAGAATGCCCAAAATCGGGCGAACTCTCGAATATCACAATTTCTCGATAACATTCAAAAGTATTTGTCCATTCGAAAATGCGATCTTTTTTATCGTTTGGCAATTCCAACGTAAGCATGTTCGAATCAAAAATAAAACCAAGATAATTGACTCTAAAGCTGGGTATAAAGCAACTTTTTTCTTTGTTGATAATAAAACCCAGGGTTTCTGATAAATTGATTGTTTTCTGATATTAAAAAGTCATCTAGATAACTAACACAAATAACTTTGTTCGACCGCAGTCGTTCAATGACCGGCCGCACAAGTTTTGTAAAGGTGTAAGGCGCTGATGCGAGGTCGAAAGGAATGCAGCAAAATGGATAGTTTATTGTCAAATTCGAAACGTAGGAATTTTCTATGTGTTTCATGAGTAGGTATCAAGTAATACCCATCTGTCAAATCTATCGATGCTGCAAACATATTTCTCTGTATAAGCCTCGCAGCAGTCCTTGCGTCCTCCATTTTAAAGTGGGGTGCATTAACGAACTCATCTAATTTTTTCAAATTTAAAATAAAGCGTTTTTCCCCATTTGCCTTGTCGGTAAAAAATATTCTTGTGAGAAACTGATCTTTAGATGGTCCACAACGTTCAATTGCTCCCTTATCGGAAAGTTTTTTTTCACTTGATCGAATTCAAAAGAACAAAATTCGTTGGCAATGGGTTTGTGGTTTTGAAAAGCAAGCTTTGTGAAAGGTATTTTAAAACCTTGAATCAACGTAAGTATTAGTGTGTTAGCTGTAGTTGTGGACCATTCTTTCTGAAAATGTTTTAATCGGCCTCCAAGGCCTATGAAACTCACCTCATTCACTTGCCCCTTCCTCTGCGGTTGTACGTCTGATTGTACGACCGATGATCGTCCAACTTTCCGTAACTATCCCACTGCTTTTTCGGGCCGTATCCCCTCGAGGGACCTGTCTCGCCCATGCCACGGTGCGGGAGAACAGGGTTTTTTGTTTGGTGGGTCTTCTGAGTAGTTCCTCCACGGGTACCCCCCATCTTTTTCTGATCTCGAACGTCTGATTGACTCTTGTAAGATGTCTTCAGGACTTTTCCAACATTTTCCAAACTCCTTATGGATTTTATTTTTTCATTCAAATCATCGCCAAATAGGTAATCGGTCGAGGGGATTTTGTCGGATAGCTCTTTCATATTTTCGTTTAATAATGGCAATAAGCAGTTTTTTCTTGAAACGCTCGCCTTATTAAACACGTTCGTCAGTATTTTGCCTGCATTTGACAAATTTGTCAACAGGCCCCTTTTAAAATCAATCGGGATCGTCTCCGTGTCATTTAAGATGACCGAGATGACTTTTTCTAGGGCACAAATGCCCTTACCCAATTGATTTTACCTATCTAATTGAGCCGCGTCTCTTATTCTTGCGGAAGCATTTTTCTTTATGATCGTTGCTATTTCCGGATTTAACTTGGGGGCCGCCAGGTAGGGTAAGTTCGAGGGTACCTCATACTGGCTTGGAAGGTTAGTGACTTCGTCCATTGGCAAGCCTTTAAGTATGGTATCTTTCCATCTAGGCACTAGTTCCGCATGCAATGCAAAACCAACGTCTGGCTTGTTTTGGGATTTTTCCCCAGGATTTCAAGCACTTCTTCAGGAAAATCGACGTCATTATGAATTTGCAGCACATTTTCGCTAGCATTTATTGAATTAGCAGGGCTGCAATGACTTCCTATCAAGCTCCAAGCCTGCTCAAATCTTCGGCCAAAGATCCAATCCCGGTCCTGTTTACTTCTTTACTTGGGGATCTTGACCTTGAAGCTACGCCGCCATCGCTAGAGCGGTCCACACTCGGCCTTTGATGACGAGGCAGTCCAACTGCGACATCCCGGCCATTTCTTTTCTCTCTCGATCCAAACGAGATCGAATGTTGCCTTCTCCGTTCAACGGAGCGTGAAGTACGTCCGCCTCGACGTTTAGATCTTGAACGCGAGCGCCGTGAGCGGGATCGTGACGTTTGTCGAGACGGCGATCGTTTTGATCGACCCTGATCTTTTTCTAGTTTATCAATACGTTTTTGTAGCTCTAATAATTTTTGATGACTCCTAGAGCCTTCAGAGTCCGACGAAAGGCTTCTCTTCCATTTCTTATCCGTTTCTTCACCCATGCTAACCTAGACAAGGTAAGAAAATGGATACGTGCAATGAACTATCAATGTACGAATTTGGGTTAAATGCTTGAAAGGCTTATTATGCAAAAGATTAACATCTAAACATGCAAACGGGATTAAGATTACTTACAGTATCAAGTCCTCAACACCAATAAAAAAGTAATTTGACTAGTTTTGTAGAAAACGTATTCGAAACGAGCAACGTGACCTTGCAAGCGAAGCACAAAAGACACAATGACGTTTGTGCGATGCCGATTGAAATAGTGGGAGTGATTGGAGTGAGGCAGGGCCGGGTTAGGAAAAATTGTCTTTGAACCTTGTTGCCTGGAAGTAACAGAATGCGAAAACTACGTTGTTAATTAAGTGATATTGAGGAATGGACGCCGAAATATAATAGTGAATTAATGTTAAAGTACCGACTCACTTCCCAAGTAGAACAAATATGTTTATAAGTATTTTATAGACCGTTATATAACAGTTTCGTAAAACATTTTGCTCGTAAAAATATTTCATAGACATCAATAACACACTTATAAACACGAGAAGGACCACTTTATAAAATATTTTTGTCGTATCAAAATGTTTATAGGGGTTCTAGGTAAGAACTATAAAGCTAGTTACTACTGCTATAGAGCTCTAATAAGAGTGAAGTTGTTCCAAGCTACACATTTATAAAACAGTTATATTTTGTTGTTGATATATTCGCAGTATTCACACTGCAATTTTGTGTATATTCAGAGCAGAATAAATCAGAATTGTTGCAAAAGTATATCAATTGTAAATGACGAGAAATTGATGGAGTCTATCCTACTATTAGACAAGTAGCATATTGCAAAATATTGAAAATTCAAGCATGATAATATCTTGATTTTACTTGCGAATCTGATTTTACTGTTAATATATGGGTACATTATGAACCAAATTTTCATGCGCCTGCATTTTGAGGCAATTTGAGACTTCTTATCCTGATATTTTAAATTTCATAATCTCAAGATCTTAATAACAAACAAAAACTACTCTATTAAATATAAATTGTCTGATATTTACAATGTTTTTTGACGTTTTTAACGTTTTAACGTTTAATGACGTTTTTATTATCGTATTTCCTTGATAAATATTTGGTTTTCTTTCCCAAACCTTAAAAATGACCGACAAAGTTCGCCTACCAAATATGGCGAACTCTTATAACTGTGCTTGTTGCGACAAATTTGTTATATAGGTATAGGACAATTAGCATACATTTTCAAATGACTTGAAATTTTATATACGCATTCTAGACATTATTTGAAAGTCACCAGCAAAAGCATTTTTCTAAAATACTCAAAAATATACTAAATAAATGAAAAAGAAGACGCGAATTTCACCGCAAACGGGGTGGGCATCTTTAGGCAAGGCATACTATAAGACAATGTTGCTATTTTGTGCCCATTTTTATTTTATTTGTCTTATAGTGCTGTCTTGTACGTTCGAAATCAAGTATTCTATAAAACATTTTTATAAGATATATATTGACGGATTTATTAAATATAGCTATATGATGAAATAATAAATCTCTAATAAAAATATTTTGTAACGATCTCATAAAGTTCTTTATAAAACCTTAACAAACCAATTATACAATAAATTAGACTCGAGAGTGATTCCTCTTATAACATTGGTGCTATAATATGCTATAAGAATTCAATTTCTTATGTTTTATAAAAAGCTTATTAAATGGTCTTCTAGATAGCTATATTACATGATTATAACACTTTTTTGTCTCTGGGAGTATTTTGTGCCAACAACCGTCACTAAATAATACAATTGTTATTGAAGGACCCTAATAAATCAGTTATATAGCATTTTAGTTTGATAAGGCACAATCTTTGTTAGTTGGGATATACTTTAAGACAGTGTTGCTATTTTGTGTCAATTTTTATTTTGTAAGTGTTTTATATTGGTTTTATAGTGCTGTTTTTTACGTTCTAGATCAAGCATCCTATAAAATATTTTTGTAAGATATTCTCTTAAGCCAATTCAGTCTTGAATACGCTTGCGAGTTAGCTGTTTTATTAAAGATAGCTATATGATAATATAATAAATCTCTAATAAAAATATTTTGTAACCATCTTATGAGTTCTTTTTAAAACAATAATGAACCAATAATACAACAAATAAGACTAAGAGAGTAATTCCTTTTATAACATTGGTTCTATAGTACGCTATAAGAATTCAATTTCTTCCGTTTTATAAAAGTTTTATTAAATGGTCTTGTAGAGAGCTATATTACATATTTATAACACTTTTTTGTCTCTGAGAGTATTTTGTCTCAATCACCGTCACTAAATGATAAAATTGTATATTGATGGACCCTAATATATCAGGTGTATAGCATTTCAGTTTATTAAGGAACAATCTGTGTTAGTTGGGTTACGTACTTCTGCAGGTATGGCTTGTCTAATGAAAGTATTCTGTTTAATAATTCGTGGCTCAATCAGTTCGAGGAGCAAATAAAAATCTGCACTTGATTTCCTAATGAAGTATTCAAATATTGTCTCGTTCAATTCAGCCAATAAATCAGTTACTGACATTGTACAAGATTCTGCTCCTGTGAAAATCGTTAACCCAAATAGTTCTTTGTTCTCTTATACTTTTTGAAGTGAAACTTCTTTTGCAGCGTTGTGATAATCTATCGACAAGGGGGAAGGGGGAGTGAGTTGGAATTAGGGGACGTTTTCAACATACGTTGCAGAAAAAGAAAAATGATATACACGCGTAGTGAGAATGACAAAGTGAGCTATAATAACGAAAAACACTTGGAACTCGATTTTTACTTACTTCAAATGCCCAAATTGATTCGAAACTTTGCCCACTTGTCAAAAACCCATGACAGTACAATAGTTTTGATTGAAAATGAGCAAAACAGTAAACTCCTTCTTCTTCTTTCTAATATGGATACATATTAGCAGGCAACTGCCTGTCCATTACCAACACGTCCTCCCGAAGGATGAGGTCCAGCATTCTCTCTAACCTCCAGCTCTTTGGTGGTCTTTCCCGTGATCTCTTTTCTACTGGTTCATTCATTTTTGCGTTCTTGATAAGTTTGTTGTCCTCCATTCTTTCTATGTGCTTGTTCCAGAATCGTCTTCTTTGTCTCACCCATCTTCCTATGTCCTGTACAATGCGGGATGTATTCTCATTTCGAAATATATCTTATGGGGTTTTCTCAGCTATTCTCATCATTTGTAGAGTTCTGTTTGTATCTGGTCTTGTTTCTGCAGCGTATGCTATGATAGGTCTTACTGCCGTTTTATATATCCTGACTTTGCTTTTCGTATTTGGATATTTGTTCCTCCAGACAATTCCTCTCAAACATCCCGAAATTCGAACCGCTTTCATTATTTGATCTCTTACTTTGAGATGTAGACTTCTATGGCTCCTTATATCTGCTCCACAATATTTCGACTTATCTGACTTTGGGCTTGTCAAACTGAATGAAAGATTGGTTGACGTTGACGCTTTGACGGGATTGTAACTCTGTGCAACGTTTTCTTGTCAAGGCTGTGTGCTGTGATTATTTCATAATATCCTTGAACCGATTTTATGTAAGAATATATTAACTATAAAATAAAATATTATCAAATATAATATACAGGGTGTTTCATTAATAATGCGAACAAATTTGGGACGTATTTCCCCGCTTAAAAATAAGAACAAAACTTCCTAAAAACATGTATCCAGAAATGCTTGTTTACAGAACTACAGGGTGTTGACATTTTATTTTCATTTTTGTTTTTTCCAAATAATATTCGAACCAATGTCGATCTTTTGATAAAAATTGGTAATTGGGGGTCCCTTATCATGCGAAATTCTAATTTGACTTTAGTGAGGCTCTAGCACGTATTTTACCTGTTATGAAGGGCCATAACTTTTTTTTACGCAGCCTGTATTATACTTTTAAGTAGATAAACAGGTTTCTTCATCATTTTTACGCAGAAAATGGATACCTGTTAGAAGTCGCTACTTGCAACCATTCTCGAAATATTTGAATTTGAAATAACTGATACATGGGATTTTGAAATTATGGCGAAGGTAACCTGCTAGAAGTTATAACATATTTCGCATGACCGCTTGATATTTTTAGTGCAAAAGATAAAATTCGACTTGTGTGTAATGTTATCAACCATTTTCATTCAAATATCATTTTAACAAAAACAAAAAAAAACTGAGAACAATTAAATGAAATAAAAACTTTAATCCCCTGTAGCTCTGTAACGGAGCATTTCCGGACACAGTTTATAAGAATTTTGTTTCTTATCTTTAAGCAAGTAAACTCAGCCTGTATTTTTGGCACTATCAATAAAACACCATGCTTGGCCATAATTTCATTATCACACATGTATTCATTATTTCAAATTCATATATCTCGAGAATGGTTGCCCGTAGCGGCTTCTAACAAGTATACATTTTTTGCGTGAAAGTGATGAAGAAATCGTTTTTATCAGTCTATCTTGAAAAATAAGTGTAGGTATAATTGGTTTCCACTTCCACCAATGATCTCCAATGTCACACACAATTTTCAAACAGGAGAACTTGAAAACATCACCTCAATAGGTGTGTTTGCTATGCTCCACTAGTGCACAGTTTTCTACACTACAACATTCAGTGTGGCTTTGGTTGTGGAATGTTTGTCGGTTTTTTAGGATAGAATATCTTTTCTGGTTAAGTAAAGATATTCTATCCTAAAAAACAGACCAACATTTCACAATGAAAGCCACACTGAATGTTGTAGTGTAGAAAACTGTGCACTAGTGGAGCATAACAAACACACCTAATATTTGAATCTTTCTTGACAAGGAAAGCAGAACTGAAATTAAAAAATACGCGTCCACATATTATGAACGTTGTCGTGCGTTTGCGTTCGTTCACGTTGTCAGTCATTCGCATTCACCGCAAATTACCGTACACATCTGGCAAATGAATGGAAAAAAACTTCGCATTGCCGCAAAACGCACGGCAACGTTTGCCAGGTGTATTCCTGGCCCAAGACAACAAACTAGGCTGTTTTTCAAATGGGGCAACTTGTGGCAACATGTTCAAAATAGTTTTTCCGTCAATGAATTACATAGTATAAGTTTAATATTTGTTTGTAGTTTTCAGGCAAAGAATTCTGTTTTTTTTAGTGATATGATAAGTCTTTTTAATAATGTGAACAATTTTCAAATATGCGTTAGTTCCGTTTAGCATGCAAGACGAATTTTCCAAATGTTTTCATGTAAAAAAATAGTCTGTTATTTGAAATGAATTGAGTTTTCTCCATTGTTATTAAATTAGAATTTGGATATTTTTTTGTATAGACTTCAACCACTGTGTGCTGTCCAACGGTCCAACATCATAAAATAATTTTGGCCTACCCCATGTAAAATTCTGGTCATGAAAAACTTATGGAAAGGGCTGGCAACGCGGCCGCGATTTAAATAAAAATATTTTTTCCTTCTGACTGATCTGATCTCCCACGATGCTCCGTTTCATACGCATGACATTCAATTATCAAATGACCCTCAGTTTCATTAATCCCGCAATTGCCACATGCCAGTGGATCATGTTCATAGTCAAGTCTCCGTTCGTGTTGAATTCGAAAGCCCCAACGCATATTCCGAATAATCCGGGAAAGAGCGTTCGAAGGAAGGAATGCGCTCCGTTTGGCAACAATGCTACGAGTCTGTCTGTAGTAGAAAATCGCACAACCAACAAACCAAACAAACATAACATTGAAGTTTTATGTCTCGGATCGGAGCGTTGTGGATGAATGTTAAGCCGTTTGATTTTTTAATATTTCCGTCAAGTTAATATACTCTGAGTGAATTGTGATTCAAGTGCTGTTTTATTATTAAGTGGATTTTCTCGGAGTGATTACATGTGTTGAAGCTGGACGGTAACCAATTATGTCTTGATTTTGACTTTGATATTCGTTCAGGTAAACTCGTTATATTGATAATAATTTATTTATATTGTCTGGATACTTGTTGTTCTTCAAATCTATATAAATAAACCCTTCTTTAGCCAGCAGGATGTAAATATACAGACACGTTGGATTGATAATAATTGTCTGTCTACCTACTTGTTTACATCTTGAGCCAACACGAATGATAAACAGTTATTTTGAACCCAGCCATACAAAACAAACTAAAATTAAATCCATTTATCAAAAATGAATTAGTTTCACTGATACAATAATATAATGAAAAATAAGTATTATAAGGTTATGTTACCCGCTCTCTGTCAAGTGAATGGTAATGTTTATTTTCTATTTTTTGACCCTGGGAGATGCTGAACATTGAACAAGTCTCATTTTGGAAAATATCTTTTGGTGGCGTCTATAATAACGTTCAACGAGTTGCAGCATATCGATTTGATTGCCGTTTACATTATCATTATACTCCCGCCGTAAAGGATTGTTTTGGGTCCTTCGTTCGGGATCAAGTTCAATATCCGTGAACCGCGATGTGACTAAGCTTTTTTTTCAAGCTCTTATCGACTTGCAAAGTGGCAAAACGATTTTTTGTTGCAGAAAATTAAAGTTTTCAAGTGTTCGATTTTTTTAGTAGATAGGTATGTAGTTCTCAGGAGTGGAATGATAAAAAATGTGGAATGCGTTGAATTGGGGTGGAAAAATAATTTATTGTTGATGTCCCGAAAAATTGCAGAAATGGTTGTATGTGATAGAATGATGGTGATAAGTCATATAAAATAAAATCGAAATCCCGATATTTTTTGGGTTAGGTACCGCCAGTCAAAGATCAATGATTTTTTTCTGTTATTGATATATTCCGGATATTTTTAATCGATTGAAAATGAGATTTGATACAAAGGTTCAGCTTGTTTATCTGTAACGTTGTGTAGCAAAAATGTTTCTCTACTCTGCCCCTAGAGGGCGCATTGCCTATTACCAGAAATCAAAATTTCATATTGGATTTTTGGTTGAGCGTTTGTTACAAATTTAATTTTGATTCTATAAGAAATATTCAAAATTGATACGAAAATAAATCAATAACAAGAGAAAAAAAATCATATTGGATTTTCGGTTGAGCGTCCCCTAGGGACAGAGTAGAGAAATATTGTTTCCAATGAACGTTACAGATCGAGTTACAGATACACAAGCTGAGGCTTTGTTACATTTAATTTAATTTAATTTTGATTCTATAAGAAATATTCAAAATTGATACGAAAATAAATCAATAACAAGAGAAAAAAAATTATCTTTGACTGTGTAACTCGGAAACAATTGAGAATTCGCATTTTCGTCATATTATTATGACCTACCGCCATTATTTTATCGCATTCAATCACCCCCTAGAACATCCCTCTTAGTTTACTGACGTTGTTCCGTATCAGTGGACAATTTGCATACATTTTCAAATGACTCGAAATGTAATATACAAATTCTAGACAATATTTGAAAGTCATCAGCGAAAAAAATTTTCCGCAATACCCAAAATTATATTAAATAAATAAGGAAGAGAACGCAAATTTCTCTGTATGGTCGGAAACGGGGCGGAGCTTAATTAACCTCTCTCTCGAGAGAGAGTAATTCTGCACAACTTGACCAATGATTTCCAGTAAAATATTTTCAACCTTCTCTATCTCATGGCTATTGTGATATGGACCTCTTTATTTCTAGTAACTCGGAAGATTTTCTAGAAGCGAGTCTAGAAGTTTTAAAGAAAAACCTAGCAAATGAAGTTACTAATGAGCATATTGATATTATCACGGGAATTGCTTCCCGCAATAGATAGTATTTCGAGTTATTATGTTTTGCGTGAAGTATTTGCAATTGGAATTCATCAAATTGGCGGGAATGTTTCCTAGATACTATATTTCAAGTAATTTATTTTGACTTTGGTTTTAGAGATATGATTTGACCTCGGATTTGACTAAAACCTAGGAACTACTCTCGGAACTACTACTATATCATATTATTTTTGTTCCTTTCTGATGAAACAAGTGAATAGTGAGTGAATATACTATTTTTTGCTACATTATTTTGCCCAGCAAATAAGTCATTATTAGTCTGGCTTTGACGCCGCATGCACGATTTATTGTAATAATTATGTCGAAAAGGTCCAAACTTTTGGTTTCTTTGTGTACTGGGTGAGTATTATTGGATTGTTTAAATAGTCTGTATATTTTTTGTTAGTGCAATATGTATTTGAGACTATCCGCCTTTATAAACAGTGGTTTGCAGTAGTAAATTGATTTAGGGGTTATTTTATTTTTTATTTAAGTTGGAGTGCTAAGGCTTATCATTTTGCCATGTGAAATTTGACGTTAAGTTCCAGAGATTGAATGGTATCATTCAACTTGAAGCGTCCATTTCTATCATCAATCAAATCGTTTCCCTTTCCCGATGAGCTAGAGGCTTGATATTTGATGGGTGCATAAGTTTCCGGTTCAATACGATTTCAAGAAATAAAAAACAAACTTGAGAAAAACATCGGTCTTTCCTGTTTTGTCTACCGATTTTGATGAAACCTGGAATTTTAGGAGTGTTTAATGACGCTGATTATGCTTTTTGGCTTAAAAAGTATTGAATATGAGTACCTCATTTTCATTGTTATATTCATGTGACTGGTTGGTCTTATACGATTGATACCGAGATTGATACTTTAATCAATTTTTTAAATCACCTAATTTTTCTAATTGTTGGTAAAGATTTATGTTCAAAATTCGCTTAGCTTGGATAGGGTAAAATGCTAGGTCGAGTGCTAGGTTAAATGTCTAAAACTTTTCTAAAGATAAGTACGCTGCTACATTTTTTTTAAATCCAAGCAAATGCTTTTTTAGAAAAAGTTCACCCACAAATAGTGCAGAACAGTTTCAAAATCACCAACAATCAACACCGCAGAAAATACATTCCATGATTAAGTACTTCCACAAACCTTCACCAATAATATCAGAAACCCTGAAGAACAAGAAGAAGTGATGCATATTGATTCAGATATCATCGAAGAGTTTGCCAAATTGGATGATTCTGATGCAGATTCGGACTTCGAGCCCCTACAGAGAAGGCGAAAAACATATTTCAATTAAAAAAAAATTATATGATGATGTGCCCAAATTTTTGAGCATAAGTAGTGATTGATTCGATTTATGATTTTGAAGCGACACAAAAGAGTCCGACTATCGAAACTTGGCAAGAAAATGCTGAGCACCTGCAAAATATTGTGAAAAAGAGCGAAGAAAGAGATATTTAAAAATTCGTACTTTCAACGAATAAAGTTGTTTTCAAATGAATGTGTTATTTATTACAAATCTCCATGTATTTGTAAAAAACTTTGAAAAATGCTTACAAGTGACCAACTTCTACCAATTTTTAGCTATAGGCGATTACATTTTTTTACTCCGAGCAAAACATAGTAACTCATATTTTTAAACAATTTCCTCCACTATTTAGCTCTATCTCACAATTTTTGGATTCTCCATCAAAAATGATGCCAGAATTTGTCAATAACAAATTGGCAAGTCTTATACCTGAAAAAGGCTAAAGCACTTTAGGAAACACGCTCTCCCGCAAAAAAAGCTAAATCGTAGTTACTAGTTTTTACCACAGTATACGGCAGAATTACAGTCAATACACCAGACGGAGATAGATTATGTATTCTGTGACGTCGTGGATTTTGATTGGCGCTTTTTAATTGGTGATTACTACATCAATAGAGCTCGTAGGTTGATTTTTTAAACATCAATGGCATCAGTACTTACTAATCCTTATATCTTTCATATTTCCGAAAAATGTGCAAATTGTCCATTCAGGGCAACCAAAAGTAGTCATTTTTTTGATATTTTCTCACCTGTTTGCTTAGAAACTGCCTTTTTGCCTTGGACCCAGTGAATTCATATGATATTCTTGAGTTCATTCAAGTAATAGAGTGAATCGAACAACAAATTTGAAATACAAATTTTATGGGATCAAACTGACCTGAAACGGACCTTACCCGAAGTAAACCCAAACTAACCGTAATCAAAACCCACCCTTATCCCAATCAAACCTAACACTCAAACAAACGAACATTAACTGACATGAAGCTTGATAACTCAAACTGACTCGAAACGGAACTCGACAAACCTAAACTAATCATATGTACATGACCCAACCTGACTCGAAACGCACCCAGATTAAGCCTAAACCAACTGATCCGAAACGAACCTTAAATAACTATAAACGCACCTGAACTGACCCGAAACGAACCAAAACCAACCTAAACTGAACTGATTTGGACCCGAACGAACCCTGAACAAAGCTACACGAATACAAACCAAGCCGAAACAAACCCAAATAGAACTTGAGAACCCAAAATAACAAGTAAAGAACTTGAAAGACTTAAAAAATTGTACCCAAATTAAACTCAAATCGAATCCGAGCTGTACCTCACAATACAAAACTGATCCACATCGAACCGAGGAAAAGCCAAATTCAACCGAAACGAACCCAAAAAAAAAAAAGCTTGCACGAAATGAACCCAAATTGAACTAAAACGAAGTCTAACTAGCCTGAAATGAACCCAACATAACCCCTAAAGCACCCAGATTAATTCTAAAAGAACCCAAACTGATTTTTGTGACCCCTGAACCCCTGAACTAACTCAAACTGACCTGAAGCGGACCCAAACGAATTCAAACCGAACTAAACGAACTTAAAATAACGAGAAACGATCTTGAACCGACCCGAATTGAAATCAAACCCGAAAACAAAAAGACCTAAAACGTAACACAAAACAAAATTAACTGAGCTATTTTACTCAGTATATGATAAATTTAGTCTGTCATGAAACTGAATATGTAGTACCTCGTGTAGTACATTCTCATTAAAAATTGGACAGCTGATATTTTCGAAAAAAATATGTTTCTACACCTCATTTGTCGTCCCAAATAAACCTAGAATCACCAGAATCGAAGCTTAATAGAACGTAAACTGACCCGCAAGGACCGAAGTTGCCCCGAGACAGAACTTAAACTGACCTGAAGGTACCCAAACTAACCCTGAACGAATAAAAACTAAAAACCAGGCCAAAACGAAGCTAAACAGAATTAAACGACCCAACTAACCCGAAACGCAGCTGAACTAGTCTGAAACCTGATCCGAAAGGCACGTATCGTATATTAACCCTAAACGAACTCCAGCTGACTTGCCCACCTTAAGCAAACCTGAAATATAACTAGAAACGAACCCAAACTAACCCCTGAACGAACTCAAACTGACCTGAGCGGACCCAAGCTTAACGAATACAAACTGACCCGAAAAGAATTGGAACAGAACTAAACGAACCTAAATTCCTGTTAATTCGAAGGGGCGTATCTCAAAAAAGAAGATAATATTGAGAAAATTGAGTTTTTGATAGAATTCACGTGTCGAAATGGTGGTAAAATGAAAGAAACGAGTTACTATTTTATACACTCTATATAAGTACATATAGTCAAATAAATATATACTCATAGAATTTGAACTATAGGAATCATACATTTTCCCCCTTTGTAATAGAATCTACCTTTTAAAGAGATTCCCCACACCCCCATTCGCCATATTATATTACAATTTTCTACATTGGCACTTTCGCCCTCTAATAAGCCTCATAACGCCTATGAGGAAAATACTCTTATTAGAAAACTTTGTTGAACAATGTATAAGTAGCTTGACAAAGATACAGAGTGACCAAGTTTTGGACAAAAAATGGTTTTCTTATCAAAACTTCCGAAGAACCTCAGCAGCATAGAGGCTTTGGCTATAAGACATGTTTGCAATCCTTCAAATTCAAGTAAAAATATCTGAAAGCAATGTTATAAATTGAATCTAGTTAAACAGGAAACAGAAACATTGAATCATCTTTGTAAAATTTCCAGTGACGTCGAAGCTTGGACGAGAAGAGGGTGTCGACCCCCAGTATCTTACCAATGGAAAATTTCAACCAAATGAGGATATGAGTAGATCATTATTAGTTTGAATTCTCCACAGCAATTACCGAAAAGTGATAACTTGTATTGGTTGTAAACAAAAGATCGCACTCAATGAACGAACCCAAACAGAATCAAACTAAACGGAAACGACCCGAAACGAACCAAAACTGAACCGAATCGAATGCAAACTGAACTAGACTATACGATTAAAAAATGAACCGTGATGTGAATGTTTGTCATCCTCCATCTATTTCGCATCTGTTAACATCGATCCATAATCTTATGATTCTCACCTCCTTCCGAACCTTGTTCTGGTCCTTTTTTTCCGCCACAACCGATTAAAAAAAATATATATATTTTATGAAAGGCCCAACTGAATACCAAACAAAAACATAGACATGGTGATAAGGATGAATCGAGGGATGAATCATATTGAAGAAAATTGAGTGTAGATGTACGGATAAGGGTGAAAAATTGAAGATCACAGAGTGATATTATCGAGGATATTATGTAATACATTTTGAGCAACGGAAAAAAGATATAGATATATTTTTTTCGTATATGGAATCATAATGAAGGAAATTAGGCTCTCACACGTTATTGTGAAGAACCAGGTACAAGAAAAGTGATCAGAGAAAGATTTTTTCTTGAAACATTTCACTGGTTGATTAAAATCACATAAAAATGGTTGTTCATTTCAATGTAAATTGTATTGAAGTCGGCCCCAAGATTATTTCAATCCTCTGTTCTGAATATAGATCCCGGGATTTAATTGCTGAAATAATAGGTAGGCCATTTAAATTAATGTTCCAAATAGCTATAAAGTATATCTTTAATATGTAATACGTTTTTAATATGTTCAAAAAGTAGAATGCGATTAGCCAAAGGTTGAAATTTTCTCCTAATTTTTTTTTTATCTTGTGGTTTCAAGGAGCGAAGCATTGAATTAGATACTAATATCGTGTTTCAGGATTATTCTTTCCAAGACTTCATGAGCCTAATTTACCCAACTACTGGAATTTGAAAAACAAAATCTGATAAAACGCCGTTTTTCTTGTTTCCGTCCTTACCCAGTAAATATCTACAATTTTCAAAGAAGACATGCATCGTAAAACACTCGAAAATATTGGTATTCAACCATTCATGTTTTATTCAAGGATGTTTTCATGGCAATGAACCCCCTTTTTTCCCTATTGCAATATCCCACTAAGTTATTTTTGCTCTGCCTTTGAAATTTGTCTCCAGAAAGTCTTGTCGCGTAAGTTCATGGTCCTTGATATGTACGCTAAATTCCAAGTTGATAGATCAACGTGTTCGGAGGCCTGATCGACAACAGTGTGACACACCCACTTAGGCGGACAGCCGGATTTAAATAGGCAACAAATTAAATGGTCAGTATTTCAATTTTATGGACAGTACTCTTTGCCATTATTTTATTTCCCTTGGTCAGTATGATAATAGATGGTCGGTTGAAATAATGAAGGGTAAGTAACATAAAGAAGTGGTCAGTAAAAATAATAAATGGTCAGTATAATAATAAATGGTCAGTTGAAATAATTAACGGTAAGTAATATAAAGAAATGGTCAGTGAAAATAATGAAGGGTCAGTAACATAAAGAAGTGGTCAGTAAAAATAATAAAAGGTTGATATAAATAATCACGAGTCAGTATCATGAAAAAACGATCAAATAAATTAGTAAATGCCTGGTGAAAATAATGGACAGTCCATAAAATTAATAAAGCGACAGTAAAATAATGAATGGTTGGTCATATATTTTATTTCGTATAAATACAAACATTTTTACAACGGAACGAAACACAACTTAGTAAAGAGAAAACACTCTGCCTTCATGTCATGATGAAGTAGTCAGATAGGTTCCTTTGAGAGGCGGATTTAGTTTGGGTTAGTTAGGGTTAGTTTGTGTTGGTAATAGAATTTGATGAAAAATATGCAGCGGCTCGTTGGTTAGCACTAGGTTAACATTACAATTATTATTATATATCATAATTGACGTGTTCTGTATTGGTATTATGTGTATCAAGTTTGGGTTAGTATGAGTTAGTTAAAATTATTACTGACTATTGCATACTGGCCATTTATAATTTCTTACTGTACATTTGTAGAATTATTACCAGCTAAGTCATACTGACATTTCATAAATTTTTACTGACCATTAGAATCACAATAGTGAACATAGAAATACCGGCCAAATAGTACTTTTACTGCTCAAAAATTCCATTTTTACTTATCATTTTTAACAGAAATACTGAGTCTTCTACAATATTATACTGAATGCATGTGATATTATACTGTACATAATGAATTAAATACTGTTCAGTTTATTACAACCCATTAAATATGAACTCTTGCCACCTCAAAACATGCCGAAAGTCAATGAATTCAGAATAGTCTTGAACGGAAGTGATAATTTCTTGAATTTATAGCGTGATTCAAATCAAAATAATTTCAAGAAAATTATGCTAATCGGGCGAATATTGATTTTAATAAAGTTATTTCTATTCAAGATTTTTGATTTTAAGCCATACGTTGAGATGAATTGAAGCCGCGCCATTTTGGGAAATTCTTTTTTCCGTTATTATGTTAACCGGCTTTGACATAGTAATACTACAGTCGTATATAAAAGTACTTTTCTGATAATTACTATATTTTGAAAGCGATAACATGAATTTCAGATGTCCACCTAGTGTTGCGCGTTCATTTTCAATCACATAATTGGACTTATCCATTTTTTTTATTCATTCATGTAGAAATGTATATTCAGAGTATTTAGGGGATAAATGGTTTCTCCAATTGTATTTATTTATACGGAAAGGTAATCCAAGAGACAGTTGGGCCCGTCTAAATTGAATTTTTATTTAGTTAATTAATTTTTATTAAAAAGATTCTTCTTGTTTGTTGGACGTATGTAAAAGTACTGTTTCTGTTTGTGAACGGTCTATAAATAAAAACTGTAGAAATCAGCTGAAGAATAATTGAGATCTCGATTGAAATATTATAATGCCTGGTTTGAAATCCGAAATGTTTTTCAAAACCATTATTTGATCTGGTGTTTGCTTGTGTTATGAAGATTTCCATATGAAGGTCCATAACAGATATCTGCATTTTGTTATTAGTTACTTTTCTTCGTTCGATTGTTTCTTTTGCTATACATAGTTTGAAAACGGAAACCACGCAAAACGAGACAAAATTTTGGTTCAAAAACACTAGAACTCCGCATCTTGACAGCAACTTTTAACTAAAATGATTTTGGCAAAATCTCAATAATCTATCAATCTTCAATGTTACTGTGTACCACTGATTTTATTATACGACGATGACAACTGCGTATTGTCAATAATTCAAATATATTCAAGAGATTCAGAATTATACGAAAAGCACATGGCGGGTGCGCATCATCAAAGCAACACGTTTTACGTTTTCTATAATATATCACAAACACAAACCCTCACAATTGCGCAAAAATACATAATTCAACTGAAATTACATGTGATTGAGTCATACATTCGAGATGAATAATTCAAAGAAATCGTTGTTCAACAAAAAGTACTCAAGTTTGTTGTTATATGAGGCTGAAAAACTCCCGGGCGGGCTAAAGAAAATGAAGCCTTACCAGCAGCTGAACGTTATGGAATTGTTACGCATATTGAAGGATTTTATGTGACTATTAAAATTAATACTTGGAATAACTCACACGACTGCAAGAATAAGAACATATTTTTAACTCACTGAACATGTCCATATTATTTTAGCGTTCTATTTATTTCCTATCCACATATGAAGTGTGTTAGCCATGGTTGATATTTTAACGCTATTGTAGTCCAACTGCTATATTTTCATTATCCAAAGCTCAGATTATTAAATTACGTCTCCAAAGGCGTTTTTGGTAAACATATTTTTCTCATCGATTGTGGATGTTCCCCGCCCATCGTCTGGTGTCTGGTGACGGCAGAGAATAAGGAATCGATTCTCTTCATCAGCATTTTAATTTGCATACTGCACTGTTAAATGATGGCAGTAGTGTGATGATCTCGATATTATCATATTGATTGCAACTTCATACTTCATGAATCAATGCTTGTGTTATTATGCAGCTTTATTTATACATCTATTCAGTGTCAACAACTGTCCTTTTCCTTTTATGAATAAGTTCTCAACAATAAAAAATGAAATGAACTCTAGAACTCTAGCAGGTGCAAATCTGAAAAAGGAAATTTATATGCATACATACATATACAGGGTAAGTCAACGAAGCGAGACCCCCTCTAGAAAAATTGATTTCTCTTAATCTATAATTGGAGGAAATATAGTTATGTATACAGGGTATGGTTCTCTAAGGTAGTTTCAAATTGATACTTTTCCTATGAAATATCCTTTACTATGTTATTAGATCCATTTAGATATTTATTACTGGAATTTTCCTTGAAATCAAATGTAGTCCGTTTTTTTATTCAATCAATTTTTTCAACACTATTCTAAGTAAATCAATAAAATCTGCAAACTAGTATTAAGAAAAATGACAAAACCAGACTTAACCTTGGATTATTCCACTTTATGGAAATATGTCATTAAAATGTATTAATTCCATATTGTAGCATTTTCAAGTAGAACAGTAACAGTATTGCTGTTGTATTCTGCCGTAACGAAGTTTTTGGATAGATCGACTTGTCGTTTTGAAATTGGGTCAGTTTTGACAAAATAGGAGCATTTGAATATCAGCCACGTCATAAAATTAAAGTCAAAAATAAAAATACCATAGTCCAATGGCATGTTTCACACGTTTTACAGAGTTAGCGGACGAAGGAAGCGTTGATAAAACAGTACTGATTTAACATTTTTATCTCTAAGTGATTTCATGCAAAAAATCATTATTTATTCAAATATTTGGATGGTCGCTTGACAATGAACTACAAGAACGTTAAACAATCTAGAAAAGCGGTTCAATCATTTTTAGCCATAAAAAAGACAAATAGTGTTCCAATTTTATAAAATTACTTTCTTACACTCTTTGATATCAGGGTGATTGTACGAATATTGAGTGAAACGTGAGGTGAAATTGTCAAGTCAAATAGTGTGAAGATATTATAGTGTAGGTTAATTAAATCTTAGCCGAATATGCTCACAAGTTATCGAAAGCCTTTGAACCAGCTTAAAAATGTGTATTTTTCGTTTTTTTTTATATTTAATGTAAATGAGCGACACGGGAATGACAATCCTTAACACGGGAATGAGTTGCTATTATCTAAATGAAATAAATTATAATTTTTGATCACTTATGTTGAAAATTTAAGTTTTTTTTTATGAAACTTGATGTGAGCTGAGTACTTATTAAATAAAACCACATCGCTGCAAAAATAATATAATAAATGAGACTAGAAATGGTCACAACCCAAAATCACTACATATTAAAATAAAAAGTTCTTTCTTGGAATGCGAAAATAACATGAAAAAAAAACACCTCATGATAATGAAAAGAACTTAACTATCAACCTATCTTTTTTTTGCATATTTGCCAAACTAATAAGTAAGTTAACGTGAAAAAAACTACCAAACTAGAAATAGTCACAACCCAAAATCACAATACATATAAAAATAAAACATTCCTCCTTGGAATGTGAAAATGACATTGAAAAATACTCGGAAAAAATCACCTTAATCTATGCACTTACAAAAACATTGATGGGACGCGGAAATTTATAATATATTCTGCGTCCTTTCATAAATAATTTTGGATCGGAAAGGACCTCAAGCACCTGTTCTTCTTGAACATAAGAGATGTCATTTTCTTCAAGCGTAAATAGGTCTCCATTTTCACAATCAGCTAGATTTAAAAAAGCCACTTTGATTTCACCTCTTTGAAAATCCGATTGACATACAGCAAGATATCTATAGTCAACAGAAACTTTTTTGCTCGTCACAGTCGACACACTTTTCAAAGACACCAGCACATATTTTCCTGTACTTGCCTTTGACATGGAGTAAGAGCAACTGGATATTTCATCATCACTATCATAAACCTCAGCGAAGCTCAATTTTTTAGAATTATTTTTCATGAAAGTGCTAAGGGGTAAATCTTCTTCAGAAGCAGATGAAACTGTATCCTCATCAGATGATAAGGATACAGTTTCATACGAGAGAGTACCTAGGTCATAATGTATACAAAAATCTGAACATGTGAAACATGAGAGACTTCTTAACCAAAGATTTTTCTTTGCTGATGGTACAACCGGGTGAACTTTTAATGTGCCTTTAAAAGATAACAGTTGTTGTTTATCACTAAACAACAACTGTTATCTTAGAAGCATAAGTTTCAATATCTTTCGAATTAATCACATGAAAAACTATTCCAGGACAGTTGTCCCTTAAAACATTAACAAAAGTTTCAAAATTAGAAATGTCCTTGCCCTGTGCAACCACCCGATCTGCAGTTCTTTTACAAACGCCACCTATCCCGTCGGGGGCTCCTTTGCCAGGACCAGCCTTGTGAAAATTCCATGATACACTGATAACTCCGGGAAAATGCTTCATAAACTCATTGGTGATAAAAGAGAACATCCTGGTCCGTCGCTTAAAAAGTGGATGGTATTGACACCATTTTGGGTATACTCTTTTAGAATAGGGTCCACGTGGGCCCAGATAGCCGGTGGTCCATGTTGTAATGATTCTGACAGTCTGCAGTAACTTTTGATTTTTGACCCCGATCCATCTTTGCTGTAAGTAACAACAGTGTGCAATGTAATTTGCTGTCTCGCTCCGCCAAAATGAAAAGACTGTACCTCCTCAGCATATTTTAGAGAGTAATTTTCACTAAAATCACAGTGAATTATGATTTCATCAGCCTTCAGCTGTTTCTTTAATTGGGTGATGGATTGATGTTGATGTGAAATTCTGCCTTCATGACTCAAAAATGGTGGTAGCTTTTTCATTAAGATAGTAAGCAACTCACCCACTTTGATTTCTTTTGATTGCTTTGCAATTTTTCGGGTCTCTTTAACTGTTTGTGTTTTTTTATCCAGATATTTCTGTTTAACGTGAACCCACTGGAAATACTGTATTACGTGACTTCCATTGTATTCCTTAAAATAAGGTGTAGCATCTATACAATTGTTGCACTTACGTAAAAGACAGTCTTCAGAATATGTACTGCAACATATATCTTTAATAATGTCATTGGGAGTTTTCCCAAAAATCACATTATTTGAGTATAGACTTTGAACAATCAGTTCCATATTGACATGAATGATACACCTGCAAGTCTCTCTATCGGAAACTCGCATGACCTTAATATTGAAAGGTGGGGCTATGCAGAAGAATTTGTAACTTATTTTGATGTTTGGATGAGCATATAGAAATGTTTTGTACAAATTCTTCAACGTGTTTGCAAGATAACGTTTTTGTTTTGTCACCTTATCTTTTTTCACAAATTCTCTTTTGCCAGGACACACTCTACTATTTTCTTCTAGTTCCAAGAAATCTTTAATCTTCTGTTTAATAACGTTTCTTCTTTGAATCTGTTTTCCTTTTTTCCTCTCAAACTTTGTTATATCTTGACTTTTGAAATTCGATGACTTACGAAATTTCATGACGCTGGAAAGTTTGGTTCGCATCTTGTATTTTTTCATTATTTTACCATCCAGTATTTTCTTGAAAACTTGTTTCTTCTTATCACTTTTCAATTGTTGATAGGTATTTGCTAACTGCTGCGTTATAACTTCACCAAATATCAAGTTCTTCTTCACCTCTTCAACCTTGGAATGTTCAGGAAAAGATGCATCTAACAATAAATTCACTTTTGTGAGTGGTGTCAAATGGGGATTAGTGGTGGGATTTATCGGTTTGTTGGTCTTCTCTACAAGCCTGTAGTACTTTTTCTTGTATTGATCAATTTTTTGTTTGAGGTCCTTCATCTTTTGCTCCGTTTTTTTCCTTTCCCTATATCGTTGAACTTTATTCCTATTGGCTATCTTTTTGCCAATCAGTCGTTGACGTGTCCTGTCGACATTTGCCGGCCTATTTTCTTCATCTGAAGAAGCAGGAGGAGTATTTTGACTCAGGAAAGTAGTTTCCACTTTTTCTTCCTTTTTTTAACGGTAGTTTCTTGAATTTTCCTTCCATTTCTTTTGAATTTGACGTTGCTCTCTTGGGGTCAATTCTTTAACACTTTTCTTGATTTTATTCACCTTTTGCTTCAAATATTTTTCCCTTTCCTTCTCTTTTTGTTCCTGCCTTTTAAGGGGATCTTCACGTATTTTTCTTCGCCTTTCCCGCTCCCTATCTCTTTTTTCCTTCAGGATATCTTTCCTCGACTTCTTCGCGCTCTTCAGTTTACCCTAAAACAATAATATCAATTTAGGTATACTACGTTTTTAACGTAACTTACAAATTTTCGTCATTTTCGTGTCAAGTTTGTCATTACCGTGTCAGTAAAAATACACGGGAATGATGATTTAGGCTTTTTTTATTGTTAAAAAATCAATAAAAACATAAATTCTAATAAAGTTTGGAAGTTCTTATATAGGAAACCATGCTTTAGTTCTTTCCTATGTTATTTTTTTGAATATATAACATGATCTTGAACTATTTATTACTTACCATCTAGCTTACCATGGTAATGACAGCGATGCAGGTTACTATTTCCTTAAATAACACATAACCTCGTGGCAAAATTTGAAAACGGCACGTGTGCACTCTACGACTTTTCTTAAGCAACTGACGAACTCAACTCAACCGAATTAATCGGGGTGGTCGTCTATTTTTTGCTCATGGCCGACCGACGATATTTTTCACGGACAATCTTCGAAAAAATCTTATCAATATATGGTTTTATATGGACATTTCCAATGAATAGCCAAAATAAAGTATCATAATCGTATTTATTAAAAATCATATTGTGTTTATTTCTGCCAGCTTCTATTATTTTTTGTTGGAATAATGAGGTTTATCTGTCAGGCTAGGGACAGCCAAGGGAATGACAAATTGTGAAGTTTTTTACTAAAAAGATATTGATTTGTGATTTTTTCTCCAAATGTTACTAAGCCAACATAAATTATAGGTTTTATTTCATAAGTATACAATAAACGGAAACTCCAACTACACCTACATCTAATTTGAAACACCAGGGACATGGAATTACTCAGTATTCGTACAATCACCCATCAACCAAACATCGCAGAACTTATCACTTTTATGAAAATATTCAAAAAAATGTCAGTACAGAAGTTCCCCTGGCCTTGCGCACTTTCACAGTCACGTTGTGACTACGGAATACATAATTTCAATCAAGTTTTTATATACCTATTGCATACGTGCAAAAATAAAAATAAAAATTCGAGAAAACGTTCGAACACAGAAATATATCTTGGCTTTTTTCATCCTCATTTGCTTTAACCCTCTAGCTGAGGGGAGAACAACCCACAAAATTTGAATAGGGTAAAAGGGTTGTGTCAAATCACTTTCTAAGGGTTCTATCAAGTTCTTCACGACCCTACGATTCCACCCTTGTATTTTCGTCGACAACAGAATGACAGCTTGTCAAAATCTTGAACATTGTTTATGGTTTGATTAAGGAATTCTTTATAAGACTGTCGCCCAAAATTCCTAAAAAAATCAGAACAGCGAGAAAAATGATACAAGAAAGAGTGCGCCAACCACCTCGAAACAATCCTTCACTATGGAGGACCTTGTAAGTAGCATCAACAAATACAATGATGAACTGGAAGTAGCCAAGAAAAACATACTAACATAGTGCTGACCAAAGTCATCAAATCAAGGAACAAAACAATTAACTTCTTCTCGACCTACATCAACAAACATCAGCTGACCCACTCCCCCTGTCAAAGAGGAAAATAACCAAATCAATTACAATTACAATTTCATATGTACAGGGTGATCAGTTAAGGATAGCGAGCGGCCATATCTCGGAAACTATTCATCGTAGAGGCTTGCGGCAAAAAAAATTAATACTAAAACTGCCAAGAGAAAAACCTGGAAAATATTTTCAAGTTTCTGAAATGGTCGCTAGGGGGCGTAACAACCAACACTAAGTAGAAAAATAGGATTTTTATAGAATTTTGTCCGATGAAAATATATCGATGAGCTTATTTTCAGATTCACTGACTATTTACCTACACTTTTTGTCTGAAACGTTTTTTTATATCTATCATAATAAAGTGGTAGGGGAAGTTCAATTGTTTTTTTAAACAAACGGAGACTTCTACCGTTTCGCTTGACCGATTTTAACGAGCTTGGGCTCATATGAAAGAGAATAGTCTGCGCTATAAAATGCTTATTTGCTTTTTAATTTGTGACATTCGCCGTCGCCGCTAGATGGCGTTAACTGAAGTGGTAGCATATTTTTGAGTTTTTTTCCAAAAAAATCAAATTAATGGTGTATCCATTTTCATAGATTTTAAAAAAAGATACATTTTCCTATAAAAAAAAATTGAAAAAACAAAAAAAAAATAAAAAAAAAACAAAAAAAAAATCATTAATTTTTTTGTTTTTTTTTCAATCTTTTAATAGAAAAATGTATCCCCTTTTAAAATATATGAAAATGAATATACCATTACTAGCTCATCGATATATTTTCATTGGACAAAATTCTATAAAAATCCTATTTTTCTACTTGGTGTTGGTTGTTACGCCCCCTAGCGACCATTTCAGAAACTTGAAAATATTTTCCAGATTTTTCTCTTGGCCGTTTTAGTAATCAAATTTTTTGCCGCTAGCCTCTACGATGAATAGTTTCCGAGATATGGCCGCTCGCTATCCTTAACTGATCACCCTGTACACACGAAATCAACTCTCCCGAACACCATATGAAGAATCAAGCAACAAGTTTCAGTCTCAAACCCGAGGAGCTGATCAACACCTAAAAATACCTCCAGATACTACTAACATTTAATATCAAGGACTGGCAAAAATGCGTGCTAACCTGGTCCAAACAAAAGTCAAACTACAAACTATGAACATCAAATCATACAGATATGGAAAAAGAATACATTTATCACCAACAACTAATCAACAAGTTCTTCAAAGAAAAAAACCTAAACTACCACACCCGATTTCCACCCAAGGACAGGAAAACCAACCTAATCATTAGAGAACTCAACACTGATTTCGAAATCAAGCACTTGAAATATGCCTTTCAAGACAAACTATCAGGTGTCTTTTGGTTCATCATACTAACCCAAAAAGACAACAATACAGGATACTGATCAAGGTTCTAGATAAAGATCAGGCAACTCCTGAGACCCACACGCAGCAACCCAAACCACATCAGAAAACAAAGAAAACACAAAGCCTTACCACCAAGCCAGATCAGGTGAAGTAGGTGAAGTGCCACTTCACCAAACATGAATAATAAAACACACTTATGTTTTTCAATGTAGACAACTTGAGACTTAATTTTATAAAAAATATGACATTCAATAATTTTTTTCAAATGATCAAAAATAAACCACTGGGACAGGCTTTTTCCAAACCATACCATACATTCTAGGTGGTATCACGTGACTCTTGATTAATTGTACGGTTTTCTATGTCCGTTTCCTTGTCCAGATGCAGTCCTACGTCGTCTTCTCTAGTTGGGTCAATCGTTTATAATATTTATCTATCGTTCGGTCCACGTTCGGTCGGATCTTGGTTATCAATATTACCTTTTCCGGATAAGATTACTCTCAATAACAAAATACTTTTCAGTATTTTTGCTATTTTTATATTGCTTAGAAGGCAAGAATACCGTATCTATTAGCACAAAGCTTCCGCGCTTTTCGCACCTTCTCCGTTGAATAGTCACTATGCTGTCTGTCAGTCTGTCCCAGCCCATGTGTGTATTCGTTCGGCGCTCAAGTCAAATGTATTTTTTTCTATGGAAATCAGTCGGAACTTCAGTCCGTTCCATCTACGATATTCATACACGCCGATACGCATATGTGACGTCACGATGGAGTAATTGACTACTCCAAAATATGATGAAGACACAAGAAAAACAGTAAAATTACGATATAAATATCAAATACGTACAACTCTAGTCTTAGTCAATGGCAGAAGAAGCTTTTCTTTTTGGTAAAGGCACGCGTGTGACGTAATATGTAAAATTTGATACTCGGTCATGCATGAAAATGGCTTTTATTTCTTTAAACGAAAACCGTTCGTCGTACGAAAAAATATGAAAAACCAAATTAACTTCAAAGTAAATGAGTATTTCAAAAATAATATTGATTTTGAGGAAAAGCAGTGGCGTACTATTTTTTTGTGTGAAAAAATTCAATACAAATTCCTCGACACATCCTGTTCGAACGCCACTGGTAGATATTTCTTAAAAAGTTTTACCTCAAAAAATGTAATTTGATTGTCAAAAGAAGTTAGTGGAAATATCTGGAGTGGAAGAAAAGTTATGATAAAAAAGGCATTTTTTTCTTAAAATTTCATAACCCTCTACATAGTTTTATTAAAAAAATGATTACAACCTTCGAATATAAATTATTAAGCACAACCGATACGTGAACCATTCGATAATATGAATTGAAAGATCGTGCTTAATCAATTACCTATGTCGGCTTGTGTACTGAAAAATCGAACTCGAATTGACGAACATTTTTTGAAACGTAAGAAAGTAGTAAATCATTCAGATGCGTGTACCTGCAGCAGTATTATTGCCCCATAATAGTAAAAAGCTTGAAATATCTTTACAACTTCTGCATTTGTGGTTTGTTGTGTAGAGTATTGATTGATCATGAAAAAGTAAATACAGGGTGACAACTTTCAAACGAAACGTATTCTATGTTTCTCGAATTGATGATAGTTTTAAAATTTTGCGAAACACACCAATCCAGATATCAGGCATAACATTTTTTTTTTTATTCAACCCCTCACCCTTACGCTAACTACCCTTGAAATTTTGTATAGCGGCATTTTTTCAATCATGACTGACCTAACTATACTTTATGAATTGTTCAAAATGTTTACCATTTTATTCTAAAAAACACATGTCGATGTTCAAACTGTTCGCGCGGACCTTTTGGAACTTCTCTGTTGAAATAGTTTGTATAATCCTTTGTTGGAGTTGCTCTATTGATTATGGTTGCTTTTTGAATAAAACACATTTTAAATGACCCCATAGAAAAAAATCGAGTATTGTCGAATCTGGTGATCTAGGTGGCCATCCAGTTGGACGTTTTCTACCAATCCACTGCTCCGGATAATGATCATCAAACCAATATCTCACTGGGTGTATATACAGGGTGTAACAGAGTAAGTGTTACAACGTGAGACTGTAGATTCTTTATCAAAAAAGAAAAATATTTTTCCTCAGAAAAAAAATTCCGCGGACTTTCGATTTCAATATACAGGGTGTATTATAACTACGCCACTGGTTAATTTTTTTAATCGATTTTTTGATAAAATAATCCTAACTAGTGAGTTTTGACACTGTACCAAATCTGATAAAAATATTCCAAGTGGTTTAGAAGTAATTGAAGAAAAATCGGTTTTTTTCATAACTTTGACACCCTGTATATCGAAAACGAAAGTCCGCGGAAAATTTTCGTTGAGGATAAATCTTTTTCTTTTTTGATAACGAATCTACAGTTTCACGTTGTAACACTTACTCTGTTACACCCTGTATATAGTGGGGAGGCGCTCCATCCTGCCGAAGGTGCAGTTGATCTTATGAGATCCTATTCTTTTATCTAAAATTTCACTAAGGGACAACGAACCAATGATAGTGTCGGCCAATTTTTCTCCCCAAACATTTATTTTTTGCGAATCTTATGTATGTCTTCTGATCTTCTATCGGCAATTTTGTTTGTTCACCTTCCCATTTAAGTAAAAGGTGCATTCATTACTAAAACAAATATTTTTTATCAACTGTTATACTGAGCAATAATCCTGTTGGTCATAGTTTCGCAAAACTCAATACGTCCCATCCATCAATTCTTGAGTTATTAGTACTGGAGAAATTTGTGAAGTTTCAAAACTTTTCTTGCTGATTCACGCGACAAATCAAATCAAATATGCTTTTTTTGTGAAATTGTTTTGTAGACAAAGCAAATACTTATAAACAATATAAAAATAAATATATAAAAAAAATTGACCACCTACTTACATACATACAGCTGTTTCGTAAAAAACTGGTATTGCTCATAGAAATGTTCAAAACATTGAGCACTGTAATATTTCTTTTGACAAAACAAAAAAGTAGGACGTCATATTTTTACCAGGTTGATACTTTTGATTTTTTTTTTTCAAATGACTCCTCACATGAGTACAGGAACTAAAGCGAAAATATTGAATTGGTCGATTGTGTGAATCAAAATTTGCAAATCTACCTGATTCAAATCAATTATTTACATACATACATCATACCCAATGACCATACATACATCCGCCTGTATGGTCATTGGGTGAATTGAGTAGCTTGATGACTCTACTGCCGGTCCTAAGCCCGGACAAAGGAGGAAGGTTCCAGGGTCAGGCTAGCACCCTACCCTGGGTAAAAGAAATCACCAGCTCACAGAAACAGACACTTGCCTCGGAACAGGACTGATCTAACCACGACGACCCACGCGAGAAAACGGACAAAGAATTGGAGAAAGGAGGATCTGCTACGTATTGCTACTTGGAATGTGAGATCATACAGAAACAAAGACCAAGAAATTTTAAAAGAACTAACAGATAACAAGATTGATATATGCGCCCTACAGGAAACAAAGATGAAGGGAAAAGGCCAGAAGAAGTACGGAGAATATATTGTGGTATACAGCGGAGTTGAGAAGCACGAAAGAGCAAGAGAGGGTGTTGCTATGGCAATCAGCACGAAATACCAAAATTGTATAAAGGAATGCAACTACATCAGCTCACGAATAATACTTGTGAAACTAAAGTCAGACGACCAAACAATAAATGTTCTATCAATATATGCACCAGAAGACAACAGACCGCAGCTCCTGAGAGAATCGTTTTTTGATCAACTCCAAACCACAATCGACTCACTACCTAGTGACCAACCCATGATAGTACTTGGGGACTTCAATGCACGAATTGGAAACGGAACAGTCCCAGGAATTAAACAAAGGTTCAACGAGAATGTGATGAATGATAACGGGGAACTTATGATAGATATACAGTGTGACCCATTTGTTTTGGGAACACCCTGATAAAAAGTTTATTTCTTAACCGATTTGGTTCGTTTTTTTTTGGATTGTAGAGCTCGAAAAATTGTATATTCTTGGCAAAAAGTGACCTTCGCCATTTTGACTTCAAGGCCTACTATGTTAGTTTTTAAGAGCAAAATTTCAGGAAACCATATTAGCGATTTTTTTAGAAAAAATCTGTGTGCGCCACTGGATTCAGCATCCTTTAAAACGGGTCTATAGTTGAAAAAAATTAAAAATTCGCACTTTAACAATCTTTGATTCTATCAAAAGAAATGATAAATGCATTGAAGTTGATGGTGGTTTGGTAGAAGTTACAAATTTTTAGTTTTATGTCATTTTTATTTGTTTTGATAGAATCAAAGATTGTTTAAGTGCGAATTTTTAATTTTTTGCAACTTGATATTTTCGGTTGAAAATTTGTATAGACCCGTTTTAAAGGATGCTGAATCCAGTGGCGCACACAGATTTTTTCTAAAAAAATCGCTAATATGGTTTCCTGAAATTTTGCTCTTAAAAACTAACATAGTAGGCCTTGAAGTCAAAATGGCGAAGGTCACTTTTTGCCAAGAATATACAATTTTTCAAGCTCTACAATCCAAAAAAAAAACGAACCAAATCGGTTAAGAAATAAACTTTTTATCGGGGTGTTCCCAAAACAAATGGGTCACACTGTATGTACTTACAATGAACTGCGTATCAATAATACTTTTTTCGACCTAAAACCACAGTACAAACTTACATTTGCAAATAACAGAGGCCACACTTCGACAATCGACTACATTGTGACTAATAGGCAATTTCACCCAACTCAAATACTCGAAATCAGAACGCTCAATTCGGCAAACATAGGAAGCGACCATAACCTTTTACTCGGAAAAATAAGATTGAAAATCCGAATACAAAAACAATCAAAACCGGTAATATCAACACAGAAATTCAATATTGAGCTGCTATGGGTCCCTACGATAAAGAACCTATACAAAAAAAGATTACAACAAAAAATCGAAGAGAACCCGATCTCAAATATCAACGACATCAATCTTGCTTGGGAAAGAATCAAGAATAATATCAAGAATTCAGCCAGGGAAGCACTTGGTGAACGAACCAGAAAAGTGAACCAAGTAATCAACCAGAAGACACCATGGTTCCGCCCAGAAATCAAGGAACAATGCAAAGAAAAAAGAAAAGCCTACCTGAAATATTGCATTCTGCGAACACCAGAATCATATAACGATTATAAGCAAGCTAGGAACAAAACTAACGAACTAGTAAGAAAAACCAAAAACGAACACTGGGAAATATTCTCCAATCGCCTGGAAAATGATTTCTACGGACTCCAAAAGCAGATATGGCGATTCATAAGATCACTGAGAAAGGAGGTCAATGAACTGCTAGAACCAACCCATATAAAAAAGGAAAAGTGGATCAGATATTTAACCGATCTGTATAAAACGACAAACACGACAGACGAGCCTACCATACCGGACATAGCTATTAACGCAGATGCTACGATCAATACATCCGACGTAGAAAACGCACTATAGAAACTGAGAAACAGAAAAAGCGCCGGGCAAGACGGTATACAAAACGAATTGCTCAAATACGGTGGGCAAAGCCTAACAGAAGAATTAACAACTTTAATACAGAAAATTATATATCAACACAAAATTCCAGATGAATGGCGAACCAGCACCACTATCCTAATGTTCAAAAAGGGGGACAAAAAAACACCATCAAATTATAGAGGAATAAACCTTCTAAGCACTAACAACGAAAGTAATTACGAACAAAATCAACGATCTGACACCTTTGGCGGACGAACAACAGGGATTTAGATCGGGAAGATCTTGCACAGACGCTGTTTTCGTATTAAGACAAATAATGGAGAAATCGATTGAATAAAACAAGACAGCGTATGTTTGTTTTGTCGATCTAACAAGAGCATTTGACCGTGTCCAACTGGAAGACGTCCTGCATATCCTATACAACAGGCAAATTCCACACAATCTCATCAAAACCATAAAGAACATATACACAAACAATAAAATACGAGCACAAATAGAAGAAGACCTCACAGAACCAATACCAGCGGGTAGCGGTATTCGCCAGGGGGACTCTCTAAGTCCGACTCTTTTCAATTTAATAATGGAAGAAATTATTCGAAGTGTTCGGGGGCTAAAGGGATACAAAATGGGGGATGCAGAAATCAAAATAGTATGTTATGCTGACGATGCCGCTCTCATTGCAGAAAGTGAAGATGACTTACAGAGGTTATTACACTTATTCAACCTGACAGCAAAGTCTCTGAACATGGAAATATCACCGACCAAAACAAAGTGCTTAACAACATCAAAAAACCCTCTAAGATGCAAACTTGAACTTGACGGTAAAGTGAAAATGAAATTTAACTACCTTGGCATAGAACTTTCCGGCTTTGGTGATATTGAAGCAGAGGTGAGAGACCAAACAACAAAAGCAATTAGAATAGCTGGTTGCCTAAATACAATATGGTGCAATAGGAGTATGGGGACGGACACTAAATCGAGGATCTACAAAACCGTCGTGAGGCCGGTGATGACATATACCGCAGAAACCAGGCCAGAAACAGCTAAAACCAAAAGACTCCTAGAGACAGCTGAGATGAAAATACTCCGTAGAATCACTGGAAAGACACTGCTGGATAGAGAGAGAAGCGAGAATATCAGAACAGCCTGTAATGTCAAGAACATCAATGACTGGGTAGCAAACAGGAAGAAGGAATGGAATGAGCACATAGAAAGGATGGACAGCCGCAGACTTGTGAGAATTGCTCGCGACAAGTCCCCAATGGGTCGAAGAGACGTTGGGCGCCCCAGGAAACGGTGGAGCGACAGCCTAACGCAAGTGGACGATAATTGAACAGGCGAGTCGCCTAAGGTCAAGAATGAAGAAGAAGAAGACATACATCATAACAAACCCAAACTTTTCACTTGAATGACTTGTCACTGTCGTATAGTTTTGTCAAAACAAATATTACACTGCTCAATTTTGTAAACATTTCTATGAGCAATACCAGTTTCTTGCGAACCAGCTGTACATACGAGCATAAATGAAAAGTCATAGAAGTAAAAAAACAAAGTAGTCTTACAATAGTCCAGCAAACAGATCAACAAAACAACGCATATACTGTCACATTCAAGGTATCAGAGTTTTTTGCTAAGGAATTCATCACTTGTGTAGTAGGCCCTATCTAAGAGTAACATGTGTACCATTTGTTTAAATTTTTCTGGTTGTTGAATATCTCTAAGGCTTTGAGGTTAATGATTAAATATTTTCACTGACTGGTACAGTATAGATTTTGTTGTCTGCTCTGATCTTGGTATGGGTAGCGGCAGCAGATTTTGCTGAGGAGTACTGCATCCCACCATACGGCCCGAGGGACCTTGTCTATTATTGAACAACAGGCAACAAATCTCCAAAATATATAAAGATGCCAGGGTCAGAATACTGCAACGAGAAAATAGAGGTCTGCAATGCCCCCCCCCAAAAAAACAAGGTGTTCATAAGCGATTTGCCCGCAGAACCCCAGAAAGCAACTCCAAAGTGAACTCTCCGTCCAATACCTGGTCCCAGTTCCGCCGTAACTGTTCTCAGCTCGAAACAACCGGCTGCAACCCTTCGACTCCGCTCGGTGATGTGATTATTGAATTTTAAATCTTTGGCAATAATAAGTCCCAAAAAATTGTATCTTTTGTGTTGTGGCACCGAGTAGGACCGAAGAGATAAGTTCTCTGAGCCACTCTTGAAACATACCATTTTAGTCTTCTCCAGGTTCAGAACAAGGCAAATAGCGTCACACCACTCCTTCACTTTGTTCAAGTCCTGTGATACCAGCACTGAAAGATACTCCATGTTATTCGTGTGCCATGAGATGGTATAGCCGCAAAAATGGTAAATCTTCCCGTTATGTCCAGTTCCGAGAGGTCATTGATATGAAGTAGGAATAGCATAGGTCCCAACCATGAACCCTGGGGAACACCCCAGTCCACTGGTAGCTCACTCGAAATCGTTCCGAAATTGACGTGCTGTGTTCTTCCTGTCAACTATGATTGAAACCATGAGAGCGCTTCTCCACGAAAACCATAGTTTCCGGAGCAGAATCCCGTGATTGATGCAATCAAAAGCCCAAGAGATGTCACAAAAAACTGCTGCAGACACTCCACTTCCATTCAAACTTGTATTCAAGTCAGTGAGGAGATTGTTCATAGCATCAGTTGTTCTTTTATTTGCCAAAAACGCAAATTGAACATGGGACATAATCTTGTGTTTTGTGTTGACATGAATAACCCAGCACACGTGACTTCACAAGCTTTTCTCCCCTTGCCTAAAGGCCTTTAGGCAAGGGGAGAAAAAACCCTCTTTCCACGATCTGTTTATAGCCTGCACAAGTGTCTCCAATGCTGAATCAGGAAGGCTCAAAAATATTTTTGCTGAAAGGCCATCATTCCCTGTTGTGTTCTTATTCTTGATAGATTTAATGGCAGTTTTTAATTTCTCCACATCTGTCTGTACGAAGAAAAAAGAAAATTGAGTCGGCGTGCCAAGATAGGTCAAATGGTCCTTTTTGCACTGTATAACACTGATCAAATTTTTTGCAATGGAGTAGTAAAAGTTGTCGATTGAATACTGTGAGAACTTTATCTCAGCCCTATGATCAGGTGTGCTACATTGCCTTATCTCAGTAACTACTCTCCAGCTTTCTCTCTAAAAATTGGATGACTTGTTCATACGAATGATGTAGTACATCTCCTTAGTAGCCCTAACTGTCTTACGGAGGCTATACAGGATTCAAGAATATTTGATAGTTGGATGGTTGATTGAGACAAACGGTCTTCAAAGTTAATGTTTAAATTACCAGCAACAACAATTTCAGCAAGCACAGGGATTCTGGCCAAAACAATATCCAATCTTTTCAAGAAAGCCGCAACATCATAAGCCGAAGACCGATTAATACATACAATAATTTTTTAGCTAACCGAACAAATTGAAGAGCATGCGAATACACCTTTCTCCTGGAGATCATCAAACCTGTCCGTTTCTTGGAATATGTTTCGAGCCATATTCGAATTGTGCAGCATAATCATTGATACATCATTGGAGGCTACTGTTCTGTGGAAACTGGACGCAACAGAGTTGTCACGAATGAAAAAAGTTTCTTCCTTTTTCAGCCAGTGCTTGATGATAAGAAGAATGTCGGGAACATTGTGACCATTCAGGAAAAAAGATAGTTCATCACATTTATTCCGCAGTGACTGAATATTGAGTACCTGCATAGTCAACGTTGAGAAGCTTGTTTTGGGATTTGTTATTCCTGGTTTTTTCAAAAGAACTGATGATGTTGTTACATGGGGTTCCCTGGAGGAGGCGGTTTGTTCTAAAAAATTCAGGCTGTTCGTCTGTCGTCTTCGTCCGTCGTATCCCTGTTTCCTTTCAAGTATTCCTTGCTCACATCTCTTATTTATACTGAAAAGTGTCCTCCTACTACCGCTGACAAAAACCAATCATCTTTCAACCTTGTTACAAATATTTTAGGATAAGAAGAATGTCGGGAACATTGTGACCATTCAGGAAAAAAGATAGTTCATCACATTTATTCCGCAGTGACTGAATATTGAGTACCTGCATAGTCAACGTTGAGAAGCTTGTTTTGGGATTTGTTATTCCTGGTTTTTTCAAAAGAACTGATGATGTTGTTACATGGGGTTCCCTGGAGGAGGCGGTTTGTTCTAAAAAATTCAGGCTGTTCGTCTGTCGTCTTCGTCCGTCGTATCCCTGTTTCCTTTCAAGTATTCCTTGCTCACATCTCTTATTTATACTGAAAAGTGTCCTCCTACTACCGCTGACAAAGACCAATCATCTTTCAACCTTGTTACAAATATTTTAGCTTTGAGCTCTTTGCTCATATAAGGAGCCAGGAGCCATCTCAAGATTGGCTTCATTTTCATTCAGTTCTAACCGACAACACTGACAATCTTTTAAGTTGACACTGGTAAGCCTAGTGATGTGAGAACGGTAAAGTCTCCTTGGCATCGATATGGTGATTTTAGAAAGCACTGATGCTCAAATTTGAATAAAACGTGCTTCAATAGCCGTAGTATAATTTTTTTTGCAACCGGCTGTACTTGCGTCCAACATTTTTTCCAGGATGTGTTTTATTGCAACGGCTGCTGTTTTTTTGAAGCAATGGTTTTCTGCTCCATCTTGAAAAGTGTATACTGTAAACCATCAAGCAGCAAAGTGATGAAACTGTAGCAAAGTACTTTCAAGTCTTGAAACAGCTTGGCAAAAATTGCAATTTCATAGATACAACTGCTGGTTAGAATCAAAACGATGAGCTTCACGAGCAATCCGACAACCACTTCTGGAAAATCTCATTCACTCTTTTGAAATAGCCGCATCTCAAACTCAGTCATTAGAATCCGCACAAAAACACTCTGGAGGTAATGTTTTTTTTTATAATCTGAACATATAGCAACCATGCATAGAGACACATTATTTTTACCAGTTTTACAACGGAGGTTTGATTTGGCCGGAGGCCGGAGTCAGGAACTTCGACTTGAAAACCGGAGCCGAACACTGCCTCCGGCCGGAGGTGTAGATTTGTCGAAATGGTAGACACTCTCCTTGTCAAAAACGACAACAATTATCAATTTTTGATTTCTATATGAAAGTAGTTCAGGGGTAAAGTTCGACGTCTAACCTACAAAAAAACGATGATACTTCTCCTAGATCTAAAGTATTGATCTTGAAGCAAGTGTAATCTTCTATTTGGAGATGCCCTTAATTAAAAGAGAAAGAGAAGGAACCAATTATGTTTTGGAAAAAACAAAATAATGGATTCCCAGATCTGTTAAAACTTAGGTACTTTGAAATTTCCCCCGAAAATTCTTTCTGCACCCCCTAGTTGCTTTTATACCGAGAGAACTTTTTCTGAAGCTGGAAACATAATATATTATGAAGACAAACGGAATAAATTGACCCCGAGAAATGCACAAATAAAACCTATTTTGTAACACCTAATTCATAAGAAATGATAAAGTGTTTTTTTCTTCTGATTCACCTACTGTCAACCAAGCAAGTCGGAGTGCCGGATTAGGTAAATCCGGTGTAGAGGCTGTAGTCGGCCGAAGTCAGTATGTTGGCCGGTCCTCCGTTTCAACACTAATTTTCACTGGACAGTGTATAGCTAAGTAGGTATCTAATTTGAGTTTTCTTACCTGTACCTGTTTATTAAATAGACGAAATGGGTTTTTAATGACAAGACGCGTAAATTTATCACAGAGTATTCAACTAATTCAATAGGTTATGGGCCCAGAGGAATCGCAAGGGTGTACGCAAGTCCAACTGATCCAGTGAGAATACAGTGCGTGTGGTAGTCAAGTATGTCAAGAAAAATAGCTGTGTTTGGTTTTTACCAAAGTTGCAAGGTCATGTGAATTACGACGGATGGGCGTCTGCTGTTGAAAATGCTCTTATACTTGAAGGACTCATCAAGTGCATAGATGGCACTGAACAGGACACCACTCTGGATGCAAAAGCGAAGGCAAAATTGGTTTTGTCAATCGATCCATCTTTATACCCACAAGTTAGAGAAGAGAAGACAGCGGCGGAAGTATGGGGTTGCCTTAAGACTCTCTTTGATGATAGTGGTTTTACCAAGAAGATATGGCTATGACGATACCTTATATTAGCAAGGTTACAGAACCATCAATCCATGCATGGAGTCTAAAATCAATCAGGTCGTTGAAACATCGCAGAAACTACGTAGAATAGATTGGATCTTGTAATTCGCTGGTCTACCTGAAAGATTTGCTCCTTTGATCATGGGTATAGAACATACAGAAATCAAAATTACATCCGATTCTATTATGACCAAACTATTGGATATAGAGCCAGTTGGTGCTAGTAAAAGCGAAGCTTTTGCGGCGAATGTTAGAATCAATAAGCCTAACTCGAAATACAAGCCACGGAATGTTGAAAACTAAGTCAGTTGACAAAGACAGAAGTGACGCATCTGTTTTAGATATAAACAACCTGGACATCAACTGCCCACAAAAAAGGCCGGACAGTGAATGTAATGCGGTGTTCACAATGGGACAATTCAAGCATAGTGACTGAACTGACTAGTATGTGGACACGGGCGCAAGTGTACATTCAACCTCTAAAAAGTGCTGGTCAAGAAATGTATGGGAGCCAGATTTATTGGAAATTCTCGTTGCAAATTCCAGTCAAGTGTGCAGAAAACCTTGAAATCACCACTGTTGCAGGAGTCAAAGCACATGAAGTTCTTCCCAAGAATGTGCAGTATGCCAGACCTTACCACAAATATTTTGTCAGTTTCCCAACTTATAAGCAATGGTAACAAAGTTGCATTTTTGATGAAAAAAGTTGTTAAATCTACAACTTAAAGGATGTGTCAGTAGCTAAAGCAACATTGGAGAATCATCTTCACAAGCTGAATGTGAGAAAACCAAAATCTGTTTTTTTGGGTGGAGAGGTCATACATCGTCGTCGTTTGGGTCACTTGAATTTTGAATAGTTGTTGATGAACAAGATGAGTAAGATGGTGGAAGGCATTCATTTGAAGGAGCGTGCCGCAGTAAAATTAAGTTCATAAGTGGAAAAGGCCAAATGTATGATATTTGATGCAAATGTTTATGGGCAGAAGCTTACAATACTGCATATTACCTCAAGGCCAGTTCCATTTCTGCAGGCATTTCCAGAACACCTTTGAAGCAATGGACCGGTAAAAATCCTGATCTTAGTATTTTGAAATTGTTTGACAGCATTGCTATGATTCATATACCTTAAGTGAAGAGGAATAAGTGGGATCAAAAAGCCATGGAGCATATTCTAATTGGATATGAAGAACATACGAAATTATATAGGTGTTATCATCCAGGCAGCAAGAAAGTCGTCCCTAGCCGAGATGTCACTGTTTTGAAAAATATCAGAAAACCAGGGATTGTCACAGAGAACGAACAACTGGAGTTGCCAGATCCAGTGGGGGATATTTCCGAGGATGTATAAGTTTCACGAAAATAATCTAAAAATATCAGAAATCAGACACCGAATATCAGGTTGATATTTTTAAAGAAGTTGAAATTTCGGAAGGAGCGAGTAGAACATCCAGCAAAGTTCCAAAACCCAAAGTTTATGAAGATTATATTACATACTCATTCACCTTGGACATTGATGATGACAATGATCCGGGCCTTGGGAGGAGCCGAAAGAAATCAGTGGGAACATCAATTGTAGAGGAACATTAGTCATTTATGTACAACAAAGCATGATTTGTTGTAAGAGGTTCCATGGAATGCGAATGACTGTAAATGGGTCTTTCGGAAAGAGAGAAGATTGATGATAAGAAGATTTGCGTATCTTCGCAATACAAGGACTTCACAGTCGTATCTAGCTAGACCGTTGAGACCCATCAATTGATAGAACTTAAAATCACAGGCCAAGTGCAGCAATGTCGTTCTGATGTAGCGAGAAAATTGAAGATGATTCGATATTGTCAATTTTATCGTAGGTATTTCATCAATCAATTCAAAGATTTGTTGACATGGCAAATAAATCTGATGCAAGTATACAAGAATAATAATACAAACCATGAGATATACAGACAAAATGATATATAAGGAAAAAACGAGGAACATTGATTGAACATGAACATTGTAGCAGAATAGTTTTCATACAAATGTTGATCAAACAAACAATATAAATACATATAGGTTTCAATAACAAACTGAAATACAGTATATGATAGCTATAAGTACGAAAAAGATCTATAAATGTACACAATAGTCTAAAATATTCATAAAGAAAGAAAACCAGCCCATGTATTGGTTGAAAGAAAAAGAGAAAATACAAATGGAGTTCATCCTTCCTGCTCTTCTAGTAACAAGAAAGCAAAAGGTAGAAAGAAAGAAGAGCGTCAAAAGTGAAGTTATGCAAAACAGTCCCGTTAGTAGTCGTCCAACCCATAGTACGCCCACTCAGCTAATAGAGTTCTTACTCCACTTCTAAAATGCTTTAGGATTTGGATTCCTCGTAGATCAGCAGGCAAATGGTTATAAATCCTCCGACTCTCACATATAACACAAACAAAAGTGAGACTTGATACGGGAGTCGGAAAATGAATTCTCCTGGCCTATCGGGTGGAGTGTTAATGGCCAGCTTTTGCAGAACAAACAAGGGCATTATCAAGTACTGGTGGGTGTTATCCCAGAAAGCTATGCCGTACCTCATGTGAGATTCGACCAGCGCATAATAAACTGTCCGTGCCAAATCTGAACCCATCACACCAGCTACAGTCCTCACCGCATAGCAGCCAGATGCCACTTTTTTTCAATAGACCTCCGATGCTGAATTTCAGATGAGAATCGATATTCCCTCTCAGAAATCTTGTTACAGCTTTGCGCTCCAGAGAAAAGTTTCCAATTCCCAAGTTATCAACGTTGCACTGAAAATCCATAATGGTGTTACCAACATTTAAAGAGAGTTTATTAGAATCAGACCACATCTTCAATTTAGGTAGATCCACAGAGATGACAGTGAGAAGAGATTTTGCATCCTAAACCTTCCAGAGAGCCGTCGTGTCCTCCGCAAAAAGAGTAAAGCGTTCGCACCGATCCCCCGTATTGAATCTGCGAAGGCTCCGAAAGAATCAGTTAAACCGTTACCCTTTGGGAACGACCACCCAAAAAAGATTGAAACCGCTACAATCCAATTCCCCTGAACCCGTATCTATTTATCTTCTGCAGCAGTATTCCATGATCAACGCAGTCGAATGCTTTTGACAAATCAGAGAAGACTGCCGCAACAGCTCTCCTGGCATTAAGGTCCGTGTACACTCTTTCCAAGAAGCTAAAAATGGCATCATTTGTACTTCTGTTTGCTTGGAACCCAAATTGGTCTTCATAAAGAATGTTGTTTCCCTTCAAAAACGAAAAGTAGTTGAGGGAAGCGAGATGGGTCGAAAGTTGGATGGGGCCTTCAAGTCACCCCCCTTATGCACAACAATTGCAACCTTCAGAAAAGATGGAAAATATCCCTTAATCCAAGACTGGTTCATTGCCTCGCAAAACATTTCAATCGCTGTATCAGGTAGCTCCCTCAAGACTCTGATTAATATACCATCCTGTCCAGAAGAGTTCGTATTTTTTATTGAATTGATTGCTTGAATGAGTTCTTGTGGATTAGTCAAAAGTGTTTTGAAAGAAACGACCATGACTACGATTACGACTTTAACTGTAGATGCTGTTGATGAAACCGTTAGCGAAACCATCACGGAGTCACATAACTGCGACTTTGAAACCAATGAAGATTCAAGAGGAATTTGACATTTTTTTTTTAATATCGGAGTACATGCGGTTATTTTGTGCGTTTTTTGGCTGACACAAAGAAAATAGTTTTTTGTCCAAAAATCGTATTTTTGCCATTTGATCTCTGTGTGAAATCTTCTTGATAATATTTGGCATCTCCCTAGCCTATTATTTTTGGCATCATTGGTTAGTTTTGGACAATAATTTTTTTTTAAAGGCTGTAAGTGAAGGTGAAGGTCTTTCTTAGTAATATTCCTAACTGATCCGGCACTGTGTTGATCTCCGTGTAAAGAATGATAGCGGTCGTTCAATAATTGATGTGTCTACACAGTGTCCCAATCCAATTGAAATCGGCCCAACAAATAAAAAATACACAACAGGTTAACCAACTAGATTTTGCTCACAGTGTATAAAATGAAGATTCAGAGAAAACATTCAGTACCTACACGTGATGTCCTTCAACGTGATACCCCCCAAGTATATATGATAAATCATTTTGCACCCTATATTACGATGGTTTTGGATGATCCAACCCCAATTTTTTTTTTCTTGTAATTTGTGTGTTGCAATATGAAGGAATTATCTTTTTCAATTGTTTGTTTCATGAAAGCTGTTTTATTTCTGTTGGCTTTGAAAGATGATTTCTTTCCCTGTGGAGAGAATACAGCTTTTTAGAAATATCGCATAAATAGGGTTTTGTTGAAAGGCATGTATGTATAAGTACCGTTCCTCTTGAAGTTGAACATCTTGAATGGTAGATGAATTGAAACAATTATCAAACAAACGCGATTTCAGGGTCAAGTGAAAACAATCCACAAAAAGTGATTTTCTATCCAACTTTTTGACGTAGATATAGATCGCATAATGCAAAAATCATAACGCTTGTTGGTGAACGTTATCACTACAGCCACTGATCATTAAGTAGAAAAACGCCGAATGTAGATATTGATTGGATGACCGCTTGAATATTCAAGTCTAGTTGCAACTTGTGACATGGCAAATAACTGATTCATCGATTTTATGGTACATAATATACCTCAGTGACATAGAAAACGCAACACCCATTTATCTTCCATAAGATTCAAGGTTAACATGCTCTAATACAAAATTTAATATTTTCCTTGAAAAACAATCTATCATGTCAACTCAAAAATTGAAATGTTCGGAATAAATGATGCTACAATGGACAATTTGCATACATTTGCAAATTACCTGAAATTCTATTTACGTATTCTAGACAATACTCGACAATCAGCGAACAAATTTACGGAAAAATTTTCCCAAAAATATACTAAATAAATAAAAAAGAAGACGCATATTTCACTGTATGATCGAAAACGGGGTGGAACTAGACCCCGTTCTTTGGAGAGAACGTTTTAAACAATAAAATGTTACTTTGTTTGCAATGAATCATATTATCAATTTTACTCAATATTATGATCCGATCAAATATACTTTTAACTTCGATGCATCAAGGTTTTTGAATGTGATAAAAGAAAGTAGTTGCAGCTAGTACAATGAGTTTATCAGATAATAAACTCATTGCAATAGCCACAATTACTTTCCTTAATCACATTCAAAAGCTTTGGTGATAGTTAGAAGTATATTTGATCGGATCATAAAATTGAGTTGAATGGATAATAATGATCTATTGCAAACAATAATGACATTTTGTTGTTTAAAACTTATGTTTAGATGAAGACAAATCCCTCTTTACTAAAATAATAATACATGGTAAAGCTAAGAAAAACAGTCCTTTCTTCAAGAAAAACTTATTCTTATTCCAATTGAGAGTTAAGATTGAGAACAAGTATAAAAGTGTACTTGTTTCATAAATATCCAAAGAGTTATATTGACTATATGATTTACTGGTCGTGATGCGAGTTATTTTTGACTGGATAACACCAAAACCAGATATAGAAGAAGATAATTAAACTTATTTCAACCTTAAGCTACGATTGATGACTATTAAATATACCGTGGTGTTGGCTTAAGGTGCGTACTTATACTTGATAATAGTGGAGCTTTCTTTCCGTGGCATGCATCTATTGCTAAAAACATGATCATAGATGCCACGCACCAATAGAATAGGCTCAGGTGTCAAAAACATTTTTGGAATGTTCAAATGCAGCCCGTTTAGCCACTTTATTATGTTTGCTAGTTGTATCTCTTCTTTTCAATAAACCGTACCTGAAATATAATAATTTGAGTATGTACTTCATAATATTTGTTTTCATTTTATTTTCAAAAAGTAAACACGATTTTAAACGTTGATAGTTCATCGAAACATCATTATATTATATTTCCATATTTTGGATTTGTTATTCATATTTAAAATGAATGTAAGCATGATGAGGACAGTACAGATAATCATTTTTAATCTTGCTTGCGTCCGTTGTTTTGGGAATAAGGAGCTCTTTGTTCAAATATCTCGAAAAGTGTATCAAAACACAAATATGTAACATGATTAATGGAATTCGCATCAATCGAGTTTTTCTAAAAAAAAAGTCTTAGCTGATTTACGGATAATCATTGAATGTATGTTCCGTCAAAACAAGATAATCGTTCTCCTTCACCTTCTGCGGAACATTATTTTATATTCATCATGAAAAAAACATGTATGAAAACGTGACTTCAAGAGCGGAAAAATATCAGTTTCCACGTCAGCCTCGAATTTTGTTGGTTGATTTGGTCTGAAGAAATGTTTGCCGCTGGTTATTTAATTTCAGGCTTTTGAAAATTAAAACGCTTTTTCATAATCCTTATTTACGTTAATAACCGTTGGCGTTGAGGTGGATGGATGATTTTTGACGCATGATTTATATAAATTAATATATTTAATTACATCAGACTTCAATGCAAAGTTCCATGGCAATGTGTTGAAACAAACGCAACTTAGTTGTCACAGATAATTTGATTGTCGACAGCAATAATTAGATAAAATTCACCAAATATCAAAATATGTTTAAAATAACCATGAAAATTCATATAGTCATTTGAAATCACAAAAAAAGTAATCGATTGATAACATCAGATACGAAGCGTTTTATCAAAAACCTATTTTTACAAGATCAATATCAACTCTGGTGATACCAACAACTGATTTATAAACACGTGATTCAATGGAGTCTAGTCGATTGATTTATGATGATGCCCAATTTTATCTGAAAAAACAATATAAGATAAGTTTTGTTGGGATAAATTCAAAATATTCATGTGCTGATGCCCTCTATTGGTCGCTCGCTTAACTTTTGTACCCTTCAGTCATACGTCTTATCATACTTAGTATAAAGACGCTCCTTCCTTTCCCAGTTGTTTCATTGAAGATACGTGTGTTTCATTTTCGTCGCCTGATTTTCACATTTTCCAGCGCGATTTTGACAGATCTCCGATAATAATATAATAATGATATCACTATATATTTAGTAGAATATATTACCAAACTTATTTTAACACACATATAAAATCGACTGTTTAAGAAGGAATATATACATCATATAAATAATAAAATTGTACAACTTAAGAAGAAAATATCTTCTGCACTTATAATATCACAGCCAAATTCATTCGTCCTTGAGCATCTAATTATTTTCTCAAAAATCTTCATCAGGTTTTTCGACAGGTGACAAAGCTGTTCCTTGCTTGCATTCACAATGCTTTTTGTTCAACACAAAACAGCGATTGAGCGAAAATAATAAGCGCGTTTTGCGCTGCTAAATTTGTGTTGAACTCAGTGACAGCTGCTGAGCTGCATTACGTCGTCCGCCGACTGTGACGCAGCTGAGAGACCAGAATTCTTCAAAACGCAAATTTGGTATGAAGGACGATTTTATTTTGAGTGCATTTATGGATTCTGAACCAGTTCCCTACAAGGCTGTTTTTCCCCAACTATATTTTGCAGTACACATTATTTTCATTCAAGATCACATTTCACTTTTCCATTTTAGGCAAACTTCTGATATTTTCCCAGAAATAGTAGATTGTATACTTAGGCGATAAATAGGCGTTTTTCCAGGCTGAAAGAAGTAATGAATAATGTACAGGGTGTCCCATTTTGGGTACTTTTGCGGGGTATCTCCGTTATTCTTATAGATAGAAAGTTGCGGTTTTCGCGACAGTGTGCTACTTTTTCGTGAAACTGAAGATGCCGTTAACAAAATTTTCATAGCCCTTTTCGTTTTCAAGATACAGGGCTAAACTGAAAATGTTGCATTTTAAGGTACCCCTCGTATCTAAACTGTCAGATAAGTTATGGAAAATGGGAAAACTGTTTCTTATATTACTTTTCCCGTAGAACTCGATTCTGCTTTCGGAATTAGTATACAGGATCAGGTCAAAAAGTTATCGGACCCAACTTTATTTTTTTAAATGGAACACCCTGTATATTTATAGTCCATAAGATTTGTCTTTTCTTTACCTTTTCAAAAATATATAAGAGTATGCAATTTAAAAAAAAAAAAATTTAGCCTATAACTTTTTGACCTGACCCTGTATACAAATTCCGAAGGCAGAATCGAGTTCCACGGGAAAAGTATATAACTTTCGATTTTGCGATAGGTTTATATCGTACTTACTTCAAAAAACACGGAATAGCTGACCATTAAAAATATTGAAACTATCTCACATCAGTTTCATGTCCTAGAAACTATTCAATCTCATTGGAGTTTATATCCTTATCAACAATATAGCTTTAAACCGTAATTTGATCAATTTCCTGGTAGTCAAGGCGACAAGCAAAGCCATTCATCCAATACGTCAACTTGGCAACACTGCTTCAAAGCAGTCAGCTTTTAGAGCCAAGGCCAAAACCAAGATGGCTGGTCAAACCCAGGTAAGCCAAACAACACAAAAACAACACGAAAAAAACAAAAAACGCCATATCTGACTAGAAAACTCTTCATCAAAATAAAATTTGTTTTTACGGGCCCTATTTTGTTCCAGTCAAACTCACAATTTATCTGTTGATTTTGGACATGACGATCGGGCATATATATCCGTTCTCGCAATGTTTACCAGTCATTTCGGTTTTTCTAATTGTCACCGAAAAATGTATTAAATCGGATCAAAACCAGGTACGCCAAAGTACAGGGGACACGACTCTTTTAGCAATGGGAAAGACGATTACCTTTTAATTGGTTTTTCATCCTCTTTTCATAAGCGTGTGCCCAGTTGACTTTGTAGTTCGTGGAAAGGACAATGGCTTTCCTAGAAGGGGCGAGACTCATGTGAAAAATAATTGCTTTGAAAGATATCATTACAAAGAAAAAAAGACACAAAAACAACACAATAACAACAAAAACGACTTGAAACGCCATTTTTTTTGGTAAGGTGGAGAAATCCTCTTTTAGGGGTGGGGAAGATGATGAAAATAGCCACTAAAACTCCACCTTGTCTACGGACCCCAGTACTTGTAGTCCGATAATGGTTACGGGCTGTTTTCGGCCTTGTTTAACCACTTTCTTGCTTATGTTCGTAAACTTTTTGTGCCTAGATGGCATGCAGCAAAAAACCGACATAACTGACTAGAAAACTCTATCAAAATAGAATCTGTTCTCACGAGACCTATTTTCTTTCAGCAAACAGAAAAATTAATAAAATCTGATCAAACCAAGTTACTCCCAAGTACAATGTACACGACTCTTTCACCAAAATGAGAAAAACTTTTACTTTTTAATTGGCTTTTCATCCTCTTTTCATCATCGTGTGCCCAATGGTCCCTGCAGTTCGTGGGGGGAACTGACATGGGCTTCCCTAAACAACAAAACAAACAACAAAAAAACAACAAAGAACGCCATATCTGACTTACGTTTTTTTTTGTAAGATTCCTGGTGAAAGGAAATTGGATTGGCTTTCGTTAAAGGAACGAGATATAACGAAGAAAAAACAACAACGAAAACAACAATAAAACAAAGAACATATCTGACTAATAAACTCTTTGTCAAAATAAATTCTGTTTTTACGAGGACTATTTTTGTTTTGTTGAGAATTTCAAAAAGAAGTACGTCACAAGACAACAACGAATAACGGTCGATTGGGTTCAGTTCTAACGAGACCTGTTTTTGTGCTGTATCTTCTTTCTGTCGTACGTGACGTGTGATTTTTTTTTGTTAAAAGGGATTGTTAGATCCATGCTAAAATATATTTGGATTGGCTTCCCTATAAGGAACGAGATATAACAAAGAAAAAACGACACAAACAACAACAAAAAATATCACAAAACAACAAAGAACGTCATAGACCTGTTTTTGTTTTGTTGAGGATTTAAAAATAAGCACGTAACAAGACGAAAAAATGAATTAAGTCTGGTCAAGACCAGCTACGCCAAAGTATAACGCAAAAGAATATTGTCACCAAAATGAGAAAGACTTTTACTTTTCAATTGGCTTTTCATTCCTTTCTCATCACCGTGTGTCCAGTGTACTTTGTGGTGGGATATAGCCTCTCCTAAAAAGTAACTCTGGTCCTATGGATTCCGAACGGTACTTGGCTTTAAATGACAAAATAACAAAGAAAAACAACAAAAAAATAAGGCAAATTAACTAAAGACGACACAATTATCCAACATGCAAACATTTTCATGAGTAACTTGGTCCTGATGCCCATGACAAAGTTTACTAATAATAAACAGTTGGACCACTTTCGAAAACGCGCGAAACCGGCTCCACCCTTCTACTTCGTTTCTCTTGGAGAGCCCAGTTCCCATTAGTTCGGAACGTCTGTCGGTCGCTTTGAACCATTTTCGCTGGGCGGGTTTCTTTGAGCGGCATGCTTTGACGCCGCGGCCGCGCTTGTATAAGGGTTTCAAAGAGCCGACTTCTAAGTGACCTAACTTATTGTATATTAGTTAACTTTGCCCATGATAATTACACAGAAACATCCGGTCATTTGAGTTCTAATCGATATCGGGAAAACTAATAAAATCTGATCAAAACCAGGAACGCCAAAGTACAACGCATACGACTCCTTCACCAAAATGAGAAAGACTTTTACTTTCATCCTTTTTCATCATCGTACGCCCAGTGGACATTGTAGTTCGACTCCCCCTCTGTTCTAATGTAGCCTTGAATCACATAATAACAAAAAAACAACAAATACATAACACAAAACAACAACAGAAAGCGAAAGAAAAATAACACAAATACAATATTCATTATGAGTAACTTGGTCCTGATGCCAATAATGATTGGACAACGGATGTAGTTTTCGCACTGTATGGATGCGGAAAGGTACTTGGCTCTGTGGTATCTTTGAATCAACACCAGACGAAAAATGAACGTATAGTCACTATTTCCGTTATTTCCCTGGTTTCTGATAGTCAGGGGCGTAGCCACGGGGGGGGGGTTTTGGGGGTCAGAACCCCACTCTTGATCAGAAAGTATAATTGAAAAACACATTCAAATTTAAATCATGAAATAGTAGCGGTCTTGCAATCTCTTGGAAAATTCATGCATTCCAGCAAAGAGAGGTAATTTGGGAGGCGTAAATTTCAAAACTATATAAGGACTACTAAGGACAAGGAGGTAGATTCAATATGAGAATGCATATTCTGTGTATTGCTATGCTCACCAATTTAACAAGGAACAAGTAATGTCAAGTATAACGAGTGTATTTTTTTTTATAAATCTGAATGGGATTTCCATTTTTTTTTCAAATACCTCTGACATAACAGCAGCCGCAAAAGATGTTTGTGACAAACGATTCAAACGAATACCAAGATCAGTAGTTAGCACAAACGCGTTGGAGCACTAATTCGTACTTTAGGAGACGCTGAAAGTACCCATAAATGTTAAGAGCCCTGGATTTGAGGGAAAATTGATTAAAAAGTTGATGATTTGTGTATCGTTCACGTTGAGGTGGGGCAGCCTGGAGTTTTCTTCAACAATAGGCTTTTGGCAGCACTGAACAGCGAAATTCCTGAGCTGGCCAAGTGTGAAAGTATTTTCTCCCATGTTTCAAATCAAATCAAATATGTTTTATTGCTACCTGGATAGCTTTGATTTGGGATTTGATCTGTTTTTTTTCTGTACAGTATCGTATTGTTGCTGCCAATAATGATGCATTCCACTCAATGGATTCTGGATTGCTGAAATTATGATAAAAAAAGGAAAGCTTCTTTGGTTACCTAGTTATTCCTTTTTTTTAATGACTTGACTTGTTTACAAAGCGAATTTTGAAACCAATCCTTGAAGATTGCAGGAGTTATTCATGCATCTCCACTAGAGACGTATTTCACAGATGAAAGTATCTTCTTAAATGCCTTTGGATTCTTTGCCTTTCCAATGGTAAGACGCCGAAGTGATTGAGTACTTACAGCTACAGCTGATTCTTCATTCGATAATTTTGCTCCACAGTCTCCTTCGCAGAATTCAAAATGCTTCTTTTGAAATCAGGAATCCATCATCTTCTTAACCATTTCTGCAAAAGAATGTTTATGGTAAAACCACGTGAAAAAACATTGGAACAAGATTCCAGAGGTATTTTCATGAAAAAAGTTTCTATAAACCTTTATCGAAAATCGCGTCCTAAGGGAACCACGCCCTTTTGAATAGGGCACCCTGAAGACGGTCTTTGCTCACTATTTCTGGAACCGTTCATACAAAAATTATGAAATCAAATACATCGCATAAAATTGATGCTGAATCGGAAATTGAGCTCAACATTTAAAAATCTCAATCGGGGGCGTACCCGAGAGGTATTTCACCGAAATACTTGTACGTTTTCTTCCGAAATCGCGGATGAGTCAATCAATTTCAACAGCAGCATATGGAGATCGCTGGATTGGTCGGGATGGACCTCTCTTATGGCTTGCTCGTTCTCCGTATCTGAACCCCTTGGATTATTGTCTATGGGGACATCCTAAAGCGTCAGTTTCCGTTACGCTAGTAAAAAGTGTGGACGATTTAATAAATCATTGCAATACGATAAGGCACAACCCTGGCGTATTTGAAAGGGTTCGCCAGTCTATGAGAAGATTAGTATCCTAGCAGGTGGTGATCATTTTTAGCAATAATTGTAAAATAATGATGTGGATCAAATTAATAAGTATCAGGTCATGAAATAGTCTGTATTATTTTTGTTTTTCAAAGAACATTTTTATCGATTTCTATTTTCGCCACTAACGGCTTTCAAATCATCAAAGGACAAAATAAATAGGCAATAAAGTATTCTTCAAATAATTAACCAGATAAAGTAAAATAATGGACATCGATATAATAAATTACAATTTTTTCTAAAACGATTAGCCCAATAGATGTGAACCAAGAGTATCTTTTTCACGTAAAAACCATTCAAGAATGTGACTCTAAAATGAAAATGAGAAAGAATTAGTCTGTTATTACCCCTAAACCCTTCAGTATTTATATGATACGCCACTGACAACATTTTTAAAATTTTGAGATTGGACTCTAATTTGGCGTCAAAAGTTTACGCAGTTACCAAATTTCAATATTTGTGAGCGGTTTCGAGAACATTGACTCGTCTCTGGGGTGCCGATGCATCGATGTAAAGGATTGCGATTTTTTTGAAAAAGGATAGTAGATCCCTATCGATATGAACTGTGAGTATATTCTTCAAATGAAATGATGTATTATATTCTAAAATCAGAATGTGAAAAACAAGGGATTGTTTTTACCCTTAACCTCCTAGAATGGTATTCATAATTTTCAAGTGCTGAGCTCAAATTCTGATTCCGCATTAGAAGTTTATGCGATGTATTAAATTTCATAATTTTTGTATGAACGGTTTTGGAAATATTGGGAAAAAACTGTTTAGAGGGTGGCCTATTCAAAAGGGGGAAGCATTTCTCGATAAATATTTATAGGGACTTTTTTCCCCCATCGATTTTTTCAGTAATGTTTAGGAAACATCCTGTATACAGTGTTTCCCCGAGTGTTCAATTTTGATTGGCGACAATTCGCTATTTAATTTGAAAAAAGACTGATTTAATTTTTTTTAGCTTATGGTTTTCTAAAAGCTCTATTTTTTCCAAGATTTTTACATAAATGTCATTTCCATGGTATGAGGCATTTTCCAAATTTTAAAACGGATTCTGAATTTCAAGAAGCATTTCAAGAGGCATTTTCCAAATTTTAAAACGGATTCTGAATTTCGCATATCGACAAACTTCTACAACGATAATTTGGAATAAAATGTAATTTGAAAAATGTATAAGGATGTTCAAAAAATCAGATGAAGCTTTGAAAAAAAAAACAATTTTTCCAATCACTGAACAAATTCCATATTTCATAACTTGAGAAATTCTATTTTTGAATGTTTATGACAAACAGATTGCATACAGTATTTTATTATTGGTACACAAAATAAAATTGCTAGGGACCCATTGAAAAACATATTAGCTAGACGTTTTTAAAAATTTGGACTTGTTCGCTTATCTTACCATTTGAAAAAAAGTAAACAAATTGTAAATGATTACTTTCAAAGCTAATTACAGGTAGATGTAGATTAAAAAACTTAATTTAAAAAATTATGAACCAGACTCATAGGACCTGTCTTCATACATTAGTCAATTATTATTTTTGTTAATCTAGCGTATATGGGGGCGATTTAAAAAAAAAAAAATAATAACAATTAGTAATGCTGTACGAATGACAACAATTTTGAGGTTATGAACATTAATTGAAGCAAAAAGTGATTGAGAAGAGAATAACATGAAGATTTCGAAAATCGAGAAATAAGAGGGGTTGATATTTTCAGGGGAAGATACCTCAAAAGTTGTTCCCTCGATATCTACATTGACGTATTTCGTCAAATTTCCAGACTGTTGTTAGTTCAAGGAATAATTGATTATGTTCTTTGGAAACAATTGTGAGGTTAGGAACTTCAATTTCGAAAAAAAGTGATGTAACTTATTAAAAATAGCACGCAGAATTAAAAAATCATGAAATAAGTGGGGGTTGATATTTGAAATTTTCGGAGTAGTAACTCTGGGCGTGAGAGGATTGAATCCAGAAAAACAACAGATACCTCAAAAGTTGTTCCCCTCGATATCTAAATTGACGTGTCTCGCTAAATTTCCATACAATCATTACTTTGGAAACAATCAAATGCTGTTCAAATCAAAATCAAATCAAATCAGCTTATTGTCAAAAACCATGTTTCATAGACAAAGCACAGAGTACAAAAAAAAAAATGTTCTGATTCACAGAAAAAAATAACAAATATGGACATTTTGGTATTTGAGCACTAACAACACTGATAACGTTAAGAAGTATAAAAATAGACAAGAACAATGGGACAGTGGAAACTATAGTCTATCCGAAAAAAAATCCTCAAGGCTATAGTATGAAAAATGATCGAGTTTTTGATGAACGTCGGATGAGGGATTGGAAGATGAAGAGAGTGATTCCGTTCCAAATTGACACCCTGTATATTGATAAATTCACTACATCATCCTCGCACGAGAATCGTGTTTTTTTTTTGCTCACTCATTAAACTCATTCGCCACGCCGACTACCTAAACGTGAACAGACAAATTATTATTCGAGTTATTATTATTGTCAAATGACAAAAAAGTGCCAAACTTGTCAAAATACCTCCAAAATCACCTTTATACGGCTCAACTAACACAAACTATCAAACAAGGCAAATGAGCATGCGTAATTGTCAAAATGATGCTAGGCAATACTAGGCATTATTACTGCTAGACCTTACTTCACTTCCAATATCTCTATTATCACAATTTTCAAAATACCGATCACATCACAAGCCGTGACTACATTTTGCGTACTGCAATGAAATGAATTTTATTTTTACCTGACAAAAATATTCTTAATAGCATGATATGAAAACATTCAAACATAAAAAATCGTTTAGAGTTGTGTATGTTTCTTGATATGTCCTGAATGGGGCATATAAATTTATATTAAACTAAGTTATAAACGATGCTCAATGCCTATTAATTAAATAATAATGATAAATTCAATATCGAATGAACTGTGGTGTCGTTAAACTGCGAACTTTCCTCTATCTTTAGACAAAAAAAACAACGATAAATCGTGGCATTTTGCTGGTTAAGCACCCTTGATCCTTTTTATCGATAAATTGCACTGAACATGCATACCGGCATCCCTCACTGATGTTTATAATCTGGATAACCATTAACCACAACTAGAGGAACCGGCACTGAAAAATTGTCATCGCATGACGTTCGATGAACTAAAGTCTCCGTTGTTGTCTCGGTTGTTGAGTTTTTTTTTTGAAAATTTCTAGAATATTGTAGCTAATAGTACCTTTTTATTGAAATTACTTGAGTCACCCGATTTCTGGTTGGTATATTATGGGAGTTAGCTTTAGATATTATTATTATTCAATTTAGACTATTTTTCGTAAATCCAATCTCGACTCAATTCATGTCAGTGCCATTTTCTGGTCAGAGCCTTTTGTCAAAACCTGCTAGTTACTTTTAAATATGAGCTACTGTTTTATTTATTGTTGGATAAGTTATAGGGACCAATCAGGTGCCTTAAATTTAATGTCTAGAGTCTAGGTCAAAATTCCCAGTTTTATGGACTTTTTGTCTTGGTGGATTTTGAGATTGACGGGTGAATTGAAAATGAATTTCTTCTAAAAAAGTCGAGGAAAAAGTGGTTGCTGATAAGCACACTTATTTGCGAATTTCAATAAAATCCTCAATCATCCCCTTTATTTTCGTATTTCTGAAATATTTGTGAAAAAAGGGATTGAAGATTTTTCAAAAGGACACATATCAACTTCGGTGAGTAAACTTGAATGTTTCAACCCCTTCATCATCAGTTCCAATGGTTCAATATACTCACAAAAACAAGTCTTATTTCACAAACTCCTCTTTCAGTTGGTTGGTCTCTTCTGTCTCTTCAAGATCTAGTCAACTTGGACAAAAGGATACAGAGGATACATTTCTTTTCACGCCTTTTCTTCTCTTGCTTTTTTCTTCCTACCGGAATTCTCTAACTTGAATGGACTTGATATGAGTAAAATAATCACCTGGAATACTAGCTCTTCTCATCCATTAAATCTGGCCCAAATAAACCTATACGAGCCTTGTGCGATGCGAAAGAACCGAGGAAAGAACCCACTGTTTTGAACCGGAACACGGAAAACAATACGAATTCAACAATCAACTTTGGAACCCGATAATGGACACAATTTACCAGATTACAACAGGTATTGGCACGCATAATTCGGGTAATCGCTCATATTATTTTCCCATAATTATTTTGAATTTTGAAACATTCGTTGGAAATTGGAAAACAGCTGCTTTTCACATTCAAAAGTGAGGTTAGAATCGGCAATTACAAACATTGAACTCGATACTACGTAACTGGAAGGGCCCCTGTCGTGTCGACAACTGAGGCAATTTCAGTCGTATTTTTTTGGCGCATAGGTATATTTTGGTTGGACTCAAAAGGTGTTGCTATCTTTGTCACACTCATTGCCCTTATGCGAAGTCGGAGGTTTTCAAATAGTTTGAAGATAAATTGAAAAAGCGGTTGATTTGCTTGGAAAAAATGACTACAATTCTGTGCATACTTACTAGTCTTAATTATCATGATATAATGGATCTATATTTCAAAAAACTATCTGGAAAAATGCTAAATAAGAAACAAATTGGTAAATAATGAAGTATACTTAGATGATCCGTAATTCGATTAAATAGTTAAGAAAATACAGGGTAGGTAGTAGGTGCAGGGTGATTTATATGTTTAACCTGTGTATTGATTAAAGTAAGGGTATAAAATTGGATAACGATTATAGCTTAAAATAAAAATATTTTTATTTTTGAGAATTCTTTGATAGGGTGTGGCGAAATACAAAAAAAAAACTTGGAAAGGAAAACATAGATGCGAGCATCGATGCGCCACCGAGCATAATATTCCTCTTTATACATACCTACACCTACGTACGATCCAGATACTTCCGAGGACCAGAAAATTAAATTAAATCATATTTTTATTGCGGCAAAATCATAAACCAAAATAATGATGAAGTTTTCGTGGTACCTATATAGATTATTTGCATAGAAAAGATGATAGGAAACGGTTTTTGTACCCACCGCGCGACGCGCCCCTCTCAAATGAATTATAATCTCGATTATAATGGTTTTATTTGACAAAATTGATGTGATATACTATAACCTTGGCTATACCTTACAGAAAACCACAAAAACCCACCCAATCTACAAGAGCCCGGGGTTTTGCCAAGCCTAAATTCTGCCATAATCGGAGGATGTTTCGATGAAAAAGGGCCCTTAAGCACCCTAATTGATTTCATTGTCATTTTTTTGAAAAATCACATTTCTTGGAGGTTTTACCCTCGTCAATTCCTAAAGGGCCCCACTCACACGCCTGCAGCAGGGGCAGGGCGATTGGGGCATTTTACTAGATCGCCTCATAAGCAGGGCGGTAGGGGCCCCTTCATACCTTTCTCTTTCTAGAATTATTTCAAGCAAGATATGAGAAAACAAACATTGGAAATGATGTTAGTAGTACCAACGAACTTGAACAGGATGTGAAATTGTCACATTTTCAAGACAAAACGTCCTTTACAAGGAAGTTTCTCCTGCGGCAGGCCTAGATTGCCCCAATCGCCATGCCTCCTAGATTGCCCCTGCTGCAGGCGTGTGAGTAGGACCCTTAACTAGGACAATTTCGTGTAGGTATACTTAAGGTGCCCTTCTTGTCCTTAATAATTGGAGCTATATCATTTACCCATCCCATGAAATGAAATCTGCTTTTTTAGAGTGTATTCATTACTACACCCAAATGCACTGCAGAAATTCACCATTTTGGCACCCACACAGTAGCAAACTCAAGGCTTTTTCTTGGGTTTCACTGCTCCATCTACTCACTAGCCCTCACTATCCTAATCACCCAAAATTACAGTATATTATACCCTCGAATTGACCCTCGATTATAGCGATTAAACACTCACGACTTAATCAAGACACCAAGGAATAAAATCTAAACTTATCAAAATCACAAAATCCAATAACGCTTTTTCCTTGAAAACGAGAAAATCTCAATGGAGAAAACATAAAAACACATTCAAAACAATGAAATTATTTTGTCAGCTACAAGCTACTTGATTGAAAGGTTAGGTTGACATATAATATTAGTCTATGGTTGAGATACATAAATATATGTCAACAGATATGACAAAGATAGACACCCCTTTCTGTCTCTATCTCTTTCTACTCGAAAATTTGTCTTCAGTCAACTCGATGTAAACAGCACGGATGGGTCCCTTCCAGGTACGGTAGTATCGAGTTCAATGATTACAAATAAACAGCGTTTTTCATTTGCTTGTACTCAGTGTGCACTGGCACTGCTCTAGAGCTGTCAAATATATTGTCCAGGGGCCCGATTCACTATTTGATGAACGCTCACATCACGAGAATCTGATGTACATAACCAATAAAGATAAAGTTCCCACTAATTATTCACTATTCAAATGCAAATTTAGAGAAATTCACCAAGGCAAAGGCGGTATTTTTTCAAAATTCCGGGGGGACAGGGGTTTATTGATGCAGTGTACAACTAGAGGTCTATCATTGACAATTCAATCATTGACGATTCACAAAACAGTTAAGAGGTTCTTGGATAATTGAATAGATTGCAACCCCTGATAAGATTTTGATTTAAAAAAAAAACATATGATACTACCTGTTTATCGCTTAATTTTATGACAACAGATAGAAATCAACTAAATTTGGAGAATTATCTTGTTGGAATACGAGTAATTCATCGTCAGAGAAGCTCCCCTACAAAATGTTTTTGTTTTTATACAATCGCGCCATTTCTCAGTTCAAGTCAACCCAATAAACAAACTGCACTGAAGCGGCACGAGAAATAATTGCATTGGTGCAAAACTAGCCGCACGGTTTTCACGGAATACAAATATTTGACTCAGTGCAGTCAAATGGACTGTGGATTTGTAGAAACTGCACTCAGTGCAACCTGAACTACAAATTACAAATAATGGAAAACGAGATTAGGGAGTGGATGCCATAGACTAGTACTATCAGTGGATGCGTAATGTAATGCCTGGTTTACATTCAATTTTATTTCGAAGTGGAACTGTCAAATTTCCGCTTGGCAAACGAGAATCATATGGTAACACCACATCGAATTTGGCGTAAGTGTGACTTTGAACACAGATTCAATGCATAATGTTTTCCGTTTGACAAGCGAAAATTTGACAGTTCATTGGGTTTACATTGTTTCACTTCGGATTGGAACAGTCAAATTTCCGGTTGGCAAACGAAAATCACCTGCGTTCTTTTCAACTGAGATCTCAGAAATACCTGAGTAACATTCAATTTCATTTCGAAGTGGAACTGTCAAAATTCCGCTTGGAAAACAGGAATCATATGCTACCATCCATGAATTTGACGAACCTAAGTGTAACTTTGAATACAAATTTAACCAAAGAGAGCTGAGTTCTCAGGTTAAAATATCGCAGCTGCTACAATCCACATAGAATTTGTGTTCAAAGTCACGCTTACGCCAAATTCAATGTGGATTACATGAAAGCACTTCTGAAACGGAATTCTCAATACCTACAGAGTGACCCATTTGAAAGCGGGCCGCCCCAATAACTTTTCAATTTATTGATCGATTTTGACGATTTTTTTTTTGAAATGTAGAGAGGGGAAAGGTGTATTCTGAGGCGATACGTCGCCCAGTGTTTTCCAAAAATTAAGGCCTACTAGAGCATATTTAGAGGCTGAAAAATCCGGAAAACATAGAGATTTTTTTTAGAGAAAATCTGCCTACGCCACTGGATTTTTCATCCCTTGAAAAGGGTCTGTACCAAATTTCATGAAAAAATCTACAATTCAAAAATAATATTTCTGTGTGTAATTTTTTTTCTATTTTTTTTGTCAGTCTCGTTTGTTTGTTTTTATTGTATTTTGACATGAGAGTATCTATTAAATGTATATATATTTTTTTTTTTTTTTGATAGATTTGCCATCGCAAGAGTTTAGAGGTAAAATACTTCTTGGTGCATAAAAAAAATAATCGTTAGTTTTTAATATTTTTGCATGAAATTTGGTACAGATTCATTTCAGGGTGTGACGAATCCAGAGGCGTAGCCAGGTTTTTTTTTTTAAAAATCGCTAATATGGATTCTGGATTTTTCAGCATCTAAAATATGATCTAGTAGGCCTTGAATTTTGAAAAATATTAACGCTGTCCACATTTCAAAGAAAATATCGTCAAAATCGCTCCATAAATAAAAATGTTATGGGGTGGCCCGCTTTCAAATGGGTCACTCTGTACATAATATTTCAAAAACGACTAAAGATAGCTGTAATGTTAACATTTCTTTTATCAAAATTGAATGCAAAGCTCATTGCAAACATAAAATACAGGGTGATCCATTTGAAGACATTGATTTTCAGGCTTTTCTATTTGCGAATATTTGAACGATTTGTTTTCTGGCGCACCCTGTAGAATTTTTGGAATATTTGAGAGCGTCTATGTGTACTTTGATACTTGAAAAGACTGCTGTCAAATTTTCAAGCCTCAATCAATTCCCTACTGTTACTGAGAAATCTTATTCTGAAAAAAATCAATGATACAATCGTCATTTTTTAAATAAAACGACAAAAATTCATCATCAGACATTAACAAATTCTATTGAAGTTATTCAGAATTTCATACATTCATTCATTCAAAAATCAAATAATATACAGGGTGTCTCATTTGTAATAATAAAGTTACTAGGAAAAACTTGTAGATCCGGCAACGCTACAATCACCAAAACATTTTTAAAAGTTTGCATGACGACATCCGCATGGATTGTTGAAAAAATGATAGACTAGATCATTGGAAATCGGAAATAACATCATTTTTTATCAGGGCCGAGATTTTTAATTGCGAAATATGTCATAAATCTGTCCAGTGTGTTTCACTACTTTTCCACACATACTTCGTCATATCTCCGGAAAAAATCCAGATATCAAAAACTTTTTTTTTTAATTTATAAAGGAATTGTAGGAGAAGGTTACCGGGATAGTTTTGTTAGTATGAAAAATTTATCTTTTTTGTAAAACTGCGAAAAACTCCAACAATGACCTTTTCTGCAGAAATATTTTCAGTAAGCGAGAAACTTTTTCGTTTCGAAGAATTTTGCTATACTATCTGCGTACAAAATAAAGCCAAAGGTTTAAAAAAGTTTTTGGAAAAAGAATCGACTCGAGAATCAACTTCCTGAGTTGTACAGTTTTTGACTTATAGTTTTTTGAAGTTCAGTTGCCGCACGGCTCGCGTCGTTTAAACAGCCATGCCATGCTGCCATGCCGCGCCTTGCATTAAATTCTATTATAGCGCTATTATGGTTTTATGTGTAAACTCAGAACTGTAAAGTTCAGAAAGATTCTGAAGTATATAATAGCCTTGGATCAATAATCTTCACAATCTGTCAACCTTTCTTGCATGGTTTAGGCAGTTATTGCAACTTGCATTTTCACAGTTATTGGAACATTTTAATTCTGATGCAATGCAGAAAATAAACTTTGACGTCGTCAAAGTTTCTCTTACATCATCGAACACTGATTCTTGAGTTGAAAAATTGACCTCCCAAGTATTTTCTTTTTGGCTTAATTTGAATTGTACCAAATTCTTGATTGATACAGACATCTAAGAAGACATGATAGTCATTTGAAAAGTTAAAGTAAAAGTTATTGGATCGGTCCTGTGACATTAAAGAAATGATTAGGTTTTTGGATTTTGAAATTATATAAAAAAAATACTTAAGATGATCTAAACTATGGAATACGAGACATAAGAATCGTAAAACGTAAGCATGTGTTGTGCTTATGAATACAGTCATATGACTGCAACCCCAAGAACTCCAAGCTTGATCTTCAGCTAGTCAGTCAATACTACCCTTATTCCGCTCTGTAATAATATATGTATGTAGCTATTTATGGGACTTGACTTTTCTTAAAAATAATAATTTTTCGGGACAACCCATGCTTTCGTTTTATGACTTTTATATGATGTGTTCCATAATTTAAAACGTCTTGAATTTGTTTTTTTTACTATTTCAAAATCCAAAATCATGATAATAATAATGTCGCGGTACCCAATAACTTTAACTTTAACTTTTCAAGTAATTATCATTTTTTATATATCGGTCTGTCTCAACTCAAATGAACCACCCAGTAGGTATAACACAGACGAAACTCAAATGAATCTTTTATGCTTTGTTACATGTCTGTATCAATTAAAAAATTGGTACAATTGCCAAATTCAAATGAAGCTAGAAAGAAAATATTTGGATGATCAATTTTTCTACTCGAGCAACAATGCTTGTTGATGTGAGAGTAACTTTGACAATAAGATGTGCCTGCATTGCACCAGGAATAAAATGTTGCAATTAATGTGAATATGTAAGTTGCAGTAACTGCCTAAACCAAGAAAGCTTAACAGATTGTGAAGATTATTGATCCAAGGCTATAATATACATCAGAATCTTTCGAAACTTGTATTTACAGTTTTGAGTTTACAGCTGAAACCAATAATAATAATATTTAATGCAAGGTGCGGCTGCACGGTAGTTTGAACGACGCGCCGCCGCCCCATGCGGAAACTCAACTTCGACTAACTATAACTCGAAAACTATAAAACTTAGAATGCTGATTCTTTTTTCAGAAACTTTTTTGAGCCTTTGGCTTAATTTCATTCGCAGATAGTATAGCAAAATTCCTTGAAATAAAAAAAGTTTATCGCTTACTGAAAATGGCTCTGCAGAAAATGTTGATGTTGAAGTTTTTCGCAGTTTTACAAAAAAAAAACAAATTTCTCATAATGACGAAACTACCCCGGTTACCTTCTCCCACAATTCCTTTATCAATTAAAAAAAAAGTTCTTGATATCTAGAGTATTTTCCGGAGATATGGCAAAGTGTGTGTGAAAAAGTAATGAATCAAACTTTTGACATATTTATGACATATTTCGCAATAAAAAAATTTGGCCCTGATAAAAAAAATTGTAATTTCCGATTTCCAATGCCAAGAGACCTAGTCTAACATTTTATAAACATCCCATGCGGTTGTACGCCAAAAAAAAATTGAAGCATTGTTGCCTCTTTTTCAGTGCACTATAAAGAATAATTCTATCTCACCATCATTCGAGCCATCATTTCATAACGTTTTTAAGTAGTGTTCGGTATATTCTGAGAGTTGTTTTTCGGAAAATGGAAAATTTATGAAGCTGAACGTGACAGATTGAAAATGTAAACGACTCTCTTTGTTCTTTTTGATCTCTTTTTACCTTTATTTATTCCAAAAAAATGTAAAATTATTAGTAGAGGTCCGGCTTTGTTTAAGAAATCCGGCCGATCCGAACGACCGGTCGGATTCCATTTCTTAACCGGTTCCATGACTAGAAAATACATTTAACAAATAGTTTTATCCAAGAGTTCTTTTATATTTGAAAACTGAAAATTTGAGCACAAAATATGAAATAATCTTTGGCATTTTTTCCAGGTATGGCGGAAAACGGGACATCCCACCTCATTTCATTCGTGATTCTGTTATAGCCGAGGTTATAATCCAATCGAACATGCGAGATTGAATTGTGTGAAAGTGCAGGAGCAATCGAGGTTAGTTTGGGTTACATATAGTTTAAAATAAATCAGAATTTATTCAAATCAAACTTCTTGATATGTTAATATCGTTGTCAAAGAAATGTCTAAAACATGCCCGACTTAAAAGAAGGATCTGATCAATTTCCAAAGTTGTGTGTACGAACAGCAAATATTTGCTGACGTTCAATAGAGAAATGTAAACATTAGTGAACAAAACAGTGGCACGGTCTTCTCCACTTTCCATTGAAGTAGTATGTATTGAAATGTATTTTTCATGATTGGAAATAAAGACTATTATCATTATTTTTTATTATAAACCCAGAAATAAAAATCCAGTGGATTCAGATCCGACGAATGGGGTTGAAAACCTTGCTTGTATCCTAACAAAAAATGTCAGGAAGAAAACAAATGCGGTTGCCACGGACTATTCAACGAAGCAAAACATATACGCATATAATTTGAAGGAACATGATAAAAATACGAAAAATAACTCTTTTTTCCAACCTCCGGATCTAAACAAATTGAATTAAACAAAACAGGAACCCCTACTCTTACTTCAACTGTTTTCCGGGTGCTACGAGTTTTCCAATAATTTATTAAAATATGTTATAATAATTATGCTGTACCCACCAATTAGGTAACAATTTGTGCGACATGAGCAATTTAAATGATTTTTTACTGTGAAACCGTAACAGATATGAGAAAAATGCGAGAGGCGTATTTTGCTGAAAATTGATGTTTACGTCATGTGATAAGAACTACGATAATTTGACAGGTCCGTATTTTGCGACATCAAGATAGTCTTTCGAAATATTCACCAATAAAGTGCTAATTGTCAAGTATAAAAATAACACAAAGTGAAGTACTCTAACCCCGAATCATCACGTCATGCTCAACAAATATACAGGGTGTCAATTTGAAAAGGACCACCATTTAATTGTTTCCAAACCAATGATAATATGAAAATTTGGCGAGACACGTCAAATTCAAATTCAAAATAAGCTTTATTGTCGTAAGATCAAAGATACTTATTGACAAAGCACACCAAAAATACATACAGGGTGTCCCAACGATAGAATAAAGTAGGTTTTATCATATAGGATATGAAAAATATCAATATCAATATGCGTCACAGGTTAGGGGTGTAAATAGCGCACATTCTGAAAATATTTGGAAACATACAGGGTGCGTCACAAAAGTATGGCACGAAAAAGAAGAATTTTTTTAAATGGAACCCCCTGTATATTAATTGATATTTTAATTCTTTTTTCAATTTGGATCAAAAATTGTGATACAACTAATGTTCCTAAATTCAACCTTTATCGAGATATCGCGTTTTAAAAATGGCATTTTTGCAACTTTGACATGCTATAAAACTCAAACTATTCAAGTTAGAGAAAAATGGTTTGCACTTTCCTATCTTAACTTTTCAAGAGCTCTTCTGTCATTTGGATAGAAGGTAACGTCAACTGTCAACTTTTTTCGGCACATTTTGACATTTTTTCACAATAATGGATTTAATCTCCTTGAATAGCTCTTGAAAAGTTAAGAGAGGAATGTGCAATCCATTTTTCTCTAACTTGAATAGTTTGAGTTTTATAGCATTAAAAGTTGCAAAAAATGCCATTTTTAAAACGCGATATCTCGATAACGGTTGAATTTAGGAACATTAGTTGTATCACAATTTTTGTTCCAAATTGAAAAAAGAATTGAAATATCAATTAATATACAGGGGGTTCCATTTAAAAAAATCATACTTTTTCGTGCCATACTTTTGTGACGCACCCTGTATGTTTCCAAATATTTTCAGAATGTGCGCTATTTACACTCCTAACCTGTGACGCATATTGATATTGATATTTTTCATAGCCTATATGATAAAACCTACTTTACTCTATCGTTGGGACACCCTGTACAAAAACTCAAACGGCAAGGTACAATAACAATCAATAATATAAAAAAGAATAAAAAACACAAAATTTTACATTCATCAATTTAGATATCGAGGGGGAATAACTTTTAAGGTATCTGTTGTTTTTCTGGAATCAACCCTTTCACGCTCAGGGTAGCAACTCCAAATATTTCGCGATTTTAGAAATTTTCATGCTATTCTTGATAAATCACATCACCTTTTTTCCAAAATTCAAGTCCCTAACCTCACAAAAATTTTAAAACAAACCGAATTAATTATTTCTTGAACTGATGGTAGTATGAAGATTTGATGAAACCGTGAAACACGTCAATTTAGATATCGGGGAGGACAACTTTTGAGGTATCTAGTGTCTCGCCAAATTTTCATACTATCATTGGTTTGGTGGTCACAATTAAATGCTGGTCTTTTTGAAATTGACACCCTGTAGGTATAACTGAAATCTACAACTTCCTGTATTTGCAAAAACGAGCGAACTTCAAAGACATACGCACCTTATTTTGGTCTTAGAATTAGATGAGGAGTACCCTTATTTACTTTGTCAGAAATATTTTTTTCCAGCACCTTTCAGAGTATATTTCCCAATGTTGACTTTTCTGAAAAAAATCATTGACTTACCAAGTTATTTCCGGAATTATCGAGAACTGTGAAATCCACCCGACTGTGAAATCCCATTTATTCATGATAAACAAGGTTGATTCATTAATTAAGATTGCGTGAAATTCTGGCAAGTTTAGTGTGATGTTTTTGATTCAAATGGATCTCATAAGTTTTAATCATTTGGTATCCTGAGGTGGTGTTATCACGCTTTTTTATCCAGATTAAGTGCCATTTCTTTTGTCAGATATATTATAAACCTATAGTTTAGGGATGTTGAATGTGAATCGATCGACATCAACGAATTTATTCATTTGTTACAATAGATCACAAAGTCGTTTTACGAATATGGAATTGGCTTTATTTCGCTGGCCCTGTCTGGTTGTTAATTAATCTATTTTGTCAATGAGTTCTCATTTGTTACCAATTCGTCCTTTCGATAAGGTCATTGTCATTTTTTCAAAGGTGATCTTATAATTGTCGCGTATTCCTATTATATCTGGTGATTGCCAGGGATATTGTAGCCTTAGTACCTCGAGTGACTTTGAACTGAACTCATTTACTGACACAGACTAAGCAGAAAGTTACGAATCCATGCCTGATTCCTCTTATAAAACAATACAATACAATGTTTACGTTTGACATTCCAGACAAATGAATAGTTTTCTCCATGTCATCCTGATATTTGCATTTTTTCCAACACAATTCTTTTTCTGTTTGCCAAGTTATCCAAATGTATTTCGAAAGTCCACTGATATTTACGTTGCCTGAATGATTTTGCTTAATTGATTCATGAAAATAGGTTTTAAATACCTAGTACAAACAAAGGTTTATTTTTATAAACTCATAAGCCATTCAAGTGGTGCTTTCTCTCTCTCTTTTCTCATATTTTGGAAATATTGACTTTCTTGGGAGAAATTCCAGGAAAGTCATCAGTTTTATACGTGATACCCTGAGAATTGAGAAAAAAGTTCAAGTGAATGGATTCGTTGATTGGGGAATGTAATTATTAGGTATATCTGCTGAACGAATATCACTTTTTCATTGGCAGGGATCCAACACGTGCGGAATACAATTTGTTTGTTGTTGGGTTGTAATAAACTGAACAGTATTTAATTCATTATGTACAGTATAATATCACAAGCAGTCAGTATAATATTGTAGAAGACTCAGTATTTCTGTTAAAAATGATAAGTAAAAATGGAATTTTTGAGCAGTAAAAGTACTATTTGGCCGGTATTTCTATGTTCACTATTGTGATTCTAATGGTCAGTAAAAATTTATGAAATGTCAGTATGACTTAGCAGGTAATAGTTCCACAAATGTACAGTAAGAAATAATAAATAGCCAGTATGCAATAGTCAGTAATAATTTTAACTAACTCAAACTAACCCAAACTTGATACAGATAATACCAATACAGAACACGTCAATTATATATAATAAAAATTGTAATGTTAACCTAGTGCTAACCAACGAGCCGCTGCATATTTTTCATCAATTTCTATTACCAACACAAACTAACCCTAACTAACCCAAACTAAATCCGCCTCTCAAAGGAACCTATCTGACTATACTTCATCAAGACATAAAGGCAGAGTGTTTCGTTCCGTTGTAAAATTTTTTGTATTTATACTAAATAAAATATATGACCAACCATTCATTATTTCACTGTCGCTTTATTAATTTTAAGGACTGTCCATTATTTTCACCAGGCATTTTCTAATTTATCTGATCATTTTCTAATTTATCTGATCATTTTCTAATTTATCTGATCTTATGATACTGACTCTTGATTATTTATATCTACCATTTATTATTTTCACTGACCACTTCTTTATGTTACTGACCCTTCATTATTTTTACTGACCATTTCTTTATATTACTAACCGTTAATTATTTCAACCGACCATTTATTATTATACTGACCATTTATTATTTTTACTGACCACTTCTTTATGTTACTGACCCTTCATTATTTCAACCGACCATTTATTATCATACTGACCAAGGGAAATAAAATAATGGCAAAGAGTACTGTCCATAAAATTGAAATACTGACCATTTAATTTGTTGCCTTTGTTGTTTTAGTCTTTATGTGGGTAACAATACAACATTCAGTATTAGAATTTCAAAATGCCAATAACATGCATCACATTGGAAATAAATGCATAAGTCGTGTTTGTGAAAATCTAAATTAGAAGAAATATCAACTTGATAAATTGGGCTTTTTTTTTGAGTGATAATAAAACTTTTCTTTGTGTAATATAGTTTCTGGTATTACTTTATTCTGAATAAAGATAATAACAAACTTACTTCAATGATATATCTAGATGTATGTATAATATATTTTTATTTTTAGACACCATGTTGTGAATATATTCTGCTAGAATTGTTTTCAGTTTGTTTCCCTTGCCAACATTTTTGAATCATCCAAGTATATTTTATAGTTGTTTGGTTTTTAAAGTAGTGTTGACAATAATACAGGGTTTCCTGAAGTAAGATTGACATATTTAAACCGTATATTCTACACTGAGAAAAAACTTTCCTATATAAACATGTTTGTGAAGGCGCTTTTTTTTTCGAGATGGGGGTGTCAAAGTTCAATATCTATTTTTGTTCAATTAAACAAATTCCATAATAATTGTGATGACTTGACAAAAATCGGTATTCAGGGTTCTTTTGACATGAGAAATTCTAATTTTATATTATTATCGATCTATCTTATATATGTGGTGCCATCTGCTTGTCTACTTGTACTGTTTTAAATGGTAATATTTTTTTTACCAAACCTCGTATCTTTGTTTTGACTAAAAAAAAGTGATTATAACATTATTCTTACATAGAAATAATACTCCTCTTGCATACCGATTTTTGTTGAATATTCAGAACTATTATGGGATTTATTAAGATAAGATAAAAATAGAGATTAAACTTTGACACCTTGTAAAAACGGCTTCAATTTTTTTTACATTTTGATGACGTGATAATTTCACGGGGGAACACATTTTACGGTATTTTTCACATTTTCCCCTTCACGCCCTTAAGGGGAATGGGGGGTAAGCATCGAATTTCGAATGAAATGATGATACGGATTTACATAGAATATGTTATCTGTTAACATTTTTTTTTGTGTCCTACCGTGAAATTATCACATCGAAATGTGATAAAACCTTGATGCTGTTTTTCGTAACACATTGTGAAACACTTTGAAAAACTCACTCTGTATAGCAATTAATTTTTTTTTCAGTGTAGAATATACTGTTCAAATATTTCAACTTAATTTCGGGACACCCTGTATAGTTATGGCCTCACGTTCTTTGATGGTTTTGTGCTTTGATCTGGATTGTTAACATGTTAACTATACACTTTTTGACATGCGTACTTTCAATCTCAGTGGATAATAAGTTGTTGTTTTGTTGAATAAAATTGGTGATCATTAGTGACTTATGGATCTTGATCTTGATGCAAGCTGTCGAGAGGTTTCGTAGGGTATGACCAATTTGAAACAACAATCCTCCTACATATTGTTGTGTGTTCCCCCTATAGAAACACGTGTCCAACTTTAACTAATTTATTTCAGTTATTTATCTACAGTCACTTATTTATGTTTTTAAACCGCCCGTTCACAATTATTTTTCACGAGCAAATCCAAAACGCAACTAATTGATGGCGGCGGCCTCACCTTTATGTATACTCCGGTGCCCCTTTGCCGAATTCACGAATAGCGCAGAATTATCGAAAATTCATCGATAGATGGTGAAGCTTCTAGAATAACAGAGAAGACGGTCGAAAGTTCAGTCGATGACAGCCCACAGTGGACCGACTTTGTTCTAAGAGGGACAAGATCCGCTGGACGTATTTCGTCACAGTAGTTATTTTTTCATAAAGGAACAAATAAAATTAGAACAAGGATGCGCAATGTGTTAACCGTCTTGTGCAGTGTATGTAATTGTAACTTAATTCTCCATCGGAGTTTTATGCTGATGTTTAACTCTTCAACACTTTATGAAAATTTCATATTTTTGATGTAAGTAGTTGAACAGCTACGAATGGTTGAGATCTGGAAACCGTTGTGGCCTGATTTGAGAAGAAATATCCTCAAGTAATCAGGTATTAGAGGTTGATGATTCTAACCCAAATGAATCTTTTGTCTGAGAATGAGTATCTGGAACATAATTAATTCTGACTCTTCTTACCTGGACCTAGTTGATTACGAACCAAGAAAAGTGAAGTTCCGGAGCTCTTCGTACTCACAATCTGAACCAGTAATTGATGATTCATCTGATGAAGATCTGCCATTGGGCTGCTATGCTAAAAAACCAACCAATGAAAAAAATATATTTTGAATTTCTTTCTATGGTGCATGAGACTGTAAAAATTCTTGCATCAATCAATTAGGAAACGCTTGTTTAGACTCCTTTCTCTGGAAATCCTCGTCAATTAAGTTTTGATATACAATTCGGATCACGATTTTTCCTTGATAACATTACCATAGACGCCATTTTTCTCTTTAACTTCTCAATTTAATACATTCAGGATATTGAGGGCGCCACCCAATTATTAGATCATTGGCGCCACCTTTCTTTACGGGTGTATAATATATGAAATATCGAAAATTGTCTACTTCTATGCTCAAAAAATAAATTCATTCACTAAATATTCAAAACCAATATGTTTCGAGCTCCGTAGATAATAGAAATCATTCAATATTCAAGTAATTGCCTGCTATTATGTTTCAAGATGCGTAACATGAGAATATTCCCGTAACTGCACAGTGAGAACTGTCAGGTTGATGCCGAGGTTGATGCTATTATGTAGACTCTTCTCTAGCCACAAGGAATGCTGTCGATTAGCGTGTTAATCAAATCTCATGGAATTTTTTGCCAGAATTTGCCACTTAGATTTTACTATACAGTGTTTTTCTTTAATGTCCCCCCCTTTTTTATTTTTTGAACTGCTGAATTTAGAGACTTCAAATTTTAGGTGATTGGGCGCCATCCTGGAATGTTTTTTCAAATAGGAATGGGGGTCATTTGACACCTCATTTTGAAGGTCCTGATGAGTACTTTATAACCCTAGAATATCGAATCGATATCTTCAAGTACTACCAAATGGCGGTACATTTAATAACTACATTGATGCATACACTTAAAAAAAAAATCGTCAAGTTCAATTCAAAAGATGCTGAAAATACATAAAGTTTGGGTTATGCATGGATAAATGACAAAAATATCAAAAAATTGTAAAACACTGACAATCAAAATTCAAAATAATCTAATTTTGTTTGATACCTAATTTTTGCTTCAAATGGTCAACTGTCGTCCACTGGAAGAAAAAGTCGAAGCGATTTTTATTTTATGGTGCGACGCGGAATTTACACAAAACCGAACGATTTTCAACAATCGTTTCCCGAATCGACCAATCTGTAGAAAATATTTGAAAGAGCTTTTATCCAAATTTGAAACTAATGGGAATCTACAGAATAAAAGGCCTCCCGGTCATCCAACAGTACAGGAGGAAAAGCAAATTCAAATAATTGGTGAGATGATACTGATGATAGTGAATCCTGAACAAGGTATTTCCGCGGTTGCAAATGTCTGTGAAGTTGGACCTTCCACTGTATGGAGGCTATTATAAAAAAATAAGTACCATCCTTATAAAATTCAAATGGTTGATCAGTTAACCGGAGAATAGAATTTTGCGAATCAATGACGGAAAATATGGCAAGACACCCGAACTATTTCGAAAATGTTTATTTCAGTGATGAATATACATTTTTTCTAAACGGAAATGTTCATAGACAAAATTGTCGGTATAACGGTATTGGAGTGACACCAACCGTCACGTCTTTCGAGAAACTTATACACAATATCCAGAAAAAAATAATGTTTGGGCAGGAATATTAGGAAATCATCACTTTTCATAGAACAAAATCTAACGGGAGAACTTCATTTGGACCTTCTAGAAATTACTATTGACCCTTTGATTACGGAAATCGTCGAAGCCAATCCTGATGAATTCGATATGGATATCATATTCCAACAAGATGGAGCTCCACCACATTACTCCAGACAAGTTAGGAACTATTTGGAAAATCATTTTCCGGGTAATTGGATTGGTCCTCAAGGTCCTATAGAATGGCCAGCGCGCTCGCCAGATTTAACATAATTAGATTTTTTTTATGGGGCTATTTGAAGCAAAAAGTGTATGAAACAGAACCTGCTTCATGGCCCAGCCGCCAACTTGGATTCTTCATATGTCAATTTTATGTCAAAACATAGTTAACATGCTTGTATTTCATCACCTAGAATTTGAAGTCTCCAAGTTGAGCCGTTCAAAAAATAGAAAGGGGGAACATTAAAGAAAAGCACTGTACAGTGTGTCCAAGATAAGGATGTCTATCATGGAGTTCTTGGGAACCATAAGAGAAACAAAAATGGTTAATTTACAGAAAAGGTGTGCATTTTAAAGACTAACAATATGCCGTTATAAAGTTTTAAAATTCTGAGTAGTTCCGGAGATATGCCTAAAAACCTGGAATTTGTCGTTCCGTTTTAATTTTTTTCTAACGTTATTTAGAGAGATATGGAAAAACAAATGAGACTTTCTCATAGCCACTTTTTAAGCTCTACAAAACAGCATTGAGAGATTTTCCGTACGAAGTTTCGTTTCGGGGATTTGGTTTCAAAAATCCCCATGATAGACATCCTTATCTTGGACACACCGTATACATTTTTTATGGAATTGCGTTATTTCCAAAAAATGCGGCCACTCGAAATATTTCATGTTGACTTCCTAAATTTGTAACTGTTTATTTAATTTGGAGTTTTCCATTGATCATCAAAGTGTATTAAAATATCTTAATCAATAATCCATTCACGCTTTCATGAAACTTTGACACGATATGCTATTTGGGATATGTAGGTAGGATAAGGTACTACCCTTCCATAATAATACACACATTTTGCCATGGTGGCTACTGAAAAGGCAGATATTTCATTTAGAATGATTGATATGAAGAATAACAATAATGTTCAGTATCATTGCTCTGCACACTACAATCATCATGAAGCAAGTGTTATAACGAGTAACTTCGGTACGAGTGATCGTCATCAATTATTAATTAACTTGACAAAATAAATAAATTATACGAATTATTATAGTTCCGCTTGTACTAGATACAAATGGATTCTAATTTACATATAAACACTCGAACATCATCGTTATTGTGAAATAGGATGTCATGAGTTTCAGTTTAATTTGCAAGGATATTTTTAATGACGTAAAGTGATAGGATATTGTTGCATAATATTATTTTACACTGTGAAACTGCATTGTGTGCGTAATATTCCTATCTGTCTACCAGTTCCCAGAATAAAATTGGTTATATCTTAGGATAACATCGGATCATTTTTCAGAATATTTCACAAATAACTTTGAGGATGGAGCCTTCAGAAATAAGCATGTTTGAATTAACAATTGGACAAACATGAAAATACACGCCCGTATTTGTCTGCCGTCGACCTACTGGCATCACAGACAAAACATCTCATTAGAGAGGCTAATAAGCTATTCAGTAGGATAATCAAATCCAGTTATTTGACAGTAAATTAGTATTGATTTTCCAGAATGTCTTGAATATTATCGTCTCCGTTCCGTTTCTCTTCCTGTTTTAGTCCAATTTATAATCTTTGCAATATCTGCTGATATCGTTTCTTAATTTCAATACTACAAAAACGTATAGAAAACATTTTTTAATCTACATCGTCCATGTACAGGGTGTACAACTAAGAGAGAAACCTAGAAAATGTTTCAAGTTTCTGAAATGGTCGCTAGGGGGCGTAACAACCAACACCAAGTAGAAAAATATGATTTTTATGGAATTTTGCGCAATGGAAATATATCGATGATATCGTTTTCATATTCACTGACTATTTAACTACACTTTTTGCCTCTAACATTTTTTTCTATCTATCAAAATAAAGTGGTGGGGGAAGTTCAATTGTTTTTTTAAACAAACGGAGATTTCTCCCGTTTTGCTTGACCGATTTTGACGAACTTGGGCTCATATGAAAGAGCATGATCTGCCTACAAAATATTTTTTTGGTTTTGAATGTTTGACCTTCATCGTCGCACAGTGCGGCGGATCGGATTTCTAGCGGGACAATAGCATAATTTTTAAATCGAACTAAAAAGAATAAAATCGACATTCCAACTTCGAGTTCTCAAAAAAAAAATTTTTTGTTATCAACCTTATCTGCGATGATAATTTTTGTACCGGCCAAATTTAGTCGTTTCTTGCTGAGCAAAGCATTGCTATCAAGAGAGCGAATTTTAACAATCGATAGAGTGATCAATCTCATATTGAAGACATGTTGCGTATTGCGAAAGGTATGTTCTTTCAAAGTGTACAGATTTTAATTCTTAGAAAGCATCGTGAATTTTTCTAGAGCACGTCAAACTTTCACTATTTTTTCCCAATGTCTTTATATTTGATAGGGCCGATCTTTTGAGTTACCACTAGTTACCACTTGAAACTATGAAATTCTGATGGTACAATGTTTGTAGATTCTTGTCATATTTGGTTTTTTACCCGACGTTGTCCGGTTGCTAAAAAATATTATCAACATCTTCCTTTTTCGGGGTTATTATAATAGGGAACGTGAAGTAAAAATCATACGAGCAATTTTATGAGATGGAGTGTATTTTATTTTAAGTTTGAGTTTATAAAAAAGTAGTTCACAGATAGCGTAACTAGAGATGTAACCTTTTACTTACGATTGGAGAAAGATTCTCTTGTCGAATGACTTGACGTTGAGTCTGCTCCCGGTATTCAAATGTTATTGGAATCAAACGGAGCTCGATGTTTTTCGAAGGATCGCTTATCTGTGTTTATTTTGTAGGCTTTTTATAATTTATGTTCAGTTTATTCGCAAATTTGTTAGTCTGGCACAATGTTGATGTTGACAGGTGACAGAGGTTAGACAGTGGGATGGTGCCGATGGTGGCTGTAAAAGAGAGAATGAAGAGGTGAAGTTTGAGTTAGAGGATGTAGACGGTTGAAGTGTGCTTAATTTTTGGGAAGAAAAATAAACGACTGAGTCTGAGGAAATTATCGAAGAATTATTATTAATCCGCTGAGCCCTCCTACAATTTTACCTATTTTTTGATAAGCTAAGGAATGCATGCCTATTTTCACTAACAATTCCAAAAATTATGTGCGGTATTTCGGAAGATAAAACTGAATGGATACGAAACTATTATTTTTATCCCAATATATATTTTATTTGTCATTTGCATAAAAGAAAAGTTTGCTGGAATCTTGTAAGCGTTGTGCATTTTGTCCAGCTAGAAATCCAATCCGCCGCACTGTGCGTCGCCGCTAGATGGCGTTGACTGGAATGGTAGCATATTTTTGAGTTTCTTTCACAAAAAACAAATGTAATGGTATATTCACAAATTTTTTTTTTTTTGTTTTCTTTTTGCATTTTTTTATAGAAAAATGTATCCGCTTTTAAAATATATAAAAATAAATATACCATTACATTTGATTTTTTTTTGAAAAAACTCAAAAATATGCTACCATTTCAGTTAACGCCATCTAGCGGCGACGGTGAAGGTCGAAAATTCAAAACCAAAGAAGTATTTTGTAGTGCAGATCATGCTCTTTCATATGAGCCCAAGCTCGTTAAAATCAGTCGAGCGAAACGGGAGACATCTCCGTTTGTTTAAAAAAACAATGAACTTCCCCCACCTCTTTATTTTGATAGATAGAAAAAAACGTTTTAGACAAAAAGTGTAGGTGAATAGTCATTAAATATGAAAATGATACCTTCAGTATATTTTCATTGGGCAAATTTCTACAAAGATCCTTTTTTTCTACTTGGTGTTACTTGTTACTCCCCCTAGCGACCATTTCAGAAACTTAAAAATATTTTCTAGGTTTTTCTCTTGGCCGTTTTAGTGATCATTTTTTTTGCCGCAAGCCTCTACGATGAATAGTATCCGGTATATGGCCGGCGACCTCTCTTAGTTGTACAGGGTGTCCCAACGATAGAGTAAAGTAGGTTTTATCATATAGGATATGAAAAATATCAATATCAATATGCGTCACAGGTTAGGGGTGTAAAAAGCGCACATTCTGAAAATATTTGGAAACATACAGGGTGCGTCACAAAAGTAGGGCACGAAAAAGTATGATTTTTTTAAATGGAACCCCCTGTATATTAATTGATATTTCAATTCTTTCTTCAATTTGGAACAAAAATTGTGATACAACTAATGTTCCTAAATTCAACCGTTATCGAGATATCGCGTTTCAAAAATGGCATTTTTGCAACTTTGACATGCTATAAAACTCAAACTATTCAAGTTAGAGAAAAATGGATTGCACATTCCTGTCTTAACTTTTCAAGAGCTATTCAAGGAGATCAAATCCATTATTGTGAAAAAATGTCAAAATGTGCCGAAAAAAGTTGACAGTTGACGTTACCTTCTATCCAAATGACAGAAGAGCTCTTGAAAAAGTTAAGATTGGAAAGTGCAAACCATTTTCCTCTAACTTGACTAGTTTGAGTTTTATAGCATGTCAAAGTTGCAAAAATGCCATTTTTAAAACGCGATATCTCGATAACGGTTGAATTTAGGAACATTAGTTGTATCACAATTTTTGTTCCAAATTGAAAAAAGAATTGAAATATCAATTAATATACAGGGGGTTCCATTTAAAAAAATCATACTTTCTCGTGCCATACTTTTGTGACGCACCCTGTATGTTTCCAAATATTTTCAGAATGTGCGCTATTTACACCCCTAACCTGTGACGCATATTGATATTGATATTTTTCATATCCTATATGATAAAACCTACTTTACTCTATCGTTGGGACACCCTGTACTGTACACCTTGTACAGGATGATTCATTTTCAGAGTCAGGGTGCCAGTTCTCCTAAACTATTCATCCTAGAGGCTTGCGGCAAAAAAATTTATTACTAAAACGGCCAAGAGAAAAACCTGGAAAATATTTTCAAGTTTCTGAAATGGTCGCTAGGGGGCGTACAACCAACACCAAGTAGAAAAATATGATTTTTATGGAATTTTGTTCAATGAAAATATATCGATGAGCTCATTTTCGGATTAACTGACTATTTACCTACACTTTTTGTCTGAAACGTTTTCTTCTATCTATCATAATGAAGTGGTGGGGGAAGTTCAATTGTTTTTTTAAACAAACGGAGATTTCTCCCGTTTTGTTTGACCGATTTAAACGAGCTTGGGCTCATATGAAAGAGAATAGTCTGCGCTATAAAATGCTCATTTGCTTTTTAATTTGTGACATTCGCCGTCGCCGCTAGATGGCGTTAACTGAAATGGTAGCATACTTTTGAGTTTTTTCCGAAAAAATCAAACGTAATGGTATATCCATTTTCATATATTTTAAAAGGGGACACATTTTCCTATAAAAAAAAATACAAAAAAAAACAATAATTTTTTTGTTTTTTTTTAAAGGAAAATGTATTCCCTTTTGAAATATATAAAAATGAATATACCATTACATTTGATTTTTTTGGAAAAAACTCAAAAACATGCTACCATTTCAGTTAACGCCATCTAGCCGCGACGGCGAAGGTCAAAAATTCAAAACCAAAAAAGTTTTTTGAAGTGCAGATCATGCTCTTTCATATGAGCCCAAGCTCGTTTAAATCGGTCAAGCGAAACGGGAGAAATCTCCGTTTGTTTAAAAAAACAATTGAACTTTCCCCACCACTTTATTATGATAGATAAAAAAAAACGTTTTAGACAAAAAGTGTAGGTAAATAGTCAGTTAATCCGAAAATGAGCTTATCGATATATTTTCATTGGACAAAATTCCATAAAAATCTTATTTTTCTACTTGGTGTTGGTTGTTACGCCCCCTAGCGATTATTTCAGAAACTTGAGAATATTTTCCAGGTTTTTCTCTTGGCCGTTTTAGTCATAAAATTTTTTGCCGCAAGCCTCTACGATAAATAGTTTCCGAGAAACGGTACCTCCTCGGGTACCTCGCATTCTTAGTTGGCCACCCGGTACACCTTGTACAGGGTGATTCATTTTCAGAGTCAGGGTGCCAGTTCTCGTAAACTATTCATCGTAGAGGCTTGCGGCAAAAAATTTGATAACTAAAACGGCCAAGAGAAAAACCTGGAAAATATTTTCAAGTTTCTGAAATGGTCGCTAGGGGGCGTAACAACCGACACCAAGTAGAAAAATATGATTTTTATGGAATTTTGTCTAATGAAAATATATCGATGAGCTCATTTTCGGATTTACTGACTATTTACCTACACTTTTTGTCCAAAATGTTTTTTTCTATCCATCATAATAAAGTGGTGGGGAAAGTTCAATTGTTTAATTAAACAAACGGAGATTTCTCCCGTTTCGCTTGACCGATTTGAACGAGCTTGGGCTCATATGAAAGAGAATAGTCTGCGCTATAAAATGCTCATTTGCTTTTTAATTTGTAACTTTCGCCGTCGCCGCTAGATGGCGTTAACTGAAATGGTAGCATATTTTTGAGTTTTTTCAAAAAATGTCAAATGTAATGGTATATCCATTTTCATATCCTATAAAAAAAATTAAAAAAACAAAAAAAAATAAAAAAAAAATCAATAATTTTTTTGTTTTTTTTTTTTTTTCAATGTATCCCCTTTTAAAATATATAAAAATGAATATACCATTACATTTGATTTTTTTGAAAAACACAAAAACATGCTACCATTTCAGTTAACGCCATCTAGCGGCGACGGCGAAGGTCAACAATCCAAAACCAAAAAAGTTTTTTGAAGTGCAGATCATGCTCTTTCATATGAGCCCAAGCTCGTTTGAATGGGTCAAGCAAAACAGGAAAAATCCTCGTTTGTTTAATAAAGCAATTGAACTTCCCCCACCACTTTATTATGATAGATAGAAAAAAACGTTTTTGACAAAAAGTGTAGGTAAATAGTCAGTGAATCCGAAAATGAGCTCATCTATATATTTTCATTGGACAAAATTCCATAAAAATCATATTTTTCTACTTGGTGTTGGTTGTTACGCCCCCAAGCGACCATTTCAGAAAATTGAAAATATTTTCCAGGTTTTTCTCTTGGCCGTTTTAGTCATAAAATTTTTTGCCGCAAGTCTCTACGATGAATAGTTTACGAGAACTGGCACCCTGTCGCTGAAAATGAATCACCCTGTACAAGAAATGTGACACAACTCAAAAAACAAAATTTTACAGGAGAGGCAATTAAAGATTTAATTCGACGATAATATATGATATTACGTCTAAAGTTAAATAGGTAAATCACATCTTGAAATGGTTTATTATGCTAAACTATTGTTTTATTTATCGATTCTGGTGACGTGTGGCTTCTTAGCATTGGTGTGAATTACATAAAAAGTTGTTTTTGAACCTTTTTGTAGTTTTTCCTAGAAAAACTAGACATTTTATTGGAAGTATAAATAGCTCACTGATTTTTTCACAGAAAAACGTCACAAACGAAAATATGTCGTTTGGAATACAACTGAATTATTTTGAATTATGTCATTTTTCGCGATCGGGCAACCAGGATTTGATTTGCGCGCCAAAGTGACACATGTGACCTCTAGCGTCTATTTGTTTAGTTTCTCTTGTGTCGTTTCCAGATATAAATTTGGACATTTAATTTATTTTTGCTCCAAAAAACGAAAAATCAAAAATTTTGAGTGGTGTCACTTTTCTTGTGCATAGGCGATATGTCACTGTGTTCTATATTTCGTGTCATAAACGCATGCATTAGCTTTTCCATCTTGAAGATTAACATTTACTTAGTGTGTATCAAATTGCAGAATTCTTTGATTATGAAAATGCCGTCTCAAGATTTGAAAAATTCGCGAGTGGCACAAAATAGTAATTTTCCTAACCAGTGCGCCAAGTCATGCTTTCCCGCACGCAAAAGCAGTTAGACGGAAGACACTATGCGCATGTTTTGGGAAAAATATTTTTCCTACGAGCATTCACAAATTGAAAATGCAAAATGGATCCGCGAATATGGCGAATAGTGTTTTTTAACGCAAAACAGAATCATGTGATTGTGTTTTATTTTGACTGGAAAGTGAACAGTGAACAAGAACATTTTTGTTCATTGCTTACAACTTGGTTGGAATGGAAACAAAGTTTTAAACAATAAACAAGTAGGTATTTGAGTGCGAGAAAAAAATTACTTTGACATATGAGTGCTTTGCACACGCAAATGAGTGTGCAAAATGACAACTCTGTGCATGCGCACGCTCGTAGAAAATAGTCTTTGTGTCGCTAACTTCATTAAATAATTGGAGTTTTACCGAAAATGTTATTTTAATTGCAGAAAAAAAGTTGATTTTCTTCAAATATCAAACCATGTTTCGAAGAAGGTATCGCAGAAAGATAAAATAATAACGTTGAAACTGTTGAGATAGACCCACGTCAAGAATCTTACAAATTATGAAAATATTGATTGTAGCTGAATATCTAATTGAGGTCCTCACACGAGCGTCCGTCGCTCGTAATCAAAGGAATTACAGGGAAAATTGTTTTCTAACCACAAACTCATTGAAACACAATATGGGTGTAATCCTCGGTGTAATCATACTAAAACGATTAACACTGAAGCCCGGTCGCCATAGAAACTGTGGGATGTTGGAGCGTGCCCATATCAGGGCTTTTCATTTCTTGTTATACTCACGCTGCAATCCTTAATAATTAAATTCCATTTTATCACTTGTGCTGATTTTAAACACCAACTCAAGTAGCACAGTTGGCATTTTGAATCAACTAATTTTAACCTGATTTTTATGCTAAAGGTCACGATTTAAATCTAGAGAATATTTTATATCATTGTATCTGGCCATTTCCACACTTCATAATGTGATATGATCATGCTCTCGGATTTTCTTAGTTGATATTATTTCATTCTCCAATTCCAAATAAGATACAAACTTAAACATTCTTAGTTTTTGGCGAAAATGCTGATCAAGAAAAAGTTATTATTGTGAAATTATTGGCGGAATAACAATCAAACTGTATTGACATTCCCACAAAAGAAACTTCTAGTAATTTACCATTTTACCAATGTATCATCAATGTCATTTTTAACCGCACACTATTTTACCTTGTCAAACGTGTTTCGCATGCGAATTAGATTATTTGATGAAAACATTGTGAAACACCAAGCTGAATACCTAATTTTGTTTTGTTTGCTACACGAGGTTCGGTTCTTCCAAGGGTTCTTCACGCTTCTATACAGTGTTGAAAAAGTGCTGACAAGTTATTCCAGATTTAAAGATATTCAAAACACGTGCCGTGATGACTTCAAATACATGTTTGGAAGAGTTCACAGGATTTTCTAGAGATTCTTCCCAAAAATGATTTGACCAATGTTTTTTGTATACAACATTTGTAGTCGTGTCTGTTTAATAATTTTGGATGCTTTGTTTTCATTTCAATAAGTATTTTTGCAGTTAACAAATTCATTAGAGGTCCTGAATTTTTTCTTTGTTCATGAGGTCTGGTCCAAAGGTGAGAAATCTGAAACCAGTGAGGTTCGCCCACTGAAACTCACCATCGCACCAGGACTTCAGGGAAAAGCCCTTTAGTGTCTCAATCTTCTCACTTTAGGGTGCGCCAAAAAAACATCATATTATGAAAATGTTTGAATTGCTCTTTCTTCTTCTCTTTCACGTCGAGCTTAGGCTGATACTGCTATTGAACGTTTGGTAATTTGTTGCTGTTTTTAAGTGTTGAAATACGTAATAACTTGAAAACATGGCCGACACTGGAGTAGGTGAAGGAAAGTCGCCCAATTTCGGATGGTTTCCTAATTTTGGATAGAGAGGTATTTAACATAATAGACATCAAAAATTAAAAACCTATCTCTGTCGAAAGGAAGTAGTGAAGGACAATGAATAATAGCTGTCAATATTTCGGAGGTTCCCATATCCGGGTATTCGAAATTAGGAACCTATGCAAGAGTATCGCTATCATCACTTTTATGTTAGAACTAGTACTAGTACTTCCCCAAGAGACGTGTTGAGTGAACAACCACAAAAACAAAATGAACAAGCCCCGGCGGGTTACCTTGCTACAGTGGCACAAATGAAGTTATTCTGATGAAGGAAGAAACTTGAAAAAAATATGCGCGAACAAGAAAGAGCAAAAACTTTGAGAAAAGGGCAGAATCCCAAAATTTGGTTCTGTTTGTGGTTACCAGAAGAAAACAGTCATCAAAACAAGAGATGTCTGCTTTGATGAGAGAATAATGGAGTGTAAAATGAAAGCAGAACGAGAAAAAAAGCATGTGAACATAGAAACAAAAAACAAGAATAATATCAAGTGAACCAGACCCACCAGTGGAAAATGAAAACCATGAGCAGGAATGAAACCAAAGTGATGAATCTGGAAGCGATTATGAAGATGCCTTACCATCGCGAATAATGACCAGATCAAATAGAAATGTGAATACACCGAAAAATCTAAGTGACTATGAGATCTATGTTGCATATTGTCTACTTTCTAAATCTAATGATGAGCAAAACTCATATAACGAAGCTCAAGATCGCAAGAGTCAGAACAGGCAATCGATAATGAACACAAAAAGCTTCAAGAACACAAGCAGACTTACCGAAAGGAGCTTAACACCCGTTGGATATTTGAAGTGAAAGATGATGGTCAGAAGAAAACAAGACTAGTTGCAAAAGGATTTCAAGTGCAAAATGAATCCGAAGAATAGAGCTATTCACCTGTTTGTCGACTTTCCACTATTCGAATTCTATTTCAACATAATTGGACGTTGAGCCAAATTGATGTGTCGATAGTGTGGATAATGAAGTTTTTATAAAGAAACCAGATGGCCTTAACAAAATACCAATGGAGCAGAACTTTCAAGTTGATGAGAAACAGCCAATTTTGGAAAATTTTCCAAATACAGAAGACTAATCTGTTGCCTGGTGTATCTTATTGAAATCAGACCAGACATAACCTACAGTATCTCAGTTTTGAGTAGATACTTGGAAAAACCAATAATGCAACTTTGGAAAGCTGGAAAACGAATCCTGAGACACCTGATTGCTACAAGAACCTATGGATTGGAGTTTTCGAAAGGGGACAGTGGACGAGAAGGGATGTGTGATGCAGACTGGGCAGACAATTCAAGTGAAATTTTTTCAACCGAAAACTTTGAAAATTCCAGGAGAAGTAAGCGAATATAAATCAAGTATCATTTCATTAAGGATGTGTGCCTCAAGAAAGAAATTGGTATAAAGTATGTATGTGTGTTCTAATAAAAACTGTTCAGATATTCTTACAAAAGCTTTAAGCAGAGAAAAGTTTCAATATTTGAGAAATGCATTGATAAGTATAATATGTGAACATTGATTGATTGATTGATAAATACTTTATTGTCATAAATGAACGTCATTTGTTGACAAAGCACTGTATACTATAGAATAAATTAAAAAATGGTACATAAAATATTAAAATACGGTTAAAATACATTTAAGAATAACATGCATATAAAATTGAACAATATAACGAAGACAAGTTTAGTATGAATAAAACCTAAAAAGTATCACAAAAATATTCTGATAAATTATAATAAGCCTTCACATACAATAACCTGCATAGAAGTGTCCTAAATCTTTTAACTGTTGTGCTACGAGTTATTCCTGAAGGCAGAGAATTGAAAATTCTACGTCCATCATAAATAATGGATTTTTTAATAAGGGATGATGACGGTCTGACCAGAAGGAGATTGCTTCCCTGACGAGTCGAATGATCATGAGAAGGACGAAAAAAACAATTGAAATGTTATCTATAATGCACATATTTAAATTGAGAGGGCGTGTTAAATATGTACCAATCTTCACTTTTACCTGTAATACGTGTATACACTCCTTGATGACAGCTGTCATAAATTTTTATTCCTGTATTGAGTCGATATTGGAATGTTGATACAAAAGTTGCAGCTTTGATTTTCCATTTATATTAAAGTATTCTGTATTGAAAGTAACAGAAGCAGAGGCGACAGCCTAAAATTCTTTCTCCTAAGTTCGTGTGTTTACTTAGTATTCTTAAAATTTGGGTCTGTATGTTCAATTCAAACTGTTAAATTTATCACGTGTATGATAAAAAACCTATACTGTATACTTGTTCATGCTCAGTTGCTCTAGGTGCACATGAGAACAGACTTGTGCAAACCTGGATTTGAAGAACATTTTAAAAATTCAAACGATGGGGAAACTGATTTTACCTAGTTATACTCGCGTGCGAAAAAGTGTGATTTACTGTGAACACTCATCTGGGTGTGGTTAGTAGCATTTCACAGCATTGTGTGCAGAAAAGTGGAATACATAATTGTTTTTTTATAGAAATCACCAATGTACCTATCTGGATACCTTTGGATAACCAAACCACCATGTCATAGTGAATATAAATCACATTCCTTTGGTGGTAACCATAACAACATTATTACGGGTGTTGACTCGCTGATCCTCAATTTTCGAAAGAGACTTACTCAGCAGTGTGCCCAGGGCGAGGAATAAGGGACAAATGAGCTGATCAAGGGCTCGAGAGAGAAGAGAGGAATTCTGGCCAAGAGAGACTCGACTTCAATGTCCCGAACCATTGTTTCACGGTCAAATTTATATTCGCAAATTGCCGAAAAAATAACTGAGTTTATTCCGCATAATTTCGGGTCCGCACTGTTGGAAGTTATTTTTAATAACATGACAATATTATGAATTATAGATATTTTGTTCAAAGTATTTCATAACATTGAATATGCCACAATTTTGAACAATGGAAATATTTATAAATTTTAATACACTTGGACTTTTGACGTATGCAGGTATTTTGATAAAGACATCCTGAGAGAAGGATGGGAAGAAAATATCACAGGAAACTTTGCCAAATAATGGATTCAGATCGCAATCACGTAATGCTCTAGACTATTGATCTGTTAATTTTTGCAAGAGCACATTCACATATTAAAATTTTGGCAGCTGTTTTGATGAATCAATACATTTAGCATAGACAATTAGCCGGTCGAAGACTACAAACAAACCTGTACTGTAGTGGAGAACGCCAAGTGCATGCAATTAATTTCCTTTAATAAATGGAATATTATACTCATCCAAAATAACTAACATAAAAGAGGATGCACTTTTATGAACCGGTGTTTTTAGCTTCAGATTCCTCGACTTGAAAGGTCGTTGAAAAAATGGCATTTTCCATCACTTGCGGTCTGTTCTTGCATACAATGTAGTCGTTATGTTTACTCGAGAGTCATTGTGTTTACTTTAACAGCTCTTTATGCCTTTATTGCATTATTGTGATTCACCTTCCCCATGCAGATCTAAATGATGCCGTAGCATTTTTTATTTTGCATAAAATTTTATATTCCTCGTAGATCCAAGAAATTGTTTTGATGATATTCTTTATAAAAAAAAAAACAAATCGGTGAATTGATTCACCAAGTCTCACACGCTTATGTTTTATTTTAAATCCACCCAGACTAACCCAATAGAAAAAAGGAAGGCACAGATTTCCTTTTCCATCCAGGTTTTTTCATAATGAGTTGAGTGTACCATACATACACACACACACACATCCTCACCCTTACACATAATTGGTGGAAAAACTGGTCAAATCAGAAAAGTATATTTTACGAAAGAAGCTCATATTATGCAGCATCGATTTAGGGCATATTTTCTACTCATTTCTAATCATGGCTTGTGAACGATAAAAAAAAACCATTAGATTAGGGTTGGAAGTGATTATCGGAAGAAATTCTTATAACAAAGTACATATACTTAAGAAAAATTGATTCCCAACAGTTTGCTTGAAAACATTTCTTGTTTATAATATGTAGTTAGAGATTCAAGTAGTGGTCGGAAACATAGTTTGCAGGTTCAAATTTATGTTCATGTTATGTTGCAAAAATGACGAAAACTCATCTTTTGACCAAACCATATCTGACCAAATAGACTCTTAACCAGTAGGGAGAGATAATATTAGGAGATTAGAATCTGCACGAGAACAAAAAGGGGAAAAAGAAGAGGGAGGGAGACATGGCGTTGCTGAAAATTTGAATCAATGTGACATTTTAAAAATAGCGTGCGTGACAACATAATTTTCAATACATTTTTTATTAAAAGTATAATCTTGAGCTGACATTGCTTTACGGCTAGGGTACACACTGAAAATAATTTTGTCCGTAATATCAATAAACCCCGTTAATCAAAGTCTTGCCTTGCTAATTATTGTATCTCTTCACCATTTTATGGTAGATTTCCTGAAGAAGGGGAGAATTTTTCCGAAAGCTTGAAAATTGAATAAAGAGGACTTGAAGTAGCCTTCCTCGTATTATTGACTGCCTCCCACGAGCTCCTGTTACATTATTCTATATCCGCTCCAGTCACGAAACTAGCAACAAAACAGAAATAAATAATAATAATGAAAATGATCAACTTTTCAAATCAAATTGAAAAAAGCTTTATCATAGTTATTATCCTACCAATCTTTTATAGCTTATCGTATCCTTGTTCAAAAAATAAATAATCATAGCTAATATTATCATTATTGTGCTTTTTCATCTATTTATAATTAGGTATTTTACTTTTCATCTTATTTTAAGCAGGAAAACTCACCCAGATTTTTTTGCAATAATAATGAAACTCGCATTGATATTAATGCAAAAGTTATGAGTTCTTCATGAACAGAATTGATTTTCAACCCTTTTTTACAACCAGTGCCGAATTTATGTTTCTAATCAGTATTGGCCACTTCGATATTGCTCAGCCCTTCCCTGAAGTTCTTAACTATAACAATTACGATTTAATCCTTAATATCATTCATCATTTTTTCACCCTCTATCACGGCCTCTATTCTTGTTAACATATCAACATCACATAATAAGAATTATTGCTTTATTGTGGAACTCCCAGAGAGGTGCTTTAACAAGACAAATCTTCCAACTCTTGTTTCTCATTGTTATTGAAAACCATTTTTTTTCTGGCAATTTTTGTAAAAAAAGCCAAATGTCCCTGTTGTTTTTTTTCCATTTTGGTAGTCAACAATTATTAGGGTGATAGTTCAGTTTTATTGATGTCCCATCATTATTCCAATCACAATAAATGTTCATTTAGTTCTCTTGTTATTGAAATCGTGATCATTCCATCATCTACGGTATTGATTATTCGGTTATTGAACTACTCAATATTACTCACAACACAAGTTGGCAAATACATTGGATAAAAATAAGAACTTAATTCTATCAATCAATATGGCATAAATATGTTACTCGTCATGTATTCATCACAAATATTTTATTGGACGAGCATTTTTTATTAAAACAAACTGGTACCTCTCTGTTAGTTCATGCTGCTTAGCTCTATTTTCCAGTAATCAATTTGCTGTCCACTCATGTATGTAATTGCATATTTATGTCGTATTGCAGTCGATAATGAATCAAACATGTGACTGCTAAGCTTAATTGAGATCTCGATATTTATATTTCATTAGACCAAGATACATAATGCTGGGTTTCGATGTTCAAGCCTGATTTGTGCTTGCAAATTTGCGCAAACAAAACTTAGTTGGAGTAGTTGGTTTGAACGTTCAGTCTAACTTGCCCAGTGTAGCATGACGTGTTGGTTTTCCACAATGAAAATGAGAGATATTGATTAGGATTAGGACTAGTTTCAAGAAAAATTGTTCGGCATTATTTGTCAATAGAAATCGAAAAAAGTATACATTATGGTGATAAAACCACCTACGTACTAGATTTTGAAGAGTAAACTATTTCTTGATGTGTACTTTTATCATAGGTGAACATTTCTCTCGGACGACAAATATGCGACGATTCAGACAGATAAACATTGATAAACCTACCCACAATAAACTGCTGCGTTTATCTCAGTCGTTATATGCAATCATATTTTTTCGATATTGATGCATTTGCAAAGCATGTGGAATCAATGATATTTTCACGTCTCAACGAAGAGACGAAAATGATAATAATTGGACGTTTTACTTACTCTGGCAAGATATGAGCTTGCCTTTTCCTTTTTATTCATCGCTACCTTTTCTGTCAGTCAACCAAAAATTTAATTCCAACGTCGCAGTTTTATCACAACTTATGATACAACACATGGACCAGCCTAATTTTGAACTGCTTTCGGTCGGATACAAATCTACAACTACAAAATATTTATCGTATGTCTGAATGAAAATCGTCAGACGTGGAAATAGTTTCAAGAAAATGAATTAATGTTGTGCTGGCCATCCTACACCTGTTCTAATACTAAATTGTCGCTTCATGATTACATTAATTTGTTTCACAAAATAAAATCATTATAGAGATTTATGTTTGGAGGAGTAGGCGTGATCGACACCATGTAGATAAAAAGTGTTGGTTTGAAATTCAATTCTCCCGAACAAGTTCACGGATTCAAAATACCTTGACGCCATTTCACATTTTTTCACGAGTGACCAAGACTAGCTGACCAGAAGTTCATCACCATCAAAACTACTTGGAGAATTGTATGCAATGAAAAACATATTTTTACAAATTCCAAAAATTTATACCTATGTAGGAAGTCATGTTAAACAGGCATCATCATCTTTCAGACCAGTTTTCGATTGTCGTTTGTTTGGGAGGAGTGAAAGGACAGTCTCATAGGTAATTGTTATTTGTATATGGATTTTATTATGGTTTTTGAGTGGAATATAATAACGGATTCCTAATTCAGTACGTTGGTTGCACCTAGCGATATTTTCTTATCTTAAGCCATGTGGAAGAAACTCCAGAGAAAATGCCGGGATTGAAATTCTCCTCCATGTAATTTCGCAAAACAAAAGAAGTCTTTTTTGTTCTCAGGATAAAGGGGTCCATAGTCCATTATACCACGCCGACACGACGACTAACTTCACCAATCTCAGTAATGGTAATAGACTTAGCAGTCACAACTTTTCTTTTAGAGATAACTTTTCCCGAACACAGACATTTCCTTGCAGAGTTAGTTGAACCCTCGAAGAATTAAGGGCAAGTCATAACATAGGTCTAAGTACAGCACAGAGAAAAGGAAAACAGACTTGTTTACTGGTTATAAAATCGCTTTTGAAAAATAAATTCGGATTATTTCAATGAAATGCTCTCTTAATGCGCACTGCTGCACACAATATAGAAGCTGGCAGTATTTATTTTGTTTGCGATTCGGCTAAAGTCCGTCCGCATCTCGACAATTTGTTTTCAAATCTGTGTGTCTCTTGAATTTATGGCCTGTAATGTGTCTCCCTAAATCCCGGAACTTCCGAAGTTTCAGGAAGTTTACCGATTCTCAACAAATTGAGTACATACAGTGTTTGCTTATTTGGAATGTCGCTTGTTTGCTTCAACGACCAACACCACTGAACATATAAGGGGCATTGATTAGTCTCTATTTTGAGAAATACCAAAACGTATAATGTCGGTCGATATTCTCAAAATGCATGCAACAATCATTTAATGGGGTGTTTCTTTATGTATGCCTTGCTTCAAAATAAAAAGTGTCCGGAAATGCTTTATCAGATACAGTGGCGTATCCAGGATCTGTTTCTAGGGGGGGCAAACAAACATATCTACTATATTATTATGTATGGTCATTTTTACGTAATTATACATTTTTTATCTCCGGTTTGGGTAGTCTGAACTGAACATTGGTATTATTAACGGTATTATATAGAACCTACATACAAATATCGACAAAATACGAAAACGCTCTCAGTTCGTATGTTGTATTTAGTGATATACATGAATAATATCGTGACAAAATAAGACTTTATGGGCTGACCAGATATGTCTGGGGGGGGCAATTGCCCCCTTTGCCCCCCCCTGGATACGCCACTGATCAGATAGACAACAGAAAAAAACTGTATTTAAAATCAATTTTGACTACAAAGAAGCTTTAAGGTTTTTATAGAATCACTTTCAGCATGAGAGGGCCCACACTGAAAGTGGTCAATAAAACCAAAAATAAATACCTTCTTAGGATCGTATGATCTTGAGTAACCAATCTTAAAGCTACTATGAAGATCCTTTTGAAACCACTTTAAATACATCAATAAGTACGCGTGGTTTTGAAGTAAACTGGAAGTAGTAAGCTGAACGTACATTTTTAAGGATAATTTATCTCCGTCAATATAAACTTTTTTTTTTTTAGACAAAATGGTTTTCGAAACTTATATAAATATACCAATTTTTTAGCAAATAGAAGCAGTTTGAAAATGATCACTGATGGCCGCTTTGTATATGTCAAAGAATTTTTATATGGTGTATAAGTATTATTTTATTCCGGGATGCCAAGGTTGAAAAATTCTTACCCATCTGATTTTATCAATAAATGTAAATAAAAGAGTCCGAAAAAACTAGTTAAGTTAAAAAATATTTTTATATTAAAAAAATGATAAGCACAAAAAATAAGATTTAAAAAACATGAAGTTTTTATTAAAAAAATGATAACTTTTAAAAAATCAATATTTACCGTTTAAGTGGTTAATTTTTCGTTCTTTGTAATCTAGGAGGCTAAATTATCCATTTTTTATCCAGCCGTTTCGACAAAGGTAAAAATGGCGGTCGGAAATTGAAAAATATATCATTATTATCTTCGTCTACTAGCAACCTCAAGCAACCAATTATTATCATCAATTTCTTCATCTTCTCTGATGATAGATTTGGATAAAATGGCGCATTCATTTAGGACATGAAAGAAGAGGAGATGAGTTTGGTTTTATTGTTCCTAGCAATAAGACAAATTGGCCTTTATGATAACAAGATTGAATAAGTTAAGAGCGTTCAGTTCTAATAAAGCTTCCTGATTACATTGAACAACATTGAACAAGTGGACTGATAAAAAAGTTTTAAAGTGTACTTTTCAGTAACAAAATAATCCCGAAATAAAGGGGATCTATTAACAAGTTTTATAAGTTACATTGGGAGAATTTTTAAAACCACTTCAAAACTATAAAGTCATATTGAAGAACGTAACAAAACCAAGCAAATCATAAGAGCTTCATAAAACTAAATAGCTGTAGGGCTCATTGAATTCACAAAACTACAATGAAGCTAATAAACTTCTGAGGTTAATTGATCTTATTAGCTAATCTGGGCTGATTCTTTGAAACCAGGTTTAAATGCTGAACAGTTTTTTTAAGAGCCGACAGTATATTCACAAGGACACTTCAAAACTACTATCTTCTAATTTTCTACAATAAAACCGTTTTAAACCTTCAACAAATCCAATTTGTTCTTATCGTGCTACTTGGGACTTGAGTGAGAAGATCAAGGCCGCATCGCTGGTAGATTTCAAGACCATACTATTGAGTTACAAATAAGCTTCCAAGATTGGAAAAAGCGCTGGCTTATAGTATTATATCTGTTGATCATGATTTCTCTGGAGAAAACAAATTCGAAATTGGAGAAAAGGTCACTTTTTTTAAACGGTTGGTACGGATAACAGTGAAACATTGTCTCTTTTTGTTTTTCGTTGAATTTCAATAATTGAATGAAAATTGGGATCCATCCCTACAGAAAACAGTCAAAGTAAATTATAAAATAAACATAACAGAATGTGACATTCACGTCTGACTCAACCAAAGCTGATGTAGGCATAAAAAAAGCAAGCAGAGGTGATTAATTCATTATTCATTGTTATTATTATACGTTCTGCGCCTTATCTGAATTTGTTTTGAACCTTGGTTTTACAAACTTAATGACACCACTACCTACCGCAACTTATTTTATAGTTTCTTATCGCCCATCCGAAAATAATTAAATTATTATCGATTGAATTGAAAAAAAAGTTGTATATCAGAGAAACTGTTGTCCGACCTACACTAACAACGCAATATTCTTGGTGAGTGCAAGGTCACAGCACTTGTCTATTATGACGATTAAAGAGTTCATACACCATTGAATTTATCTTTGGCGGAAAGTTTCTGCTTTGATTAGTCCGTGGGTTCGAACAATCTTTGGGTCATGATGTGGAAAGATTTCCATATCAAGAAATAAAAAGACTAGAAGGTTCACTTGCCGCCAATCAGAAATTTCGGCTGAAATGCGACGTTGTAGTTCCAGTACAGCGGTTGAAATCGATCGCCTTTTTCTAACTTGATTTCCTCATAAAACTCAGTTATGGCCATTTTTTGTTTTTTTTTACCCCAGGAATTTTGGCAAATCGATTCGAGGACACGAATGACATGAAGTGTATACTATAAACTATGTTTGTGCTGCTGCTGACATTATATGAGCCTCGCACGAAACTCATATTGACTTTGAAGCGTATGTTCACCTTTAACAAATAAATCTCAATCAAGTATTAACACTGGGTTGCACTAAATACTCTCGTTTAAACTCATTAAAATATCGACTCAGGTCGGTGACCTACTGATATTCATCACACATCTATTTGAGCTAATAAAAAAGTCATACATTGAACCATCCACACCTACGTATGAAAACGCCATTTTATCTATAATTTGGACAATGAATCTTGATTACTTTCACGTTAACGAGCAGAGTGGAACTGTTGTGTTGTTAGAAAAATTCCAAAACAACTCTAGTATTTGATAATTGATTTATCGATTGCTTGATTACTCAACTATGTTAAATGAGAAAAGCATTGAACACAGTTGGCTATATTATTTCCGCAAAATTAATACACTCTGTATGGTCACTATAGGGTGGTCTGAAAAGTTTCCGCTCTTGACGTGAAAAGTTAGGGAATGCGCATACTCATCTTTTGATAGGTTATCACCAAAATATCAGTTATTTCAGATGCGCAGTTATTGTTTGACAATGTGAGTATTTTTGTGGAAATAAGAAGAAATAAAAACAACCGTTAAATACTCAGCTGTCGTTGTTTTTGAAAGTCCAAACGTCTGCGCACATCAAAGAGAATGACCCATTCAATGGTCATACCCGAACAACCTGGCGCAAGCGCAAAACGTATTTTTAAATCAAATGTGAATGTACGTCCTTGCAGTGCCGTATCGACGCAATTATTTTTTGTCATGAATTGAGATTGATACAAAATTGATTCGGACAGTAATAGCTATAGTGTGAAGTTTGATATTTTCAAGCTCAAGTCCACCATTCCCCAGCTCAAAAATAAAAAATATCTACTAGGCATGCTCAGAGCTGCCGCAGGTGTTTATATTTCGGCGTCGTGAATTGGCCGCATCGACAGGCGTGTTACTTATCCATTTATTCAAGAGATCAGTGATACGGGCGGTGGTAACAGAGGTTATGAATATTTCTACAGAAATCAATGTTTGGATATGAAAAAGCTGTTGGGTGCCGTATTTACTCACGTTAGACCAGAAACGCGGTGAAGAACAATTCCAACGCACTGTTGCTTAAGTTTAGGCGCAATGCCTAAATTCATTGGCCGATTAATTACTGAAACTTGGTTATATTCAACAAAAACAGTGGGCTGCGAATGGAGCATTGGCTGCAGAAAAATCAAAAACTGGTTTTCACCTGCTAAAGTGTAAGCGACTGTTTTTTGGTATAGTCATTCAGTTTGATCGATTAACAGGAAAAATCATCACAAACTTTGCATCATTCCTAAACAAGCTGACGGCAAACATTGCACAAAAATGGCAACATTTGCAGAAAAAAACCCTTGACCAAGACAATGCGCAATTTACACTTCCAACCGACTTATTTTTGTTTCCTTACATAATTCTGCATATCAAGACTGTCAAGATTCTAGTGTGGAACGATCGTGAAACTAAAATTCTGTTGTGTCCTCACACCACAGATTAAATGAGCATATTACTATTTTCCCTGTTGTGATTGGATTATACTTTCCTAATAATATAATAATTATAGGTATTTATAAAATAGCTTGTCCTGACTGACTCATCAACGCCCAGTCGAAACTATTACAGATAGAGCCTTGAAATTTTCAAGAGATGTTCTGCTAAATACTTATAGGTGTGCTGAGAGAGAAAATTTTATCCCTAAGGGGGTAGGAAAAAAGGCATGTTTATGAAAAAATATGTATTTTTGGTCACATCCACTTGAAACTCCATATAATGATGATCTTGCATGAAATTATAAAAACATCTCGTTTTCCAAAATTCAACCCCAATGGAGGTTACAAGAGTGAGGTCACCAAAAATCATAAATTTTTAATGAAAAATTATGTATTTTTGGTCACATTCACTTGAAACTTCATAATTATAAACTTGAATAAAATTAAAGAAACACGTGTTTTGTTATTTTTCAAAATTCAACCCTTAAGAGAGTGAGAGGGGTGGGGGTGTGAAAAATCATAAATTGTTGAAAAAAAAAAAAATTCCACCTCATCGACTTGAAACTTCATCATGAGAATCTTGAATGAAATTATAAAAGCATGTGTTTCCTCGTTTTCCAAACCTCGACCTCAATTGGGGTCAAAAGAGTGAGGTCATAAAAAATCATAAATTAGTAATAAAAAACTATGTATTTTGACCACATCAGCTTAAAACTTCATATTGATCAAGCAATTTTTAGTTATTTTGTTTTCTTGAAGATTATTATGTCGAAGAAGCTGAATTAATCAATAATTAATTCTCAAGAAAACCTGACAAAATAATTAAAAAGTGCTTTACTTATGATCAAAATTCTTTGGCACATCCTGTATGCTCAAAATATTGCTGAGTATCCAATAAGTCATCAGAAAGACAGCTAAACAATAGATCTATGTCATACCATTGTCAGTTGTAAAATTAAAATTATCAGAACAGCCATTCAAAGCCCTATGTGTCATAATTTTTGAAAAAAAGTCGATATTTCAAACACGAAAGAAAATATCAACAAAAATCTGAAAATGTCCCGAGGTATAGGGTAACCAGCACTTGGGCATATCGAAAAAAAGCTCCAAAAAATATCTGTGGAAATGGGGGGACAGTAAAGGAAAAAAAAATACAGTACTTTTTTACCACCCTGTTTAAGAGAAGTTTTTGAGGAAATTGATTTTTTGAAAAAACTCGTATAAACCACGAAGAAATGCCCTGCATCATGGGGCAAACCGCTTTTTTTTTCATCGATTCGTTAAAAATTATGAGTGTCCAAACGCGAAAATTTCGGGTGTAACGTTTTTTTCTGTTGAGTAGACTATTTTAACCGATTATTATCATGGTTCTCTACGATTATCGATAAATTTATACACTATTTACCATATCAATTCAACAGCCTGCATTCAATGTAAGAAGTTTTATATTTCAGAGATATTTCGTATTGATGATGAACCGTATGTGTATCTAAAAAAACAAACATTAATCCTTGACGTCAGGTATTCAGATCAAATCAAAATCAAGATAACTTCAACTTACAACAGCATTTCATTGAATTATTCATTCATTATGCAAATAATCTGATTTATTACACCAGGTACATGAGTTTAAATTATTGAGGGTATTTTTTTTTTAAGTACGCATATTTCATCGTGCATGGCATCCTTTAAAACAAAATATATGCTCGAAAGAGTCGAATTGCATCAATGAGTTTCCAGCTATAAAGAACTCTCGTTCAATGCAGAAGTTCAGTACACCGATATTATTTAGAACAATAATCTCCGGTTCAAGGCCGCGTAAACAATCATTGTAATTGATCAACTCCTTCATCTCCACAAGTTACTATCTAGACTTATCAAGGAACAATGTGATTTGATTCAGGCTGCCAATTTATGGTCGTTTAATTTAATTTATTGTTATGAACGATCAATTAACGATAAGCCACATACATTCGTGGGTGTAGTCATATGAAACACTAAGCAGCTAGTTTTTTCTCTTATAATGTCTCAAGTATTATCATAAGATGACTAATAAGTGTTAGGAATCCATTCAATATCTTGCAAAAACCAACAAAGAGTTAATGCAATATGATGGACCCAAGAACAGATTATCTGTAGTATTAGTTCTATGGATTATCTGAACAGCGAAATATACTCATACTCCTATGTGTATCAATTTCTCACCAACATATATTCTTCGTCAACAATTTGTTAAGATCATGAATCTCATGTCTTATTGAATTTTTCTTAAGTAATTTTGAACAATGTAGACATGCTTGTGTTGTACGATTTTTCAATTCATCCAATCCTGCCGGGCGAGCTCTGTATACTTTATTTTCAATTGTAGCCCAAAGATAATATAGGAAACAATAGGAACACTTCGATTCAATCACAGCTGTTTACTGTATAGGTACATGAAACATGTGGAGTGTTGTATTATAATTCTCTATCGTCGCGTCATTTGATTTCTTTTGAGCATTTTGAGCTGGTCTTTCGCTTGGTTTTGATTCGATTGTTGAGTTGGTTGTTTTTTAGGTATTTTTTCATGATTGGTTGTGCTATCTGAGTTTGGAAAATGAAGCTATTGCCTTGGAGATGTCTTTTTGTAGCCTCACAAACACACAACAAAATTCCCAAGCATCCCAGCATTTCCATGACCCCTCTACTCAAATCTATTTTGAAAAAAGAACATAACTTCACTCTCAAAACACAAAACCAACCACTATCCAACAATGAAAACATTTCCTCTGACATTTCATAACAAACAAAAATTCAGGGTTCTGTTGTTCCTAACGCCAGCGTCAAGAAAGTTTATGAATGGCAATTTGGCATTCTGGAAGTGCCGACGTCAGCGCCAGCGCCAACGCGCACGAGTTTATAAATCCACATTAAAGCATAGTCGCCACTTGGCCTGTTCCTAGACTTGATTGTGTGTTTGTTAAACTCAAAGACGTACTCATGAATCTCCGGCAAATCGCTGGCGATACGAACTCTTCACATGAGCGCCGGCAGAACTTCTCCTACTGGATTTGAGGCAAATAAATTATAAAGAAGGTGCAGAAAAAATTTTTTTCTTGCGGCGCTAAACTCATTTATGGTATTAAGTAAACCCCCCTTAAAAAAAATTCTCGCTGCGTCACTGCTTTAGAGACTATCCCAACATATATAGGTCAAGTTTACTGTTTCTCGACCTATAAATAGGTCCAGAGACAATGATGTCCAATTATGAATAGGGCAAATTTACCAACATTTCTCTACATATTTCAATATGCGAGGAAAGAAACTGAAGTGATTTGGAAGTAATTCAGCTTCGATTAAACTCCTGGTGCAGCCTCTCGGCAATTCCGAACATATTTAGTCTCACTATCTCAACTTTTTCCATCAAACTTCAACGTATCCTGGTTTTTATATTGCACAAAATGTATCGATGATTTGAATTTGACGTGACACTTTTCTCGTTTCCACGTAAAAGTACACTTTTTTCCATCACAACTAGATTTAAACATTGTAAGGTCATTTTGTAAAATAGTGGGAAAAATCCCTTTATATGTCTTTTCATGATTAAACTAAGTTGGGATTTTTATGACACATCCTGTATCAATCTTTACAAAAATAAGAACATTAGGATCTTGGGTGATGACTTTATACAACAGAATATGACAATGTAAGGTGAAATGAGAACACCCGAACATTTTAGCATTTTTCTATCAATCTGTCCTTTGTTTGGAGTTCTATCTTTTATTTCAATGTTCTAAGGATTAACTCCCGTGAGAAACATTGGCGAAATTGGCATGTGATTGTATCGGCAGTTTTTGTCTAAAAATTCTAATTGGGGCTGAATTGAACTTATTGTTGGTTGTTAGGATCATATGACTCTCATTAAATTCATCAAAACATGCTGTTATCTGCCAAATTCGTCACTAAACTAAATCAATCTTACACCATGTACTTACGTAATGATAAATTATGTCCTGATTTTGAGAGGATACAATGTGTTTCTAGCAGTCTAGCTCATATAGTAGCAATATTCGTCGTTTTACATTCATAAATACATAGTATGAATAAACAGCTTATAATATACCTGCTATAGATAGATTACGGGCCACGGATAATGTAGTCAATACGTACAGCTATTCTTTCACCTGATTATTAATAGACTAATGCAATGATAGAATTCAGAATATTCTTAACAGTTTAGATCACGTTTAAGAAGAATAATCAAATATTATGACCGATTCTCATGGATTTCATTTTAAACAACAGACGCAATAAGGAGCCTTTCTCCATTGATTTAGGCAGCGATAAAAAACACCCCAAAGACATACAGATTTTCCTTGGGATCAGTCCAAGCTTTGATGCTGGCTCCACACTCTTGCCATCGGTATTTGTACATTTGTACTCTCGTACTTGCTTGGTATCTTGAGGAAAAACTGTACGCCTGCGGGGGGTTTAAGATGTCACTATAAAAGCTATGGCGATTATTCCGATACATTATAATAAGCCTTCTCATACAATAACCTACATAGAAGTGTCTCAAATATTTAAACTGATGTGCTACCAGTTGAAAATTCTACGTTCATCCTAAATAATGGATTTTTTAATGAGGGATGATGATGGTCTGACTAGAAGAAGATTGTTGCCCTGACGAGTGACGAGTCAAATGATCATGAGAAGGACGACGCAATCTCCTCTGCTCTTTAAAAGTTATAGCACCATACAAGGAACGAACCGCCCGCTTCTGCAGAACAAACAAGGAATTCAATAAGCATTGACTAGCATTCCCCCAAAATGCAACTCCGTAACGCAAGTGTGACTCCACCATAGAGTGCTACACACTTCTCGCCAATCCAGAGCCCAGTTCCCCAGCAGCATCACCAACAGCATAGCACCCAGATGCCACACGCCCTCAGACCTTGGCAATATGCTGATCCAATTTCAAATCTCTGTCAAGAACCTGGAACAGCTACTCTGAGCCAATGGACAAGAGTCAATAAGAGCCGCATCAACAGATCCCTTGAAGGAAATGAGGTGTGTCTTATCCACATTAAGGGTTAAAAGATTGGCATTGAACCAGTTTTTGATTAGAATCATGTCAGCTGTTAAAGCCTCTTTCAATAGAGCAACATCATTATGGCGCCAAACAATGGACGTTTCATCGGCGAAGAGAGTGATAGTATACTCTGGATTGGCAACCGCGGCAAATCATTTACATATAACAAAAACAAAAGTGGGCCAGGTACAGAGCCCTGTGGGACTCCCCATCTCGTGATGGATAAATCAGATGAAGTTTGAGATCTCTTGGGCAAAAAACTCCTGAACCAATCATTGGAAATACTCCTTAAGCCATACACATGTAATTTTTGTAAAAGAATCTGGTGATTAACACAATTCGAAAGGTTTGGACAAGTCACAAAATACAGTTGCCATCTTCTCACCGCCATTCACACCCAAGTAAACTGTCTCCAGTAACCTGTATCTAAATAGCATCGGTAGTTCCCGAAGCGGATTGAATGATTGATCTGCAAACTGATTTGGGTGTAAAATACTATTAGTTTTGAAGAAGGTTAGCATTCTTCTACAAGTTTCTCAATAAGTTAAGATAGGACTGACAGAAGTGAAAAAGGCCGGGGATTATTGGGATCATCAAGGGCACCACCCTTGTGAATTGAAATAACCTTTGCTGTCTTCAAACAAGAAGAAAACAGGCCAGAATTCCATGAACAGTTCATTTCCCCCACCAAAACGGAAACTGTGCTCGTAGGAAAAGACAACAAGATCCTTGTAGACAGTTCATCATCACCGGAAGATCTACCATTGCCAATCTCATGGAGACAATCCCAAATTTCTAGTTCGTCAGTTGGGATAAAAGAGAAGGTTCCAACTACGTTCTGATGTTCCAAGTACAGCAGAGGATCAGTATCTGCATGTAGACTCCTGGTTAAGGACTCAGCAATCGAACAATAAAAGTCATTCAAACAAGAAGGTGATACGGAAGGTACAGTAGATGCCTTGCGTTTTCCTCTAATTTCGTTGACAATGGACCAGCTCTCCCTTTGGAGATTACGGTTGTTGCTGAATCGTTCACTAAAGTATTTCTCCTTCGTACCAGACGCCTATAACATAAACGGTAACGGCGGAAATATGTATGGAAAGCGGGATTAGTAGTGAATATTTTCATATAATGAAGACACCTTTAGTTTCTGGAAAATGTCCGCAGACCTTTAGTGATCCACAGTTTTTTTCTTTTTTGAATTAATCTTCTAGAGCGGAAAGGTTTAATAACAAACAATGTCTGAGTAAGCAATGAAAAGAATCTAAGGGCTGCAAAGACGAAGTCACAGGAGAGGAGACACCATCGAACACTTCAAAAATCTCGAACCAATCAACCGAGGAACATAGTTCACCAAATTTTTTATAGTAAGTGGTGCTAAAGAGGCGTCTCATCCTGCTTCTTTGTCTGATGGGAAATTTCTCTAGGTACATACCTGCAGATATCAATTCATGGTCCGACATACCGGATGGTTCAACACGACATTCGATCATCACGCCCAAGCAGCAATAGTCAATAAGAGAAGCAGAACTTTCAGTACTTCTGAATGATTGCGGTAACATTGATAATGCCAACCTAGAGATGGAAGTTGAATCCATCAGAAAGTCAATGTTGAAATATCCCACAATCATGATTTTTCCATTTCTAGGCAACCTTGAAAACAAATTTTCCAACCTGTCGACGAACTGTGAAGCGTCCGACGAAGGACTCCGATAAACACAAACAATACAAAGATTGTAGCTCCCTGATCTCACAACCGTCAACTCAAAAGTGAATTCTTCATCCAAATCATTGAACATGTCTATCGCAGAGAACTGAAGTTTCTCAACATTATCCTCCCTCACCAAAATCAAGAAACCCCCATGACTAGCAACAGATCTGCAAAATGAGGATAGAGGCACGTATTTGGGAACATAAAAGACTTCACCGGGCCTCAGTCAATGCTCCGTCAGTCCAACTATTGCAGGAAACTGATACGATTGCAAAAGCAAAAATAGATCATCAGTTTTGTTTCTTAGTGATACAAAATGCTGAAAACATATTCATTCTCCTTAACCACCCTCGCAAAACTCGAGATCTTCATCAGACTGCCGAGCATGTTCGACCCCGAAAACCATGAAAGTAAATGACACGTTCAAAACTTGTTAGACTGAATGAAATATACATTTCATTGGTCAGACTACTTGTTTACCCGGTATCAAGTATATGTTTCTAATAGTCTAGGAGATTGAAGGGTTTTCTGCTGTTCTCGTTTTTTTTTTCGGCACAAGTTTAATATGAAACAGATGATCTCTTCGTTGGAGTTCTTGATGTATTATTATTGTAATTATGATTGTTACAGTAATATCCAGAAACAAAATGAGTGTCAAACAACACTACGCATTCTTTCATCAATTATTTATTCATATTGGCTGTCCAGACATGAAAGGTCATGTGACCATCTATAAGGACCAATAACCAAAATTAATAAGGTATAGATGAATTTAGACTAACGCTAACAGTCGAGTTGATTTTCTGAATAAGTATTGTCTCACGGGAGTGAAAGTGCTTTTTTATGTGTGTGGATAAACGATGTAAGTTTTTCCCTACAAGATACTGTACTTCGACAGACAACAATTTGTCTAGTATTTTGACAAAAACATCATAAGAATCAAGAATATTTAAGTAAAATGTTTTAACAAAAGGCTTACATATAAAAATCAATATTTTTTTGCAATACTCAATCTTTGTCAAGTTGTAAACAAAAACTATTTTCTGGTGGTTTGAATCACAAAGTTTGTCATTTTCAGATCTAAAATCTTATTGATCACAAAATTAACCAGAATGCCTATTATAGATCCCAGAAGGGTCCCTGGAAAGCAGTACACATCACATACTGTACAATAAAATATTTTAATCTATTATATTGAAAATTTTTGTGAAAGATCTATTGAGTTTGCCTTGCCAACCAAATACAATTTGAATCTATCAGAAACAGAAACTTAATTGTATTTGTCTTGAAATACATTTGATCAAAATGTAAAATAATTTCTTAAAAACATAAGAATGAGGATGAGATCTATTTGTCTATTTTCAATTTTTCTTCGACTATAAGTTACTATAACAGAAAGCAAAGAGTATACATTTTTTATTTCGTTTTTTCTTTCAATTTCAATTCTCTGTTATTCAACGTTTCGATCAATATTATCTTTAGTCGTCAGGTCATAGTAAATATACATTATAATTTTGCCAAATCTTCAAAATTGTAATGTTTTAAAGATTTTCTCATTATCAATAATTTTAATGGCGAAGTTTTTCAATGCATTCAGTCTTTAAATTGGGCCCCAGAAATCGTTATCATAGATTTTTGTAATGATAATCAGTAAGTGCAAGACATTTTCACTTGATATCTTTTTCCGTGCAACCTTTACACAACCAACTAAAACTCAAATGCTGCACCGACGGAAATTCATTAGCTGTGTACAACGTGAATAAACAGGAATTAGTATTTTTATACAATCAATACTGCGGTTGGAGAAGGCCCGAAATCTTCGTGTGGATGAATGTCAGGGGTCAGAAATTCGCATTTTTGAAATTTGACCAGGCAATGGAATTTCTTTTCATCCTGACTCCCATTCAAATTAAATCTACTCATGGATACCATGTCTATAATAAGCAAAGAAAGAAATTGTATACGAATTCAAAAAAATTCATTCGAAAACAATAAAATTGTAAAACATTTAAATCAAGTATCCTGTATATCAATTCGAAAGTTATCCAGATTTATGCCCGGTAAAGCTCTATATTTCACAAAAATGCCGGAACCTGTTTGCATTTTATTGTTTTTCATATTTACAATGCGGAGATTTATTCATTCATTCGACGACAAAAGCGAATTCCGATTGAGATCACAAAATTGGCCCAAGGCACTATCATTTGCCGATATACATATGTTATTTGTGTGTTGTTCATTGGGCGAATAACATCGAACCTTTATTGCCGGTCCGTTGTATTGTTCCAAATTTTATGAATAAATTTCACATTTTTAGTGATTTTTTATCTAAAATATTTTCGATTTGCATGATACGAAAATCCGGCTTAGACACGGACTGCGTTGTTCAAATTGAATGTAAGAGTACTAAATAATCCATAAAATATTGTTCTGATCAATTTTTAGACGAATTGTCATGGATGTGAACTTTTCACACAAGTTCATAATTTTTCCAAATATTTTCTTCATGATTCTTTCATTAAGTATTGGACGACTTGTATATGCATAGGGTTTTTATATTGTGAAGATAATGACGAAAACACACATAAATAAATACAGAACTAAAATTATCCTTACTTGAATGAACTATTTACTGGATAGGAAATCCATATTTAACTACCAAGAATAATATTTGTCTTGGAATCTGAATAAGATCAAAGTTTAGAGAAACTCTCGAACACGTCGATTTTTGATTTGTGAGAAAACTATTTTTCATCTGTTTTGATCCCCATAGCTTCAACTGTCTATACAGGGTGTCCCTCCGGGAACAAGCTCGATCTATATATGGAAAACGTAGGAAAATGTTGAAAATTTGACAGTATACCAAAGTCTATGGGGGCACTCAAGCTAAAATATTTTCAAGATGGTGGCACTTCCGGTCATACCGGAAGCTGGTGTCAACTTGCTTATTTTAAATAGAGCACCTTATATATTATTGCATTTTTGGATTCTTCGTAAAATTCTAGGCAGATTTGATGCATCACACTCTATACCTACACTGAAAAAAATGGAGGCTTTGGCTCAAAGTATTCCACGCTTTTGAACGATAATTCTTGCAGACAATAGAAAATATTCTGCAAGAAGAGAATATTCTTTAAATCAAGAAAATTTATATTGAATCAAGGAAAATGTTTCTCTTGAAGCAAGTTTCAATTTCTCTTGAATGGTTTTTGCTTTTGACAAAGTATAAAATTCTTGTTTCAAAATCGCGAAGATTGTGAATTTCATTCAAGAGATAAATATCTTGTTCCAAAATCATAGAAGCTCTTGAGAAAAGAAAACGTGAGAGAGAAGATCTTATCACAAAATCCCAGTAACTGAAACTTGTTCAGTCTTTTATCGCAAGAGAAAGAGTTCTTAGTTTCAAATCCGTGCCTTGGAATGTTTCGGTAGAATCTTCTATCAAGAAATTCCACGTTTGGCTCAAAAACAATTATCCCCTCCACTACGATCGACAGCTCACTAGTTGAACCCGTTCAATCATTCCACTTTTCTCTTGGTAATTCGACTGGAAGTACGCGTTTTGTGAGTTCGATGGCTGGTGAAGCAATTCTTGTAAAAATTCCGTGTGGAAATTTGAAGGTAAGTATTTACTTGTTATATATGTATTTGTCGGGTAATCGTTTGATATCTTTAAATAATTCGATTATGTTGGTATGCGTACGAAAACTGAAAATATCATGATTAGAGGGACGCCATAATCTCCGATCGAATGTACCCGCTAATCCGCCAAGTAAAACTAAAAAAAAACGAAACAAAGTCATATCTGACAAGTAGAGAATCGATTCAGCTCATGCATATTACTTGGATACTTGGTCATTTTTATTGCTTCTATACGACTGCATCTTTGGAAAGGACCGCGTGATTTTCTGTACAATGGCCAACATAAGGTTTGAAAGTTACAGGTAATTTTGTTCTAAGGACAAAAGAAATTCGCTTGGCTCACGCCCTAGCACAATTTGTTTTAGATTCTCATAGATTTTGCTTCAAGATGCATATATTTTTGATATGTTTAACTCAAATTAAATTGGTTATGCATGGTTATGACTTTTTTTCTTCTTATTTCAGAACAGAATAAAACAGGGTACTTTCTTAGTATCATGCAGTGATCGTGATGAGACTGATCGCCTTGTAACCCTTGTTCAATTATTATTGGGGTTCTATATTTATGTTTAGACTCGAATCTCTATGAGGTATAGAAGAATGTTTAACATTCACTATGTAGGAAATGGTTTTTATAATTTCAACGATCAAGTCGAATATTGTGATTTCGTTTTTATTGAATAGAAAATGTTTATGTTATCTTTATCTATGATGTATGTTATTGGAGTTCCTATATTTATGTTTAGACTCGAATCTCTAAGTAATAGTAGGATTTTTTACATTCATTTTGTAAAAAACGATCCAGAAACTTGTGATTTTGTTTTTACTGAAAAGAAAGTGTTATCATTATTCATGATGTAAGTGTAAGTGATTGGAGTTCCTATATTTCAGATAACTTGAATACCTACTATTTATTTTTGCAATAAATGTTTGGAAATATGTTTGTTCTTTCTTTTCAAGGTATTTTTCTGGCGAAGAATGGACTAAGGACGTTTCAACTATGACCTGAAACGTCCTGTAATGCCACTCTTGGAACAAGAATAACTTCTCTTGAGTCATGTTCAACCGCTTTTGGTTTTAAATATTTCATGCTCTAGAATCAAGAGATAGATCTTGGGCTAAGAACAACTTGAATTTGGATATTTCTTCGGACAAGAGAAATATCTCTTGGAAGCTCATCATACGATCGTATTATGAGATATTTTCTCTCTTCTACTGAACTTTTCTTCGCAATTGAACCAAGAAAATTCGCTATTGAACCAAGAGAATCGGCTATTCTCCTAAAAAAAATTGGGTCAATTGTTGACAAGAGAATTATGGTGTTGGTTCAAGACCCTTCGCATTTGGACCTATTTAAAACCTAAAAGCTCTTGGCCGAATGTCATAATCCTTTGATTCAAAGGATTTGTTTTTTCAGTGTAAGTATAAGTTTTTCAAATATTTAAGATTTTATGTCAAAACTGACGTTTTTAGGATCTAATTTAAATGTTTATCAGAAAGCGTTTTTATTGAGTTTGTGTTGGATTCCTGATTGAATCCATCCTCCAATAGATTTTTTAGAACATTTCAATAACTATTAATATAGGGTGGTCGAAAAATCAGTTCAAAAATTAAACTGAGAAATCTGCCAACAATCAATTTTTTCAAATAGAAACCTCCAAATGTTGTGATTTCATGTTATCGGGCATCGAAAATAAAGGTAAGTTTGCGCAAGGTTGTCCTTTTCAAAAATTTGAATTTTTGGAAATATTGCCAGTTTTAATAATATTTTTTGATGTTTCTATGGATTTCAAGTTCAGTTATCCTTAGTTGCTATGACAGTGTTGAAAAACATCAACTTTTAGAGAGTGCATTGAGCATTAAGTGTCATTCAAAATCTTATAATCATGCCGCGGAATGAAAAAAACCGTCAGTTTTGACATAAAATCTTAAATATTTCAAAAACCCTTATACTTAGATATAGGGTGTGGTACATAAAATCGGCCTAACATTTTACGTAGAATCCAAAAATGTTATAAAATATAGGGTGTTCTATTCAAAATAAGCAAATTGACACCGACTTCCGGTATAACCGGAAGTGCCACCATCTTGAAAATATTTAAGCTTGAGTGCCCCCATAAACTTTGCTATATACTGTCAATTTTTCAAAATTTTCCTTCGTATAGTTTTCCATATATAGATCGAGCTTGTTCCCGGAGGGACACCCTGTATAGCTGGGGAGGTTGAACAACCCTCAAAATCTAAAAAGGAGAAAGGGGTCGTGCCATACCTCTTTGTCCTATTATTCATTCGACAAAACAATGACAGCTTGTCAAAATGAAAGAACTATGTAATCAAAGTTTTAAAGATTCTTAATTTGAAGGTATGTATATATACCATCCTTGAACAGTTATAGGAAAAATAACAACAAACAAAAAAAAATACAACAAAACATAATGGCCAATTGGGCCAATCCTGTTTTCACTTTATATTAATGACTTGCCATCTCTTCGTATACAAGGACAATTCACACTATTTGCTGATGACACAGTGATTTTGTGGAGTCATAAAGATGCAAATATTCTGGAGGACATAGTTACGCATGAGATGCAACTGATTAAGGAGTGGTGTGACTCGAATAAATTACGTCTCAATGTTACGAAGACAAATTTGCTCAGTTTCAAATACCAGTCAAATCCAATTCCCCTGCATGGCCACAATCTCGAGCGAAAGACAGTTGTAAAATATCTGGGACTTCACATTGATGATAAGCTGAGGTTATCTTCGCACATTGAAACCTTGAACAGGAAGTTGGCAGCCGGATGTTTTGCTGTTAGAATCGTCTCCAGCCAACTTGGTACGGTGCTGGGCACCTCAACCTACTTTGCCCTTGTTGAAAGCCGTATGAGGTATGGAATTATCTTTTGGGGTTTTTGCATTCGTGCCCTGTTCCAGTCAGTTTTTGTTCTACAGAAGTGAGCTGTAAGGTTTCTTTTCGGGTCAAAAATAGAGAGTCTTGCAAACCTCTTTTTAAGATGCATGGAATCCTGACCTTACCATGTCTCTTTATTTTAGAGACAGTTTCTCTGATTCACAAAAAGTACAGAAATCTTGACAGACAGACTAGCTATAACTTTAGGAGAATGATATTCCATCAGATATCAATAAAAGCACATTGTCTAAACATTCCATAATATATGAAAGCATCAAAATGTACAACAATCTCCCAAGTGCTGTTAAATTGTCCACTAACATTTTTCTATTCCGCAAATCAGTCACCAAATTGTTGAAGGATAAAGCGTACTATGACATCAACGAGTTTTTTTATGACAAGTTTCCTTAAGTATGTATGTATTTTTGTTTATACTCTTGTTGGTTTCATGATGTTTTGTACTACTGTTTATATTTTTGAAACTTTTATTTCTAGTACGTAACCACTACTACTACTTTTAAATTATTATTAGTTATACATATTAGTTAGGACTGCTTTGTCACAAATACCTCCAGTTGCTCAACTGGGCCTTCGTTTTCTTGAATGCATTTGATATATCGGTCCAGAATATCGTTTTCAGATAATTATTGTTTGGGATAACTTTTCCTGCATGTTCTGACAAAATTCAACTCTCTTCTTCCTTTTGTTCGGCGATAATTTTGGGGTTGACCTAATTTTGAAAGCCTTGTATCTGTTTTCTTTAAAAGTGTTTTGAATCTTTGCTAAACAGGTATTTCTTGGATCCTCAATCTCTTCTTCCTCACTTTTGGATATTCTTCTAATAGAAATATTTGAGTTTTCTTCAACTTTCAATAGTACATTCAGTCACGGTTTTCATCCCTGTTCACTGTTCTTTTCTTTCTTCTTAGACTCGACATTTGTCAACATTTTTGATAAATTCGACAGATTGTTATTTTGTGTGAAATATGGATTCGGGGAATAATCCTATGGAGTTCTCTTTGGGCCAATCCAACACTATTATTTGCTCTGATAAATGCTTCCAAAATAAATTGTATATATTTTTTTAATAAGGCATATTTACAAAGTTCTCTCAAAAAATATTGCTCAAAATATGCTATTTTAAATTTATTTGATCCATCACTGTCAGAAAGTCAGAAGTAAACAAATTACGAACTAAACAATACTCTGTTATACATGTTGATCTGCATGCATGACCTTATTTTTCATTTTACATTTTCAAACATCAATAAGTCGAAAACGATTCAACTAAGACATATGGTGGTGAACACAAAATAAATTTAGAATTTTTCGTACAATCCAATAATGCAAGGGATTGTCGGTTGAATTCAAGAATTGAATTGATACATAAAAACCTACAAACTACACTTTATTTTTCTTGGGAATGTCTTCTTGGTCGAATTATCGAAGCCGCAGATTTAAAATTTTGAAATCAAATTTTCTTTTAACAACATCAACGTAACATTTTGTTGGAACAAACCTAATATCATATAATATAATTATTGTGTCATTGAATGAATCAGAATATTATTTCAAAATAAAAATACTTTCCCAAAACATGCAAACGTGACCTGTCTGTTTCATGTTTGCAACATGCCATCAAAAAGTTAAATGAACATTTTCCACCAGTTTGCTTATATTGAATATTTCAGCAACACATAATGTTACTGACAGAAGGATATGACTATATTTTAACTCTGTCTAGATTTCATGTTTTTGAATTACCGGACTGTCTCGTCATTTCCTTATTGGGCGTGATAAACTGCATACACTAATATTTCAATGCGTAATTGAAATAACACATGTATCAGTGATGTCTCGTAACAATGCTGACATCTATTTTTGAAACGTTCAGCATTGTAAGAATTTTATGGACAAGTGAAATTTATTGTTGTGTCTGTCTAGAGTAGGAAGGACGACAAATGTTTTTTTTCGATATTTCAAGAAAATACATTGCCGGTTTCAATCATTCAAATGCGTCTAGGGGGCATGTTTTTCTATATTTTTTATTTTTAATGCAAAATTTTGCGTTATCATACAAAACCTTGTATGATAACGCACAATTTTGCATTATACCTATCATGTGTGCTATTCATTCTATCCCACAGTGGGTATCTTTGACGTTTAGGCAAAATGGCTCATAAGTTCGTTCTGAAAATTTGTTCATTCACATAACTCTTGCTATATGAAATATTTTCAGTGATGCAACGTTGCCTCCTCTATTCGAAAGTATAGCAGCATCTTTGATATTTCAAATGGTACACAATGTATATTATTGCATTTTCAAATTCTCTAGAACGCCAACGTTCGGCATTTTTTTTCATATACAGGGTGCCACAGATTCGAGTGCATGCATGGGGATCTCAGTTATTATAAAAGATACAGGATCGGTTAAATGGTTGCAAAGTTGCGCATTGTTATGCTTAAGAAAATGCCAATTTCAAAAATTTCGACTACTTCCGAAGATATTCGAAAAAAACCGAAATTTCGCAAAAACGTTTTCATCATATCCTGCGTTTGTTCGAAAAGACATTTTAAAATAAATTACACTTTGTCATTGCCACTTTTTCTCCACTACAAGATGCTGGTGTGAAATTGAAAATCTGACGTTTCGTCTTCAAGTTGCCATCAACAACTTAATTTTTTAAATACGGACCTGGATTTTTATTTTTAGTTATCTTTTGACGTCCTTGAGGCACTGGGGTGATCAGATGAGGGTGTAGAGTGATGGGTTGCCTCAACAACCTCAATATGTATAAACAGATATTTGATATTTATAGATTGAATAATTCTAATTTATTGTTATAAAAGAGTGAAATATATCTATGGTTTTGAAGTATTGACGTAAATGTCTGTGTAGGATATACCAAAACTTTTCTGATTTTAACTAAAAATAAAATAACATCTTATTTGAAAAAAATATCAAGAATTAAATGCAGAGTTATTTATATTTTAATACATTGACCGGGACTTTGACACTTGAAAAGTATTTAGCGACGCGCGACGTGACATTTACGTCAATTCTTTGAATTCATATAAATTTTTCAAATGTTTTAACAATAAACTGGTACTTCCCAATTTATAGATAACAAATATCTTCTCATACATTAAACTCATGTAAAGAATATGCTACTTAGAAAATGTTTAGAATTTGAAGGAGAATCCAAATATCAAATAGAAAAATAGGGCATCAATTTGAAACAAGAAAGTTAGACCTTGCCCAGACTTTTTGGAACACCCTGTATATGTGAAAACAGGTTCTTTGAAAATTGTTTTCAACCATGAAACTTTTATTTGGGACACTTTTTTCTAAAACATCAAATTAAAAAGTTAGAGCGGGGGTGCATTTATAATCAGTACCCCTGTATGGCTCTGGTTACATCATATTTCAATATTCATAGTGCTTGAAAATCGTTTTATTGTATTCTATTTTATGTTTAGAACATGATCCGAACCTAAGCATGATTTTTCAACGGCTATCAACTAATAATACGCAAAATATTCATTGATATGAGAACATTCTTTAAATTTAAAAGTGTTCGTAATTTTTCAATGTTTTACAAACTGATGGCAAACGACATTCCGTTTTTGAGAAACCACCATCACCAATTGGCGAAAATTTCTGGAAAACATTTTGGCCTAACTCATAACAATTTCATATTTAATCAGCATAATAAACTTCTTGGTCTACTTTTTATCAATCAATCATGCCTCGTTGAAAGGCCATTAGAGCCTTTGGTCACTGAGACAGAGGATAATCATCATTTAGCCTTGAGGCTGCAAACTAGATCGGGATCTTGGTAATATTTCCATTACTCACATTTGGGTCCTCTTTTGTAAATTGTCATAAATTTACTGTGTGATATTGATTGGCGGTTGTTGAAGATGATGTTTCTGCATATTTGTATGGAAAACTGTACAATATATTTGACCAGTGTGTGCCAACAATCTGTGTGTAGCATTAACAAAAATAATCGCTCTGGCTCATTCACCATATACAAAATTTTGCATTATTATAAAAAAATGCGTTAAAATAAAACTTATAGTTTTGAAATAAGAGTATAGGAAAACACGAGGCGTCTTCGTACAATCATCAGTATTATGGTTTTATACTGATGATATTAAAAACTACTGACTGACCATTGACATCCATTGGCATTTTAGCACGCTGCCTCTTCAAGCCAGAGGTTAATGATTTTCAGAATTGATGTAAACAAAACGTGGTTCACCTACGTGACTTGAATGTAAATACCATGTAAAGACACCGTATTTGCTATGGAATGAAGATATAATTCTTCGTTTCCATGATCGCACAACATCGGTTAATCGATGTAAGGAGTTGTTACTCGTCGTGACCTTTAAATTTCCCTTTCTATTTAACACAGTCTCACTTGTACGGATGAAATCGAATGATCCACACTACAAAAGTATAACTTCAATTCAAAGGGTTATCCATATCCCAACATCTCTTCATGATTTATATTTATACGTACATCAACATCATTCGATTCACGTCGCTGAGTTGGTATTGAAAAGATAAATAGATAATACAAAAACTCCGTCTAGAGGGCAGTGTTTACACATGTTATGTCAGAACAGAACTGGAGTGGTATCAATAATGTTCTTGCTCACGAGACTCTACTATTATAATGTTTTTCCGTGCGATCCGTTGCAACACATCTCCAGGTATAAACATGACGTCTCAAGTGTTCTCTTTATATAGCAGTACAACTGCATAATATCACAACTAGCCTCAATTCTCATTCAATTTTTTTTTTTAGGGCCGAATGATTTATCCCAGGACCAAACCAGGATTGATCGGCCCCCGTAATTCCAAGGGGTGCCTTTGATGGTACGCTGTGCCTCCACCATGAAGTGGAACAGTCGTGAAGGCTGTGTCTTTCTGTTAGTGCCAGTTTTCCTACTTCTTTCTCCTTCACTTTTGCCAATTCATGGCACTGAGCTACTCAATCATGTACCCGAGAGTGGCAGTGAGTAATTCACAATTATTATTTGTTAAAACGCTATAATGACGCATTGTCTTTTCCAGTATGTCAAAGTATGGATATCCGGAATAACGTGAACGAATTATATAAACATCTAAACGACTGTCAAGTAATCGAAGGATCGTTACAGATTCTGTTAATCGAGAATGAAAACGAAATTGATTTTGCCGGAGTCAGTTTTCCAAAATTGGTGGAGATCACAGGGTATTTACTTCTTTTTCGAGTGATAGGCCTTAGAAGTGTCGGACAATTGTTTCCCAATCTAGCTGTGATAAGGGGGCAACATCTGTTTGCTGCAAGTAAGGCTTTGGTCATTTATGAAATGGCATCCTTACAGGACATTGGCCTTCACTCGCTCACAAGAATAATGAATGGTTATGTCCACATCGAAAAAAACCCTTCATTGTGTTTTGTCCATAGTATAGATTGGAATAAAATTATCAATGCAACTGAAAATGATGTTGCTCTAGTTCCTCGTATTAAAAGTGATAAACCACAGAATGAATGCCCTGTATGCCCGATGTCCGTAAATGGTGTGGATTGTCCCAGAAGTGAGAAAGACAATAACAAGTTCCTTTGCTGGAACAGAAATCACTGCCAAAAAATTTGTTCCAACTGTCCCAAGAGTTCATGCAATGATAAAGGCGAGTGTTGCGATGAACACTGCGTGGGGGGTTGTGGAAAAGATGTGACAAAATGTAACGCCTGCCGAGACTTCGTCTTCAGTACAAATAATAGCTCAAAATGTGTTCAATCATGCCCCTCAAACTTCCTGGCGTACCTCAACCGACGCTGCATCACACATCACGAGTGTGTCAATATGACCAGACCAATACTGATCCAGGACACCGAATCCGATTTAAATAATGACATCCAGAATCCTTTCATGGTGCATGAAGGAGAATGTGTACTGGATTGTCCAGCTACCTACTCCCTAAACTACACGGACCACACTTGTGTAAAATGTAACAATACTTGCAAGAAGGAATGCAAAGGAGGCAGAATTGACAGTATTTATCTCTCTAGTGAGTTCAAAGGCTGTACTCATATAACTGGCAGTATAGAAATCCAAATACGGGGTGGTTCTCAAGTTGTCAAAGCTTTGGAAGAAAACTTAGGAATGATCGAAGAAATTGAAGGGTATCTAAAAGTAGTGAGATCATATTCGTTGGTGAGCTTAAACTTTTTGAAGAGTCTCAAGTACATCCGTGGAAAACAACTTGAAAATCATCGTTATAGTCTTATTGCCCTGGATAATCAAAATCTTCAAGATTTATTCGATTGGGATACACATAAAGAGTTTCGGATCTTCAATGGAAGTCTATATTTCCACTTCAATTCTAAACTTTGTTTGGAGAAGATTGAAGAATTACGACGAAAAGCTCAGCTGCCTCCTTATAAGGAGACAGAAGTGGCAACAAATTCCAATGGGGACAAAGTTGCCTGCAATATCAGTAAGCTAGAAGTGATAGTGACTAAAATTTACAGTAAGAGTGTAGTCTTGGAATGGAGTCCCTTCGAGGTGGATGATGCACGAAAACTTCTGAGCTACATTGTGAGTAGTATTGAAGCACCAAATAAGACGGTGAACTTTTTTGACGGCAGAGACGCATGTGGGCAAGACAATTGGCATGTTGATGACGTACCTAATAACCCAGATACCGAGCGTATAAATCATACGTTGAGTAATCTCAAACCTTTCACCCAATATGCTTTTTTTGTAAAGACATACACGATTGCATCTGAGAAAAATGGTGCCCAAAGCGAAATAATCTATTTCAAAACAAAGGCAGCACAACCATCAATTATTAAAAATGTTGTGTCCGATGCGAAAACAAACAATAGTTTATCTATCAAGTGGTCTAAACCAAAAAATCCGAATGGAATGCTCTCGTACTATATTGTTACTGGACGGAAACAACCGATGACGCCCATTTCCGAAAAAGATCGAGATTATTGTCGTGAAACCATAGTTCCTGAAGCGCCAAAGAAGCTACCTTCCCCACCTTCGAAAACTAAACCTCAGGAGTGTTCAAATTCTGAAGGAATGGGCTCGAAAATGCCTGAGATAGACGAAGAAGATAGAGAAGACAGAATTGATTTTGAAAATGCTCTTCATAACAAAGTTTATGTAAAGCGACCAAAAAATGGTGGGAGAACAAGAAGGGATATTATGTTCACAGCAAAAGACTCCTTCAATGAAACCTTTCCTGAGTACGGACGAGATATTCCTAGTTATGTATATAACGATAACGGAACTTTATCCCCTGAGATTGAGAAGATTATATACCTGAACACCACAGAAAAAGGAACACAGTTCTGGGAAACATTCACTTATTTTGTGCAGGAGCCTGCCACATCATTGAAAATAGATCGTCTGCACCATTTTACTGGATACAACATTGAAGTTAGAGCTTGCAGACAGAAGGAAGAAAATGATGCGGAACCACAATGCGGAGATTATTCGAACGGCGGCGAGTTCAAAACTTCGGAAAAACGTAAGTTAGTCTGTTTACATATGGTGTGTCCACGAATTGAGTTCTCGTAAAGTTATTGAAGAAAGTTGTTTAGAATAAAGAGTTATGGCTGAATCCCAATTGTGAGACAAATTGGCCTATTTCATTTTTTTTCCAAGTCCCCGAAAAAATCAAAATAGGCGAATTTGTGTCAAAATTGATATTCGGCCATCACTTTTTATCCCGAATAACTTTCTTCCATAACTTTTTTCGATATCCTTTCAAACAAAGCTACGTTACCCTTAGTTATTTTTTATAAAATCGCCCCAAAACCACCCTGTATATTAATTCATTTGACTAATTTTTTTCACATCTTAGTTTCGGACCATGTGGGAGCGATTCCCAGGAAATCGTACTCCAACTCTAAGACTTTTTGTCATTTACACCACACACGAAAACTCAATCCGTGGACACACTGTATAAATGTTGCACTGAACGTTGTGCTCCCTTAAATTGTCCCTTAAAAATGTGATGGACAGCTATAGTCATATGTATGGAAAGGGCCATTTTCATCAAGAGTTAAGGCGTTTCTTGTGCTAATACGGTTCAACCCGGATCAAATACATGGCATTTTCTTGCTAAACGGTGACGTCACAAACGTCAGATTTTGAACCGTATTCAAAAACAAGCCGGACTGTGGTTCATAGAGCTGTCAAATAGCTCCATCTCTTTTGAGGCTTAGGGCTCCCGCTCTTATCAACAGTTTGTGTTTGATTTGATTATGGTGAATGTATACAATTATGTATTTTTTGTGGTGAAGGTGAAAATATTTTGCTATTGAACTCCGAACCAAATTCAAGTGATAAAGGGAGACTGATACTGATAATCCAGTTTTCTTCTTCAATCTTTGTTGGAAAGAAGGAAAATCTCGTGAAGGCGAATAAATAATTTCATTTTGACTATTGATTTGGAGATCAAAAGCAAAAGTAGCGATGTCCTGTTTATTCATAGAAAAAAACAAAGCTGCCTCAAGTGATGGTTGACACTATGAATCTCTAATTTGCTTAATGACATTCTGGTTTGGAACGGTCCTTTTTTCTTGAGTGTTCAATCAATGACGTCAGCGCTTGAATACGTTTCAAAAACAAGAACGGATACAGTTAACAAGAAAACACGCCTTTACACAGAAAAAAGTTAGAAAAGTACCCTTTTTTAACGTAACAGAAGGGAAAAAATCGCAAAAATCGCCAGGACACGTTAACTGACAAATGAATCGAAGTTTTCAAGTGCACAATTACTTCTTTGATAAATGATGCAGGATCAGAGTCTTATCAAATTAAAGACTTTTCCATACGTATGACCATACCCGTACATAAGATATTACTTTCGAAAATTGCTATTTGAGTCGAAACGCGTTGAGTCTAGGTCATTAAAGTTTTTCGAAGATTTGTGTACCCCTTTTTCTATCTTCGCATTCTGATGAATCTTCACCCTGATTGTTATAAACGTGAGTTGGTTATGCCTTTTTTCATCTATTATGATTATGTCTAAATCGCATTATCAGATAAGTAGAATAAATACCATCACCTATTGTAAGACTGCTTCTACATTGTTTCAAGAATAAGATGAACTTTTTAACACCGCTTCTCGTACCATCATAACTACATGCTATGGATAGACAACAGATTTCGCTTTTTCGATCTATTCGTGTCTTCCATCCTGGGTATACTGATTTTGGGACCGATATGTTCTATCCTATCGGTCCCAGAATCGACACTCAGGTGTGCTTTTTTTTTTTTTTATTGGATCCGGCCCAAGGGTGGAGAATCTGAAACCAGACACCCTATGATCCGAGACCATAGGGTAGTGTGGGGTTCGCCCACTTAACTCCACCCACGCATTAGGACGTCAGGGATAAGCCCTTTAGTGTCCCAATCTCTCACTTGAGTTTAGCTCTTTGGTACCGGGTTACCTTCCGAAAGCCTCTTGGTCACAGGGTAGGATCGCGGCAACCCGTGTGTCTCCGCACTAGTGGTTACGAAAAAGAGAAGAGAATAAAATAAAAGGGGTACAAATCTGGAGCCACTACCAGAGGTGAATACACGGTTGCGACGCGTTTGTCCTAACCCCGCTCTCGCTGCGGTGAACTCTAGACCGCTGTCTAGTTGTTTTGTGCAGCCTTAAAGGCTTGCACTCTTTTCTTGACTTCTGCGTCGACGCGAGACTCAAACGCAGCTTGGGCTCTCTTTGAACAAAAAGCGTATGCTTTCGTCTTCTCTTCCCCTTTTTTGGGGCTCGTTCTGCCAATGTACGATGGGCAGCCACGTCAGCTTGCGGGTGGCTTTTCACCCCGCAAACCACGCAGCTCACGTTGCGTTCACCGCTAGCGAGTCTCTTGAGCGTGCAGTCTCTGCTGCTGTGTGCACCGGCACACTTGACGCAGCGATGTGCATGGTGACACCTGCTTTGGGTGTGACCCCATCGCTGGCACCGGAAACACTGCCGTGGTTCCGGTGACTTCTTTTTGGGATCCACTTTGACATCGACGCCGAGCAGCTCCCTGATCTCAAAAATCCGCCTAGCGTTGGTTTTAACCAACACTAGGGGCATGACTTGCCGGGTTTTCCGGCTAGTCATGCGGAGCGGCACAGTATCGATGCCAAAGCGGGTGGCGAGCTCTGACCTGACTGTTTCTAGGTCTGCGTTGGCAACTCAGGTGTGCACCTGCTTACTAAAAGGCTTATAGGTAGAACGTTCTGACGTCACGCTGCTCGACACCGATAATCGCTTGTGAAACGATTAAACCAATGCGATGGTTTTGATTGGAATATTTATATCAATATTCTAGGACGTATTATATATTTTATTTTTCATCCCACTCCTCATTTGTTCTAACAGTCACCCACACCAGACGTCTCTGTATGGTTGAAGATGATTTGTGATCAAAAGCGGAAATTTCAGCTTGCTATAAGAATAAAAATCGTCGTTTCGTATGTTTTTTGTTCAAAGTCTTGCCGATCAACCTCTAGAATAGTCATTTATAATCTTATATTTTTCTACAAAAGTTGATAAAACTTGTATTCGTTCTCGTTTATACGTGGCTCTTCTTCCTCTGTCTCCTTTTTCTGATACATGTTTTACTTTTTAGTCAATTAAGGGTGAAATTACACTTTTGATCAACTATACAGACACTGCTACAACCCTGAGCTCATTCAGCATTAAAAGTTTATGCGAAATACAGGGTTTTTCCTTATAATTTGCCACCCCTTCAGAAAATCCATCTACAGAGATACAAAAAAATGGTTCAAATGAAAGTTTCATGATTTTTTTTGAAGTTTTCATGATAACTCAGCAAAAGAACATATCTATTGGAAATTAGGAAAATGTGAAAAAGTTCAATTTTTTCAAATGGAATGCCCTATAATATTCTATTACAGATTCAAGATCTCCTAATTTTTCTCTGATTGCCTATGATTGGACTAGCCGTTTTTGAATTATGTGACTGAATAATATAGTGTAAACTTGCAATGCTATAATTCATCACAACCATTATGAAAAACTATGGAAAACCAAGAAAAACAAAATATTCAAAGACAGAAAAGTACTTGATATGAGTAACAATCACTATTTCTCTTGCTGATCCATGTCAGTTGCCATAAAAAACTTATTATTTCCCGCATTGCAAGTTATTGAAAGTGAAATAAGTCAAAAAAGACTAGTCCAAACATAGGCAAACTATATATTTTTGAAAAGAGGAAGATAAGGAGATCTTGAATCTGTACTAAAATATGGGGCATTCCATTTGAAAAAATTAAAATAGGAAAGTCATCTGTAAAACTTCAAAAACGTAACCTGGTAACTCATCTAGGTAACCTATGTCTTTTGAAGGTTGGGCACGCGATGACATCAGCGGAACTGCGCGTGATCATATCGTGTTTGTGAAAGTATCATGTCCTGTAGCAACGACTTTTCGGCAAATAATTTTATGTTTCTTTTTTCATCATAGGTGTCACCCCACAAATGGTCTACCATTGTTAGGGAAACACCTTGTATAAGATCACAAATTCAAACATAAAATTAATGACAGACGATTTGACAAGAGCAAGGGCGTGGATAGCTTTTGTTTCCGTTGTTATGGAGCAGTATTGACTGGAAACTTTTTTTAGGGCTGAGCTCATCAGCCTGAAGAAGTATGGAATACATTTATTGAACTTTTTTTCTTTTATTTTTATCACTCGATTTTAGACTGGGTGAGTTAATTTTTTTCTAGATTTTGACGAAAATCTTGGATATGAAAAAAATGACAAAAATTCATGGAGAAAGAAGGTCAAATTCCCTACAAAATGAGGCAAGATTTATTATTTTTTAGCGTTTAAAAAAAATGTTGAAAAATTGAATATTATTGATTTCGTCTCGGATTTCGTTGAAACTTCGAGAGATGAAAAAATCACTAAAATTCATGGATAAAAAAGATCAAATTCCCTACAAAATGACGCAAAATTCATAAAGATCGGTCAATCCCTTCAAAAATTATAGCTTTCTAAAAAAATTGGGTAAATGTTGAATATTGTGGATTCCGCTGAAACTCCAAGAGATATAAAATAACAAAAATTCATGAAGAAAGAAGATAAAATTCCCTACAAAATGACGCAAGATTCATCAAAATCGGTCAAAATTATAGCGTTTAAAAAAAATGGGAATATGTTGAAAAATTGAATATTATTGCTTTCGTGAAACTCCAAGAAATAAAAAATCAAAAAATCACAAAATTTCATGGATAAAGTGGATCAAATTCCCTACAAAATCACGCAAGATTCATCAAATTCGGTCAATCCGTTCAAAAAAATTGGGAAAATGTTGAAAAATTGAATATTCCTGATTTCGTTCAAACTTCAAAAGATAAAAAATCACAAACATTCATGGAAAAAGATCAAATTCCCTACAAAATGACGCAAAATCGGTCAACCCGCTCAAATTTTTGATTTTTTTTTTTGGGAAACTTTGAAAATCTAACTCTGGATTTCGTTGAAATAGGTAATAATAATAAGATCAAATTTCCTGTGAAATGACGCGAGGTTCATCAAAAAAGGTCAAAAATTATAGCATTTTAAAAAAATTGGGAAAATGTTAAAAAATTGAATATTATTGCTTCCGTTGAAACTGCAAGAAATAAAAAATCACAAAATTTCATGGATAAAGTGGATCAAATTCCCTACAAAATCACGCAAGATTCATCAAATTCGGTCAATCAATTCAAAAAAATTGTGAAAATGTTGAAAAATTGAATATTCTTGATTTCGTTCGAACTTCAAAAGATAAAAAATCACAAACATTCATGGATAAAGATAAAATTCCCTACAAATTAACGCAAAATCGGTCAACCCGCTCAAAATTTTTGTTATTTTTTTTTGGGAAATTTTGAAAAATCTAATATTCTGGATTTCGTTGAAATAATAATAAGATCAAATTCCCTGTAAAATCACGCGAGGTTCATCAAACTCGGTCATTCCGTTCTAAAATTAGAGCGTTTCAAACATTTAGGAAAATTATGAAAATAAGTATGAATATTCTGAAGCTAATAAAACTAAAATATTAAATATATTACACACAAAAAAAACTGCTTGTTACTACAAATAGTTTATTTCTCTAAAAAACCTCATTAAAGCTAAATCAGCAACCAAATCATTCCAAGTCGTTATCATCGTACAAGTCATCAAAATCTGCGGAAAACCCTCTAAACTCACATTTTCCTACCAAACAACTCACCATTGAAAAAATCAGCATGAACAGCCTTCTCGTTGGCCGTCAGGTCAATCAGCAAAGAAGCTGACCCCCCAGCCTGGAAACAAACAAATCGAAAAAATGCCCCAATTTTCCAGTTTTTTCACCTCATCAAACTCCATATATGGCCCTGCGCCTTCCGGAAACATTTCATCGGCCACTACGGCGGGTTTCATGCTTGTTGAATCAATTTTTGCGGATTTTCAGCAGTTGAATTGAAATTGAAATAAACTGTTATGTTTTTGTTCTAATGGAATTTGGGATTCGAGCTGTCAAAATCAGCTGTTGGAGTTGAGATCTGGCAACGGTGTCTGAGGCCGTTGATGTACGGGGAGATTCCGATAAGTTGAATTTTGCCTTATTCTTGAGATTTGGCACACTGCTGTTGTATCTTGTTTTTTCTTCCAAGGGCCGATTCTACAATCCAAGTATATCCTTGGATTAAGCTTTACTCCGTATAACCAATGATAATTATATGGGGTTATAAGAAGTATTGCTTATTCCAAGGATATAATTGGATTGTAGAATCGGCCCTAAATGTAATTTTTTTAGTGGATTTCCGTTCAGAACCTTTTTCGCAGGATTGGGTGGTATTAATGACATTAGTGACGTATAATAATAAAACACTTTATACACAACTGCCAAAAAAAATTTTATAGAATAAGCATTTATTTTACTTTATTGCTTCAACTTGAATTTATAGAATCAAAGGCTAGGTATCAGTTAGATGATTTAGTGAACAATTACATGTTTCGCCTTATCGGCATCATCAGATCTTAAAACTTGTATTAAATTCACAAAACAAACGACAGCCACAACATAATTATAAGCAACAGACATAAAACATAACTATAAACAACAAACATTGTTTATAAATTATGTTGTTTTCGTTTTATTTCATCAAAATCGCTCCTTCCGTTCTAAACTTAGGGCGTTCCAAACAATTTAGGAAAATAATGAAAATTCGAATATTCTGAAGCTAATAAAACTAAAATATTAAATATATTACACACCAAAAAAAACTGGTTGTTACTACAAATAGTTTATTTCTCTCGAAAACCTCATTAACGTTAAATCAGCAAGTATTCTCTGTCAGTTCTGGACCATGAATGGACATAAAATGGTCCATATCATGTACACACAACACTCTACATGCAATGAGCAATGTGAAAATTGGGAAACTGTTGACAACAGCGCCAGCGCTTCATGAATTGAATTGGCAATTTACACAAAATTTCAAAAGACAGGAGATCTTAGTGTTTCAAAAACTCATGATGCATCGGTTAATAACCAATTTTTGGAGGGGGGTTAATTACCCCCTCTCTCCTCCCCGTCTCTACGCCCTTGGACAAGGGATTCCGTTTTAAGATTAAGACTAAAAAAATCTTCAATTTATGTTTGAACATTGACATTTTATTTAACAAACTGATCTCTTCTGTCCTAAATTTTCAACTGAAATTTGAAGTGCTAATGTAGATGATTATATTGAAGGGTTGACAAGCTAGGGGGTATTGATATAAGAAATCATGTCTTTTGCGAAACTTCGTTCTTTGTTATTTAGCCAACCTCGTTCTTCCACTCTTCGGTAATTATTGTCGTCATTTGTATAACCCTTGATATTTAAAAGATCTTATAGTTTGATTCAAATTATATTGAACATTATTTGGATATATGGTTTTTGTTGGACAATTTTTTCTTGATGTTTCTAATTTCATTAATCTGAAATTTTGTTCTATTCAAGCTGGTGCAGACAATATTCACAATGTCTCAATTCTCAATACCACATCAGATAGTGTAACAGTCCGATGGGCATTACCACCAGATCCAAATCGCAAGATTGTGTCTGTAACAATTCATTACAGACGTGAGGGTACAAAGAATGTAATTATCAATTCATGTGTTTTCATTGCATGTTGATCAAATTATTTCCAGTCACAATACCTTGGCGAATGTATTCCTTTCAAAGACTTTAATTTCACGAAAGATGGACAAATGATTGAATATACCATTCCCAGACTATTTCCGGGAAACCACAGCCTGTACTTAAGAGCAACCTCATTGTTTGGTGTCGGCGATCGTTCCCCAATCCTCAGTTTTTATATTCCTGAAAGTGGACCTGATACTGTTCTTATTGTTGCTCTCGTTCTCACGTTCCTTTTCATGGTAAGTTCGATAAAATCATTAATGGTTCATATTAAGCATATATTTCCAGGGCATATTTGGGGCATTGTGGTGGTTCTATCGAAGAACAATGCGAGAAAGGTATCTTATGAGGCTAATACCATCCGTAAATCCAGATTATATGCCTAGTGTTTATGTGGTTGATGAATGGGAAGTTCCAAGAAAAAACGTTGACCTGATAAAAGAACTGGGCCAAGGTAGCTTTGGAATGGTATGGGAAGGTTTTGGACATGATTTCAAAGATGTTAAAGGCACGTTGAGATGTGCTGTTAAAACAGTTAATGAGCATGCTACTCGACGGTATGTCCATTCGCAGTAAGAATATGCGGGTGTTTTAAGTGTGCTTTATATTGCAGGGAAAGAATTGACTTCTTGAATGAAGCTTCAGTGATGAAAGCCTTCAATACAAGCCATGTTGTCAAATTGCTGGGAGTCGTTTCCCAAGGACAGCCTGCATTGGTTATAATGGAGCTGATGGTTAATGGAGATTTAAAAACATACCTCAGATCGCACAGGCCCGAGAATAACGACGGAAAACTTCCTCCCACACTCAAACAGATTCTTCAAATGGCAATTGAAATTGCTGATGGAATGGCTTACTTAGAAAGCAAAAAATTTGTTCATAGAGACTTGGCCGCCCGAAACTGCATGGTTGCCGAAGACTTGACAGTTAAAATAGGGGATTTCGGGATGACGAGAGATATATATGAGACTGATTATTATAGAAAAGGCACAAGAGGCTTATTGCCGGTTCGTTGGATGAGCCCAGAAAGCTTGAAAGATGGTGTATTTTCAAGTAGCAGTGACGTATGGAGCTACGGAGTGGTGCTGTGGGAAATGGCCACTCTGGCATCGCAACCCTATCAGGGCTTATCTAATGAACAAGTGCTAAGATACATTATGGAAGGGGGTTTGATGGAACGCCCGGAAAACTGCCCGGACAAGCTATATGAAATAATGAAGATATGTTGGGAGTTGAAAGCCATCAAAAGACCGACATTTATGAAGCTATGTGAAATATTGTTACCTGACGCGAACGAGCGTTTTATGAAGATCTCTTTCTACCATGGCGAGGAAGGATCTGAGGCTAGGGCGATACGAGCTGCAGCCAAGGCTTCAGCTGAAATAACTGTTGAAGACGGTAAGTTGAAAACTTCTTATCAGCGTAATTAGCAAGTTCGTTATCCCTGTCATTTGGACGAATAGGTAACAGTCACTTCTACGGGCTTACACTCCAGTTACACTTTATGTAATAAAAAAAAATCAAGAGAACTTTAATCTCGCAGGTACATTTTCTTTTAGATTACTAAATACAGATGAAATATTTTGACGTATGTATTCCTTATGAAAAATACAATGTAAAAAATGTTTTGGAAATTTTGCGGTATGATTGCCATATAGCAAAACATTTTTTGCACATACAGGGTGACCGGAGTGACCTATACGCGTAAACTTGAAAAACTATAGGTATAGGACTAATAATGGAAGAAAAATGGTAAATATCAAACATTATTGTGGAGAAATCTTTTCGATTTTTTTGTTTACAAAAATATACAGGGTGCCACAGATTCGAGTGTATGCATGGGGAACTAGGTCGGTTAAATGGATGCCAAGTTGCGCATTTTTTTGCTCAACAAAATGCAATATTGAAATTTGAAAAATTCCGAGGATATTCGAAAAAAACTGAAATTTCGCAAAAATGTTTTTATTATTTCCTGAGTTTGTTTGAAAAGATATTTTGAAATAAATTACTCTTTGTCGTTGCCACTTTTTCTCCTCTGCAAGATGGTGGTGACAAATTGAAAACATGACGTTTCGTCTGAGCTGCAATCATCAACTTAATTTTTTGAAATACGGACCTGGATTTTTATTTTATTTTTAGTTATATTTTGACGCCCTTGAGGCATTGAGGTGATCAGATGAAGGTGTAAAGTGATGCGTTGCCTTAGCAACCTCAATAATTTTTATTATTATTCACCTGTTATTGTTACTTTCAAAATTTTATCTAAATGGCGATATTATTGAACACTTGCGCAGAAATTGATTGAGGTTTTCATATGTTTTATTCTCCATGATATTATTAGATTTAATTAAATTTCAATAAATTTATCGTTATTGTTCAGTCAATCAGTTTTGTAAAGTTAGAAAGACAAGGGTTGCCTAACTAATTTTCTCTGGTATTATTTTTTAGATGAGAATTTGTTTCGACGGTTGCAATACCTCAATGCCTTAAGGACGTCAAAAGATAACTAGATATAAAATAAAAAATCCAGGTCCGTATTCAAAAAAATGATTTTGATGATGGCCGCTCAAAGACGAAACGTCAGATTTTCAATTTGATACCGCCATATTGTAGAGGAGAAAAAGTGGCAATGAGAAAATGTGATTCATTTCAAAATATCTTCTCAAATAAACCCAGAAAATAATATTTTTTGCCAAATTTCGTTTTTTTTTTTTGGAATATCTTCGGAAGTAGTCGAAATTTTTTGAATTTAAAAATCGCATTTTGTTGAGCATAAAAATGCCCAGCTTTGTATCCATTTAGCCGACCCTGTATCTCCCATAATAACTGGGATACCCATGCATACACTCGAATCTGTGCCACCCTGTATATTAATCTCTCAATCGAAGATTTTCATTTTGGGTTAAGAATATCCTATATTTTGAAGTGGTCGGGTGCAAAGCATGTTTTCCGCAGGTTTTTAGTACCCTTTCATTCACCTTTTCATCCTCTGTCATCTCCGTCATGTTCTAGTGCTCCCTCCCTTCAAATTCGTTTCTTTTTGCCGCGTGGCTACTCCTAACATTTTTTCAATTTATATTTTATGTCGCTGAGACCGCCAGAAACTTTTCAAGAACTCATAATGATCAAATCATTTAAACTTTGACCTTATTTCAAACGTGAAATGATTCGATCATTATGAATTCATGAAAAGTTTCTGACGAAATCACGTGACTGTGAAGAGACACTGTTTTGCGGTTATCCGATGTTGAACGGAAAGGTTGGTACAGAACCGTAATAAATGTCGAGAGTTACATTCTTGTGAGTAGTCCCCTTCTTATACCGGTACCGAGAATGGACTCGTCAGAAAGGCAGCATGGCACCACTCACATACATGTAACTCCCGACGAATACCCTAATCCGGGTATCAATTTGCAGCGGTTGTTTTGAACAACCACGCAAATCAGCTATCGCGAATAGATGCGGGGTATGTTCGAGCTGTACCTCTCGTCCAAGAATAAATAAGTCCATATTCGGGACAAACAGGTATAAGGAGGACACTACTCACATGAGTATAACTCTCGACATTTATGACGGTTGTGTACCAACCTCTCCGTCTAACACGTGACTGTGTTTCATTCTATTTTGTATCATTTCAAGATGTCCCGATATAACGGAGACCGACTTATACAGTATATTGTACGATCAAAAATAATTAGAAATTTTCATATGAACATGGAAAAGTCATTTCAAAATGAGCCCCTGAAAATGATTTTTCAGAAATATTTCAGAAACTGAGAAAATGACGAAATTGCAAACATCTAGGGCTGAAGAACTAACTGTAGAAGCCACGACGAGAGCCACAAAGGCGCGGCGCGGCATTCTCTTGGTGTCGCTGTTTCCACGCCCTTCAAGTATTAGACATGGGCGTATCATCATCGAACAATCTAGTCTTTGCTGTACAAAATGTAACTATAAACTTCGACTTCAGCGCGTAAGGCTATGACCACCCATTTACTGGCTGGAAAACAGGCTCACGGTAAAAATGGGCTTGTGCGCATTTTCAAAGTCGGAATATTTTAGCTCTACAAAACTTTTTATGGCCGATTCAAATGTAGAGATGTTTTGAAAGTTTTGACCAGACCAGAAGTGACAGAAAAACTACAATTTTTTTGCTTTAAGAACCTATCTTAATTGGATCTGAACATACTGAAATTTTCCGTTTTTTACATACAAAAGGTAAACTTCATTTACTCCGATCTACACCATTTTAGAGATAAATCGATTCGAAATGGAATTTTCAAATCGATTATACATGCTTACTGTGTATCTGAACGTGAACAACTGAAAAGTGTGAATTTTTTAATTGCGTACTGATGCAAACGACACATTTTGATCATTTGAATAGACAGGGGCGGGAATCATGTTTCAAAATTACTTTATTTCGAAAACGGTGCAGTGTATCGAAGTGCAGAATACCAACAAGAAAACAAATTTGGACTATAATATCCAGCCCCTCCTATTCAATACACTACTGGTAGAAAATTTGAAAACATCTCCGCATTTTTGAATCGGACATAAGAAGTTCCGCTATTTTATAACGAAGGGATTTGGAAATATTGGCAAAGAAATATCATCAAGGGCTCGTTTCAAATGGCTTCATTCCTCTTAGGAGTCAAAATGTTCTAATTATTTTTGGTCTAAAAATATGCTGTTGAAGTCTGTCCCTGTATTTTTTTGGATTCCCTGTATAGGGTGTCGATTCAAGAATGGCAAGGTGCCAGATCTCAGAAACTAGGCATCCCAGGGACTTGCGGAACAAAAACTACTGGGCAATATGGAATAGAGAAAATGCTGGAAATACAGGGTGTCCGATAAGTATATGGCATAATTTCGGAAGCGTATAGGGAAGGTCAAATCAACCCCAGTTTGTCATAAAACTTTTTTCTCTAAAGTGTCTCCTAATGGAGATACAGAGCCCTAAAGGAATAACCATCGATTCAATGTATCTGCTGTAACTTTCGAACCGTCTTATACAGGGTGATTCTTAAGTTGGTATTTTTCTTTTAACACTGTATAGAATGGGAAAAAATAAGAAAAAATTTTCAATTAAAATTATGTCTGAAAATGCTTTGTTTCCGGGATACAGAGTGTTAAAGTGTTAAGAAAAAAAAAAATATCATAACTTTCCTACCACTCCAGATATTTCCACAGAATTTGGTACACTTCTTTAGACCATTAAATTACATTTTTTGATGTAAAAGTTTCTAAAAAATTTCTACCCGTGGCGTAATAGCATTTTATTTGAAAAATGTTCTCATTTTTTTGCATGCTATACAGTGTTAAAAGGAAAATACCAACTTTAGAATCACCCTGTATAATTTGATGAGATTTCAGTATGTTGTGTAGGCCATGAAGACTCATAAAACCATAGTAAAGTCAATATTTGAAATTGTGGGGGAAACTAGAAACGGACTGGTCACCAAACCTTTTGGGCCCAATTTTTGCCTGGTGTCATTTTACAGAGCTGAAAACGTATTTTTCAAATACTCTGACCTTTTCTCATCAAAACAGGTGCTCCTCTTTTATTTCGAGAAATCTGTTTTCGTGAAAAATGGGTTTTTGTTTTACAAGTTATTGCGATAATACACTAAAATACTACGGTGAGACACCGGTTGTTGTTATTGTTGGTATGGAATTTTTTTTGACACTCTCAGAGTGATTGACAGTACTAGAATTTGTCAAATTCAAAAAAAAAAATTTTAAAAAATAGTAAATTTTCTTGAAATTTTTTTAAAATTTTTATTTTTTTGTTGTTTTTTTCCAATTCTCAACTAATTCTTGTATAGGCAATCAATCTGAGAGTGTCGAAAAATTTTTCAATACCAAAAATACTTACAACTGGTGTCTCGCCGTGGTATTTTACGTGTAAAACAAAAATCTATTTTTCTCGAAAACGGTTAGTTTTATCGGAACCAAAGAGGAGCACCTTTTTTGATGAAAAAAGATCTGAGTATTTGAAAAGGTAGTTTTCAGCTGTGTAAAATAGCACCTGTCTAAAATTGGGCTCAAAAGGTTTGGTTGCCAGTCCGTTCCTGGTTCCCCCTGCAATTTCAAATATCGACTTCACTATGGTTTCATGAGTCTTCATGGCCTACACAACATACTAAAATTTTATCAAATTATACGAGCCGGTGCAAAAGTTGGAGCTAAAAAATTAAATCGATGGGTACCCCTTTAGGTATCTGTATCTCCGTTAGGAGGCACTTTAGAAAAAAAAGTTTTATGAAAAACTGGGGTTATTTTGACCTCCCCTATACGTTCCTGGGATTATGCCATATACTTACCAGACACCCTGTATATCAGAAGTTCCCCAGACAGCCAGAAGACTGCCTAACGGTGCTATCAAAACACAAAATTGCTGTTTTCTCTTGATTTTTCAGTAGAAACAAATATAATAATACCGCTGTCCTTGAGAAATTCCCTTCAAATTTGTTTTTTTGATTGTTTTTTCTAGCATGTCAAATAAAGACAGGTATCATCTGTCAGACCTTACAACGCAAGAATGCTCATAACTTCAAAACAAGCCAACCGATTGACGCGATCTAGGTCTCATTTTGAAAAGTAGGTTCTCCTCTTCCACAATTTTGGGATTTCAAATGATTCTGATTAGAAGAGACGATTTTATTCAATATAATATGCGGAAGACGAACATTTTTCAAATTTACTCGAAATTTTCAAATACAAGGGCATAGTGAAAATAGTTTGTCTGGAATGTCGACTAAATTTCGCACATCTTTCATGCATCACACTTTTTTCTAGCTCTCGAAATAAATACGCTTTTTTGTTATTATTTGATGCAAAAAAGTCCTACTATGTAGGATGACCTCATGATATAATTTGTTTAAAATAAAACAGTGACTGGGTGGTTACTAGGTAACGCAAAAATTGGTTAATATATCTTCTTTGCGAGGGCATCTTGAATAGTATCACTATTTTACATCAAATTACAAAATGGCGTATAGCTTTTTTATTTCGAAATCGAAACCAAGTGTGATACATGAAAGTTGTGCGGAATTTTGTCGAGGATTCAGACGAACAATTTTCAGTATACCCTCGTATTTGAAAAGTTTAAGTGAATTCAAAAAATCTCAATCGTCAGCATATTATACTGAATACAATCGTCTGTTTCTGATCAAAATCATTTGGATTCTCAAAACTATTGTGAAAGAGGAGAACCTTCAAAATGAGACCAAGATCGCGTCAATCGGTTGGGTTGTTTCAAAGTTATGAGCATTCTTGCGTTTTGAGGTTTGACAGCTGATACCTGTCTTATTTGACATGCTAGAAAAAAACAATCAAAAAACCAAATTTGAAGAAGATTTCTCAAGGAATCCATAGCTGTACTCTTTTATATTTGTTTCTATTTAAAAACCATGAAAAAAGAGCAATTTTTTGTTTTGATAGCACCGTTTACGCCATTTTGTGGCTATCTTGGGAACTTCTGATATATTTCCAGCATTATCTCTATTCCATAGTACCCCAAGTCTCTGAGATGCCTAGTTTTTGAGATCAGGCACCTCGCCATTTTAAATAGACAACCTGTATACTTGGACCTGACAAGTCCGTATTAAGAATGCTGCTTTTAATCTATTTTTCGTGTTTTTTATTTTCGGAAAAATAAACTGAACAAACTATATACCACCTGTTATTTGATAACGTTTTGTCGAGAAATTCACTATTTCCTCGTTTACGTGCTTTGCTAATTACCTATATGAGAGAAATCCTTTTATCAAAAGTAATTTAATTCTTGTATAGTTGGCGAGGATGTCGAGATAGATGCATCAACGCCACTAAATGCTCTCCCATCTGATGTACGCATTGCGGGTCCGTATGGCATGTCAAATTCAGATAGGTCCGAAAGTATACAAAGTGTGCACATCGACCCAAATCCACGATTCTACAGTATTTCCGAAGAACACACGGCTAATGGCTATATTACTGGTAGCCGAATAAAGAACGGAAAAGCACAATCACAATGTTGAGAAAGCCAAATTTGATGTATCCAAAGCATATGGTAGGAAATGACTGTTAATGATATTTATGGTGAAGTCCATAGTTCGGCGCATGATACCATTGCGATTCGAATGTGAATTGGTACATATATTACATAAAATTGAATATTTTATATAGGTAGATTTAACTTATATTTTTATATCCAAGCTTCCGATATAAACCAAAACAGCCGTCTTTTTGTTATAGAAGTGGACACTGCAGTGCCAACTAGTTTTTATTTGCAGTGGAACTCCAGATTATTATTTGACACTCACCAAGTTTTTTAAGAAGATTGAAGTATTGCCGTCCATTTTTATAGCAGATTGATGCAAGTTCGTTCCTTTTCGTTGATTGTAGAGAGGCTTTAGTGAAGTCCTTGGAGTTGCCAATGGGTCTAAATACTTTATTTTTTGACGTCTATTGCTGATGTCAATACCAATTGAAGTTTCAGAGAATCGAATTAACTTGTAGAAAGTCCGACCCGTTTAGTTTTATTCTTAGTTTTGGACCTCAAACACGCTACTCTATTTTGTTTTGTACATACATAGATTTTTTTTCAAGTTTCAGTGGACTATGCAGTATGCATTACACAAACACATACATATGAATACCTTTCGAAAAGGCTCATTTCATGAAATCACTATTTATTATTGGAATTTACAATGTGTCAAAGAAATAACTTGCTTTTTACCCAACTTCTCACCTTGCAACTCATATTTCTTAGATTCAAGTTGTTGTTCATTATTTCCTATTTATATTCTGCATACCCTCCTGTTGAAAAATACACATTTCAAAAATTGTTTGGCCATTTTCGCTTGTTTCCTGATTCTGTATCAATTTTTTTTGTAACTGTATTTCATGCCGCTTTATTTCACTGTTTTGTATGTCAAGGACAGTATCAACCAATACAAAAATGTTAAACCTTTTATACATGATCAAAAGTGTTTTGTGATGTATGTATTCAACAAATCATGACTCAATAACCTCTCGTATTGAAAAACTCTTCAGACAAAAATTATTGTTGGGTGACGGTTAGTTTGGGTAAGTTAATGTCGTAATATAGAGCGAAACGTCGGCGAAAGTAAGTATCACATCCTAGTCTTGATTTTGACCCCTTACCCAATTAAAACATCAATCCATTCCATTGGAAACCTGGGTCACTGATAAATTTGGTAAAATTATAGTATTTTTCATTGCCCAGAACTTTCACTCGAAAAATGTTAGGTTTTTTTTATGAAAGAAATGTTCACTGAATTGAATGAGTGGAGGATCTGATTATTACACATCACAAATAGTTTTGACCACCCAAGCCGATACAAGTTTCACAAAATAGTGAAATAAATACGAATACATGCGAGGATTTTGAAAAAAAATGTGGTGTGTATCATTATAAGCATAGCTTTGAGTCAAAATGTTTAGTGAAAAACACCTCAAAAATGCCTTTGTTCAAACAATGATAAATATAAAGTGATTTTTTGTTGATGGATGTTCTGGTGGTGATTCGAAGCTTAAAGACGTCTTCAGGATGTGAAACATTTTAATGTAACTAGGTAATCATCTTATCCGGGTCTCGATTCTATGGATTGTGTTCAGCCAAGTCCCAAAATAATTTTTGGAAATAAAAGGAATTAATTGACTTTATTTATCAGCACGTTGAGACGTTTATTAATGGGTGTGTATTGTCAAGATAAAGGGTCTTGAACTAGTACAGAAGTAAAGACCCTGTGATACCGTCAATTTGTAACTGACTTGTACTATACTATCAAGGATCTTGAAAAATGAATTGTATTGAAAAACCAAACTGAATCTCGAAAAAATCATTTTTCCAGAATTGGACGATCTGTATCTAGACAGTATTCATATTGAAAATATGGGTGAACATCACCTGTTGTTTTTCAATTATCGTCATTTTATGCAATATCAGATTGTCTATATTTTACTCAATATATATTACAGTTAATTTTTTGATCTTACAAAAAAAAATCAATTGAGAAATCATGAAGTATTTTTTATGAGCATTTAGAACCCAATGGTACTAGAAAAGCGAAAAAGCATCAGAAATCTCGAATTGTTTATATTGTATAAATCTAAATAGCCATGGATAATGAACCAAACAAGTTTTCTATTATTTATTTGTCAACTGAAATATATAGAGATTGTTCATATCACACACAATAGATGTTTTTATTAAATTTTCGAATGTTCTCGCTCTCGTCAAAATATATAATTTTAAGAAACTCAAATTACGAAAGGAAATCATGTCAATGTTTGGAAGAAATATACCTAATTCCATTATTTTAGCATCTTCGCGTCGCGTCGTATAGCTTTCGACAGCCGTCTTAGGTTTATACGGAAAAATATATGTTTCGAAAACTAACAAAATAGCTTCAACAATGTATATACAGTATGTGTCACTAAGTTGGAACCATATGGAAAACTTTTTTAACATGAATTTTGGGAGAAGTTATTCTTCATAAAAAGCATGTTCTAAAATCTAAAATACAATCATCAGATATATTTTTGTTTCAGTCGTACCTATACAAGATATGTCAAAAAATATGAATTTTACTCAAAAGTAAATTACGTTTATATTTGATAATATCGAAATTTGCTATTGAAGAAAGTTGATCAAAACTAATAACTACGTACAATCACGTACATATAAATTTAAATCATTAATTTTCTATGTTTCTATATTTGCAAAATGAATGCACATGCATTGATTAAATGTTTAAATTGCCAAATTGTTAAAAAACATTTAGAAACGAAAAGGTTATCATATGTTTCATGATCACAAGAGATAAAAATGTTCATTCAAGATAAAAAGGATAAGTAAAAAATAACAAAACCTTTTCTTATGTGATTGTACATTTAAACGTAGTTTTTAGTTCTGATCACAGATCAACTTTTTTTAATAGCAAATTTCAGTATTGTCAAATTAATGGTACGAGTAAAATGACTGAAATTCATATTTTTTGACAAACCTCGTATATGACTGAAAGAATTTGATATCTGATGATTGTATTTTAGATTCAAGATTTTTTTAATGAAGAATAGCTTTTTTTCCTGAAATTAATAATAAAAACGTTTTCCATATGGCTCCAACTTAGAGACACATACTGTATATTTGAAATCAGAAAAAACCTGGGTCGATCAGAGTAATGAGATTGAAAAAGCCATGTTCAGCTTTCCGATGCATTTTTCCATTTTTTAGTCTGAGGCAAAGTTCAAGTATGTCTGATGATTCGGATCACTTGCTCTTAGCAGACCATACCAGTGAATTATCAGTTTTTATTTATTTTTTAAATCTTGTTCTTCATTCAATTCACATTTACTTTGCAAGATTTCAATACCCTCTCGTATCAATACACTAATATTTGCATACAAAATGAAAATATACTTACGGATTCTGAATACTCATAAAACATACTTCATATTTGCTCATCAAAACTTTTATTTAAAATCGATGAAAACATCTATTGAGTAGAATATATATATATACATGCTCAAAAATGCTTGTTTCAGATCCTTTCGTTGCCTTTTTTCCCTGAGTCGATTCTCATAATTTGAGCAAATTTTAGTTTTCCGAGGCAATTCTTTTTTTGTGTTAATATGGTCGAACCAATGATCTTAGTTATTAGGTCATTGGGTCGAACCATTGCATGATATCTTTTCATGAGCTTACGTCATGACCTCTGTCTTTTTGATATTAGATAGGTTGAATTGATATTAGTATGTAAATAAGAAAACAATTGCTGACTGGTCGAATCATCTACTTATTACAACTGCATGCTCGATTATCGGTTATAACGATCGTTTCTTTAACTCTCACTTGGTACTCAATTGTGTGTTCACCTAATTATTAAGATAATTTATATATTTACAATTTACATTCTACTTAACGTTTGAAATTTGGTAAAGTGCTATTGCTATATGGATAAATCATAACGTTTCTGTTGTTTTAATTATTTTTTGTTTAGTTATTGTTTGTTTGAAACTCTATTTTTAGAATTTGAAATGTTGGATCATCAACGTTATGAGCATTGGCATGCAATCATTTATCACAACAGTTTCTGCGCACATTCTATTATCATAAACGATTGATTATCTGCACATCAATTATTGCTGTCCCAATACCCATTCTCCCAATTATTAGTTCCTGTAATCAACCTCATCAGTAGTCGAAATGATATTGCTAAAAATAGCGATAGAATGTATTTATATTTTTAATTCTATTTTGTACCATGTGACATATTGTACATTCTTTATTATTTTCGAAAATAAAAACATTGAATTCCGTTTTGAAATTTCATTTCCCATAGTTTTGAATCAGTTTACAGCAGTAAATCTATTGCGAGTTTTTGTGACTTGTCTCACTATAAGGAAAAAACAGGCATGAAAATGAGACCGCAAAATATCTGTTAATAGTGCGTGGGTATTTATTAGATTCTCAATCGGCGCTCTCGACCAGTGCTGGCAAAAACCGAAAAAAATCTAAATCGATTGATTGGTATTCATTCAAAAACCCGACAGGGACACGTAAACAAAAGTGAAGGCTTATCAGCGTTTCCAGCTTTCTGCAAAAAAAAGAAAAACTCATTGATTGGCTCATACAGGACGGGGCAATTTTGGATTTTGCATGTAAGACAACCCGCATATACTAAATCAAATATTAGAATTCAACTTTGACACCCTGTATCTCTGTTGATATCAACTTTCGGAGTTCAACAAGTGCGAGTCGATCGCAATATGTTCGTGTGAGCAATCTGCTGTTACCGTATGTCCCATTATTTTTGGACCACCCTGTATAAATACAAGGAAAAACATGTTCCTAGTGATTTATTTTAGGCAAAACACAATGTTTTTCAAAAGAACAGTCCACTTTCAATGCACCCTTGGCATTCATGGTGACCTGTTTCGTCTTAGTTATGGCATATTTCCTGGCATGCATGACTTTATTTCGTTGATAGTATATTACCAGAGAAAAACCAAACTAGTAATTACGTCTGCCTTTTTTTCTTACTTAGGTGAATTTGTGTCGTTGTTGAGGTGGATGATCCAGAGCATTATTTTTTTTCCTCATAAACAACATTTGTAAGCACAATTTCTTTTGGAAGTCAATAATACTGTCCTTTTTCAATTCGTTCTTATTGAACAAATAATGCGCATTAACACTTGCGCCAGTTAGTAACTCAAATTCAACTTTTTGTTATACGCAATCACGGCTTCGGGTTTCCTTCTAGCTTCGATTCTTCCAGGGACATCTACCAGATTTGCTCGAAGCTTGATATTCAGCATGAGAACGTCACGTTTATCCATCCACTTGAAAATAATTATGCCGTTCTTTTCCCCTCCTATGATTTCTCCTTTTTTTCTGTTTAGTGGACAAGACTTTCTTTCAGGCGTAGCGCTCCTACTAGGTGAGTTCTTCAAGACAATCTGGCATTAGTTCAAAAATAACTTTTGTCGCTACTGACATTCCTTCAGTTTTATCTGAGCCCCAATATATCTTCCAGTGATACGTATCGAAAGACAGAGCCAGAAACGCTTTGGACCAAAGTTATGCCTTTGTCCATTGACATATCGACGAAATTTGAGACGCCCACGGAAAGGCTCGTCAATGCACAAGTATTCATCTGGTACCACGGCTCGTTTGAATTTTTCCATCAGTAAGTTCACTATGGGTTGAAGTTTGTGAAGTCTATCTCCAAGCTGACACAAATCATTGTCGGCAAAATGCCACATCCGCAATGAAAGTTCAAATCTATTCTGCTTTTGAATAATACAAATCGGGATTTCGCCAATAATCAGACAGTTCAGGTTTTATTTTCAAACCCATCAATACCAAGATTCTAAAAAAACAGTGCCTACATTTCTTCTGAGTCGATCTCTCTCCATTTGTTAAGACGTTGAGATGGGCCAATCGTTTCTTGAGTAATACCTTGGATAATCTGACGATGTGCGTATATATTGGTTTGTTAAACTATCATATTTATAATTTGGTCATCAACGAAGACTCGGAAATAAGAGAACTCATTTTTATTTTTCAAATTTATAACTTAGCCAGCCCATTTTTTTTTTCAAAAGTGAAATTCCGCGTATTGCCAATAACCCGAAAAATAATCGCTGTCATCGTCAGACGAATTCCCATTTTCTACTTCAGACTGAACCTCTGATGGAATCGAATCATCCAAAAAGTACACTGCCGAGCATAAAATCCTGGTCACCCCATAATTTGCAATTATTTTTCAATTTTGAAGTTTTCACGGGTTGGTTTGGGGTGTAACAAACGGTGAGTTTATCAAAATTTGCTTGAATAAAATATGCTATGTCTGTTTTTTTTCAATTTTATTTAAAAAAATGCCAACCAAAAAAATTTAATTTACCATACCATACCATACACACTAGCATTACAACCCTTCGTGGGTTTTAGCTGCAAAGACGATTTGCCTCCATTGGTTTCTGTCCAACATGGTCTCTTTCCAGTTGTCAATTCCCATAGTCTTGAGATCTCTTATTATGTTGTCTCGCCATCGTAGTCGTGGTCTTCCTAAGGGTCGTGTTCCCCTGGGGTTACTTTCCCATACTGTTTTAATCAGTCTATCATCAGGAGCTCTTTGGACGTGTCCAGCCCATTGTAAACGCTGCGATTTTATACATTTTGTTATGTTTGGGCTTTGGTATAGCCGTTCTATTTCCGCATTTGTTCTTATACGGTATAGCGCTGTTATTGGGTTTTGGATAGGGCCGTAGATTCTCCTTAGGATTTTGCATTCGAATCTTTGTAATAACAGTTCATTGTTCTTTGTCAGGGTCCACGTTTCGCAGCCATAACAGATGGTTGGTTTGATGATTGATTGATATATTCTGACCTTCGATCTTCTCGATAATGTCCTCGATCTCAGCAGACTCTGCAGGCCAAAGTAGCATTTATTTCCACTCTGTATTCTTGCCTTGATTTCTTCAGTAATATCATTATCTGATGTTATGATGGTTCCCAGATACTTGAACTGTCTTACACACTCAAAATTATAATTGTCCATCGTGATGTTCTGACCGATTCTATCTCTAGGACTCCTGCGGCTTGTATGCATATACTTTGATTTATCTTCATTTATGCTTAGTCCAGCTTTTTTGCATTCTTCTTCCATCCTTACAAAGCTCTCCTTAACTTTAACTGTGCTACCTCCGATTGCATCGATGTCATCTGCAAAGGCCAATACCATCTGTGTTTCTCGATTAGCGAAAATTTCTGTACTGATGTTTGTCTTTTTGATGGCCATGTCAAGTACGATATTGAAGAGGAGGGGTGATAGTCCATCTCCCTGTTTTAAGCCATTAGTCACTGTAAATTTTTCTGTTGTTTTGTCTCCCAGTCTTACACCGAGTTCTGTGTTGTCAATGCATAGCTTTGTCATGTTGATCAGTTTTCCCGGTATCCCTGTGTACTGCATCGCTATCCAAACACTATCCCGTATGATCGTGTCGTATGCCTGTCGGAAGTCAATGAAGAGCTGATGTACATCTTGGTTATATTCCCAGCTTTTTTCAAGGATCTGGCGGATAGTAAAAATCTGGTCAACAGTTGATCTATTGGGTCTAAAGCCGCACTGATATTCTCCGAGATTTTCTTCCGCGTATGGTGTTAATCGTTTTAGCAAGATGTTGGATAGTATTTTGTATGTAGAGTTCAAAAGTGTGATCCCTCTTTAATTCCGGCATTCCATTCGGTCTCCTTTTTTGTGTATGGGTATGATTATACCTTTCCTCCATTCGTTGGGAATTGTCTCCGAATTCCAAGTGGACACTATAAGCCTGTGGATTCTCTCGTGGAGTACTATTCCTCCATATTTTAAGCATTCAGCTGGTATGGAGTCGGTTCCCGGGGCTTTGTTGTTTTTGAGTCGGTTGATTGCATCTATGGTTTCCTGGAGAGATGGTTCATCGATTCTGTTTTCTGCTGTCTGGTATGGTGGATATATTGTTGTTTGGTTTTCGGCGTTGTTCGGATTTAAAAGAGTTTCGAAGTACTTCTTCCAGGTTGATAACACTTCAGCTGTGTCTGTTATTAGTTCTTCATTATTTTTGTTTCTCAGAATATTTCCCGTTCTGGGTTTATAGCCCTTCTTCTGGCGTGATGTTTCTTCGAAGAATTTCCTGCTATTATTTTGTCGTGCATTTTCTTCTAATGATTCTAGGCGTTTATGTTGCTCTTCTCTTTTCTTCTGCCTGATTATCTTCCTAGCTTCTCCTCTTCTTCTATTGTATTCCTGGATGTTTTCATTGGTAGGGTCTTGTAACATTTGTAGTCTGGCGTGGTTCTTTATATCTTGTACTTCCTTGCATTCTTTATCATACCATTTATTTCGTTTCGTTTCGAATAAAGCAACGAAAATTTAATTTGCCAATTGAAAAAAAAATATTATTAGGGATTCAGTAGCGAGTATCTCCTCCTCGAGCAGGGATAACAGCTTGCAAATAACGAGACATGGTTAGGATTATGTTCTGGATAACACCCTGCGGAAGTTTATCCCATTCTTGCACCAGTATGTTGCAAGGGTCTCTAGAATTTGTAGGTGCGGGAACATGTCTTCGTGAACGTCTCCCTATCTCATCCCAAATATTCTCGATGAGATTCAAGTCTGGACTTCGAGCAGGCCAAACATATCTTCTGATCTGAACCTCATCATCATAAATGTTCCGTATCGTCCAAGAAAACCCATGAACGGTACAACATGATCTTCCAGAATGTCGATGAGATACCTATCCGCATTAAAAGTCCCATTCTGGATAAAGACCAACTCCGTGCGAGTATGCATGCAACGATATGCCTCCCCATGCAATAAGTGAGCCTCCACGAAACGGAAGTTGTTCGATGATACATGCTTCAGCATATCTTTCGCCTTGTCGACGCCACACTATTACACGTCTATCTGAACCCGTAAGACAAAATCACGATTCTTCGAAGAACAATTCCCGTCTTCAATCGTCGATTGTCCAAACCAAGTGCTCTCGTGCAAAATTCAGCCTTGCAGTTCGGTGCTCACGGTAAAGCGGCGGTCTAGTAAACCTAATTCGAGATAAGAATCCAGCAGCATGAACTTGCCTTCTCATGCACTGTCCACTCACTTATGTTCACATTTCTCATCTCTTGCAGATGATTTCCGTTAGATTTCTCAATGCATAAGTAACGAGAAAGCGATCGTCTCTGGCTGTTGTACTTCATTCTCGTCCTGAGCCAGGTCTTCGGTGAGCAGACCGGTCTCTACCCAAGTAACTCAACTTGCTTTATAAAAGCTGAGGAAGCCGCTACATCACTAAATTATCCAGTTTAAGGTTTTATTATTTGTGCTACATAACGTTCTTTCAGACCTAACATAGTATACCCAGAATAGGCGCACTTTATACAGCTAATTTATAAAAACATTTATGTTGCCCTTAAACAGAATCTTGCCAAAAGCGATGGTTGTATAATCGCTTATAAAGTACATTATAAAGCATTTTAAAATCTGTTATAAAGTTTTTCTGTGTATTTTTCAAGCGTTAAAATTTGCCATTATAAATCAGTTTTGATATGGTGTGACATTCCTGAATGATAAAACGGATATATAATTACTTTATAAGTACTCTAATGATGGCGGTAGATTACTGTATACTCAACTAAACAGCTTTATCAAGCATGCGCATTTGCGCATATAACCAGCCAGGAGCGAAGTAGCAGCAATTTGCTGAATAAATAAATCATTTTAGTCGTATAAAGTAGCTGGCATTTTGATTTGTTTTTCAAGTACTTTATGGTTGTCGCCTCTTCTCAGGTTCGAGACATATAATTATGACCTCGAATAACGCACAGAAAAAGATAGACCGAACCGAAAATATTTTAAGTAATTCCCGCATACCTTCGCAGAATAATTCACTTGCGATGAATAATTTTCGGATTAAGCTTATAGTCTTAGCTCTAAATTCAGCAAAGCGCCTTGAAAATAGTTGAACATTTTCCAAAAAATAATACCCCGAACATTCAACGATTTATACTTTTCAGTTTTTTTATTCTCCAAAATGTTAAAGTCCAGTTTCTTAATCCAGAAAACATGATTAAAACATATACTAGTGTTACACATATGAAAAAAGTTATTTGCAATTATTCAATTGGTTTTTGGTTTATGTCACAATGGCAGATCTGTTCTCTACTTATTTAGACATACATGGCGACGGAATTATAAAAACGGAAATGGTTGCGAGATATTCTATAAAACGGCTTTTAAAGAGCAAGGTTTGGTTTATAGCAGCTTTATAAAGGAAATCGCGAGATACTCTAGAACTTCGAACATGTACAGAGGGCGCTTATGGCAATTTTATATATCTTTTGACTATATAACGGTGCAAGGCAAGAACCGACCATCAACAAACGTTGATCAGGCAGTGGCTACTTTACGGCTGATGTGCCTTTAATCTGTTTCACGATTCATTCAACGCAAAACCTGGATCTATTTAGTTCAACTATTTCGGAGTTATGCTTTCATTATTATCCCTTCATTTATGGACTCACCGCGTTGGCAAGCACGTTTCATTATTTAAAATAATGGTGCGAACTCACCTGCGTCCTCATTACCAATACATCGGACATTGACTTTAAATATATTTCAACAAAAAAGAAAAAAGCAAAAGTGCTGCTTCCTAGACCATCACGAGCAGAAACTTCGACTTCTACCAATTTCAATGAAGTGGCCTTATCTTGTCTTGAAGTATATACAGGGTGCCACGGATCTCAGTTATTATAACAGATACAGTGTCGGTTAAATGGTTGCAAAGTTGCGCATTTTTATGCTCAAGAAAATGCCATTTAGAAATTTGAAAAATTCCGACTACTTCCAAATATATTCGAAAAAAAACGAAACTTCGCAAAAACGTTTTCATCATTTCCTGTGTTTGTTTGAAAATACATTTAAAAATGAATTACACTTTGTCATTGCCACTTTTTCTCCTCTACAAGATGGTGGGATCAAATTGAAAATCTGACGTTCCGTCTCCGAGCAACCCAAGACTTCCTGATGGTGGAAGAGCTTTAAAATGCAAAAGAAGACCCACAAATTTGAATCATGAATGCAAAAACATTTGCCACAAGCCACAAAAACGGACGACGAAATAACCGAGAATGTCATTGTAGACAGTGTTGAAGTCGCCGAAGGAGTCCAAGAAGACATCATCAGTGATACAGACTAAGCCGGTAAAATAAATCCAGTAGTAATCATAAGGTTTATTTTATTGTATTTGTGATTTAAATCCAAAGTGTTCATTCTCATTTTCAGTACATATACTATATAGGACTAGTTTATGTTGTTCTTGTTCTTCATTATTACTTGATATAAAAAAAGCACAAAAAAAAAGAAAAACCTGTTTTATTTCAGAGTATGTAATAATGGCAAAAAAAACAATGTATTGTTTTCTGTTCGCACAACGAACATTTTGCATCGAATACTGTCTAATTAATAAAATACAGCATCGTTACATTTATCCTCCGACATCCGAATCCGAATCCGAATGTTTAGAAATGACGATGAAGTTGGCGTTTCAAAGTAATTGCTCAAATTACTCAAATGTGAAAACACACGACAAAATGGCGCTGGGCGAACCATCAGTCCCCCTCTTTTTTGAAGACATTCAAATAACTTCTATATATCAGTAATAAAGCGCATTTTCTTTGAAAGTTACGAATACGAACACATCAACAAATCATCTATAAACAATCTTTATATCTTTAATGACTTCATTATAAAGTATTTGGATAAGAATACTCAAATTGCTCCATAATATCTATATAACAATGTTTAAATGGATGAAACAAAGTGAGTTTTTAATAGGGATATTAGTGCTTGATCTAGTAGCTTATATGAACCCATCATACAGATAAAACGCTACAAATTCTCTAAGAACTCTGAGTGTGACGTTTATAAAGGCATGATAGAGCACATATATAGAGTTTTGTTATTTAGCTCTGAGAACATTCTCAAAGCTATATTAAAAAGCCATATCGCTAAAAAAAACATTTTGCTTCAACTAACACCTCTATACAGATACATATACGACCTTAAGAATCATCTATAAAACGTTTATACAGAAGAAAGTGATATGAAAGAACCGTTTGTGTTACTTGGGTACGTATCGTTGCTCGCTGGAGAGACTCACACCAAAAATTCTCGCAGTTTCGCGCTGACCGCAGCCTTCTTCTAGGGCTGCCCCGCAACAATAGGATTTATGGACATTTCACTTGGCAATAACATTAATAACGCAAAAAATTCGCGATTGAGAGATGAAACCACGCATGGAATGCACCAATATGCTGATAATGGTTTTCAGGAATTTGGGTGATGGCACTTTTTGTCAAACTTTGAACAAAATAACAAAACTCTGTTTTTAGTCAAGTAATCATGATAAAATCATCGTCTGATGATAGCAAACTATGCTACACCTCAAACCAACCCGCGAAACTTCAGATTTTGAAGATACATGCAAAATTATGGGGTGACCCGGATGTTATGCTCGGCAGTGTATATTTCCTACAATTTGCCAATTTTTTATATGTTCTGCGTTTTCCGAGCTCGTTTAGGCAAAAGAAATATATCGTTCCCATCATCAGACAAATTTTCTCTTTCAAGTTGACTCTCTGAAGTGTAAAAAAGATTCGGAAAACTATAGATAAAATGTATTGTGTAACAAAGACTCACGTTTTTTGCTAGCTGGTAGAGTATTACTTCGATTACAATTGCTACTACAACCTTCCAACTCATATTCTGGAGTCCCCATCAGAATCATTAACAGAAGGATCTTCTTCACTCATATCCTCCCATAGTCTCTGCAACCCAGAATAGTATTCCTTTTCGTATGAAACCATCGCCAGAACATATAAAAGTATTTACTATAATACAAGACACTACGAACTGCACTTTTTTGCATTCAGACCAAAACCGACGAGTATCAAGTCAAAACGCACCTAGAGACATCTAGAGATAACAATCGGTCTTAACAAGTCGTGTATATCGTCGTATTCACTACTTGGCGTGGACAATATTTTTTTCACTTCCGCGCCACGTGTATATAAAAAACGTCACAAAAATTTTGATAATGTAAGATAGTGTGAAGGGATTATTTTAAATACATCTCCATAAAAAGTGACATGGCCGGGTGACCCACTAATTGAATATAGCACGGCAGACGTAGTATTAAAACTATGTAAGTAAAAGGTTTTCCCATAAGGACGATATGATTTTAAAATGAAATAAAATAGAAATGATATTAGATATAACTATACTTTATATATTATTTTAATTTACAATTAGTAGCATTTAATTTTTAAATAGCACGTCGTTTAAATGTCCACCTAGGCTTCATGTACACGTGAATTCGACGAAACCCAATTGTCATCGACTTTATGCAATAAATCGGGCGTAATCTCACGAATGCAGCGTTCAATGTTCAATCTCAAAGCATCAAGTGTTTGGGGTCTATTGCATAAACCTTCGATTTTGAATAACCCCAGAAAAAGTAATCTAAAGGAGTCAAATCATTTTGACCATAGTTTTCGCGAAATGCGTCAAAAGTGTTTACAAACGAACGCCTATTTTCGTAAAAATTTTGGATAATAACCAAACGTGCTTGGAGCGAGTATTTAGCTATAATAAATTGCTAGAGTGTACTAAACATAAATGACAACTGGTGACAGGTTTAACTTTATCACCAAAGTTACTACATTGTAAGAAAATCATATAATTCTTATTAGAATACCCTTTAATAAGAATTATATTACAGGGCTTTTCACTTAAAACTCCGCACGCCAATATCTTGGAAACGAATAGAAATATTTGATTTTTGTAAAAAGAAGTCATTGTAGGGGGTCAAGTAGTTATTTTTCACAGTTAAAAAAATTCGACGTCTACCAAGAGTTGAGCGTCGCGACGCGCGACGTGTTGAAAATATCAATCGATTGCAGAGACTTTGAGATTACGCGCATGCAAAAGTACGTGTTATTTATAAACTTTTTTGTTATTCGGACGAACTCATTTATCCTATACTCACTCAGTTCAGAGTTATAACGGGATTTATAGTAAGCATTTCATGATTGACAAAAAATGCGATAACGGATGTTTTCTCAGCTAGCTAGTCTCAATTTCTGTAAAAAGAAGTCAATGTATCGGGTCAAGGAGATATTTTCCAATGTTGAAAAAATTCGAAGCCTACTTAGAGCTAACCCAACCAACAATCTAAGAACTCTTGACCAAAAGAAAAGAAAAATGTCTTGATTTGGTATAAAACTACCTCCTTTTACCTTGCAATTAGTTATCCAGCTCGAGGCAACTATATTTTATTCACAACATAAATAAAGTTCTATTGGATAATTTTTCTGTAAGTTATTCAGTATTATTTGGAATATTGATCGATGTCCCAACAAACAATCTAGGAACTCTAGACAAGAAGAAAAGGAAAAGATAAACATGCATTGTCTCTCGTACAATCATGACATATAAAGGGTGTGAGAATAAGTCTAAAATTACTTGAAAACAACCAAAAAGTTACCTTCAAGGACAAAACTTTTATTTCGTCTGAATTTAGGTGAAATATTACTAAGTTATCACCACAATTCTGTCTCTATCGCTACCTGTCTATAAGGTTATAACAAAGGTCGGAATCTAGTCAATTTTGACCTAAGTTAAGGAATAATGTCAACAAGGTCGAAAAATTAACTTAATGGTACACAGAACGGCCATGTTTCAATTTCAGCATCTAAAAATGTTATGCTCGGCAGTGTATATTTCCTACAATTTGCCAATTTAAAAAAACAATGTGTTATGTCCGAATTTTATCGACTTTCTGACTTCTTTTGGGGTTATGCACATATTCAAAAATGATTACAACCACTGGCAAGTTTGTTTGTAACATTCCTAGCCTATTATAGTTATTTTGGATTCAAGGTTATTTTTCAAAATTTCGCATGTTATTAGGGCGCATCAATTTTCCGCAAGTATCTTCCCGATATTATACAGAAAAAATTTCTTTCGTAGTTACATCTCCTTCCAATAATCAATGAACTCTTCTACGTAAATATTATACCAAGTAAGACGCCATAGTTATTCTTTCACTTCGACACGTGACAAAATCCATACTCCATTATTTACACATGTGCACGACGGTGCCATAGTTCTGTATCCTTGTCCATCTCTCTTCTTCATTGTTATTTACCAACAGGTAAGAAATGGGTTACATTGAGGACCAACATATAGTCAGATTTCTCACATTTTGACGTAAAACAGGTTGACAGTTCCTTTATTCACCTTTAACCTAATGGTTGGCAAGAACCTATCGACCTCTTTATTACTTCCAAATTACTTTGGTTTCTTTTCCCACATAGGGAAATATGTGAACAAATAATGTCGGTCATTTTGCCCTTTTCATAATTGGACATTACTATCTCTCGGACAATTCGTAGGTCGAGAAGCGGTAAATTTGACCTTCTATGTTTGTTGGGAAGCGTCGCGACGCGTCAAAAATTTGAATCGATTGCAGGGACTTTGAAACTACGCGCATACGAAAGAACATCTTATTCATGTCATAAAGATTTTTGTCATTTACTCAAGCTCATTCATCTCACACATTTCTGAGCTATAAAAGTTTATAGTAAACATTTCTTGATTGACAAAAATTGCGATTACGGATGATTTTTACAAGAATGCTGGTCTCAATTTCTGTGAGAAGTATTCAGAGTATGGCGTCAAGTAGATATTTTCCAAAGTATAAAAAATGTGACGCCTACTGAGAGCTAAGCGTCGCGACGCGTCAAAAATATCAATATCGCGCATGCGGAAGTACAAGTTATTTGAAACTTTTTTGTGATTCACTCCAACCCAATTATCTTGATCATTCTCGAGTTGATTTTAAGTGAAAATTTCTTGGTTGACAAAAAATTCTTGTGAAAATCATCCGTAATCGCATTTTTTGTCAATCAAGAAATGTTTACTCTAAACCAGTATAACTCAAAAAGAAGTAAAATAAATAAGTTCGAGTGAATACCAATAAAATTTACTAATAACATGGACTTTCGCATGCGCGTAATTTCAAAGTCCCTGAAACCGATTTATATTTCCGACGCGTCGCGACGCTTAGCTTTTGTAGGCGTCGAATCTCTTGTACTTTTAAAAATATCCACTTGACCTCATACACTGACTACTTTTAACAAGAATTGAGACTAGTATTCCTGTAAGAATCAACCGTAATCGCATTTTTTGTCAATCAAGACATGTTAAATATAAACCGGTATAACTCAGAATTGAGTGAGATAAATGAGTTCGAGTAAGAAACAAAAAAGTTTATAAATACCATGTACTTTCGCATGCACCTGCAATCGATTTATATTTTTGACGCGTCGCGGCGCTTAGCTCTCAGTAGGCGTCGAGTTTTTTAAACTGCGAAAAATATCCACTTGACCCCATAGATTGAACACTTTTTACAGAAATTAAATATTTATATTCGTTTCCGAGATATTGGCGTGCGGAGTCTTAAGTGAAAACCCTGTATATCGGGATAAAAAAATAATAATATGTACTACTGCTCACAAAACAACATTTTTAGCTAGACGAAAGAAGACTTGTAGAATTCTTTCAACTAATAAAATGGCTTGTCCTTCAGTAGATTCTCCAGCGAACTCTTGAATGCCTTCAGTGATTTGATGGATTTCAGCTGTTTTGGAAGATGGTTGAACATCTTTCTGCCCTCGTATATGAAAGAGCGCTTTGTATATACCCTGGCTGTAACTGGTAAGGGCAAGTCGTGAACTTGGCTGATCATTTTCGGATGGCTGAAGTGCTGGATTGAAATGAAATGAAATGAAATGAAATGGATCTTTATTTTAGCTAAAATAGCTATTACAATTTTTCAAACATCAAATGCAATAATATACAATTCGGTACAGACTTAATGCAAACCGTGTTCCTGCTTTCCTGCCTATAAGTTACACATATAATATGCTTTAAGTTCTCTCACAAACATCTTCACATTAGACGACTGTTTTATATATAATGGTGAAGAGTTATACAGCCTCAGACCATCACCGGATTGTATATCTGTTTTTATCTAAATACCAATGATACTATCTCCAGAATATACAGGGTGTCCGGAAAGTCAACGATAATACTGAAAGGGGTGATAGACCAACTCACAAGCTTCCAGAAAAAGATATTTTTTTTTTACTGCTCCCCACCACCTTCTTCTTCGCAATTACAAGCCAGTCACGAAAATTTCCACGTACTTAGTAAAAAAGAAAATAAAAATAAATTATTTCTTTGTAAAATAAAATTTCTTATTGAATATTTTGAACTTTTAGTGGCAATATCTCGAAAACCATAGAGTTTTTACTGAGGTCGATATTATGTTTTTCTGGATGCTTATGAGTTGGTCCATCACCCCCTTCAGTATTATCGTTGATTTTCCGGTCATCCTCTATATTGAGGTTACTGTCAATATCCCCTGATGGACAAAGTGAGGTGTACAAGACTCTCTATTCCGAAGACCAAGTAAGAATCTCAAAAGGCTCTCTTCTGCGTAATGAGGAGTAAGTTAATAAGGTATTGACTGGTTGCTCCCCAAAATGGAATGCCGTGTACAGGGTCCTGCAATAGTGCGTCGGGCATCCATAGCTCGTATACCATCCAGGCTAGGAATTGCGCTCATGCGCAGACCTTTACTATACATATGAGTGTATTTCTGGAAAATATTTTCGCAAATACAGAGTGGTCAAAAAAAAAGTGACGACATTTTTTATTTTTTTTTTAAATGGGACACCCTGTATTTTTTTGGATATAAAGATTTGTTTTGGTGTTATTTCCTATGTCAAAAATTTTCATCTGATTTGCTTTGATAGTTTTCGAGAAAAAAACAAAAAAACAAAAAAAAAATAGTTTTGCAACCTTATAAAAAATGATTTTTAAGATGGTCTTGGGTCTGTTTTTTTTTACAGCTTCACAGTGAAAATTCCGATACAGTGAGTCCGAAGATACTCCAACATCAAATGGTTTTCTCCTATTCTGTACCGGATGTCCAAAATTTGATTCCGAATGTGACCACTTTCAAAGCAGTTTTTCTCAAGATTTTCAAATGGTGCATCCTGTTTCACAGTTCAATGCAGAATGAAGGTACAAAAACTTTTTGTATTCACAAGTTTATTTAAATTCTGAACCATTAAAAAAATATTCACCAAAAATCATAAATATGTCAATTTTTATCAATGAAATTATAGTAGAGTAAAATAAAACTTAGTGGCTCTGGATGACGCCTATCGGAAAACTCAGCATACATCCTACTTACCAAAAAACAATTTTTCTCAGTTTTTCCCAATACAAAAATCATATCAATAAACTTTTCTATTGGAAAATTCATTTTCTCAACAAATTATTCGCCAATATTCTTTCACAACTAATGTCAAAACATTATTTATTATATTCAATGGTTGTTAGATAAACAAAGCGTTTTTCCATAGTAGCCAAAAAATGTTTGTTTTTTACTGATGGATATGGACATAGGGAATTATTGTTTCTGATGAATGTGTTTTGAACGGTTGTGAATTTGGATGAATTTATAAATACAAAAAGTGTCTGTACCCACATTCTGCATTGAACGGTGAAATAATATACAGGGTGTACCTTTTGAAAATCTTGAGAAAAACTGCTTTGAAAGTTGTCACATATTCGCAATCAAATTTTGGACACCCTGTACAGAATAGAAGAAAACCAATTGATGTTGGAGTATCTTTGGACTCACTGTATTGGAATTGTCACTGCGGAGCTGTAAAACAACAGACCCAAGACCATCTTTAAAATTATTTTTTGAAAGGTTGCCAAACAATTTTTTTGTGTTTTTTGTTTTTTTCTCGAAAATTATCAAAGCAAATCAGATGAAAAATTCGGACATAAGAAAGAACACCAAAACAAATCCTTTTATTCAAAAAAATACAGGGTGCTCCATTAAAAAAATTAAAATGTCGTCACTTTTTTTTGGACCACTCTGTATTTGCGAAAATATTTTCCTGAAATACACTCATATGTACAGTATAGGTCTGCGCATGAACGAAATTCCTAATGTGAATGGTATACGAGCTATGGATGCCTGACGCACTATTGCAGGACCCTGTATATCTTAAGTGAGACTCGAACAATGAAAAGTAGACAGTTCTTGCCACCCCTCAATTAATAGTGCTGCGTAGGACCTTGCTGTTCTGATAGCAAAGCAGGCTGACGATAATTTCCCACTTAGCATTTTGATATGTTCCTGAAATTTCCGATCACTGTAAAGTATTCGTCCCAGGAATTTGCAATTTTTGAGTGGTCCACTTATACGCCATCAAGGATGAGATGTCCGGTATTGTACATTTCAAACTCATGTGGTATGAGTTCGAAATGTATAACTTCTCCGCGTTTAATGCTAATTTGTTTGCTGCAAACCAATTCTTCACAAGAGACATATCGCTGGATATTGTCTCCGCGAGTTGCTCAACCTCAACTCTGTGTCACACAAAACAACACACAATATACTTGTATCGTCAGCAAACAAAGTAAATTTTCCTGATATTGGGATGTAAACCACATCATCCACATATTCAGAAACAGCCAATACAGACCCTTGAGGACCACTGAAATCACACTCCTTGGTTTTGATTTGCCTCTCGATGTTTGGACAATCTGACTATACATTCCTGCAAGTATGATGTGAACCACGATAAATTGAATCCCCTGGGCATTGGAAGAGCCTCCCCTGTGTAAAAATCAACATCCCACTATAAGCAAACAAACATCTTTGCGACGATTGGTACCGTTAATTTAACGGAACTTGAAAAGCGTTATTTTTGGAATATTTCATTTATGGAACAATAACGATTTTCTTAGACGTTAAAAAAATAAAAATAATAATTTGAGTTTGGTTGCCAGGGTGTTATGTTTTATAGTCTTTATTCTACACAAATTGACTACTAATTCTCTATGTCTAACTGACAAGTCTAACTCTAAAATATATTCAGGTAGCGGGTGGCATAAAGATTGATCCACACCACATCATCTCCCCATCGACGTCTCTCTTCATTCCCCTCCATCCTGGCGGCATCGGCATGGTATGAGAAACTTCCTATTTCTTATAAGAACTCTGCCACTGGGAAGTTTTACGATGTAACGTCGATATTTCCCAATTTCGGTTACTATTCCAACTCGATCCCATAATTTTGTTATTGGGTTTTGAATCCTGACTTTACATCCTTTTGGAATTGTTTTGAGCTCCTTAGAATCTCTATTGTATATTTTTGCTTGATATTCCTTTCTTTGTGCATAATTTTGGTCACACATATCAGAAATGTTATTCCACTTTTTGTCAAAAGATTTTTGATGTACGGGAACTAATGATCTCAAATTTTGTCCATACAGAATTTGTGCTGGTGATATTCCATTCTCCTTTGGTGTGTTTCTCCATTCCAGAAGTCCAGCACAAAATTTGCTTCCATCTAATCTTCCAGACTCTGTACACTTCAGTATTAACATCTCCATTGCCTTCACTGCTGCTTCTGCATGTCCATTGCTTTGAGCATAGTATGGAGTTGATGGGCTTTGACGAATATTCCAGTCTTCTAAAAACGATTTAAAGTCGTAGGAGCTGAACTGAGGACCATTGTCTGATCGAAGTCTGATAGGAACTCCTGTATCTGAACAAATTTTCTTCAAATCTTTGATGATTAAGGAACTGTTTGGATCCTTGTTTCCGTAATGACAAACTATCGGCCATCCAGAAAGTCTGTCAACATACACAAGATAATGTTTGCCAGCACAAGAGAAAAGATCAGTCGAGACATCGAGAAATGGTCTTTGAGGAAGAGGATCGTACATCATTGGTTCTTTTTGTAAAGATGGTCGTAAACTTTGACAAGTTTCACATGATTCCACTAAATTTTTAATATCGGAAGTCATTGCTGGCCAATATACTACACTTCTGGCTCTACGCAAAGTTCTCTCTATGCATTGGTGAGAATCATGTAATCTTTCTAGAACAATTCTTCGTGCTTTCATTGGTATCAAAATTTGACATCCTTTCAAGATGAGGCCATCATCAATTGTCAAATCTTTCCTTATATTCCAAAATGGCTTGAGATTGTCTGCTAGATTTTTTCTATTTTCTGGAAAGCCATTCACAATTTGAGTTACTAAGTCTTGATAATCTGTATCACTTAAAGCTATCTCTTGAAGCTTTTCCAAGGACGGATCATGAAAAGCAGAATCTTTTTTATTGATTGACTCAATCTGTTGAACCAGTATAGCTCTTATATCTTCTGTCAAATCTTCTGCTAACAGGTCCTCTGTCGAAGGATGCGTTACTGGAGAACGGGATAAAGCATCAGGCATCACATGGTAACTGCCTTTACGCCATTCAGCTTTGAAACAAAATTCTGACAACTTCTCTTTTAGCCTTCGGAGTCTGCAGTTTTCTATTTTATCCAGAGTATAGCTATTCAAAATTGGAATCAATGGTTTGTGATCTGAAATGATTCTGAACTCCGGTAAGCCTAGTAAATACAGTTTACATTTTTGTACAGACAATGTGATTGCTAATAATTCGATTTCGATCATTCCATACCTTGATTCTGTCTCTGATAAAAATCTGGAGCCACACTGTACAAGTTTCCACATTTGTCCATGTTTTTGCAAAATAACATAGCCAATACCATTTAAGCGTGATGCATCAGCATGTAATTCAGTTTCTAACAATGGGTCATAGTGTGCTAATATAGGTGGGTTGACCAACGCAGAGCGCACTTTTTTGAAAGCTTCATCGTGATTCGTTGTCCATAAAAATGTATTCTTTTTCTTCAAAAGATCTCTCAAAGGTGAGGCAGAAGCACTTATTTCAGAAGAAAAACTGCCTAGTTGATTCACTAAACCCATAAATGATCGGAGATCTTTCAGATTTTTTGGTTTTGGAAAGTTCTGTATAGCTTTCACTTTTTCAGGATCTGCGTCGATGCCATCTTTACCAACTTGATATCCAACATAGGAAACTGTTGACTCTGCGAAAGTAAATTTATGCGGATTGAGTGAAATGCTCCTAGATCTACATCGTTCAAGTACTTCAATAATTCTCTTACAGTGGGTTTCAAAAGTTTCATCATGAAGCAAAATATCATCTACTACTTTTATCAAATTACCAATACCAGCTAGTGCCTCATCACCTCTTCGACAAAACTCGTCTCCAGAACTCACTAGTCCCATTGGAGCTCTCATGAACTGATATCGACCCCATGGCGTTAGAAAGATTGTTAACTTCTGGCTCTCAGGGTCTAACGGCATCTGCCAATATCCGTTAGTGGCATCAAGTGTAGAAAAGTATTTTGATTTTCTATTCACATTTGAAACTGCATCCCATGGAGATTGGAAGGGGTGTAATGGGCTTCGTACATATTTGTTCAACATAGTGTAATCTACACAGATGCGAATTTTCCCGTTTGGTTTTTGTACTATAACCATAGGACTGACAAAATCACTAGGAGTATCATCAACTGGACATATAATTTTCTTCTTGACCATTTCATCCAATTCATTTTTGACTTCAGTTTGCCAAGCGTAAGGTATTTTTCTTGGGCAAGATATTGAATAAGGAATTACATTTTCTTTCAAGTGTATATGAACAGGCTTTCCCACCATTGATCTTAATGTAGAAGTGTTCTCAAATATATCTGAATATCGTTCCAACAAAAACAGACGAATTCATTCACATTGTTCAAAATTAGGATTCTCAGGAATGTCATCCAATATGTTTATTGAACTAACTGCATCTGGTAACTGCTTTGGAAATTCTGGATGAATCACTGCCAAATCTATCAAAGTTCTTCTATCTAATAGAAACTCCTTAACACCTTTGCATATGATAACATTGACATATGATATTTTTCTTCCATATAATATCTTGCATTGTATTTGTCCAAGAACTGATATCCTTGATGAGTTTGCTGCTTCTATCTTCAAGTTTGATATTTGTAACTCCACATCATAGAAATTCTTCATAAATTCTTCTCCTGCTACTGAAACTTCTGCACCTGTGTCAGGTGTAGCATCATGGAAAAACTGATGTACTTTTGATTTACCCTGTACCTCTACTCTAACCTTAATTTGACGATGTTTGTCATCTATTTGTTTATTGTCAATGGATGTCAAGCGTAAATGTCCAATATTTATTGATTCTTCTTCTTGCTCGGGTATGAGACTTTTGATCAATTTGCTACGACAATACTTAGAAAAATGTCCTTTGATTTTACACTTGTCACAGGTTACATTTCTAGCTGGACATTCTTTCAAGTTTGAATGCCAATTTTTATTGCTTCTTGGACATATGCAAGAGGGTTTTGAACTCGGTTTTGATTCACTAACTCTTGTTTCTTCTATCTTGTAGATTGATTTCTTTGAGTTTTCTTCCAATGATGCTACCTCTTCTGCTTCACAAAGTCGTACTATATCTTCTAGATTTGCATTTTCCGGCAGCATTCTACATTTCTTCCTTAGATCTGTATCAAAGAGTGATTCAATAATATGATCTGAAAGACTTCTCTCGTAGCAATGTTTGCAGGGTTCTGACAATTGGAAAAGTTTGATTTTATGTCTATAGAAACTCGTAAAAGATTCTCCATTTTGCTGTCTGCGCATCATAAACTCTCCTCGCCTTATCCTAGAGTTTTCTTTTTTCTTGAAATAGTTCTCCAACTTGTCTAGGATGTGTGTAGTGTTCGCATGATTGTAATCATCTATTTTAAGTATGAATCGTACCACATCTAGAACGTCCTGATTGAGTAGTGATATCAGAAGAGCAGTAGATTGTTTGTTGAAATTGTTCTGGAAACCTTGGAACATTAAATAGTTCTCAAATTTGCTTCGCCAGTCCTTGTATTCAGCAAACGAAAAAGTCTCGGCTAATTTCTCCGGAATGGGAATATTTCCCATGATTCTTTGGGGAATAGAATCATTTTTCTCGATATTTTCTAGCTCATGAATGGAGATGTTACTTGAATGATGATTTGTAGGGTAGTTTTCTTTACTTTGGAGTTCAATAATCTTCTCCATTGCCTTTTGGATCTCCTTCATACCATCTTCTAAAGATTTAACCTGCTGTCGTGTTTCAGATAATGAATTCTCCAGTGAAATTTGATTCTCTTCACTGATTTGAGACTTTCTTCTGTTACTTTTCGGCATTTCATCATCAGAATACGTAGGATTAGTACCGCGACTGCGCCATGTTATGTTTTATAGTCTTTATTCTACACAAATTGACTACTAATTCTCTATGTCTAACTGACAAGTCTAACTCTAAAATATATTCAGGTAGCGGGTGGCATAAAGATTGATCCACACCACATCAGTTTGTTTGTTATTACATATTTCGAAAGAACAAAATGTATTCTAGCAGATTCCTCGATAGAATAAAATATATTAGTATTGTTAGGTATTGTGTAACAAACTATACCTAGATTATTATTTGAAATTATGAAACATTAATGGATGTTTCATTTTTCGCTTGGAATTATATGGATACTTTACATTGTACATTATTTGAATTATATAACTGCTAGTTGAATATAATCCCCCGGGGAAAATCCCGAAGAAAATGCACATTTTAACATAACAAAGCTTAATATGAATGATTCAATGTGCCTCTATGTCACAGAATAATTGCTTATTATTCTGTACCTATGTGTTCTTTTGGCATACACTTGGGTTCCAAAAGCTAAGTCTGTTACGTCATCACAGAACATTTTTGTGCCTGAATTTAGTTGGATCTTAGAACAAAACAGATTTGTTATACCCATGGCTATTGGAATTCAAATTAAGATGACAGCGCAGGTGCGGTCAGTTTCAGAAACATATACATATGGACATTGAATGATTACCCCACTATTTATTTAATTAGATTTGCATTTATTCGATGTATACCCATTCCCACCTGAAACATTTATCCAAATCAAATCAAAAATGCTTTATTGTTGGAAATACCAAGTATTTATAACAAAGCCGTATTGCGCAAGAAAGTATTGAACAACTAATTTGTAAGGCCCTGTACAGTTTTGGAATATTTTTTTTTTTAATAATTGAATAATGTTAAGCGAATCAATTTTGTTTCAAGTTTCAAGAAAATTTTTGTATTTTTGGAAAAGCCATTTGGAAAATAAAAAAGAATGACACTAAAAAATGTTGTGAAAATGTGAGTATCTTGGTGAAAATCACAAACGTTCATGTTGAAAAATGATCTGCATCAACTCGTTTTCCCATTACATCAATATGAGTTTATCTAGAAAAACTTGAGAACAAAATATTCACAAATGAAAGAGTTATATATACTTTCTTCCAAAATATGGATTTGTGAAGAGCGTGAAATAAGCACCTTGTTAGTAATTGTCGATTCTTTTAAAATCCCCTGAAAACACTCGAAACCCCCCTTAGTCGTAGGTCCGCAAAGGCATCGTTTCAAAGATACAAAGTGTGTTGAATATAATTTTTTTTTCGCTTTTGTTCAAATAACTTTCGAAAAACATGAATTCCTCGCACTAAATTTGGTAACCGGGGGTTTTTGAGATCGCAAATTATACTTTCAGACATTGTTTTTTTTTCATCTGGGCAGTAGGGGGAGTTGCATACGCTATCATTATCCAATTTAATTTACCATATTTGTTTTTTGGTGACTTTCTGGGATTTTTGATGACTGAATCTTATTTCTACATCTATTTTAAACCAAAAAGGAAAACCTGCTCAACGCTATAAAAGATATTGCAAATTTCCACATTATTGATGCACGTTAGACATAAAAAAGCATTGTCGGACCTATGTCAAATTTTGTTACACCATTTCTGATACACCCTGTATAACTAGGTAGGTATAAAATGGTAGAGCTTATTGATGCAAATTATTTTATTCTGACAATTAACTCTAAATATGTGAAAAAAATGCTTCTATCTACCCCGGTTACTTGAAAGATTAGATAGAATAAGATTGATTTTTTTTTGTTTGCTGCGAATTATTTTTTCTGATGAAAAATTAAGTCGCGGTTTTGCTTTGAAAAAGATCAGTCTGGCAACGCTGCATACTGCATACAGCATGGGAAACGCCGGACACATTTGTACCTGTTTTTAGATGATAATCTGTGGTGACAGTGACAAGTAATGGCAAAACATCAAGGAGAAGCGACAAAAACTATTGTTGTGCCGATGTAGTACACTAAGAAAAATATAATATCTGCACTTAAACCTATTTTGCCAAGCCTATATTAAAACAAAACGTCAAACACTGTTGGCTCGTATACCGATGGGTGCAACAAAAGTATATATAATAAAAAAAGTATATTATAATATCTACTTTAAGCTTGGAAACATTTTTTCAAGCCGGTACTATAATGTTTCTCAGTGTACGTGACAAGCCGAAGGTCACCAAACCGAACTTCAAAGTAGTCGCTTCTCGTGGAGGTTGGAGTTCTCGGGTGGTGGTGATCAAACAAACCTCACTTTTTTTGGCAGTTTTTTGTCCATTCCTTTTTTCTTTCATTGTAAATTGTAAACTTTTTTAATTACATTTCAACTTTAACAATAACAATACTCATAAGTATTACCATTTTGTTCCTGTTGTTTTGAAAGACAAACCAAAAAATGTACGACGTAAGTATTCTAGAATAATTGGTTTTCAATACATCATGTATTCGGCATTATTATTTATAGAATGCTCATTTTAAGTATGCTACTGAAGCATCTACAGTTAGTCCCCAAGTCACCCAATGGTTCCAGTCAGTGGATAGGGATGGTTCTGGAGAAATCAGTTGGCAAGGTTAGTTACTCAGTATTTTGGGTAATTTTTAAGTCTATGTGACCGATTTTGTCGTTTTTTTACTGTTCACAATGCGGTGTTTATGTTAAGTTATCGTGAACAATTGTTTCTATAATATTTAGATACTTGAAAATTGCACAAAACCGAGACATTTCTGAATGTGCATAATAATCAAGATAATAATGGTTCTGCTTGTTTTAGTGGGGTTCTCACTACTTAGTCAGTTTCAATGATCATTTTTACTGATTCAGTGATAGTGAACAGATTATAAACGTGAGAACACGTTTTTATTACAAATGATCGCTATGTTTGTACTTTCAGTTTCAGTCAAAGTGAAAACCAGTTTTATTTTTTTTGTTCATCATTATCGAAATGAATTCAAACTGAAGTGTGAGAACAAGCTTTTCCAGTGTTATTGAATCAGTGTTTTGTCTAGATGTGCTAGTTTTGAGGTTTTTTGATATTTGAGTAGAGATCATTGATCAAAATGGTTTAAACTGATCAATTCTTTGATAAAAGCTGTTTTTTTAAGTCAGTCAGTCATGATCACCGAAACGTGTGAACAAGCACCGTACATTCTGCCCTCGATTCTGCCATTCATTCAAAATGACTAGTGAGAGCCCCCCTTTATTTGAAATCAGTTTGGGACAGTTCAAGTTAATCTCCGCTCTTTAAGGTTAGTTCTATTATAACCACTATCACGTACATAACTTGTTGTTGGGCATTCAGAACTTTACAAAACTCGTTTTGAACAATTTAAATTACGCAAAACTAGTTTATTTTCATTTTCAATAGATGTTCGAAAGTACATATTTGAGTAACTTTTTTTTTCTGTCCCTGCGTACAGGGTGATTCACTATACATATATTGACACCCCCTTTAACTCATTTTTAACAGTCTACAGAAGGAAGCTTGATACAAAAGTTGTTGGGATTATACTAAATTTCTTAAATCTGGCAGTATCATTTATACGGGGTGTCCCAGCAGCTTTCCACAGCACCCACCTTTGAAATTTCAAATGGGACGCTCATTATTTTATTTTGTTTTTGGATTCCTCATTGAATTCTAAGTCAAATCTGTGTAAGGTATATGAACTGCTCAACAATTGAAATGATCCACTCCGCAAAAATGGTTTAAAAATTGTTTGGAGTTTTTAAATGAACATTAAGGAAAAAAATAAATGTTAGTAACATATTTTCAATAAAAAGTTAGTGTTTATTCCCAAAATGAAAGAAGTTTATTCACGTAATTAAAAAAAAATTAAAAACGAAAAAAACATAATTCACGAATAATTTTAATCAACAACCTTTAAAACGAATCAATATTTGGTAGGTCCTCCTCGTTTACGAATAACCTCCCGACTCCAGTTTGGCATGCTGTTTATTAGATAAGATATGAAATGTTGATCCAGCTGATTCCATTCCTCTACAACAGTATTCCTGAGTTGATGAAAGTTCTCTATGGGATCATTTCGGAGAACAAGTCGCCTTTTTAACTCCGACCATACAAGTCCTATCGGATTGAGATCAGGGGAGTTTGCTGGCCACTGCATGCAGCATTCTTTAGAGTGGATCATTTCAATTGTTGAGCAGTTTATATCTTATCTTTTGCCGTTTTCGAGATAAAGGCTGTTAAATTTTGTGAAAAATACAAAATTCCCTATATTTTGTCCCCCCCTCTAACACATTTTATACACGGTGTACAAATTTTTTTTTTAAAAAAAGTTGTTTGGTTTATACTAAATCTTTTAAATCTCGTAGTCTCGTTCATACAGGGTGTCCCAAAAGCTGACCACAGCATCCAACTTTACAATTTTACATGGAACATCCTGTATTCTATTTCATTTTTAGATTCTACGATAAATTCTAAGTAAAATCTGTAAAAGATATATCTAAAGTGCAAACCTGAAACCAGTCAATACCGTACTAGAAGCTGCGATACCTTCCACCTATCGATCCCAAGGAGCAGCTTGGCGAGGAATTCGGTGATCTACCAGGGTCTTAAGATCTTCAACCATCTTCCAATGGCTTTCAGAGCCATTAAAAGCTTGAAAACTTTCCGGCATAAAGTTGGCTGCTTCCTTAAAACCAAAGCATACTACGATCTGGATGAATACCTGTGTGATATTTTTTGAAGTCATTTCACACTGTTCTTGTTAATGTTTGTACCAACGATCCTTAATTCGGTGTTTCGGTGTCATTTGTTTTTCATTATATTTTATTTTATTTTGTTGATTGGCGTTAGTTAAAACTTCATAGCTTTGTGATCGATACATTGTATATTTGGTACAATAAAGCATGATTTGATTTGATTTGATTTATTTTATCTTCGGCCGTTTTTGAGATAAATGCTGTTGGATTTTGCCTTATTTTTAGAGCTACAATTCATAATAAAGCGTGAGCCTTTTAAAATGGAAAGCAGCTGTTTTTGAACTAATCTAGAATTGTTTTTTATCTTTTATGAGGCAGACTTAAGCTTCAAAGCAATCTTTATTCAATATGGTTGTCAAGATACAAATCCAGAATTTAGAATTTTTCACAAAATTGAACAGCATTTATCTATAAAGTGGCAAAAGTTACGATATATTTATTTTATATCGATTTGACTTAGAATTTAACGTATGATCTGAAAATAAAATAAAATACAGGGTGTCTTTTCTAAAACTTTAAAGTTGGGTGTTGTCAACAGCTTTTGTGACACCCTGTATTAATGATATAGTCCGATTTAACAAAATCTTCGTAAACCAAACAACTTTTGTATCACACTTTTTTTTCTACATCTTGTGTAAAATGAGTTAGAGTGGGTCAAAATATTGGATTTTCCACAAAATTTAACAGCCTTTATCTCGAAAGCCACAAGAGATAAGATAAATATACCTCATACACATTTGACTTGGAAATTTAACGTAGAATTTAAAAATGAAATAAAATACAGGGTGTTAAAATTTTAAAGTTGGGTGCTGCGGACAGCTTTGGGGAGACTCTGTATAAATGATACTGCTAAATTATAAAAATTTAGTATAAACCAAACAACTTTTGTCTATAACTTTTTTCTGTACACTTTGTATAGGATGAGTTAGAGGGGGGGTCAAAATATAGTGAATCACCCTGTACCTAAATGTATACTTCTGCATTCTTATAAGCGAAATACCCAAGAAAAATAACTATGCCAAAAGATAAAACTAAAATTGCAAAACACTTTTATGGAAATAATAGCATCAGTCAGCAGCATAATGTATTATTTGCTAGCTTGCCATACCTAACTTCTTTTAATACACTGTGTGAAAAAAGTTCCGGAACAGGCAATTATTTCGGAAACTGTGCACAGTACCGATATAAAAGTCTTAGGACTTGAAGAAATCTAACTACTAGAGCTTTTGCAGTAATACAGGGTGTCCCAAGAAGTCGTGTTGAACAAAATTACATTTTTTTTTCAATATAATGACCCTTTTTTGATCAAGCATTTCCTGATTCCTACAAACATTCCAAACAACAATTGTTCAACTTGTCATATGGCTAAATCCATTAGTTTCAGAAATAATTTGAATTGGAAGACATAAATGCAATAAACGATATTATTAACATTTCGGATTTTGACAAGCTGGTATCAGAATTTTGTTGCGCCACTGTCAAATCAGAAAATTCTGAAAAAATCGTTTTTTTACAAATGTGATCCTTCAACTGATTTTTTTGTATCAAAAGCCTACTTAGCTAGGTAAACATTATAAAGACCAGTGCCGTCTCGAGGGGAATTTTACCAAACATTTTTGTTAAATAAATGCACGCCACTGACTTCCCAACTAGCAACTTGATGTTTCATTATAGTTGCCAAAACCAAAACCAACCATTTTCAATTTGTGAATACCACAGCTATAAATGTGAAATTGACTAGGTAATAATAATATACTCTAAAACTATTTTATAAACGTTTTTGAAACTATTACAAAACTCAAAAGAAGCACTAATAAAATATTTTCAACACAACTGCCACTTTCTCAAAACATCTACAAAGCAGTTATATACAAATTTCATAGAAGCGTTAGTGAGGCATTATAAAGTAAAAATGCATCACGTAATAGCAACAATAAAATTATCAAAGAATGATTAGTTTTTAACTACCTCTTGAAAGCTGGGGGAAGCTTTTTTGAATGAGATACTTCAAAAAAATATTATGGATATGCAATATAAGAAGACATTTTATTTATATTATTGAACTTTGACTGGAAAATAGTTTTTAGAGGCGTTGTTTGAGATCAAAAATTTGACTGCGAATCCAGTTTTATTGTCAAACATTATTTCCAACGAAATTTAAGCGCGCCCCATATTCAGTGTTGCGTTAGGAAAAGATTGTCCAAAAATTAGCTTGGAACTCGAACTTTTGATGATTTTTTTGAAAAAAAAAACCTACACAAGTTAGTTCTACTCATCAATAATTTTATTATTTTCTATTTACTGAATGAAATCATGTCATTCTGTTATTGTTCTCAAATCCCATAATTTTTAGATTTCTGGATGCTACCATTCTCAAATGGCGTCTTCTTTTAGGACAATTTTGTCTTAGTACCGACCATTCTACGGCGGATTGGGATTCTAGCTGGACGAAACCGTTTTTTAGAATTAAGGCAAAAAAATTGCCCTCCTGAGTATTAATAGTAGACATTTTAACTAACAATAAAATGCAAATGATTTTTTTTATACAAACATACTTTTGACATATTTGACCAAATTTAGTCATTTTGTGCTCAGTAAGTACAGTGTGGTCAACGAATTTCAAATTTCGGGTAGGGTGAAGTGGGGTAAATGTAATCATGGGACAAAAAAAAGTAATAAGGCGACATGTATTTTATGGTATAACGTTTTCGAACTTCCATTGTCCAGAATTCAAAAATAATACCCTTTTTATACCCGTTTCACTTTTCATCTCTTTTAGTTCCAGTTCGAGGATATTTAAATTTTTTCTATTGTTTTTTTTTGCTCGTTTTGTGAGTGTCGTTCAGGATTTTCAAATTCCCTGTTACTACCGCAAACATTAGAATATAGTTGTGATATTTTGCTTTCTTATGTGATTTTTGATAAGGAATCAGATTCTGTCCTTAAATAATATGTACAGGGTGTCCCAACGATAGAGTAAAGTAGATTTTATCATATAGGATATGAAAAATATCAATATCAATATGCGTCACAGGTTAGGGGTGTAAATAGCGCACATTCTGAAAATATTTGGAAACATACAGGGTGCGTCACAAAAGTATAGCACGAAAAAGTATGATTTTTTTAAATGGAATGCCCTGTATTTGATTTTATTTCTGGATTCTATGTGTCACTATAAACATTTTTTGTTCTATAATATATGGGTCTAAATTTGATAGTTTTCGAATTATTCGAAATTAACGGAAAATTTTGCATTTTCATGATATTGGAAAATGACTGTTTTCTCCCTTATTTAAGACATTACACTCTTGAGATTTGTTGGGGATAAGGACTAGAGTCACATCAGATCAAAATAATCATAATTCAGTTTTTTCTCGCATAAAAAAAATCGGAACTAGAGAAACATGGTACAGTGGTTGCATAGGATGTTGAGCTAGTTTTATCAGAACCCATTTTAGTACAAAGGGCAGAACTTATGATTTTTCCCGTATCCTTCACCTAACTCCTTACGTGGATTGAAAAAAAAATGTATTTTGCTTCTTATTTCGCTCAAATACCCACATAATAGACATACTTTTCGGGAAAAAAAAGAGTTTCAATTCCTTGTCATTGACCCACAAAAAAGTTCATAACTAACTTATAAATCAAGATATCACGTCATTTTTTTTGTTCAAACTAGAATGTTTCCATCTACAGTAGGTCCACGTTTAGAGTACCAAAATTTTCATTTTTTGACCAAAAGTCACTATTCATAGAAAGTTCTGCTTATTTTGAAAAGTCTGTTGCCATATACTTTAAATTTGAAAATACTATACAGGGGGGTCGAAGAACAAGAAAACGTGAAATACTCTTAATGGTAATTCTAATGATTTCAGCTCAGTATTTCAAATTTTATTTTTCTGTAAAGTTTCAAAATCTTATTTCTAATTTATTCTTTTCTAGATCATTTCACGTATCCGTTACCCCCTTACCTAATTTACAATTTTTTTCATACAAGAATACGTAAAATGAACCAAAAAAGAATAGATTCAAGAATTTTAAAACTTTACAGAAAAATCAAGTTCGAGATACTGAGTTCAAACTTGAGAATTAGTCTCGGAATTAGTCTTTATACAGGGTGAGTCATTTAAACGAGAGAGCTAAATGGGGAACTTGCATGAAAAATTAAATCAATTTTTAATTGCAAACTGAAGAAAATCGCAAAAAAATTCATACGTATTTTTTATTTCGTTCATAAATGATTTTGTCATTGGTTGTTCAAGTTTGAAGATCTATATATATAGATATACTGAGCATGGTATTACAATGTTATGACGTCATAACATTGCAATTTTAGCACACTTCGAAGCGTTATATCTCCGTCAATTTTCGACTAACAACAAAAAGAAAAAATACGGGTCTCTTTATTTTTCTTTCTTTATTTAACTTTCGAATTCAACAATAAAAAAATTTGACGCAAGTTCCCCATTGCGCCTGAACCGTTAAAGATATTCGAGATGGGCAAAATGGATTTGAATAAGGGATGTCCCAGTGCTGTTTGTGAAAGTGTTTTTCAATATACAGGGTGCATCATTTCTGCAAAGCAAGCTTCAACATTTTTTTTAATTGGCAACTCCTGTATATCTTCAGATATTTGAAATCGCACCTTTTCTAGCATCTCAAATCCGTTTAGTTTTTTCGCTTCAAGCGTTCAAAAGTTATTCCACTTTTTCAAAAAATTGATGCGTTTGCAACCATTTATTAAAGATTCCACATAGCACTTGGTTTTTGAGATATCAAGTTGAGACTTTGCCAGTGTTTAGGCAACTTCCTTTGATATTTTTTGGTGACAATGGCGTCGATTTGCTTTATGGTACCACTTTGCTGTGACACTTCAATTTTGGTAAACTTCAAAGCACCATAACTTGATTTTTTTAAATAGCACCCCCTGTATTTTGTAATTAAGTCGCGTTCAGCTTGTCATTTTACGCATTTTTCACCCCACATTTTTTTTTCAAAAGTTGAGAGCTCCGTTACAAAGCTACAGGGTGTTGAAGATTTATATATTTCCATTTTTTCCTTTTTATTTTTTTATAATATGTCAATAAAAATTGTTGTTTACATCACTCATTAGTTGAATTTTATCTTTTTACTGAAAATATGTTGCAATCATACGAAATATTTCATAACTTTACCTCCGCCATTATTTCAAAATCGGATGTATTTATTATTTCAAATCCGAATATCTCGAGAATGGTTGCCTGTAGCGACTTTAAACACGTATACTTTTTCTACGTAGAAAATACAAATAAATCTGTTCTGTTCCTTAAAAATGTTATAGGGGTAGGTCCAAAAATGTTATGGCTGTTAATAATTGGAAAAATAATTGTAGGTAGCGCCCTTTACAAGTTAGAGCCATACTAAGATCAAATTCGAATTTCGCATGACAAAAAACCCCTAAACACCAATTTTTATCAAAATATCGACATTGCTTCAAATATTATCAAGAAAAAACAAAAATAAAAATTAAACTTCAACACCCTGTAGCTCTGAAATGAAGAATTTTTGGATACGTGTTAATAGAAAGTTTTCTTCTTATTTTTAGGCAGGGATCCTGAATTTTTTCGCAATATCAATGAAGCACCCTGTATAGCACCATTTACTATTTCTACTGATTCAAGTTTGAAAAATACTCCCACGGTTTTGTCCCCCCACACAGTTCCTAATAATAAAAAAAGAGATTTTCTTAAATTTTCTGTACGTGAATTGCGGCGCATACTGTTCTAGTTATTTTATTAAGTAACAATATTACTCAATAGCTTAGCACTCTAATCAGCAAGTTTTCAGCTCAATATCCAAGTGTCCTACTCTGAACTTGAATGGACCCACCTGTGTATTTGATATTTAAGCTGTTGTTCTCTTTTTCTTGGGAATAGTTTATCAACGGTAAAAGCTTGAACTAATGCCTGCTGAAATTAATTAAAAAAAAATGTTTATCTTATGTGTAGTGCATGTGAAACAGTTAAAAAAATATACAGGGTGTTTCCTAACCTCTGTGACAAAATGAAAGGGGTGATTCTTCGCTTAATTTTAAGACGAAAATGTGGTATAACTTTTTTTCGAATTTCGCTTTGTTTCCAAATTACAGGATGTTCAATTTATTTATTTTTTAATAGTTTTTTATTTTTAATTAATTTTCACTCGATTTTGTTGAAGTTTGGTAACGGTATTTATAGTGATAACGGGCTCATTTTGCCATGAACAAATAAAAATTATCGAATACAGTGGCGTCCCGAGCGGCACTTCAACCAATATTATTGGGAAAAAAATGTACGCCACTGACTTTTTGTGTCATTTTCATTTTTTTCAGGTTATTCAACTAAAAACGCAACTTTTTGATCTCCTAAATTTTTATCGTATCTTGCGTAATTTTTGAGATAAACCACTTTATTGCATGTCTCTGGACTACACAAAAATAACAATATGATGCAAAGTAGGCTTTTTGCTTCGATCCATGGCAACCACATTATTTGTTTTCTTCATGACATTTGCCTACTGTATGAAAGTTTCCAATAATGTATTAAAGTAACTATTGTTTTTCAATTTATTCGTAATAAATTACGTTCTCTTCAGAATGGCTGAGTTTACCAATCAAGAAATGGCTCAAATGCATTTTATGTACGGTTTAGCGGATGGAAATGCCCGAGAGGCGAGACGTTTGTATGCAGAACGTTTTCCTAATAGACAAGTACCATGTTCGGCAACATTTACAAGGTTACATCTCCGGTTAGAGGAAACAGGTAGTTTTGCAAAAAGCCAAATAGGCGGCCGACCACTTACGGTTAGGACCGCCCAACTTGAGGAAGAAGTCTTGATCATGGTAGAAGAATCTCCAAACATGAGTACTAGGAAAATTGGAAGTGAATTAAATATGAGTCACAAAACAGTCTGGAGTATCTTAAAAGACTATTTACTCTATCCTTACCACATACAAAGAGTACAAGCTTTGTTGCACAGAGACTTTCCAGCTCGCGTTGATTTTTGTAACTGGTTTCAAGAAATTTCTTTACGAGTACCTCATTTTTCGGCAAAAGTACTATTTACCGATGAAGCCAATTTTTCTAGAAATGGAATAATGAATTTTCACAACAACCATGTTTGGGCTGAAGAGAATCCTCATGCTATCGTCGAAGGACATCACCAGTATACATTTTCATTTAATATTTGGGCAGGGTTTATTGGAGATGTCCTAGTTGGACCGTATTTTTTCCCAAATCGACTTAGCGGTGAGGTCTATTACAACCTCCTTAGAGATGAATTACCCAAATTGATGGAAGCAGTGCCATTAAGAACGCGATCTCTAATATGTGGTTCATGCATGACGGCGCTCCCCCTCACTTTGCAATTTGTGTTCGAAATTATTTAGATCAGCAATATCGTGATCGTTGGATCGGCAGAGGAGGACCTCACCCATGGCCACCACGTTCACCGGATCTGAATCCATTAGATTTTTATTTTTGGGGACATCTTAAGCAACTTGTTTATAGCACTTCCATTCAATCCGAAGAAGACCTACGAATGCGTATTATTAATGGATTCAATACGATTTCCGCCAGTCCCGAAATTTTCCGTGTGGTGAGAGATAACCTAGCACGTCGTGTACATGGATGTTTACTGGCTCGTGGAGGACATTTTCAGCAGTTTATTTAACTTTTTTTTATTTATTTAGTGTTTTTGAATTCTCCATTAAAATGATTATAATTGATTGCTGTATTTGTTAGAAAATTCAACATCAGCGATAAAATTACTTTTTGCGTAAAAACTCACTCAACTAGATTTAATTTTTTATCTCAAAAATTAGGCAAGATACGATAAAAATTCAAGAGATCAAAAAGTTGCGTTTTTAGTTGAATAACCTGAGAAAAAAATGAAAATGACACAAAAAGTCAGTGGCGTACATGTTTTTCCCAATAATATTGGTTAAAGTGCCGCTCGGGACGCCACTGTATTCTATAATTTTTATTTGTTTATGGCAAAATGAGCCCGTTATCACTATAAATACCGTTACCAAACTTCAACAAAATCGAGTAAAAGATAAATTAATTAAAAATAAAAAACTTATCAAAAAAAAAAAATAAACACCCTGTATTTTGGAAACAAAGCGAAATTCGGAAAAAAGTTATACCACATTTTCGTCTTAAAATTAAGCGAGGAATCACCCCTTTCATTTTGTCACAGAGGTTAGGAAACACCCTGTATTTTCTAGCTCAAAATGAATAATTCTTGGCTTTGTAAGCATTGTTATAACGAAGCAAAATACAGGGTGTCCCTGAAATGACTGTACAACGCTTAACCACAAATTCCTTAATCAAAAATAAGGCGATCTAGGCAAACTTACCTATGTCCAAAATTGTTTGGTTAAGTCTACAGAGGGCGTCAAAGATTTTAAAAAAATGGTATTTGGTACATTTTCCAAAAATATGCATATCGATTTTGATAATTTTTGGTACCTACTCTTGGACCATGAAATTACGTTTTTTGTTTCTATAGCAACCTGTTGTAATTAACCGGAAGTGTTGTAAAGGTTACGTCTCATGTAGTTATTTCTTTAGATTTTTTTTGAAATTGACTTCTTGATAATTCAGATGATTTTGTGTAATACTTCACTGTATTGGGGAGTTTTTCTCTCTCTCGAGAAATTTCGCTGGGATAAGTGGTTGTGGCAGAAAAAAAATATTTTCAATCAGGTACACAGATATTTTTATTATTGAATAATTTTTTTCTGGCATAACTATTACTCCCAGCAAATTTTTTCAACAGAGGAAAAAATTTTTCCATAGACTGAGTTATTAGATAAAAACGTCTGAATTATCAGAAAGTCAATTCCATAAAAAATCAAAAGATATAGCTGCATAATATGACGTTACTGATTTTTTATGGAATTGACTTTCTGGTAATTCAGATGTTTTTATCTAATAACGTAGTGTATAAAAAAGTTTTTTCCTCTCTTGTGAAAATTTGCTGGGATTAATAGTTATGCCAGAAAAAAAAATTAATAATAAAATATATGTGCAGCTAATTAAAAAGATTTTTTTTCTGGCACAACCACTTATCTTGGCAAAATTTTTCAATCAAGAGAAAAACTCCCTGTTACATTGAACTTTCAGATAAAAACATCTGAATTATCAAAAAGTCAATGCCAAAAAAAATCAAAAGATTTAACCACATATGACGTCACCTTTATAGCACTTCCGGTTAATTACAACCGGTCGCTATAGAAACAAAAAATATAATTTCATGGTCCAAGACTAGGCACCAAAAAATATCAAAATCGATTTGCACGTTTTTGAAAAATGTAGGAAAAACTATTTTTTTTTGGATCTTTGACGTCCTCTGTAGACTCAACGAAGCAATTTTGGACATAGGCAAGTTTGCCTAGATAGCTTTATTTTTGGTTAAGGAATTTGTGGTTGCGCGGCGTTGTACAGTCATTTCAGGGACACCTTGTATATGTTTACGGAAAAGATTCGTAAATTTATTGTGTTCAAACTTTTGTCGAACTGACATACTATGAAATAGTTATAAAATTATCACTAGCAAAACAATTTTATTTCTTTCAGTGAAACGGTCTAGTGTCAAAATCAAAGTTGTTTTCATAGATACCATAGTGGAATCGCTTCTAATAGTTAAAAGAAAGAATAAAATAATTTTTTAATATATTTATAGGAGCATCAAACATAATCACCAAAATCTACTTAAAAACCACCTTAAAATTGTTTCATTTGATAATGTAGGATTTTTCATAATTTACTTTTAAATACGTTTTGATAATAAATGTATAAAACATAGTTGCTGCCTACAACTAAATAGTGTTTGGGGCTACACTTAATAAAGTTATTTAGCATTTTGAAAGTACTGATAAAGTACCAATAAAATAAAACGCAAAAAAGTTTTCGGACCATTGTTTATTGTAGATTCTATTTTTATCTTGAATGAAACAACCAAATTACAACCTTTTGTCTTCTAGAACTTTTCCGTATCTGGCCTTACACGGGTGAAGTATTCTAAAACAAATGAAACGAAGCCAAATACGGAAAAAATCTAGGGAACAACAAGTTTGTATTTTTGGTGGTTTCATTCTAGAAAAAAAAATAAAATCAGAATAAAGTCAGTGGCGTACATTTTTTTTCAAGTTCAATACTCTGAAATTAACTCAGCAATACCGCCTTCAATGAGGAACTTGCATGAAAAATAATATCGATTCTTTTTATTGCAAACGTAGAAAATCGCAAACAGATCGATGTATATCTTTTTATTTCCTCCAAATATTATTTTTGTAAAAGTTATTGAAGGTTCAAGTTCCGTCAATATTATTCCGTCAATTTTCGACTAACAAAAAGAAGAAAAAATACGTGTCGCTTTCATGGACTTTAAACTCCAGCATTAAAAAATAATGCAAGTTCCCCATATACCTAATTTACGCAATGAGAAAACACTCAGTATACAGAAACGTATTTTTTTGGATATTCTATTGGTCATCTAATTAATGGATATATTTTCCATAAATACTCATGCACATATGTACAATCAATGCTTAGGATTGACTCAATATTCTACCCGAATGACTCAAAATTATCAATTTTCCATGAGGAAAATCAAGTTGGTGAAAGGTCATTGAATTTTTAGAACTTCAATCCGCTCTTGTAAACGCAGAAGGTCGAAACTTTTCCGAATCAGCTTGTAGACTCATGATTGGCATGTTCGATAAAGACAGGACAGGAACCATCAACGCAAATGAATTCCAGGAATTGTACAGTTACATCAACAACTGGCTGAGTACATTCAGAATGTATGATAAGAACCAGTCTGGAAATATTGAAGAAGATGAACTACGTCAAGGTAAATGAAATTGTTGATAGTTGAGGTGAATTTATTTGGAATAACAACAATAAACTGTAAATAAGTCTAACACAAGCTTGATGCAGGTACTATTGAATTAAATATTTGAACAAAAATAATCTACTTTTGACTAGATAGGAGAAATGCATAGGCATAATACTGTAGGAATAGATAATTTTCGTATTATATTTATTGGTTGTCGATGCATGATATATCATGCTATCGGTAGTTTTAGCGAGTAGTACATACATTTTGAATGATGGTGAAAAGTATTTTTTTTATGCTTTAGCTTGATGGATAATGTAGTCATTGAATTTATTTCTCTCTTTACAGCATTCCAACAGATGGGCTTCAGGTTCACTCAAGAATTCACAAAGTTTTTGATCGAAAGAAGTGATCTCAAAAATCACAAGACCATGTCAATAGATCAGTTCATACTCATTTGCGTTCAAATTCAAAGATTCACTGAAGCGTTTCGGAATAAAGATACGGAGATGAAAGGAATGGTCACCATAGGCTTTGAAGAGTATCTTGCCATAGCTTTAAATTGTTCTACATAATGTGTTTAAGATCGGTAACATCTATAAAGCTATATTATTTAGTGAATATTCCTTATTTAAGTCCTAGATCTATATACAAGAGATTCAAAATGGAGGAATTTATAAAATGTATGTCCTAATATATTTATTTGTATGTTGCTTCAATAAGTATTGTGAATATTACCTTGTAAAGGATAGAAATGTGATCCCTTTTAAGACCTACTCATTCGTAGATTACGTGGAACAAAATTAACCAAGAGCATTAAGTATTTTCTAATATACAAATATGAAAAGTAAACATACATTTTTGTGAACTGGTCAAATGAGGTATTGAAGACTTCATAAGCCATTAGAGGGCAACCGTAATTACAGCTGTTCATGTTCAATATTTCAAAAGCAAATAATCTCCTATCTGTTATGAAAATCTCAATACCTATTCGACGCTAAAACAGCATTGGCTTTGGCAATGACAGAATTTCTGAACAAAATTTACCAAGTTCAGAAAAAAATCCACAATAACAGACATCACATCAAGATAGTTCAAACTGAACGGATAAACGACTTACTATGAATACAATGATGATAAAACACCTACGTAAAGATATAACATTGATTAAATAAGTTGGTCATTAATATGACACCTCAAAAACCAGTGTTGTACATTCATATTCATAATACATTGAGTCTTATAACTATTCTAAAAAGTATACGAAAATGATCTTACATTTTCTAGGAATACATACGTATATATCGTATAGTTCGACAAAATATTAAATTCGATGAGCTTACAGTCCATTCAATCTTGAGTTACGCCTGATGTAAACAAAAGCACGAGGCGGCTTCCCAGGGTCGTATTCTACTTTATTCTGTCTCAATTAAATGAATTGAATTAATCCATGTTTTTATTGAGTATATACAGATTGGATTATAAATCTAGGGAATACAAGACCAATCTATGAGATTTTACTGCCCTTGATAGGAATCCGCGAAATCGGAGTACAACTCTGATAAGTTCGTTGTGTGCAGGGTCATATGATTTATGGGTCGTTCGACCAATCAGATGGCTGTTCGAGATTTCGGGGGAGCTGGCAGTTTGTTTTGACGCGGAGTAAAACAAGGTTGAATAGAGTGTAGAAATAGATTCATATTAGAATGAAACATAACAAGAACGGTTGTTTATTGGAAGCGAGTTCTCATTCTTAAAAGTAATCTGGGCAAAGTTGTTTTATAAAGAGAGTTCCTTGTCATCTCTCCACAGATGGTAAAATCTTCATCAAAAACAATTTTCGGGACACTTCAGGGTCATTTAGCGCTTAAAGAAAACAACTTTGTTCTGAGGTAAGCTCACTTGAATCAGCTTTCAAAATAATGAACATGTGGTCGTGTTTGACCTTTATCTAAATCACTAGAAGAAAAACATCTGTCAATGTGTTGCATCTGGTCATTTGGTCAGATAAGTGAAACAATGTTGAAGACACAAAGTGCTGATTCAATTTTAACACAAGGGCTATTTTTTCTACTTTTCAGTTGCTCTTATTTGATGTTTATTCATGCCATCACTAATAAAAACTGAACCTTCGTTGTTAATACTAAATAAACTTTTAGTCAAGACTTTATCATTATGGAAATAATTTAATCATTTTTGATTTCATTTGCAGAGCCACATGTTTTGCTCTGTTTCATTGAATGGACATATTGTGGTGACTGCGACTTATAAATCATGTCATTGATAAAGACATATTTTTTCCCTGAAAATTGCTCTAGATCCATGGAGATAAATGTTTTATCAAAAATGCCATCTGAAGAATTACCATAAAACTAGATTTCGCTGCCAGTAAACGAACATTTTATATTTTCATAAAACAGTAATATACTCTACAAAGTTTGTAACGAAAAAGCTTTGGCTACCTCCTAAAAATAACAACTAAGATTCATCACAGGCAATTTATAAATTATATCATGAAAGATCAATTTAGAATGCATTCACATAATGTTTGTCTTTCTCAAGATTTCACAATATCATGAAGATCCCTGAGCACCATTTAAATTGACCTTCACCTATATGAAACATTTGATTAAGCTTTAAATATGAACTCTTAACCTCTACTTAGAGAGACCTATTTGTTGGTTTTTTAGAGTAATTCATTTAGATGTAAAATATTTATATACGTGGACTTAAGATTGAAGAATTGAGGAATCATTCCATACAGGATTACATGACAAATTGCCAACTTTAATCATGAATGGAATGATAGTTTTGTCAATGGAAATGAGTGGGTATTTACTGCACTATGATTTAGTCTAGATCAATAATTAATGGTGGTAGTGTTAAACAGGTAAATCAGAATATTAAACAGTCAACTGATAATTGATCAATAACCCATAACTGACCAAATTTGTTTTCAGCAAATATTGCCGAACTTTGTACTTCTCTTTTTGCATTACTATTATTTCGGATCCTCTGCTTGTATGTCTTATCATATTCGGTGCTTTTTGAAGATTTTATACTTTTGTTGATGTCCCAAAGTCCACAACACAAATGCAAACATTTTTTCCTTAGGCCTTAAAACTAGAATAAATTTCGTAGTTCTATTGGTAAGCGTAATACATCTTGTGCCCTAGGATTTTCAGTTCTTATATCCTATTCTTTTCTAGCAAATCTCAAATTCCTAGTTTCACTAATTTCATCAATGAAGCGTATCAAGTCTAATGCTACATTCTGAGTCAATCAGAATTTCTCGCCATTTCTAGATTGGTTCAATATGATCTGTGGTCTCAGTTTTCAAAGATGGGATATTGGACGGTTTGTTTTTCTATGATTTGCCACAGAAAAATCTAACTTTGTCTCAAATGGGCCAATGTTGCATTTAGTAGGAATAATGCACTGCATCAGAAGATGCCCATTTTAGCTATTGAACTATGAGTCGTTTAAATACTGACCACATGAAAGTATGACGTCTATACTTTTTATTTTTGATTTGTTTGTTAGTTTTGCCACTCTCTATCTGCTATATTTTCAAACAAAAATTATGTTGCTTGTTGTTTAGAGATTTGTCTTAACTTATAAAACCCAAACTAAACCCTATAAAAATTGAATTTTAATGATCAAGAAGGTACGCCTACTAATTCAGTAACTCATCCGAACAAAGCTGTGTGTTGATATGTTGAAACTAGAAGCATTTTTTTAACTTATGTCAAAGTTTGCAAAATTATCTTTTATACTCATGTGACCTAGTCGTCAATGTTACTTGAGGTCCGCAATCACAGGAGCTAAAAACCTTAATTTCATCGCGACTGCTTTAGATATCTTGTTGACGTTTGAAGAGTACCCAAAATGCATAGAAACACTATTTTGGGGTGAAAATTACTTTTTTTCTTCCACCAGTGGCCTTTGCCTTGGCATATTCAGTATTTTAATGAAAAAATTGCTTTTTCCAATAGATGTTAGGAAGTGATCGCAGACCCACATTGATACCAACTTTTTTTTATTCAAATCATTCAACATTAGAGACGCGTCTGTGTGCAGCGTTCCAAATATCGATTCAAGGCAGCGCAGCTGTTTCGCGCGTTTGCGGTTTTTTTTCCAATGAATTAAAGGTATGTTTATTTTTCATTTTCCTGTCTACGTTCAGATTTTGGGTTGTTTGGGTTAGATTGGGTAAGTTTTGGTTAGATTGGTTCGGTTTGGGTTAGTTTGTGTTTGGGAAAAAATTTGATCATCTCTATATGATACATTCCACTCTCATGTTACTCTATTTGCAAAAATGTGTGAACATAATAATGTCATTGAAGCAGCAAGCTTTATGTTGCGGTTTACTTGTCCAAAAATGTGGTTCTGATCTACCTAGTTTGGGGGAGAAGTCAAATGAAGTATTGGTAACTCAGAAATGTACAAAACTAGTTCGGTGGAATTCAAAGTGCACAGTACTAGTGCTGACTATTTTGTCATGCTCAATACCCGTTAAGAAGTACAATTTCGGGATTGGGAGATAATTTTTAGCCAAAACCTGTTTTGAGCATTTTTTTTCGGGTATTGCGAATTCGAGTTTTGTGCGCAACATACCTGATAAATCATATCACGAAGAAAAATAATATCGATACTCGTTATCGATACGTAAAATACGCGCAATGCGCATGCCCGCTGCCTTGAAGCGATTATCCGGGCCGCTGCAGCGATACACTTGTAAGCATTAGCATCGTTCAGAAACATCATATATAATTATTTAATGGAGAGATTGTCTTGATCAATTTGTACTACTGAGTTTGTCCATTCTCAACAACAGTTAAGTTGAAGTTTTTCCTGTGAAAGTATAGCAGAGATGTGAAAAAACAGGTGACTCATGAACGCGTCAAACCAATATAAAATGCTCTAACTATAAAAACCAAAGTGATAATAAATCGATGTTTTCTTTTTCGATCTAAAACACTTGACAAAAAAAGTTATCCCCAATAAGTTTTAGTAATCCTTACGTCTTTTATTGGATCTAAAATTGACCATATATATATCTTCGGTCACTACATCTAGATTCGAGGTACAATTGAGGGTACTTGGGGTGATTATGATTTCGTTTTGCGCAGACACCGGACATAGCAAAGTAGTCTCATTGATGTCGTCCTCAGTATCTTCAGTCTCTTCTGCATCGGCTTTCTGCGCGCATGGTAGTAGATCGCATTCGTCGTCCGTTAGAATATCTGGATTGTCGTCCAGATAGAGTGGATCTAAAAATTGAATTAGGTTGAAATAGTTTGAAACTTGTTATGGAACATGATGATAGAATGAAATATGAACCCGTGTGAAACACAATACATCAATTACTGAAACATGCGAAGACGTGCATGGAAGGAAGTCCACTGGAATAACTCTGACATTCAACATCAATTGGTAACGACGGCGAATCAAATACACAAGTTATATTAAAATTGGAATTTTTTGACATGCTTTCTTTTTTTTTTTGTTACTGAGTTTCAATTAAACTATCAACATTTTGACATTTTGCTTGCTTTTCTATCTACCAGTGGATACAGTATGTCACAAATTTACCACAATTTGCATTCGTATTAATGTCCACCAAATATTTTCACTTCACCCCTGACGCATGCATAGGTGTGAAAGGGGAGTATCCATTCTAGACTACACATCGGCTGTGATCGTGTAAGTTCCGGTTTCATCCTTGAATGTGGAAATGATCAGCATAATATTGACAGTCACACTTAATCTTTCCCTATGTTTATGTCATAAAACTTTCTATACACCTGGCTCTCTAAAAACTCCATAAGCTATAGATAAGTTTGGAGTACCAAATCGGATTGTTTATGACCTATATCTGTCTGTACGTGTGGATTAGTTTCTGTTTGGCAAACAATTGAGCGAAACCTTTTTTCCCGATCAAGTCATTGGAATACCTATGTGACAACAACGCAACTTATACGATTCTGCCGAAGTGTAGTTTTGAAATTAATCCTTGAGCGATCCTGTGAAAAGACTGGAAAAGTTATTCGACAGATATATGCAAATATGTCGTAAGATAAAGAGTTCTGCATAAATGACAGTGTAGTCTGCGTTTCTTCCTAAGCTTTCGATGAATCTATTTAGATTTTCTTTTTCTTTTAAATGAAAAATGATTCAACAACTACCATAATCGGTCAAGCTTATTAATATCATGTTAAAATATGTCAAAATCAAAATTCGACATACGTTCCGCGCACACCCTCAAATATATGATGTCAACGGTCGACCTCGACGCTTTTTGATTTTTTTCGAAAGATTTTTGAATTGGATTCTATATCTTCATTTTCTCATTCACTGTTGCACCAATGCTACCAAAAATCAACTTTTATCATTTCTCTGCAAGCACTACTTTGTCCTCCGAGTCAATGTGACATAGAGAACATAGAAAAATCTGGTAAATAGAGAAGATTGTTCCATGCGTTTGACAAGCCCCTTCAATTTCATCAGCGGACTTTGTCGGAAAATCTACCAGAAGGGTAATTAATTTTCCGGAAAGCTTTTGGGCGCTGCAAATGTTCTGTTCAGAACATTTCCAATACGGGCAAATATGTTTCAAGTTTTTCCTTTCTGACAACCGTTAAGTTTTGTCACTGTATGCAGGTCCTACTAATTTGTTGTTTATATTTGCTGACCCCAGTGACAGACAACCCAGAAGTCTTTGACTCTATGAAACTGTCTGTCATTTTTTTATAAACCGCATCTTAAACTTCCGCTCAACTTTTTTTCGAAAGCGTCGTGATCAATTTTCCAGCATCAACATCGGAAATTATTTTCTTGGACTAGATCGAAAAACTCAGTTTTTCACATTAAATCTGTGGCAAAATATCCAAAAGGTCGGGTAAATTATGGATGCGCCTCGCCTGGTCAAGAGCACATCTACCTAAAAATGAATTTCATTATGTCAATTTTTGATTTTTCTGTCAACTTCATCGATCAAGACGTTCGAAAGCTAAAATGCCCGTAAATTTCCCAAAACAGAAAAAAACAGATAATTTGAGAGCAAAACTCCGCAATGACTTTGTCTTATGATAGCGGACTGACATTCATATTTGAAGTGTTGGGACGTTTAGACGTAGGTAGTTCTCAAAAAAAAATTTAGACCGGGCTCACTATTTTTATATGATTTTGATTATTTTGATTTAGGACATTCAACTCCGCCTGGGATAATCAATGAGTAGATCGCATAACCAACCATTTATTATCATTGCCGGTCCCAAGCCCGGAAAAAGGAGGAGGGTTGGGTAAAATGTTCCTTATCAGGTAGGTGCTTCCAATTTGATATGTCACACTTTCAAAAGGCTGTAAAATATTTATTTTTTGAGCTAAAAGGTCGAACAAAAAAAGGAATTGTAGGGTTTTTCGTAAAGTTTTGTGCTATTGACTCCAATATTTTATAAACTGCCAAATGTCAAAATTATTGACATAACTTACTTTTTTCAAAATGGCACATCCTATATATTATTACATATTTAGAAAGGCGTCTTTTTTCTGATCACTAAGATATAGCACACATGCCCTTTCTATTCACTAATTTAGCACAAATTATTATAAATATGATTGAAATTTTGATTTTTTAGCATGAAGATACACGAGTTTATTCATTTGTTTCCAATAGTCATGGTTGCACCCGAATAGCTGAGTATTTCACGTGAATGTGTTCATTTCAAATTTGAGTTCATTAGAATACTGTATTTACAAACCAAAAATCTTCTACATCTTGGTAAATATTCAGAACAAGAACTATAACAATTATTGGAAACAAAAATAAACACGCCCGTAAATTACAAATGTTTTCAGATTTATAATAATTTCCTCTAAACTAACGCTATAATAATTACTTTTTCGGTTCGACCTTTTTGCTCAAAAAATAAATATTTTACAGCCTTTTGAAAGTGTGACAAATCAAATTGAACATACGGATTTCTTGTTCTTATAATCAAAAAAGGTATCACCTTTTTGTAATTATGAATAGTGGTAACCGCCGAACAAGTACTTTTATTTGTTTTTTTTTCCAGATCTTGAGACGTAGAACGTTCCAGTTCTCATCCATACCTATGTGCTCCGCCAATCGGTAGATATTGATGTTATACATTTTCAAATAAAAAATGTGTATTTGTACTGGTTGTTTTAATTTTTACGAAAGGTATCACCATTTTTGGATATCAAAAATTGGCAGTGGGTATTTATGGTTTGATGGTTTTATTTTCATTGGTGTACTCTGCCAATTCCAAAAAGGTTGTTTTCATATTGACAAAAGGTATCACCATTTCTATATATCAAAAATTAGCAGTGTGTATTTATGGTTGTTTTTATATAAACAAAAGGTATCACCATTTCTAGATATCAAAAATAGGCAGAGTATGTATTTATGGTTCATGTGATGGTATTATTTTTATTCATACTCTACACCTCCACGCGGACTTAGTCCATGGTCCGTGAGGACATGGTATCCTCTGGGAGCAAGTTCAGATCCATTCGAGTAAGGGTAATCAATCCCTTAGTAGAATGGATTTGGATCAGATCCCAGGCAGAAGGAACCACCAACACGTCTGGCAAGCACGGTGTTTCAACTCCAAGAAAACTCCCATAATTAGGGAATAGAGAACAGAAGGCAGCGCATGATGTTTCCAGAAATAGAGAACAGAAGGCTGCACATGGTAATGATGATGATGATGTGTGTATACATATATGGTTGATGGTTTAATTTTTATCAATGTACTCTGCCAATGCCAGGTTTTTATATTTCCTAAAGGTATCACCATTTCTGGATATCAAAAATAGGCAGAGCTGCCAATTCCGAAAAGGTCGTTTCTATAATTAAAGAAGATTATCACCTTTTCAAGATATTAAAAATGGGTAGATCATCTATTTATGGTTGGTATACAGGGTGATCCAAAATTAATAGTCAATATTTTGAATGGGCTTCAAAACAGGAGTGTGTATGACGTGCGAACATGCTGTTATGCAGCCCTCAATACTCACATCACAGTATTGACAGTGGCAGTTGTCATGTGTTCCATGTTATTGGCAAATTTGTTTATTTTGTTCTATATTTTAAAGCAGACACATTGGTTTATTTAAGTTTTGATTGAGAAATCTACTTTTCTTACTAAAAAATGAAGAGAAGTGGGTATAGTCAGTGCAAGAAAAGAGTGCTATTCAAACGTGAATGGCATAACGAGAAATAAGTCAAATACCTACTCAATACCACTGGCACCAAATGTCAGTTTTACATGTACAGGGTGTCCCAAACTGGACGCGTTCTTATGGGAACACCCCTTATTTGAAAATATAGAAGAAAATCAAGTAAAGTGTCTGGGGCTCCAATTTTCAGTGGAATTTACTGGCGCAAACAAAACTTTTTTCTCTTATCGTTTGGCCGCTAGAGGACGTTTCTCGAATTTTGTCGATTTTTTTATATCCTATGACTTTTATTAATGAAGATAATTAATTTTGGTAAAAAGTCTCTCTTTTTCCGAAGAATCCATTGCAATAGGCAGTTTTTTTACTTGGCGTTTAGATTTTCGTGCATCAATGATATTATGCCTACAGAAATCAAGATTGCGATGACTAATAATTAAATATGATGGTAACATGTTATGATTAAAGCAGGATTTATAGATTCGGTAAGACGTAAGGTGTATGCCGTAACGTAAGCCGCAACGAGAATAGCAGCGTTAATTTTCAGGTGTCGATTTATAGTTCACTTAAAGCGTAAGGTTCGCGCTCCCGTATTGCGTTTTTCGAGTATCAAAATATCAATCAGCCGGAATCAGCATATAACCTCAATTAGTTTTGTTTTGCTCTTGTGATAAAGTATATTATGGAATATGGAATTATGGTGTGTATTCTGAATGTCCATGTGCTTACCGGTAATTTCGAGAAGAGTTGAAATGCTTTCCTAAGCATTGCACTTTTTGTTATTGTGTTTGAAGTCTTTCGAACTCTTATCATGAAGAAGTGGGCACTGCTGAATCCACTAAATCAAAGATCATTCTTTTGAGTAATACATTGTCCATTTCACTGATAATTTCCACAAATACACAACCCAAGATCTCACTTCGAATGATATGTTATTTATCGGAAATATACCCAGGGAAATACCAAATGCCAGGTACTAATTATTACGAGCACAAAATTCAGGTAAACTGGTAAACAAAACAAAGGGGATGTAATCTAGGATCTTGGTTATTGAGAATATCAAGGCGTAAGGACATAAGAAATGAAATGAACCATTTTCTTATGTCTTACGTTTTAGCGATACGTCGTTGCGTCGAGTATGAATGGAAATACGGTTGTCTGAATGTTGATATGATGCGGCTTACATTACGGCATACTCCTTACGCCTTACCGAATCTATAAATCCAGCTTAAGACTACAGATTTAAAGTTTCATGGTGAGACTATACTCATATTTATTATACTTAATTACTAATTATTTAATCGCCGATAATAAATGAACAAACAAAATAAAATTACGTCAGCATATGCTCAAACTGTCCCTCATTTTGTTCTAGGCAAATTCTACATCTTTTGGTAACAAGATTAATTGCATTAATAAGTTCTATATTTCGAACTCGGTTGAACGCACCTCGCAACGCCCTTTCTAATTCTTCACGGCTTTTTAAGTTATTGTCAAGTCTCCAATTCTACCCCAGAGAAAGAAATCTAAGGACGTTAGGTCCGGTGACCATGCAGACCATTTGATAGGCTCTTGAATAGGCCAATGAATTGTCCCCCAAAAATTCCTACTCACACATTGAAGCTGAATCTTTCTTGTCGTCTGTCTTTTGGACAGTCACATGGGGTTTCTCTTGGGACGACCAAGTGTAATCATTTAACCAATTAAATATCCTTGCACTACTAATCGAAGCCTCGTCGGTCCAAATACAATGTATGGCAAATTTTGATTCATTTCGATCTAAATCCCCCCATGGATTTTGCGGGTTCGATAAGGCTTGTATATATCTCTATATATATATACTATATATCACTCTTCTCCAAAATAATTGAGACGCATATTATGCCAGATGCTTGGTGTCAGGTTCTCTTCTCAATGCTGCACAAGAAAGGTGACCCTGGGGATCCGTCAAACTACAGATCAGTGGCTCTCGTTAATTGTGCTCTCAAAATATTTACACAAGTGTTGTTGAAACGGCTCTTTCTTTGGCTGGAGGAAACCTCTATCATGCCTGAATCTCAGTCTGGATTTGTGAAGGGACGTGGTTGCATAGACAACATCTTTGTCTTGAATTCAATAATCAATAACCATTTGAGACTACGAGGTCGCAAAGTCTTTGTAGCTTTTATTGATTTCAAACGGGCTTTCGACTCAATCTCCCACCCCTTGCTTTGGTCGAAGCTATATGGCTATGGTTTGAGCTCCAACTTCTTGAATGTTATTAAACATCTTTATAATCACGCTAAGGTAAAGATTAAGTCATCCAATGGTTGAACAAAATCTTTTGAGATAAGTTTAGGAGTACTCCAAGGTGAATCGTTGAGCCCAACATTATTCAATCTATTTATTGCCGATATGGAAACTTTCTTCTATGACCGTGGTGCTCGTGGCGTGAGCATTGATGCGTTGAACGATGTTTTGCTTCTTTTATATGCCGATGACTTGATTATGTTTGGAGATTCTGAGATCGACTTGAGTAGGAAACTTTGTATTTTGGAAACGAAAATTGTCTTACTATAAATGAGATTAAATCCAAAATTATGGTTTTTAATCGTGCTGGCAGGCTCTACGAAAGTAACCAATTTGTTATTAATGATATTCCACTTGAGGTTGTCAGAGAATTCACATACCTGGGCGTTGTGTTCACTCCGTCGGGCTCTTTTCGAAATATGTGTGAGACTACTATTCTGCGTGCCAAGCAAGCGTCAGGGTCATTAATGAACCTGACCGCGAAGTCAAATACAGGGTCATTTGTAAGTAGTAAAAAGCTTTTTGAAAGTACGATTTTGAACATATTCACGAACTGTCTTCCTGTATGGGGTCCAAGATATACAGACTGTCTGGAAAGAATACAACTCTTCTTCTACAAAAATTTACTCCACCTTTCCCGAAACACTGCCTCCTCTCTGGTAAGATTGGAGGTAGGATGTGCCCATTTGTCATATTTTGTTTTAAAGGTAACTATAAAGTTTTTATTAAAGGTTTTGCTCATGGATAACACTAGACTACCTAAGATCTGTCTTAATCGTCAAATCGACCTTCTCAATGCTCACTCGTCGTCAAAATATAACTGGTTGTCCTTCTTGAAGGATTGGTTCGACAAATCTGACCTCTCTGAGTTATGGTCATTGAACGCGCAAACTCTGAAAATAAATTGTGAAACTATTTTACTTCGTTATCGTGATCGGTGCTTTTTGTCGGATTGTTCAATAGCAAATGCTGCTACTTTTACTCATTTCTACAGTAGCCTCAGTTTCTCCGCCGACGCTGCTAACTATCTTTCTTTTGATTGCCCTTTCTATGTTTTACGATTTCTCGCCCAACTTCGCATGTGCTCAAAATTTCATTGTAAATTCTATTTCCGAGGCATTTCGTATAAGATAAACCAGGACGAAATTTGTTCGGTTTGTAACTTGCTTGAGCCTGAAACTCTAACTCATATCATGTTTGATTGCCCTTTGTATAAAAGTCTGCGACCTCCAAATTTGGCCGATCCTGTTTTATTTTCAAGTAACTTGAATACCCTATCCCCCTTTCTGGCAAGAGAAATATGTCACTCGTTAGTTAATATATTGAGATTACGTTCCTTTCTTAGAAATGAATGATCTACTTGCATTTTTTTTTTTTAGTTAGCTATGTATCTACTTTATTGTAATTTTTTCGAAATGTCTGCTGTTTAATCAAATATTTGTTTTCTTTTCATTCAATATGTTATTTTCAACCAGGGCGAACTCAATTGTTATGAAAATGTATTTTTTTATGAACAATAAAGAATTGATTGATTGATTGATTGGCTTGTATACAGGGTGTTTCCTAAAGATTGGTAAAAAATTCGTTGTGTGATTCCTGGGGTATTTTCATGAAAAAAAGTTCCTATAAACATTTGCCGAAAAATACTTCCTAAGGGAGCTACGCCCCTTTAAATAGGGCACCCCGAAGACGGTTTTTCCTCAATATTTCCGAAACCTTACATACAAAAATCATGAAATTTGTTACATCATACAAACTTTTAATGCTGAATAAGAATTTGAGCTCAGAATTTCAAAATTTTAATCAGGGGCGTACCATACTGGCGGGGTTAAAGGTTAAAAGAATCCAATTTTTTAAATGGTATGGTACGCCAGTATGGTACGCCCCTGATTAAAATTTTGAAATTCTGAGCTCAAATTCTCATTCAGCATTAAAAGTTTGTATGATGTACCAAATTTCATGATTTTTGTATGTAAGGTTTCGGAAATATTGAGGAAAAACCGTCTTCGGGGTGCCCTATTTAAAGGGGCGTAGCTCCCTTAGGAAGCATTTTTCGGCAAATGTTTATAGGAACTTTTTTTCATGAAAATACCCCAGGAATCACACAACGAATTTTTTACCAATCTTTAGGAAACACCCTGTATATTTTTTTATTATTCGGTGGATGGTGCTTCTGCATATGCCAGCCTCTGTTTCAAGTTCGCTTGTGGATGTTTTACCATTTTTTGCATATAAATCTCCCAATACGGTTAGAGTTTTCACTTCATTTTCGTTTTGAATTTCTAGATTTTGAACTTATTAAGCCCTGGGTTTGTTGAAAGCCAAAATGTTGAAGATTATGTGCAATCCTAGCAAATACATTCCTGGATGGTTGCTGCCGTTTGGAATATCTTTCAAAATAAAAGTTTGTCGCCACATGAGCGTTTCTGTTACCTTCGATGTAACAATCAAGCATGTTGAACTTTTAGAAATTTTCATACATGTTTTCCAAATTTTCAAATAACTTCTTTTCTGCTAAAAATATCAAAATATTTAACAATATCGAGTACTACTGTCCAGACTGTCAAAAAAAAACATCACCAGTATTCATGGCAATCTTGATTTGTGTAGGCGCAATATTTTAATTTTTAAATCGTCATGCTGCTAAGGATTTTGAGATAAACATGACATCAAAATTTAGCAAATTTTACGTGCTTTTGATTATATTTGATAATTCAATATAAAGGGTGGTCCATGTAAAAAAAATAAGTTTGGGATGATGTGCACATATATATTTTTTGTGTACATACCAACCTTCAGAATAAAATATTTGTTTATTATTTTTTTTTATAAATAGTCTGACTATTAATCATAGTATATAATTTGAATGTTTTCAATACAAAAAAAATATTGGTAACTTTCTTAAACGTTTTTTTGTGTCCAACTTTGCTTATATGAACGCCTGCCAAATTTTTTTTTTCTCATATCATAGAGAACACGTCCCTATTTACCTTAATGAATTTTCTCATATTTTTCGAGCTAAAACCGGTTGCGGTATCTTCAAGGAAACCAAAAATTTCGTCCGATACACCTCAGTTGACGGATCAATGAAGTTTTTCCTTCATGAAAAATAAATCAAAATACCAACGGTCTTTCCAAATATTAACCTATCTTATTTTTTTGAATTGAATGTCCTGTATATTATGGATCATATGTCTGGCAAGTGAAAAAGTTGAAAAGATATTATCAAAAAATGTTCTTTTATTTTCCCAGTGTCAGATGTGTCAGATTTTCAGTCCTGGGAAAATAAGTGATTTTTTTTTATTTGAAGATGCCGCCGGAATCATTTTCCAACTTTGTAAATCAGCCAGACTTATTTTTAATATCATTTTATGATTGTATCAATGTATGTGCTTAATTTCAAACCTGGAAAATTAGGTGCTACGGATCCGTAAAATCTTTCAAATTTTTGAATCCGCAAATTTACACCATCTGGGATTAGCCAGACTGCTGTTTTTATAAACTTTATGTTGTATTTAGGTGGCTATAAAATATTTATGACTGGGAAAATAGGTGCACTTGTAACGCATTTTCACTTTTTGAATCCATCTCGATACTCAAAAACTTTTTTTTGTCATCAACTGAAGCGAATAATTCATAGAAAATAGTTAAAAAAAATTCACTGTCTCCAGGACTATTAGAAATACTTTGACACATCACAAAGTTTATTTTCTACACGTCTGTCGATTGTTAGTATGTGGACTATTTAATTTTTGCAAAATGTTTCGTCGTCATTTTCTCACGAACCGTTGAAGATACCTATAATATGATATGCTTTATAAAATATACTTACAATTTTGAGTAGAATCGAAATATCCAACAATATATGGGGCATTCCGTTTGAAAAAATACAAGTAAGGTTATCTCGGAAGATCGTTGATATTTTGTTTTATTTTCCAAACAGGAAAAAACTTGCTGGATAACTCTACAATATGGTAAGGTTTCGTTATGGTACTTTCAAAAACGCAAAAGTTACAGCTGAGATAATGAGATAGATAATAATGAGGAGATAATGAATGATACACCCTGTACCTAACAACCTCTCGTGATAACGGCTTCACTTATGTACAAATTCTAAATTTTCATTTTGCTAAAAAAGCACACATTTTGGTCAACTTGATGGACAACAAAACAATTTCAAAATCCAAATATGCTCTCTGTTATATAATCAACAAAACGTTATTTTATAATGATAAACTGTGCAGCCCTTTTTATTAATTTTATACAAAAAAATATTAAGTTTGACCCTTTAGATCCGTGAAAATTACCAAACTTACCAAAAAGTTCCAAATTCTTTTCACCATAATAGATTTTAGTTATTTTGATACTCTATAAAACAGTAGGCCACAAAAAAGTCAAGATAACTAAAAATAAAATGAAAAATTCAAGGACGTATTTGAAAAAGTGAAGTTGATGGCCACTCAAAGACGCAACGTCAAATTTTTAATTTGGTGTGATTTATTTTAAAATAGTTTGCCAAATAAACTCGGAAATTAATCAAAACGTTTTTGCAAAATTGTTTTTTTTTTTCGAATATCTTCGAAAGTAGTGGCCATTATTTAGATTTCAAAATAGCATTTCGTTGAACATAACAATCAGTAAGTTTGCCATAATTTATCTAACGATCATTTATTTAGTCAAGACTAATCAACACTTAAAACCACATCAAAGATCAAAACAGTTTTTCAACATTACAGGTCATAAACACAATCAATCGATATCTAAACATAACTTAATGAACCAAGGGAACCAAATACCGCGACAGAAAACTTTTAACTATATAATTTTAATTCCCTTAATAAATGGTTCTTCAATACAATATTGGAAGAATGTATATTATCATAGATCTTATAGTGGCTGGTAAATTATTATATCTATCAAGTCCATCAAAACATAATTAGTATTTGTAGTAGTTTTGGAATATAAAAATGATCTCTGTTAGGTTCATGAATTTCTGTATTGCATGATACTTTCTGGAGAAGATAATTCCGTGCTCCTCTCATTCTCATTTTATGAACAAAGATCGATGTATTGAGTATCAACAATCCATGCACTACTAAAGCTCCTTGAACATATCATTAGTAGGAGACAATCTCGATTTTGGAGAATCACCCTCATAGCTCTATTTTGGGACTTTTGCAAACGTGAAATCTCATTCTGCTTCAAAAGAAAAAGAATGCTAGAACAATAGTTAGAACCAAGAAGAATTGATGTACATACTTTAAATAACTCTCCTGGTCCATATTGATAAATACGCAGAACATCGGGACAAATGGTATATTTTGGATGATTTTTTGAAATTATTTCCAAGGCGTGATCCTTAAACTCCAACTTGCGATCAATCCAGACTTCAAGATATTTAAACATAGTTACCATTTTAATTTCATTTTATTCCAGTTTCAAATTAGAATTTTAGCTCAACATTTGTCGATAGATTCGTTCCTTCACAAGAATCATATATTTCGTCTTAGAAATATTGACCTCCAAATCATTGATATTACACCACCGATAGACACTCTCCAATACTTGATTCAATCTAGTTTCCAAATCAATCAAATCTGGAGTGGAGATATGAATAGGTGCGTCATCTGCGAAGAAGTAAATCGAACAGAAGTGGCCTTAGTACTCTTTCTTGAGGTAGACATTATTCACCCTTAGTCGTTGTATCCGATCCTTCAGATAACTTCCAACTGCCATACTTTTTAGTTTTAGAATCAGTCAATTTCCATCAACAGTCTCGAAGGCCCTTCTTTGATCCAAGATGAAATTGCAGCAGTCCTCAAATTACCATCATTGTGTTTTCTCCAGTCTTCAAGAACTTCCTGAATAGCAGTTTTGTAGCTGAACCTAGCTCTAAACACAGACCGAACTAACGCTTATAATATTATTTTGACGAGTAAGCTCTACGAGTAGCATATACACAATTTTCTCCCTTACTTTATCTACGGCACACAGAATATTGATTGGTCTCAAATGATTGGCTTGTTTTGATTTACCAACTTTGGGAATTGGAATAACCGTGGATATGTTTAGCACTTCTCCTATTTCTAATGAAAAGTTTATCAAATCTAGTAGGGGTTGTTTTATGTTATCAGTGTTTTTTTAAAGAAATTAAGCTCAAATCGTCTGGACTTCCTTTATTGGTCATAAAGAATAAAACTTGTCTTATATCTTCATAATTTTGCATTCTAAAATCTGATAACTCACTTTCTGTCATATTGTGGAAGAGAAAAATCTTTTGTCAATGTCAATAGTGAATGACATCACTGATGCTATTCACAAAAAAAAATCGTATCTGGGATATCCTCAACCCATTTATGTCCACTTCCTCAATGTTAATGATATTTTTATTTTTAGGCATTATTGATTGTAAAGTCTTCCATATTTCGGTTGGATTGTGCTTATTTCCCGAATTTCTTTGTTCAAAAAATGTTGATTTCTCTTCTGCTTACTTAAACTGAACTGCCAAATTATGCTTTTGTTCATATCCGAATTAATTTGATTCTTGTCCCCTTGATATTTCCTATAACTCTAATCCCTGTCTCTCGAAGCAAACCTCACTCTCTCATTCCACTATTTCTTAAATTTTAATTTAAATTTAGGAAAATTTTTAACTGTTTTGACAGGGGCAACCACATCTATTGCTCGCAATACATTTGATAAAAAGCTTCTATATTTCTCGTTTACATCAAAATGAAACTATTTGAACTGGCAGTTTTTTGACTGATCCAAAAATCAATATTTCTACCTCTTGTCTCAAGTACTTTTGCTTTTCGTTGTTTTACATTATGATGCACTGCTTTTATGTAATGATCACTTAGCTTTTGCGTCATTTGATTCATAGTCTTGAAAAGATCAGTTTGGGTTAGGTACTAAATCAATAATTGAATCCTTATCTGTACCTTAACGGGTGGTTTCACTGCACTGACCATATTTGAAAGACCCACATCAATCATAAGATATCAATCAGATTAGTTGATTCATTCGTTCCAACGTCAAGGTTGAAATCTCCTACGATCAAAAAAATTCAATTTTTATTGTCTTTGCACCAACTCGGTAAAAAACTTTCAAAATCGGATTTTGACGAGTTAAGAGACCTATGAATTGTAATCAGAATATTATTATACTCTTTCGAGTTTTACATTATTAATAATACCAATACTTATTCTCCAACCACCTGATGAGAATTTAGAATGTTGACATCTTTCATATATGAATCATATACTCCAGTTTTTCTACTATGATTATCCACTCTTTTCAAATTGTATCCACTTTTCCGTTAAGCCGAGCACTCATGGTCCTGCACCGCAGTACGATTCTGTTGGACGCAACAGAATCGGACAATCTTCATCCGGAATTGAATCGTGTGCACGACCGACCGACCCTTCTGAAATCGTGTTGCTTCAGTACAATTGAACCGATTTTTCGCGTCCTTGGTTTTAAGCCGGGCACTCACGGTCCTGCGCCGCATCACGATTCTGTCGGACACAGAAGGACACAGAAACGAACGATTTTTAGCCAAAATCGAGTCGTGTGTGCACTGATTATGAAACTTGCATGTTTTCACAATGTTTCAAAAATACATCCATACTCAGTGGCTTTGTTAGAACATCAGCCAAATTTTTGTCACTTGGAACATATTCAATTGATATTTCTTTTTGATTTACCAGATCTTTCAAGTAATGTGCTTTTATGTCTATATGTTTAGCCCTTTTAGAATTTTCATGGCTTTTTGACATTAAAATTGAACTTTTATTATCACAAAAAAGTCTTACATTAACTTTTAAATTCAAATTACTCATGACTACCTTTAAATTGATTAAATCTTGAGCACATAGATTTGCAGCTCCATATTCTGCCTCTGTGGTGGAAAGAGCGACATCCCTGCTTTTTAGAGAACCATGAAATGGGATTACTTCCATGTAAGTAATACAACCACTAACACTTTTCCTGTCAGTTTTATCTGAAGCCCAATCCAAATCCGAGTATGCATTTAGAATATTACTATAATTATCATCTTTACACAATTTGAAGGTTAATCCTTCATTTTTGAACCTTTCAAATATCGAAAAATCCTTTTGCCTGCGTTCCATGTCTCCTGAGTTGGTTTATCTAAAAATCTACTTAGATGAGAGACTGACAAAGATGTATCTGGTCTTGTTGTAGTAGATAAGTACATTGATCCGCCTATCAATTGCTTATATGGAATTTCAATAATATCGCTGTTTGGATTATATTGAAATCCCTTTTCCATTGGTGTTGATTTTGGGTTTGAATCTTCCATTTTGAAATTTTCCAAAAGTTTCTTTGTAAAATGTTCTTGACTTATCTTGAATTCGTCTTTTTCTCTAGATATATTCATTCCCAAAAAATCGTTGATTTCTCCTAGATCTTTTGCTTTAAATTCTTCTTTTAATAATAAAATCACTTTTTCTATATGTTGTTTACTTCCTATTATTAATATATCGTCAACAAAAATCAATATGCATGTATTATTTGACCCACAATATAAACAACAATCATATCTTGATCTTTTGAAATGGTTTCTCTGAGCAAAATTATTGAAAGTTTCATTCCACACTTCTGGTGATTCTTCTAGCCCATATAAAGCACGATTCAATTTTAGCACAACAGATTTCGTTTTAAGACCTTCTGGTGGATAAATATAGATGTCATTTTCCAATTTTCCATTTAAAAACGCTGTTGGAATATCCAGTTGTTGTATTATCAATTTTCGTTGCAATGCTATTGAAATTAGCAGTCTAATTGTAGACAACCTTGCTACTGGTGCATAAAGTGGCTCTGAAGGATCCTCCTCCTGTAATTGGAATCCCTTCGCAACAATTCTGGCTTTCTTTGTACCTTCCTCTCAAGTACGAAATACCCATTTTGTTTGATTTACCTGATTTTTTGGGTATTTCGCCACACCCTATCAAAAAACAATCAAACTAGTGTTAATATACCGGATCTTCTATATTACCTGAAAAAAAATTCTATTAGTAAAGTGAAAGTGACATTTTGTGCCAAAAACACAATTTTTACTGCGAAATCCCAAAAAAAACGTAGAATAATTTTTGAATTTGAATCAATTGTTTCTTTTTTAGGTTCCACTGACGACGGAAGCAGATTCGCTTCTGAAACGTTTGATATTGTTAGGTTTTCTTGTTTAGTAATAGAATTTTTTTCAGGTAATATAGAAGATCCGGTATATTAACACTAGTTTGATTGTTTTTTGATTGGGTGTGGCGAAATACCCAAAAAATCAGGTAAATCATGGATGCGCCACAAAACTACAGAGCATATGTACCCATTTTGTTTGTATGGCTGTCTCTCCGTAAGGTAAGTTTGTCTCGCTCCACGTTGTCAATTTTCTGTGTGCGTTCAATTCGTTTTCTATAGCTTTTCTCCATAGGTCGGTCCTTATAGCATCATTGTAACTGATTGGATCATTTTGAGATGTGAATAGACAATATGCCGAATAAATTTCATATTCATTTAAATATTTAGGTGGATTTATTTTTATACTAGGGGAGAAGCACTTGGATTTATTTTTCTTCCTTTTCCTGATATCTTGGTTCTTTGTACGTCTTTTTCTTCGCTGGTTGAGTCCTCTTTATCCATGATTATATTCTCTCCATTCTCTAATTCAATCTGCCCATCAGTTTCATCCATCCCTTCGTCCATTTTGTTATATTGGAATGTTTCGCCTTCATTTTCCCGTATATTTATATTTTCTGGAATCAATTCATTATGGATTCTCTTATTATGTCATAATTTATTTGACGTTCATCGAATACCACATCCCGTGAACAAATTACTTTTTGATTTTCTATATTCCATAGACGATATCCGACTTCATTATATCCCACCATAACGTTTAATTCTGCTCTCTTTTCAAGCTTATTTTTCCTAGGTAAAATAACTGACCAAGCACAACTTCCAAAAACTCGTAATTTGAATAAATCATTTTTACCATTCTATAGCTCTGAAGGAGTTACGGTTGGAGATCTATTAATTTCATAAGCTGAACATAATATAGCTTCGCCCCATAATTGTTTAGGTGAATTAGTGTCTGAAAATTTGGTCCTTACTTTGTCCATTAATGTTCTATTCATTCTTTCCGATTTGCGATTTTGCTGCGGACTATATGGAATAGTGTACTCGGTTTTGATTCTTTTGCTTCTGCAAAAATCTTGAAGAAATTTTGATGAAAATTCACCAACGTTATCGCACCTAATTCTCTGCGTCTTGAATCCATGTTGTGTTTTTATTAATTTAATAAAATCAATCATGTTATTACTCGCTTCATCTTTAGATTTTAGAAGTTTTACTTTTGAAAAATGAGAAAAATCGTCAATCATTACTTGAAAGTATCGAAAGCCTTCTACCGTAGGTGTTACAACTGGACCAGAAATATCAGTGTGAATAAGTTCCCCAATATGACTCGTTTTCTTTATACATTGCTTGAATGGTCTCCTAGTACTTTTACCTTGAATACAGCTACTACATGGATTTTTATCACATGGTAAACCAAGTTGTTGCAATCCAAATCTGTTTAAATGACCTATTCTTTTATGCCATATATTATTGTTTTCAACATCAACTACATTGTGACAAAATTCTTCATGATTGTAATCTATTTTTAGCATGAACAGATTACTAAGTGATTCACAATAAAATATCGAGTTTTCCATGGTTATCTTTGCATGTTTTGTATTTTCGAATGTGACTTTAAAACCTTTATTTAACAATTTTGGAACTGATATTAAATTGTGTGACATACCTTGAACTATTAGAGCTTCTATTTTAATCTTTTTGCCTTGGCATTGTGCATTCAATACACTCCTATTTGCTGTCAATACTTGTCTCGTCTTTGCTGTTCCAATCTTCACCTCTTCCTCCAGGTATTTGATGTTTGTCATGAACGCCTCCAATTCACTCGTGACCAGATGCTCCGTGGCTTCCGAATCAAGAATGAACCATCCTTCCTTCGGCACTAACTTGGCACAGTTTAGTGCTATAAAAGCTATTGACTGGTTGTTGCTCAGTGGTTGTTTGGGCATGTTGTTCTCTGAATAAGCCTCGATGTCCTTGGAATCTGTTGCCTCTATTTCCTCTTTTTCCTCGAAATGCTCCTCTTTTGGGTTGGTTCTCCCTGCATTCTGCTATTTTGTGACCTGGCTTGCCACATTTATAGCATACATACTGATTAGTATACCCTTTGAATGCTACTTCGCTGCCTGTGTCACTATTTCTTTGATGTTTTGTCTTTATCTTCAATTCTTCATCGAGTAACCTTGCTTTCACAAAATCCATAGTTATTTCTGCATTTAAAGTTTCGATTGCGGTTATAACTGGATCATACTCCTCACTCAGGCTCAAAAGAAGGTGACATACTTTGTCTGATTCTTCATACTTGCTCCCTGTACTTTCCAGCTCCCTAATCAAGCTGTCGAACTTTTGAAAGTGGTCCTCCAGTTTGTCAGTCGTACATTTAAGTGTTAAAAGCTTTTTTTTTAATGTAAGCTTTGTAAATACACTTTTTCTTTCGAAAAAACCTTCACATCATTAGTTTAGCAGTCTTTGAATCTTTGACGATATCAAGATGCTTGTACGTGATACATTGGATAATTATGGACTTCGCCTTTGCATCCTTCATCCGAAATTCGTGCTTATCTTTGTCACTGGTATAATCATCCACTCCGTTTTGTACGGCGATCACCACTTGCTTTTCTTCCAAGAATGCCATGACCCTGAACTTCCAATTGTTGAAGTTTCCAGAAGTTAATTGCGGAAAACTGATCGTTGAATTCATTTTCTTGATTCCCAACTCCGCTTAGTTCAATGACCTTAACCTTGATCGGCGTGTTTCTACTTACGGACTCTATTTCACGTCTAGTGCGTTTCTGGGCCCATAACCTGTTATTGGTTATGTAATAAATAGCAGTCCGATTGATTAAACAACTTTTATTATTAATAAACTTGAATAACGAATAACTTGAGAAAAGAAAAAATCTACATCCAACACGTCTTAGATCTAAGGAGGGACAGACAGACCGATATGTGTCATTTTGACAACTGTCTCATGTCAATACAAAAATAGCTAATGTATAATAGTCCGAATCCAACGTCGCAACATATTCAACAACATGAATCTTCGTAGAGCGGCCAAAAAACATTCTGTGGTTAAATCGCTCACCACTTCGAGGTGCAGAGCCTTTGTTGCAAAACATACGAATAATGCAATATATGCCTTGTTAGTTTTGAAGTTTCTTCCTTTTCTATCACGCAATAAAAAGGGGCCCGCGTAGTCAATACCAGAAAATACAAATGGACGAGAAGGGGTCAACCGTTCCTTGGGTAACTTGCCCATGATATACGTTTTATCCTTGGTGTCAAAACTGAAACATTCAACACAGTCGTGTACGGTTTTTTCAACTAAATTTCGACCTGACAAAGGCCAATACTCCTCGCGTAGATATGCCAGTAGGCCTTGAGGTCCAATGTGTAGATTCTTGATGTGGAAGTGTTTGGCTATTAAAGTTGATGGATAGTTTTTAGGAGGTAGAATGATTGGATGCTTTCTGGTGTAATTGTATTGTGAGTTTTGAAGGCGACCACCAACTCGTATAACCTTTGATTGCGGATCAAAGAAGGAGTTCAAGCTGGGAAGTTCACTTTTGTTATTAATAGATTGTCCGCTGGAAAGTCGGGAGTGGTCTTCGTTGCATGTATGTTGCTGTGTGTAACTGAAAAATCTAAGAAGTGAAGCATGTACCTCTTGTGCAGTCAATGCTCCCAGGAATTTGTTTTTCTTGTTAATTGAAATGTTGTTAATAAAGCGAAGAACGTATGCAAATGATCGTACCAGTTTTGTGAGTGATGAAAATAGTGTGATAAAGTCTAAATTATATGTGGGAGTTAGAAAAGAGGAAACCTTGACACGTGTCTCTGGTAGATTATCAGATGGAACAATTCTCCTTTCACGGGCATACTTAGGCCAAAGGAACTCCGGTAGAACAAGCCATGGTGGTCCCTTGAACCATAGTGAAGAATTTATAAGTTCAAATGGTGTGATTCCTCGAGTCAGTAAATCAGCAGGATTATCTGAGGAGTTTGTGTACTTCCATAACTCAGGTTTGGTCAATGTCTGGATGTTTGAAACCCTATTGGCGATGAAAGTCTTCAATAGATGAGGCGAAGTGTTGATCCAGGATATGGCGATTGTCGATTCACTCCAGTAACTTACAGATTGTAGGTCGATAGACAATGAAGAAATAGTTTTTTCAGATAATTCTGATAACAATAATAGTGCACAACACAATTCTAGTCTGGGTATTGTGACAAGTTTCAATGGAGCTACTCGAGTTTAAGCGCACCATAGATGGGAAGTACAGTTTTTATAGGTATCTTCACAACGTAGATAGATACATGCACCGTATGCTGATTGTGAAGCGTCGCAAAATCCGTGTAATTGTATAGGGTTACTGGATAAAATATGGCGTAGAATATGCAAACCATCTAACTTGCTCAGCTGTGAAGAGTAATTGCTCCAAAGTGAATGTAGATCTGCTGGAATTGACTCATCCCATGTAATATTTAGTTTTCAAAGATTTTGAATAGTTATCTTAGCTGTTATTGTGACAGGAGATAGAAGACCCAGTGGATCAAAAATCTTTGATATGGATGATAGAATATGTCTCTTTGTTATTTTGGACTTGGCTGAATAGTTTATGCAGTATTTCAATGAATCTCCAGTTGAGTCCCATGTTAAGCCCAGTGTTTTGTTGACCATGTCCCTAATTTGAATGATTGGATTGTCTGAAGTTTCAAGAATAATTCATTGGAAATCCATTTTCGTAGTGGAAAACCATGAGAAGATAAAAGTGCTTCGAATCCTTGCTTGGTTTTTGAAAGTACTTCAATTGTTGGCGCTCCGGTGAGTAGGTCGTTCACGTAGAAATCATGAATAATTGTTGATGCTAGTGCAGGGTATTAATTTGAATGACGATAAGCAACTTCATGCAGTGAACGAATGGCCAGAAATGCAGCTGAGGCGGTGTCGTATGTTACAGTGTTGAGAGTGTAAGTAGAAATGTCATCTTCTGGGTTAAAGCGCCATACTTTTTTCTGCAATTCGCGTTGCTCCTTGTCAATCCATACCTGGCGATACATTTTCTCAATGTCTGCACTCAGGACGTAGTTATGTGGACGGAATCGAATAAGTATGAAGAATAAGTTATCTTGAATATTAGGACCAACCATCATGATGTCGTTAACGCTGTAGCCGGAGTCAGTCTTGGCGGAGCCGTCAAAAACCACTCGAAGTTTAGTTGTTGTAGAAGAGTCCTTTAGTACACAGTGATGAGGCAAAAAATATCCTTTGTTACTTTGTTTTTTGTCTATAGACATGTGTCCAAGTTCAAAATTCTATGAAGTTTTTTCTCTAGATTGAGAAAGCGATTGGTAGCAGTTCTCTTTGGATCACCCAAAATGTCTGTTTCAGTTTTTAATGGAATTTTGACCACAAAATGACCATCAGGAGCTTGAGTTGTATGCTGTTTGTATTGATGTTCACAGGGGTTCTCTTCTTCAGAAAGATGTTTTATTTTGGGATATTTTTCCATTTTCCAGAACTTCTGTAACCGATTGACAAGGCTTATAGTCGAAGAAAAATGACACTGATTAACATTTTCTGTGTTGCCGAAGTATAGAGGTCCCGAAAGAACCCATCCTAGTTTAGTTTTGTGGAGTAGTCAAGAAAGTTTTAGTTTTATCTGGTTGTTTTTGCGTAAGTGGTATGTTGTGGAATTTTAGTTCGTTAGATCCCAGAGTATCCAAGACCCTACATCTTTCTTTGAGAAAGTTCATCAGCTCCGACAAGGTAGGTAATTTATTGGATTTGTTTTGAGCCTCCCATGATCTTCGTGTTGAGTTGTCAAGTTTTGTAGTGATGAGGTATATGATCAAGTCGTCCCAGTGCTCTGTAGGACATTCAAAAACTTCCAAAACCCTCAAGTTTTTCTGAGTTTCGTCTAATATCATTCTCAATCCCTCGCGAGATTCTCTAGTGAGAGCCTTCAGTGTAAATAACTCTTTGATGTGAAAGTTTACTAGCAGTTGTTTAGGGAGAATGCATCTTGTGGAGATAAAGTTTTTTACAACAGCAATGGTTTCATAGTATTTGTTTTCAAAAGATTGTCTTTCAATGGCGTGAATTTGTTCATAGTTCGTTTCACAATCAGGATCGGCTGTTTCAATTTTAATTTGAGCGTCGCGTCGTTGAATTGTTGCAGCAGGTCTGTAGCTTTGTCAAGGCGTAATTGAAGATCAGTCCAATCAATGTTCTCTTTATCACGAATGTTGTTGAAATAACTGATGAAACGAGTCAGGGCACCCTTGACAGATGTACGTTGAACCTTATATTGGTCGGACATATTTATAGTTAGAAAATGAGGTTGAATAAAAGTTCGTGACTTCAATACTGCTTCAGTACAACAGTAGCAAAAAAGTAAGCAAATAAGCGTGTAAACAACAAATAAATATAGTTTGAAGGTGTAGCGACAAAGTAATTCACGTAGTACTATCAGTTGAAACCTTCAACGCGTGTGAAATGTATGAAATACAGTACCTATTACAATATTTCAGTGTAGGTTGTGGAATTAATATCCACCGTAAACCACAAACTATGTCAAATAAAGGCTTGTAAAAGTAGTAGAAAGTGTGAATTGGAAAAAAGGATAAAGTATGCACTTGCCTGAATCCAATCAAACCAACAGCAAAGTAGCGGCACTGTAACCGTGCAAATGGCTAATGAATCCGAAACCCCAAAAATGGCGATGTTCGTCAAGTTGGGATGAAAAATCGGCTGCTGGTTCGGTGTGTTGCAAGTTTTCACAGCTTAATATCCGGCGTTCGAAGGACCAAAAATATGTTGTTGATGAGTGAAGATCTTTAGAATTTCACGTTCGTTTATTTGCAGTAAAAATGTACAAAGTTATCTCCAAAAATACAAGTAGAAAATCAGCTCAAATGTCGTCGTGTCTCTCTACCTCTCCGTCACGTCATGTGGGCCGTTGCAAGTTCCATGGAGGGCTCTGACGTCGAGGTTGGAAATTGAAGTGGCTATTCGCACGTCTTACGTAAATTTTACGTTATCGTAACAACCTCTTTGAATATGACATCATGGCTTATGATTACATTGTGTTTTTCCGGAATGCATGCACGATATGCTTCCAGTTTTTCATGGTATCCAACAAATATTCCTTTGATAGCCTTTTGATCAAGTTTTTTCCGCTTTTCTTTGGAAACCTGTGCGAAACATTCTGTACCAGATATCCTCAGATTGTCAATCCCAAACCTCTTGCCAAACCATAGCTCATAAGGACGTTTTCCTCTGGGTTCAATTATTGGTCCTGTTCAAAAGGGGACAAACGTAGCGGTATTGACAGATTCAGCACATGAAAACTATGGAAAATATTGCTTTCCGTATATCATGGAACGTGCTGCGTTTATTAAAATACGGTTTTCCCGCTCAGCACTTCCATTTTGTTCAGGAGTGAACGGGGCCACAATAGTATGTTTTATTCCACGTTTATTCAAAAAAGACGTGAACATGATTTGACACTATTTGCCGACATCAGTACGTAGTAATTATATCTGTTCCAAATCTTGTTCTCACCTCGTTGCAGTATATTTCCAGCTTTTCCTTGACCTCTGATTTTTAGCTGAGCACTGAAATCATCTCTAAAAACAACGAAGTTTTGGACAGTTCACTCACATTGCCACGCACACGTCTGAATGGATTATTTCACGTGGATTATCAGCAATGTCGCGTGTTTCGATAGTTTTCCTATGATGTTTGGCATATACGCACAAAATTCATTCTCCACGGCCGTCAATATCCATGTCCTTCAGAAACGATTGAAAATGCTTATTTTGATGACAAAAGCGCTCACGCCATAGTTGAAGTATATCACTCACTGCTGCCGCTATGCACTGATTTTTTGGCAAAGTTATGTGCAAAATCACCCGATATAAATTGTCCATTTCAGTCCCGAAAGCTATAATTTTATTGTCTTTATCGTTTCCTTTTTGCGCCGCAACTCTTACTGAAAACAATTTTTTTGACATACGGGGTGTATACAAAACATCACACATTGTTGCTGGCAACCATTATCCATCCCAATGCGGATATTTCCATGTTCTAAGTCACTTTGTCACCTTTTCCAACATAAACAAACACAGGTTTCTCGAATTCTTCATATTCAGAAAACCATTCAAGTGTCTTGGACATGTGATGAGAAGCACCAGAAAATATAATCCAACAATCCTTTGTTGAACCAACTGCAATGTCCCCAATAAAGACCTCCTTAGTGTTTTGATGAACCATGTTCTTGTTCGTGTTGCAGGTGTTCCTTTGACCCTTACTTTCGCGGTCCTTGAACATTAATTTGTTTTTTTTACACAATGAACATCGCGATGTAGATGCATCGGAGTTCACTTGCGTCTTGGATGATTTTTGATAACAAGGCGGACTTCGAGTCATCAGAATCATCTTGCTTCTCCAAGCGTAACTCTTCCGTCAATAATCTGGTCGTCAAATTTATTCTTGTCCGTTTAGATTGATCGGTGGCATCCCATGCACTATGAAGTGTTTGAATTTGGCCGGTAGAGTCGAAAGAATTCTCGTCATTAACATGGAACTAGGTATACTTCCACCCAATTTATCCATTTTGTTGGCCAGTTGCTCAAGATTGGAAATATGTTGCGCAATATTACTACAAACGTCCCATTTGACTTGGAAAATTGTTTTTGTACTGATGCCAGACTTCCAGATCATAAACACTGTGCAATTTGGTTTTCATGAGCAGTAGAACAATTTTGGAGTGGCTTGGCTTCTACTTCTTGATTTTCCAGCGTAGTCAGCAACACTCTCCTCAGGCTCAAGTTCAGTCCCATTGCAAATATCCAACGCATCATCGCTGTACAAAATTGTCTGCAAGACAAATTGCCATTGCTGCCAGTTGTCCGCATTACGCAGTTTCTCATTTTAAGGTCTATCAAGCTCCATCACGAGATGCACCATCAGTCACACGTGATTTCTACTCAATTTTTGAAAAATACTCGCGAATTCACCACTTTACCTTTTCAAGTCAAAACACTTATTCTATTGCTCACAATGGACTGGGCCCATAACCTATTGATGTTTTCAGTGGACTGATCAACAAAATAATGCACTTTTGAATGCAACGAAAAACAAATTTATTCACGACAATAATAGAACGTGTACAATGCTCGGAATATGCCAATTGACTAAGAACTGAGAACACGCACAAAATATCCACCCTTTTGCTAAAGCAGCTAGGCGTCCCATAACCAGAGGTCTAAACAAACATAACGGGTCTAATTATTAGCTCAATGTTTTTTGTCTAAAAAAGCTAAATCACAACAGACAGATCACATTTGGATTTTGAAATTGATTTGTTGTCCACTAAACTGACTGGCTTATGTTGTACCAAACTGTGTGCTTTTTTTATTTGAAAATTTAAAACTTTCACATAAGTGAACCAGCTATCACAATAGTAAGGTACAGAAGAACTGTTTTTTTTTTCATGTGAAGCTGCTATTGTATTCTAAGAGCCAGTGACATTTTTCAGTGATGATTTGATCAAGACGATATGTTGAAGGTGCCGCCACCCTGAAGGAACTGGCCAATCGATCCGCCAATTTTTTTGGATGATCTTGGACTATCATCTATTTGGATACTGGTGAAAAACTAAACCAAACTTCAACTAAATAATGGACAAGTTTTTTACATATTAGGCCAGTTTGAGTTAACTGTGTGCGCAACAAAAAAAAACAGGAAAAAGTACGGCGCCTTCACCATCTCATTTAAATAATGATAAATTGGTTTAAGGTTTATGACTCAACTGAAATGCGATCCAAACAAAATCGCAATGAGCCGATAATTTGGGAAATCTGTGTATTTATCGCTTCAGCACAAAAAAAAGTATAGTATAGTCCACCCCATCAAAAGAAGACTGGAAGTTACAAGAATCTAATTTTTAGATAAAAAGTACAATCGACGGTTTTTAAGCTTAGATTAAAGGAGGAAAAGTTTGAAATTATGTCTTGCACCGAATCATGTCCCGGATTTCCACTTCTACTAGCACCCGCCGAAGCACGAACAGTGTCAGCACGAGACTCAATTTACATATACGTTTCGTGCGGGCAGTGACCAAGAAAAAAATCATCTTCTGCAATTGACCAAGGCTAGAGTTGTACGTATTTGATATTTATATTGTGATTTTGATTTTTTTTGTGTGTGTTTATGATATTTTGGAACCGATTTTGGTAGATTTTGGAGTAATTATTTACTCCATCGTGACGACACATATGCGTATCGGCGTGTATGTGTATCGCGGATGGAACGGACTGATAGGATGACAATAGTGAAAACTGACAAGGCAGATAATAACTATTGTACTAAACAATGACGAATTTACTAAATTGCTTCGTTTTGACTCGTTTTGAACTAAAACATCAGTACGATCAGCACAAATGTTGTATTTTTGGTATACACCTCGAAAAAGTTAAATCGCTTCCCTGCTTTATATCGGGCGATTTCACGAATAGTTCCGACTGTTTTCTTTTAAAAAAAATCCATTCGACTTGAGCGCCGAACGAACACACACATGGGCTGGGACAGACTGACAGACAGCATAGACAATATTCAAGGGAGTAGAAGATGCGAAGAGCGCGGTAGCTAGATAGAGTACTTTTACACTTCTGAGCAGTATAGAAATAGCAAAAATACTCCGCAATATGAAAATTATTCTGTTATTGAGATTTACTTTTAAAAATATTATTTCGTTTTCGTCTTTTTGTCGGCAGCGTTCGTGTGCGCGCGCTCGCATTGACTGGCCGCCCCTGCACATTCATATTCGCCCTCACTGGCCTCAATTTTGTCCATTTTTTATCAAGAAAAATAAATGAATACTGAGAAGTTGAATAAACCGGGAATGAAACTATCACTAAAGAATGGACAGGAATCGGCAAAAGTTCCAAAATAGAACTGAAACTAAGGATAACGATTACAACTAACCAATGTCGGCTCATAAAATATAAAGCAAAATAAACAATTTTGCCAATAACATCGGACCTTTGACAACTGCCACTGTCAATACTGTTAGGTGAGTATTGAGGGCTTCTATCATTAGACATCAAGGGTATACATATTTTATTTGTATGTTGTGTGTTGGTATCGTGATCTTTCAATACTCTCAAACCTTCCAGCCTTTTCGAAATTCAGAAAAATGGATACTCAGAGAAACAATATTCACACAGACATCGATATCATAAGATCATAGACCCTGAGATTTCCAAGGGTGAAAACTCACGTGGTTAGGATAAGCTTACAGCGATGTTGATGATGAGTAATAATCGTCGTGAGAAGCTGAAAATGTTAAAGCAGGTTAGAAGCTTGCAAAAAGCTCGTGAAAGCCGTTAGAAATGTTAATCCGGATATCGAGTGCAGGAAGGTTGATGAAAACATATTATGATAAATGAGAGGCTTTCCGATATATTCACTACTCACCAGATCCAAGTCCTGACGTTGATGGCTCGATAAGAATCGACACACTCTGATTACTGATGTTCCTTTCGATCGTTGGGACAGAGAGTAACGATTTGCTTCCGATTTGCGGCACGATCAACGTCACGATGTCTGTATCTTCCACTGGGCTGGTGGGATGGGAGAATCCTGACTCTGAGTACGAGCAAGGGGAGCTGAAATACATCTTGAGTTAATCCATTTATACATAGTAACGAAAGCTGCATTCCATACCATCCTGTTTATTTACCATGAAAATAATGAGGTATGAATAAAAATGAATATACATTGCGGACGTTGATGACCCTTCTTGGCTAACTTCTGAGCGGAATAGGATACTAATTTTGAATATAAACAAGGAGTGAGAGTGTTGTTTTTAACAATTATATTACTTTACTCGTGAAGAAAAGTGATGTTATATAGGAGAAATAACTTTTTGTTATCACTTAGGATTTACATACAAATGACTGTCGTTATGTTTTCTCATTTCCTCTCGGTCTAAAACAATTTGTAATAGGTATATTCTTCCGGTCATAATCTAGACATAACGGTTACTACCAACGTCCTCACTGTAATCTCATAATAATAACTAAGCCCATTATGGAAGTGGAAAGCATCATAGCTCACATTTAGCACATCGTACTAATACAGCTCAAGGGACTAGCGCTCACACGTACACAAAGGATTGAAGAGCTTGGCACATGACATGATTGCGCATGCGTCAAACGGTAATAGTAGATATAATGTCTAGACATTTCTACAGAGTACTAAGTAGTGCACCGGAAGTATTGAGTCAAAGCTCTGTGCATCAAACATAGTTCTAATTTAAACAAGATGATGCACAGCACAAAATCTCATTCTCACCATTTTCTGGCCACCAATTTCTCTTTTCATTCAAGACAGATGAAGAAAAATAAATTTGTTATAATCTTACTAGTAAATGTTGATTTAGATGTCCTCTAGACAACATATACAATGCGGACTCATTCCGGATAAAGTGTTATATTGTATCACCCTCTTCCAGCTTGGTCTGAGAACAGCCAACTTGGTGTTTAACGGGTATAGTTCTATCCACGAAAAATATTCTACACAATTCATTGAGAAAGATGATTCGCATTGTATGACGGATCTTCATGAGAAAACATTTCACGTTATGAAAACAACCGATAGGTATATTCCAACACAAGTAATGGAACAAGTTTAGTACTAACAAAATCTTGGAACAACCATATCGCCTGCATAACAAAATTGAATAGAGAAGTGTGTGGATTACCTCAAGGTCACTCGTTTCTTTACTCTAACTCCTCCATCAGAAAAGCCTCGATGTAGACCTGGTCTTCTGAAGCCGGATCCAATGCGTGGTTCACTGATATTGGGATCAGAAGAATTTTTCGCAACAAGAATGGATTTGGGTTTCTTTGTCCAATGGGTGATAACAGCCGGATCTGTAGTGGAGGTTGATGGTTGTACTTGGTCGGCTTGTTCTTGTTGGGTAGCTTGTGGTAGGAAATACTTCCGGTCATCCATGTACATCTCGAAAAATTGCTCGATTTTGGTATAGATATCATCAACCTACAAATGAATTGATCATCGCATTAGTTTGAATGGCTTACGGAAGTTGAATAGAACATTCTCATGTTAATCGACCTGGAATGCAGTCGCTATCCAGATATATGAATTAATAGGTTTAGCGGAAGAAATTTGAATTCCTTTGCTATATCGTGAACGCGAATATTCATTATTGGAATTCCTCGAGAGAAAAACCAGATAGTCAAGACGAAGGACATATTTCATTACCGATTCGCAGTAACTAGTGACTGCTGTAGCTCCTGGAAGATCGATGACCCACTCTACCATCCGTGATTTGATTGAAATTCAAAGTAGTCTTTTGAGAATGTCTTTTAGTCTATTTTTTCAACTACAACTATCGCTGCGGAGCAAGTGTGATTGAAGTTCGGCTTTTCGTAAGAATAATAAATCTCAACCAGAATATAATTTACATTTATATTGAATTTCGAATATCCAAATTTAGATTCTGGCTTAGGAAGATTTAAACGTTTTACAGACGGTAATCTTGTATTGCTCTCAGTCCTTCAATTCAGTAAGCAATTGTCGGATTTATTTACGCCATTCTACGTTTCTTTCATATACCAAGCAGATTTGTGAAGGCGTTGTTGACATACAGTCCGGACTTTAATGGCGCTTCCACGTTCTATCTTTTGTATGGAACAAGATGTCGACTCTGAATAAAAGCCAGTTGAAAGGATATGAATACTTTTTTGTATGTGGGTGGAGTGTGTATTTGTCAATATCAAGAGCACAGCTTGCTTTTCATGTAAAAATATGATCGGTATATGATCCGTTTTTTTTGTTCTAATAAAGGTTTTTACCGGTTTATTTGTCATTCAACTTTAATTATTGTGATTGTTTGAAGTACACACAAAATATGACTAGATAGAGGAGAATAATAATATTTCAATACAGTCGTTTGTCATCTGCTAGGTTCGAAGTGTCAATAATAAATTAAGAATTTAGTAGTGGGGTTGGGTGGCCAAACAAGCGATATAAGCGGTTGTATCTCAGAAACCAATCATTTTGGATTATTGTGGTAAAAATAATATTACCAAAATGTCCAATAGAAAACACTGGAGATGATTTTCAAGTTTATACCTCCACCGCTAGAGGTGTGATAGGTATGGTCGGGTAGAAAAATTGATTTTACTCAAGAATGTTCAATTAAAACTTGCTAAAAGAATATCGCCACTGTAATCCTTGTGAAATTCTGCATCTTTTCGAAGTTGTATGGTTTAGCCGGAGCCAATTCATGGTTATAGTTAATGACTTGACATAAAATGTTAATTACATAAGTAACTATCTACACTGTGGGCCGAAATAAAGGAGTACATTTTTTAATTGAAAATATATTTTTTATTTTTTGGGCGATTTAATTTCTTTTTGCAGGGCTAATAACCTAACATGTCCTCAACATGACTGTAAATTTGAAAGCAAAAATAATGTACAGGGTGGGACTTATAAAAAAATATATATAACAGTGCATTTGAGCTCGTTGCAAATGAAAACTGTCTTAGCTAAAATTGTACTATGCTTTTTCGGTAGATAAACTATCCGGAACACTTTAGTAAAAAGGAAATTTTCCGAAATTATCGGATTCGCGAAATACCATTTTTTTATTAAATAACATTTTAACCAATAACACATTTATGAAAACAGTTTAGTAATTTTAAAACTTAGAGTAAAATATTATGAATGTGGCCACCATTATTGTTTACCACTTCTTTTATGTCAATTTTACTTAGTAGGCCATACTGCTCAGGTTGCCATGGAATTTGTTTGACATTTACAGCTAAATAAGTAAATTAGTCAGTTGATAATGCCACTTTTGAGCAAAGAGGACAGATTATTAATCAAATATTTCCGTGAAAAATATAATTATGGTGCAAGAAAAATTGTAAATGAATTTCCTGAGAAAAATTGGCATATTGGAACGATAGGAAAGTTCTTAAGACATCTAAGGGAAAACGATGAGTCTATTGAAAATAAACGTGGAAGAGGAAGGAAGCGAAGCTCGAGAATATATTGGTAAAGTAAGGGTTGTTTTAGGAAATTTGCAACCTGGCCAAACTGTTGGAACAAGGAAAATCGCAAAAATAACTAGGATTTCCCGTACGTCAGTTCGAAGAATCATTAAAGAAGACTGCCATCTTAAAATATTTAAAAAAGTTTACTGTCAAAGACTTACGGCCAATGTAAGAGAAAAACGATTGGAAAGATGTAATTTGCTATTACGAAGACTCCGTTCCCGCGAAGACATTAGAAAAATATGGTTTTCAGATGAAAAAATGTTTTATTTACGTCCACCTAAAAATACCCAGAATAATAGGGTATATTCTGACGTACAATTCAAGAGAGAAATACCTTTAGAGCATCTTCTGATTGAAAGAAGTCATTTCTCAAAAGGTGTAATGGTCTCTGTTGCAGTATCCATGTTGGGAAAATCTCGTCTAATTTTTGTTGATGCTGGGGTAAAACTCAATTCAGAAACGTATCAAGAACAAATCTTGCAGCACCTATTACCAGAAATTGAAGATGTTTGTTACGATTACACTTTCCAACAGGATGGTGCTCCCTCGCACACTTCCCACAGTACAAGGATGTTCTTGAGTGAAAATTGCCCGGATTATATTGAGCCAGAAATGTGGCCACCTAACAGCCCAGAATTAAATCCAGTTGATTATTCAATTTGGGGAATTTTCGAACAAAATTTGTATGACGGACAACAATTTGAAACAATCCAGCAGCTCAAAGAAAAAATGCAGTTTGTTTGGAACAATTTTGAACAGGGTGCAATAAATGGGGCTATCAATTTATGGCGCAGACGACTTCAAGAAGTGGTAAACAATAATGGTGGCCACATCCATAATATTTTACTCCAAGTTTGAAAATTACTAAACTGTTTTCATAAATGTGTTATTTGTTAAAAAGTGATTTAATAAAAAAATGGTATTTCGCGAATCCGGTAATTTTGGAAAATTTTCTTTTTACTGAAGTGTTCTGGATAGTTTATCTACCGAAAAAGCATATTAGTACAATTTTAGCTAAGACAGTTTTCATTTGCAACGACTTCAAATTCACTGTTATATATTTTTTTTTATAAGTCCGACCCTGTGCATTATTTTTGCTTTCTAATTTACAGTCATGTTGGGGACATGTTATTAGTCCAGCAAAAAGAAAATTAAATCGTCCAAAAATATATTTTCAATTAAAAAATGTACTCTTCTATTTCGGCCCACAGTGTATATTACCAAAGTTGTGACATAGTTTGGCTGACGCCATCTCATGGTAAGAAAGTGCGACGGACTTCTGTCAACGCCCTCTCAATGTGTGGTTTGACAAGAAAGTACTATCTCTTATGAACCGATTAAAAAAAATTGTCACAGTATGAAATAAGACATTGTATGATACTCAGCCCTGAAATGTCATTAAACTACTTGTCTAGAAAATCCGACAATAATAAATATCTCGACTCGTACTTCAATAAGTCATTTCCCGGTCTGGTAACGTAAATCACTATTCCACTTGGGTAGTCCATGGAAACCAAAAAATAACCTTGGACAGAAACGTCAAATCTTTGTTTAAAACCGTGTAATTGATTTTGTTGCATATTATTGTGTCTCCTTCTTCTGGCAATAATTCCGGAACGTGTCAGGTTATCTGGATGTGGTAAGGAGGTTTTTTCTTGTAATTTTTATCAACTTCCTGTTTCCGTTGAAATAAATTTATCATTCTATTTGAAAAAAATGAAAAAAAAACTATACATTTTTGCATTGGCGTCACCTACAGGGAGCAGTGTAAACCAATCTTTCATGGCTATATTCTGCTCCTTATAAACAAGGTCTTCTCTGTCAAACGAGACCTTATTCGTTCAAATATGTTGAGTCTAACTTAAGTTATAGGCATTTCAATAAGTCAAACTTCACCCTTCTTACCCGTCTTCACTTGATGCACTACAATAAAAAATGATGGATCAACAAGATGCAGAATTTGACGAAGATTACCGTGGTGATATTCTTTTAGCACCTTTTAATTGAACAACTTTGAGTAAAATCATTTTTTTTACCCGATCATACCTATTATACCCCCAAGCGGTAGATGTATGAACTTGAAAATTATTTCCAGTGTTTTCTTTTGGCCATTTCTGGGTTCAAATCCCAAATGATGCCAACTTTTCTCATTTCCTTTTCTGTCCCTTCGCCACGAAAACCCCCTTCTTTGCATGATTTGGACAAAGAAACTCCCCTAACATATACATTCATATACATATACATTCTCGGCTCAATTTCTTCTCCCTAACAACCCCCGAAGAACTCGCGGAGATCATTTCTGGAATCAAGGTAGATAAGGCGCCGGGATGGGATGACATATCAGTGAAACTTATATCTATGCTCCCAGATAATGCATTGAATGTTTTGTCCGAAGCAATCAACGACTCATTCGAGAAGGGATATTTTCCTTATTGTTTGAAGTTAGCCAACATCATCCCCATATACAGGGTGTTTCCTAAAGATTGGTAAAAAATTCGTTGTGTGATTCCTGGGGTATTTTCATGAAAAAAAGTTCCTATAAACATTTGCCGAAAACTGCTTCCTAAGGGAGCTACGCCCCTTTAAATAGGGCACCCCGAAGACGGTTTTTCCTCAATATTTCCGAAACCTTACATACAAAAATCATGAAATTTGGTATATCATACAAACTTTTAATGCTGAATGAGAATTTGAGCTCAGAATTTCAAAATTTCAATCAGGGGCGTACCATACTGGCGGGGTTAAAGGTTAAAAGAATCCAATTTTTTAAATGGTATGGTACGCCAGTATGGTACGCCCCTGATTAAAATTTTGAAATTCTGAGCTCAAATTCTCATTCAGCATTAAAAGTTTGTATGATGTACCAAATTTCATGATTTTTGTATGTAAGGTTTCGGAAATATTGAGGAAAAACCGTCTTCGGGGTGCCCTATTTAAAGGGGCGTAGCTCCCTTAGGAAGCATTTTTCGGCAAATGTTTATAGGAACTTTTTTTCATGAAAATACCCCAGGAATCACACAACGAATTTTTTACCAATCTTTAGGAAACACCCTGTATAAAGGAGGAAATCTGGAGGATCCTTCAAACTATAGAAAATAATTGAGAAACTCGCCAAGAAAAGGTGCCTCAACTTCTTGGTAAAACACAAGATATTGAAACCTGAGCAGTATGGATTTCAGAAGGCAGGGGCACAGGTGACGCTATTTTTGCATTTCTAGAGGACTTATACTTGCGCATCAATCATGGTGAACTCGCTGCAGCTGTGTTCTGTGACTTGTCAAAGTCTTTCGACTGTGTGAATCATAACATACTGCTGATGAAGCTGCAGATCTATGGATTTAGGGGCAATGTGGGGAACTGGATTGAATCCTACTTGACAGGAAGAATGCAAGCTGTTATTCTTGATGGTATCACATCCCAATCCCAGAGTATCTCAAGCGGAGTTCCACAAGGATCCGTCTTAGGTCCATTGTTCTTTCTACTCTACATTAACGACCTAATGGAATTGAAGATATCTGGGTGGTTTACTATTTTTGTCGATGATGCTACGATCCTCTGGAGTGGAAGAAATTCAGAGGAAATCAAGAATATGGTGAATGCAGATCTCAAGTCTGTCAAAGATTGGTGTGATGCGAATAAACTTTGTTCAAATTTGAGTAAAACGAATGAGATGTCATTTAGATGTAATTTGAACAATATATGTATGGATGAGCAACCTGTGAGTGTGGCACAACAATGTAAGTTCTTAGGATTGTACATGGATAGCAAGCTTAAGTTTAGCCAGCACGTGGACAGTTTATCTCTTGAAGTTTCTTCAAGTTGCTATGCTATCCGAGTTATTTCAACGGAACTGGGTAGTGAAGTGGCCATAAATGCTTATTTTGCCTTGACGGAGAGCTATCTCCGATACGGCATCTGTTTTTGGGAAACTTGTTCCAAAAACCTCATGACACGTCTGTTCAGGGTGCAGAAGAAAGCTGTTAGATATATATGTAAAATTAAGCAGAGGGAGTCCTGCAAGAACTATTTTGTGAGTGAGAACATCCTGTCCTTCCCCTCCTTGTTTTTGTTAGAAACAGTTTGCCTTCTGCACAAAAAATTTAAACATGAAATCGTATGTAACAAAAGCCATTATAGCACTAGACAGAACTTGAATATAGGGTTGCCAATCTCTAGGAGTGAATATCTGTGTGATACCTTTTAATAATGTTCTTTTGTCACTGTTGTTTCTTCTACTGTTTTTGTACACCTTGTCTTGATTATTGTATTCGCTTTTGCTATGTTTTATATTTAATTGTGATGTACATATTATATTTCATTATATTTCATATTTTCAACAGCTTTGTCAATGAGTTTTTCAACTTTCGACAATAAATCATTTTTGATTGATTGATTGATGGTTATGGTGTCAACCTCGATACCTGCTAAGGTCGCTATATGTCGACGATGCATCTTGGTTGAAGGTGAAAAATACTTCTAAATAACCTCGAACATGTGTGTGATTCTTCCTATTCCCATATAACACCTCCAATGGATTGTAACCGCCGAAGGTTGCTCACCATTACCTTAAAACTTAAATCCTAGAAGTGAGAAGAGTTTGCATTGGGCTGGCTTTGCTCATAGGCGTTGGTAGCTCGGTTGGTAGAGCGTTGTCTTGGTATGACGAAGATCGTGGGTTCAAATCCCGCCTGGTGCCAACGAAAACCTCCTTCTTTATCCTTGTAGTTGATTAAAGGACATTTTTTACTGCTTTCTTACCAGCAAAATTTTGATAGTTTCAAAACGGTGGGCTAGTTTTTCAATACTCTTCTGAAATGTTTCATTTCTGAAAGCCAGCAGGTCTGTCTTGATGATGTTCTTGAGTCGATTGGCTTACTTACGTAGTAGTTTGGATTACGTTTTTTTTGTTTGGTTTCATAGGTAATTCGTATCCTTGATCAGGTTCCGAAGCTGTGGAAGAAGGTCTTGTTGGTCAATACGCGATTCCGAAGTTTAAGGCAATTTCGAAGTTTGACGGCCTATAGCTGTCTTATTTGACATCAGAGAGAAGTGCCGGGGAGCAATTTTGTAGAGACTATCCTCCCAAATCTACAAAATGTGGAAAATTTCGAAAATATGTCGATTTTCTGTTTTCACATTACCCGTTACGCCCCTTGCGGCTATCCCACAAACTTCAAATATATTCCCAGCATTTCCTCTGGGCACATTACTCCACGGATTTTTTTCCATGGACTCTATGGTGGATAGTTTACGAGAACTGGCACTTTGTCGCTAGAATAAATCACCCTCTACTATAACTAGGTGCTTGGTTCTCTCTGAATAAGTGTGGTCCACTTATTATAAGCAAACGATGCAAACGTTATACGTACCTACAATGTTCTGCTTTTCATTCAAACTTTTTTGCTTTAGAGCTTTCTCCAAAATCCATAAACACTTGACAAATACTACATAATGAAATATACAGTGTGCCTACTATGTATGGAAACACGCTTATACATCTTCAGATTATATTTGTTTAGGAACAACACTTTTCAAATAAATGCTTTAGGGTTGAGCCTAGCATACATTTTGACTGTATAAGTTTCTCTTTAGCTGTTATAGCCTAGTTACCGAGTAACAAACTTTGATTTTGCAACAGTGGCTTGTGGTCAATTATCTTGGGAGGTCAAAAACCAGGGTTAGTCACAGAGGACAGGAGGAAGGTTTAAAGCCGCTGGCTATTTTTTTCCTCATTTCCTGTGGGGAATCTTTCATTCTATTCGCGACTCATGTGTTGAGTTCGTATCGCGACCGATTCGCTGGAGATTCATATTACAAAATACGAGACAATTTGGTTGTGCCTAATTCGAGACTGTCCCTTGAAATACGAGACTTTCCATGTTTTTATTTTCTCTTTCAAGTGTTTCAAGTCTGTAACACCGGTTTGCACCATAAGTCGGACGAGAGTTTAAAAATAATAGTCAAACTAAATAGAAAAACATGTTCGACACTTCACAACCACATATCCAGTCGGCTTAATCGTACATACCTTTGCGATGAACTTCTTCATTTTTGTCTCAACTGGTTTGTCGTATAATAAGTTCAAGCACTGGGTGACCACTTTTCTTGAATTCACTCATTGTTGCAAAGTCAAGTTCGTTGGCACTTTTCAAATGTTCAATTTTCTGCACTACCGACATTTTCTTATCTATAAAAGGTGAACTCGACTGTCTGAATTGAAAAAAACAAAAATAGTAATTCTATGGGCAAACTATCTCAAACAAGCCCCACATAAAAATATCGTAAATATAGGTGATGCGCTTCGCAATTGGCGTATCCGTTACTTCGTGTATCCGTTTTGTCAAAAGAATTATTGACGTTCGGCTACGCTCACTAGGTGTGTATTTTTCGTTGAGCTTTATCGCCATAAGTGCAACTCTGACGAGCAGCCCAAGCCATGGATAGATATTATGTACTGGACGGACCTAAGCTGCCCAAGACCCAAACCGTATTTCTGAATTCTGACTGCGCATTTGATCATGACTATCACGAGGGATGGTCAAAATAATTTAAGGTGTATTTTGAAATTAAATTGATAAGAATTGTAAAATAATTAATTCTATCGCTACGGCGACGTCACACCGGAACGCATTGTTCTCATGGTGAATATATACGTCAAGAAGAAACGACTTGGTTTCACTAAATCGTACTCAGTTTAGTTCTTGCTCGATAATAAATTTGTTCATGTGATATAATGACTAAAAAACTATTTAGTTTTATTTTTAAATTTTTTATTGAAAACTCAATAGATGTATGGGAAATATTGTATCAAGAAAATGTAAATTTGTACAATTTTATGCAAAAAAATACTAAAATAGATGGACATTTTGGAAAAGTATAATACTGGCTGCTACGCATGACCGAGGACGACGCGAGCAAATTTATTAGTCAACAGTGAAATAAACCTATTTATTGAGCGTTGCGTATTTATACGTCTAGAGTAGTTTACCGCATGGCGACTTTATACGTCAAGAGAAGTGAATAGGTTAAGGCAGGTAAAACTATTTATATTCTGAAATATGTAAGGACCAAATGACCTTATCGAGAAGCCGCCCTTGTTTTTCAAATGACCCATTGTAACGCTCACAATTCAGGTTTGAACTTGATCACCACAATTGGCAGACAGTCTTCTATGGAGAGCTGGGTTCGTGGGTTTGTGCATACATACCTGAATGAAACCTGGGCGCCACCTTATTGACTGTGACAAATGATTGATAAAATGTGAAGTGATGTCTCTGCTTGAGTTCTAGTGATCAATAAAACACTTGAAGTGGATTGTGCAAAGGTTTATTTAATAAAATGGTCGCCGGAGCTAACTCTACATAATATGGTATTAAAATTTCAATTGTTTACAAGATGTAAATAGTACGTTATCAGCAATATAAGATTTGAAGTATTAATAAATAAATGCGCTTTAAGGTGACCAAAGTAGATAAATAACTGTAGCGAAAAGTACGTGGGATAAAATATCTTACACCTGAAAAATGACCAAAAAAAATGCGCAGGGGGAAAATTCATGAATTTTCGTTGCCGCAAAAACCCAAAAGGTTATAGGTATGAAAGCAAAGCCGAGTGCTTCACTCTACAGTTTCACATCATAATTAAAGCGCCAAAACTACTGATCAAAATATTGCAAATCATTATGAATTGATACAAAAGGTTCATGAAAAATATTGAATGAGTGACACACTTGATAAGAATATTTTAAAAATCCAAATAATTAATGATTTAAAATAATTGATAGAATGGTGGTTGATTACAGACCAGACACTACGATGAAACAGTCCTGCTGCTTTTTGAAGAATTACAGATCATCTCCCGACTGAGGAGGTCCTTCAGACAAACAGCCAGGTAGTCTCCAACCGCATGGCACGGGTCAGGTCGTCACAGTGGAAGGGATCCAAAGTTGAAATTGGAGATTGCCGGAAAAATTGTCCCACGGAAAAACTCTCTATGAGCCATAGAGAGTTCCTTTATCCACCAAGAATCATGGTTGGATGTTGGATGATTGATAAAAAAGTGTTCAAAAAAAAACTTCAAGATGGAGTCAGCACCAGCTCCAACTCAACTAAAACCAAACAAGGCCTCTACACAAATCCATTTTATGCACTATCAAAGTGCCATAATTTTAAATGCAACATGAAGCTGCAAAAAGCTATCCCTCGGACATTGGCTTGGTCATCAGCTCAACTCCACGGCTTAAATCAGAAAAGAAAGCAACGGTCGAACCATTTGAACCATCAACCTTCGACAAATATCCCCACTCCAATACTTTAATTTCAAACCCATGACTGCAGAATGGTATACCGAATAAAATCACCTGACACCTACAAGAACGATTTTTGGGAACCAGAACAATATTATTAATTTTACCATGAAATGTTGGTACCTTCACAAAGCATCTCGAGAATTTATGATTATATTTAGACAAACCGCAGCAGGTGTCAACTCAACCAATTATCAGCTGTTTGTGACAGTGACAAACGAGATAAACAAACCATTTTCCTTAATTAACGAATGAAAGTTGGGAAAAGAGAGTATTTCCAAGGTAAGTATGATTGTTCAAGTAAACTAATAATTAATATTGGAACGATATTCATATGTCCAGACTGAAGAGTTCAATCGCTCAATCCCAGGCACATAGGATGAATTTGGCATGATTTGTATTGTGTGATTATCATGGAAATAGAAAGTTATGTGATTCAATGATGAAGTATTATTTCCTTCACAATAGGCTCGACAGAATAAGGTAAGTACTACCCAAACAAAAAAAATAAACAAAGTAGCATGAATTCCAAAATGCTACACTACCCCGGTCCGAATAAAAAAAATAGACTAAAAACGGCAGGGAAAATGATTATCATTGTCATCAACAATAGATAATGGATAATGTTAAGCATCGAGTAACATGGCATTAACACCACTCAAAATACCAAATAACAAAAAAAATCGATACGCATGGAAATAGCCATATATGCAAACCAATAAATGAATACCTGCACATAAAATATTGTGTAACTACAAGGTTATATCCAATCAAAACCATTGTACCAAAATCAACACAAAACCAGAATTATTTCTAGAACCAGATATAGTCGAACCTATCAAACCACATAATAAAGAAAAGAAGATACAGTTCACTCCGAATCTTCTGCATCGCTAGACTGATCATCATCATCAGTACCAGAATAAACTTTCAAATCTTTAATGTGCCATTTCCCAGCTTCAGAACCGTCTGTGTTTTTCAAATCATAAACCAAATTGGACATTTTCTTAAAGACAATGGAAAGGGTATACTTGGGGGCCAACTTCGCTGAAAATTGATTAGCTGCGTTAGACAAAACACAGTTCTTTCTCCATACATAATCACCAACCTTGAATGAAACATCCCTTTTTCTCAGATTATAATGTTTAGAATTACGCTCATAAGCTGAATGAATATTCTTCCTAACGTCCTTGAAGATTTCCTTTAAACAGTCAAAATTTGAAGCGTACGTATTCCTATCTCCAGGAACTATTTCGATATCTTTAGCATCTCTCAAATCAGGATCAGAATAGAAAATTCCAGAAAGAGGAACGTGCCTTCCAAAAACAAGGTATGACGGGGTATAATGGGTGACTTCATGTTTTGAAGAATTAATTGCAAACTGTATCGATGACAAATATTGATCCCAGTCAGAATGATCTTTGATATAACTCCTAATTGCAGTACCCACTGTTCTATTAGTTCTCTCCAAAAAATTACACTGAGGGGAATAAACGGCATTGTGCCAAATTTTGACTTTATATTTATCACAAAGACTTTTAAAACTTTTTGAAATGAATTGTGGACCATTATCACATAATAAAATTTGGGGACTGCCAAAGGACAAAAAGACGTTGTTTTCCAGTATCCTCTCAACTTGTGGAGATTTAGAATTTCGTAAAGGATAAAGTAGCGTGTACTTAGAGAACCAATCTTCAATTACCAAAAGCCATTTATTACCTTTTTACCGAGGAAAAGGGCCCATAAAATCGACAGCTATACATTGGAAGGGAAAATTGATGATTTTCTCTTTACCCATCAGACCCATTCTGGCAGTATTAGAAGCTTTTTGAGCGCCACAAACCAGACAAGATTTTACGAACTTGAGAACATCTTTTCTCATCGTAGGCCAATAATAATATTCTTGAATTCTATGAAGTGTTTTATAAAACCCAAAATGTCCAGAAGTTGTTGGAGTATGACAATAATTAATAACTTCGTTATATTGAGGAGAAGGAACTACTAATTTCCACTCAGGTAAATTGCAATTAGAAGGAAGTGTATGAGGAATATATTTATAGAGAAAGTCTGACTCTACTTTCCATTGAGGAAAAGACGTTGGGGAAGCAGTTATTTTATCTTTCATATCGCCGTACCATTTATCAATTTGATCATTGTCGACGTGAAAGGGGTTTAAAAGAGCAATTGTAGCTATGCCAGCATTTCCAGGATCAATTTCATCCAATTGAATACGAGACAAGGCATCGGGAATAACATTATCTACACCTTTTCGGTGTTCAAAATCAAAGTGGTGTTGTCGGAGACGAATAACCCAACGAGCAAGCTTTCCTGTAGGATTTTTCAAATTATTCAACCAAAGAAGAGAGTAACAATCTGTGATGACCTTAAATTTAGGAGCACCCTCAATCCACATACGAAATCTTTCCAAACAAAATAGGACAGCAAGGCATTCTCGTTCTATAACGGAGTAGTTTCGCTCAGTTTTTGTGAGGGAACGACTAGCATAAGCTATGACTTTTTCCTCTCCATCAAATTCTTGAGTAAGACAACCTCCTAGACCAGTGTTGCTAGCGTCCGATTGAATGACAAATGGTTTGGAAAAATCAGGTTGCGATAAGATTGGGGCTGAAACTAGTAACTCTTTAATTGTAAGAAAAGAAGACTCAGCGGCATCAGTCCAAGAAATTGATTGACTCTTTCTACGACCCTTCAAGAGATCATTTATGGGAGAAACTAAAGTGGAAAAATTCTTAATAAAGCGTCGGTACCAAGAACACAACCCTATGAATCTTTTAACCTCAGTGGCAGTTTTCGGACGGGGATAATTGATCATTGCAGATACTTTCTCAGGATCGTTGCGAAGACTGTTTGAACCGACTATATAACCCAAGAACTTCAAAGACTTTTAAAAAATTCACATTTTTTCAAGTTTATTGTCAAATTGGCCTCTCGAAGCTTCTCCTTGACTTCATTAAGAAGATTCACATGGTGATCGAAATCAGGACTACAAATTAAAATGTCATCTAGATAAGTAAAGATAAGAGGCTCGTATTTGGGACCAAATATAGCGTCAACCAACCGTTGTTGCGTTTGGGCAGCATTGCACAAACCAAATGGAACAACCTGAAATCTAAACGAACCTGGAACGTTGAAAGAAGTTTTATCCTTCGATGAATCTTCCAAAGGAATCTGCCAGAAAGCTTTACGTAAATCGACTGATGAAATAAATTTAGCATTTCGTAGAGAAGTCAGAATTCTATCGATATTTGGGAGACAATATGAATCAAACTTGGTGACCTCATTCAAAGCTCTACCATCAAAACATAGCCTAAATTCCCCATTAGATTTTTTGACCAAAAGAACTGGTGAAGACCAAGGACTTTGCGAGGGCTCAATAACTCCTAACTCCAACATTTCATCTATTTCCTTGTTTAGAATCTGAGTCATGTATGGCGACATTGGAAAGGATCTTTTATGGAAAGGTTTGGCGTCAGCTGTATCGATGGTAAGAGTGAGTTTGTGGGTGCGTCCAATACGTCCTTTACCATCTATTTCGTTGAATGAGGTGATAAGCTTGTCAGCTTTAGTCCTTTGAGAACCAGAAAGATTATCTAATGAGCACAGGCTAGTGAAATTTGAAACAGAAAAACCATCGGAAACATCTAAAGAAGAGTTTGTCAAGTCGCTCGCCACTTGCCATGAATTATCTTCGAAATTTACCGACATCTTAAACTGATGAGCAAAATCACATCCAAAAATAAAGTGATGGGGTAAGGAAGGTACAACTAAAGCAGTAATAATTTGGCAAACATCACCAACTACTATCGGAAGGTCAACCAAGCCCTCCACCGATTGAGGAGTTCCATCTGCAGTACTAATACTCTTAAGAGAAGCTGGGTAAATCTTTAAATTAAAACGATTCAAAATACCTAGTCCCTTCTGACCGACCACTGAAACAGTAGCACCTGAATCAAACAAAACGGCAATATCGGAGTCAAACAATTTTACTGAAATGTAGGGACGATTGTCAGAAGGTTTTTGGATACAGAGCGGGGATAATTCATTTGTTAAGGGTTTCTTATAAAATTGAGAAACAAATTGGAGCCATTCCTTCCAATCGCGGGACGAGAAATGAACGTTTGAGGACTTTGAATGAAATTCCGTGCGACGGCCTCGAGGTCGCACCGGAATCAGTTTTTTCGGCAATTTGGACAAGAAGAAGACTTAACGTCCTTATGACCACATTTGTAGCAAAACAATTTACGTTTTAGCCTACAATCATGAAAAGAATAATTTGGCTGATCACAGTTCCAACATTTAATGGTAACCTCTTTAGAATTTGATCTTTGGAGATGATGCGATGAAGAATTAGAATTATTATGAAACCTTGCATTAGATCTATTTTGTTGTTTAAAGTGACTCTGTTTAAGATTACAATTAAAATTTTGTTTAGGGCGGAGATGACTGGTTGAAGGAGCATTATCAAAATTTGCTGGAAAATTTTGATGTACAGGTGTTTCTAAATCACATAATTCAGTTAGGCTGTTAGGGTTATTTTTATTTCTTAAATAAGAAGCTTCCTCCAATTTTCTGCAAAGTTTAGATAAGTCATCCACCGAAGTTATTTCGGCTAATGCAAGTTGAGTAATGTACTCGGGTAAAAGATTTTTCTTGATATGCTTAACTTTAGTGACTTCCGCAGGCATATTAGATAATCGAGAAAATAAATTTTGCATATGAGCAATAAAAACAGCAACAGATTCTGAACGTTTTTGCCTACGGTGTTTGATCTGTTCCCAAAGATCATCTTTTACGTCTGAATGAAGGAAGTCTTTTTTTAGATAAGAAACCAACGAGTCCCAACTATTCACTGACCCTTTTATACTCTTGAACCAGATAAATGCGTCACCTACAAAAAGTTCAGCTGCGGACAAAAATAAATCCTCCTGTTTAACTTTCCATGATTGAGCCAACTCAGTAATCCTTTCAAGAAAATTATACAAATTTTTCCCATCTCCATTAAATTTAACTTGCCAATCGCCAATGGCTGGAATATTCCCTGAACAATTAACCACTGGAGCATCCACATGAATAATAGGCTGTTGAAAAGGACTAGAACATGTCATATTAGCTGAAATATCAGAATCTTTAGTTGAGATTTTTTCAAATAGGTCACCCTCTAAAGACAAACAAGTAGCAACCGCTTCTTGCTGATACTCCAAAGATGGTCCCTCAAGCCCTTGCAACCGACGTAAACGATTTGATACATGGCAAAGCCGAGATTTCATTCGCAGAAAAGTTGAGTCTTGGGCTGTACCCTCGAATTCAGAGATAATATCAGAAATGGACTTCAAAGATCTATCTATATCGACCTTTTCAGACTGAAAATCCAATTTATTGACAATGGAATCCAAAATACGTCACTGTCACCATTCACCTTTTATAAAAGTCCTCTACAAATTTATACAATTCTTATAGTCCAAATATCAATTTTTTTTAAAGAAAGTGTTTACTAGTTGGGAGTGATATCCGTGCTTTCCGGAGAAGCTGAAATCAAGACCCCAGTGAGTCCTGTAACCAATTTGTTGAAGAATTTTTTTGGTTTTATTTTGACAAATGTATTTTTGTCATTTTGATGGAAGATACAACCTTTAAGTGCCAGTTATGTCAAAAGTTTTTCAAAAACAAAAATGGTCTGAACATCCACAATGGAAAAAAACACCAGAAGTCTCTATTGGTTGCAAATTCATCAGAAAATAATATTCCTTCAACTTCATCAGGATTTAAGGGAATCAACACAAATCTTGGAAGATATTTTAGACCATGTTTTAAATATCCAGATTCGTCAATATCTACAGAATCTTCAGATGATTTTTCCCAGTCAACATCGTCTTCACATCCAACTATTAACAAAAATGATGAGCAAGAAAGCAATATAAGTGCAGCTGATATAAGCAAATTTTTATCTTTATTGAAAGAGAAAAAATTCGTCATAGAAAGGATTCCAAAAGGTGCGAGAAATGTTTTTGCACTAGAGTTGGCTCACCTGATCGATCAATGCACAAAGTATAACTCTGTTTTAGAATGGTTCCGGTTATTCATTTTCCCTTATATCACCCTTTGTGCACCAAAAAGAAATAGAAAGAGTAATAATTTAACATCAGCCGTAAAGGAAAATTTAACGCTTTGGTCAAAACAAAAGAAATTGTCGCTTCAGGAATTGCTCCTTTTTTTTAAGCCCTTGGATATTGGAAAAAAGAAGTTTACAGAGAAAAATCAATCTAACTTTTCAAGAAAAGTTGAATCAAAAGTTGCTGCTGGTGATATACAAGGTGCGATCCGTTTGCTGTGTAGTGAAGATGTGTTGTCTGCAAAAGATGAACTTACCCACAAAAAATTGCAAGAAAAACATCCAGAACCTATGCAAAATATATCCATGATCAATTTACCGTCAAGAATTTCTCCTCCTATGACATATGAAATTTCTTCGTCTGAAATCAACTTTGCAATATGCTGCTTTAAGCCCGGATCAGCTGGTGGTTTGGATGGTTTGAAGCCCCAACATTTAAAGGACCTGACGTCAAGAAATTTAGGTCATGCTGCAGAAAACCTGCTAATCTCCCTGACAAACTTCACCAAAAAATTCATGGAAGAAAAGTTGCCGTCTGAAATTCGTCCAATTTTTTTTGGTGCTTCTCTTTGTGCTTTACAAAAAAAAGATGGAGGAATTCGTCCAATTGCGGTAGGTTGTACCCTAAGAAGACTAATAGCTAAGATAATTTGTATCAAGTTGAGAGATCGTCTTGGTAGTTATTTAAGACCGTTTCAATTGGGTTTCAACACCAAGTGTGGAGTCGAAATAGCAGCTCATGCTGCACGTCGCTTCATTTCCACACAACATTCCAATTCTAAATGTTTTCTAAAAATCGATTTTTTCAATGCTTTTAATATGATTGATAGAATTTCCATCCTCTCTGAGTCTTCTAAAGTTATTCCAGAATTCTACAATTTCATCTCAGAGGCATACAAGGAACCTTCCATTTTGACTTTTGATGATAAAATTATTCTTTCTCAAAGAGGTGTTCAACAAGGAGATCCTTTGGGCCCCCTTTTATTTTCGTTGACTATCCATCCTATAATTTCATCCCTTAAAAGTGAATTTAATGTTTGGTATCTTGATGATGGAACTTTAATTGGAAATTTAGAAACAGTTTTTGAGGACTTCAAAAAAATTATTTCAGAATCTTCTAAAATTGGTTTAAACATAAATTTCAATAAATGTGAAATATTTTCAATTTCATCAAAATCTGGCAATTGTTTAGATGATCATTTATCAAAGTTCAAAGAAATTTCTTCACTCATCAGAATAATTGATGAAGACAACCTCAATTTGTTAGGCTGCCCTCTTTCTCTAAATAATCTCCGTGAAGAATTTGAGTCCAAAATATCCACTTTGAATAGATTATCAAAGAATTTGAATATTTTAAATTCTCATACTGCTTTTTTTCTTCTCAAAAATTCTTTATCAATTTCTCGTATGCTTCATCTTCTTCGTTGTGCACCTTGTTGGAAAATTCCAGACTTGACTTCAAAATATGATTTACTTCTTAAAAATATTTGCGAAAATATCACAAACTGTACATTTGATGACAATTCTTGGTATATTAGCAGATTTCCAGTAAGGTTTGGAGGTTTGGGAATAAGAGATCTTTCAACTCTTTGTTACTCTGCTTTCATTGGATCTTCAAAATATGTTTCAACTTTTTTAAATTTCATTATTCCGGACTCTATTCAAAAGTGTCCTGATGAGATTTTGATTGAGGCCCAACTATCTTGGCAAGAGCAAACTGGCAATTCTTTACTAGTAGATAATTTTAATAATCAACATCAACTTGATGACGCTTTGTGCAAATTTCAAATGGTTGAATATATCTCCAATTGCCAAGAAAAAAAAGAAAAAGCTAGATTACTAGCCCTTCAAGAGCAAGAGAGTAATGCTTGGTTACAAGCATTGCCTTCTTCCGCATTGGGAACACTTTTGGATGACTCTTCGTTTCGCATTTCAGTGTCGATCCGTATGGGACAACCTGTGTGTGCAAATCATACTTGTGTTTGCGGTGAGAATGTTGATATTGATGGGCTTCATGGCCTTTCTTGCCGTAAAAGTGCGGGTAGGTTTTCACGACACAGTTGTCTTAACGATATAATCAAGAGGGCTTTAACTTCTATCGATTTTCCATCTATTCTTGAACCTGTCGGGATATGCAGATCAGATGGACAGAGGGCAGATGGAATGTCACTTATCCCATGGAAACGAGGCAGACCTGTAGTTTGGGATGCTACCTGCTCGGATACTCTGGGTTCTTCCTATCTTAGTTTATCTTATAAAAAAGCTGGCGAAGCCGCCCGATTGTCCGAGAATGCGAAGAAAAGGAAATATGAGGAAATTTCTAAAAATTATATTTTTGTTCCATTTTGTGTTGAGACTTTTGGACCGTGGGGAAATGAAGCAAAACATTTTATAAAAGAACTTGGTTCGAAACTTATATTGAAAACTGGTGAGGAAAGGTCAACATCTTTTTTGAAACAAAAAATTAGTTTGGCTATTCAGAGGGGTAATGCGGCTTCAATTTTGGGTACAATTCCGGAACAGCATCAATTGGATGAAGTTTTCTTTCTTTAATTTATTAGTTTTATTAGTTTTATTTATAACTATTTTAATTATTATTATTATTATTACCAATAAATGTGAAAGTTGTGAATTTGATTCTTTAACCAATAAAGTAGCCAAAACTTTTCTCTTTTCCACAACAGGCTTACTAGTGACAACAGACCGAATTTTCAGTTCGTAATCTAATTCGTAATCTAGAAGATGATTAGGCCTGAAGGTGTCTGCCATGGTTGAGAATTTATGTATTTATGGGATAACAAAAAGATTTTTTTTTTTTTTTAAGTTATGAAATTTCAAAACAAAAAGAATTATTGATCTACCAACTCAAGCAGGAAAAAAAAAAAAAAGGTTTCACAGGCATATCACAAACAGCTCAGCAGCCCCACGTTGGGCGCCAATTTTGTAACGCTCACAATTCAGGTTTGAACTTGAACACCACAATTGGCAGACAGTCTTCTATGGAGAGCTGGGTTCGTGGGTTTGTGCATACATACCTGAATGAAACCTGGGCGCCACCTTATTGACTGTGACTCAATAAGGAAGAAACAAATGATTGATAAAATGTGAAGTGATGTCTCTGCTTGAGTTCTAGTGATCAATAAAACACTTGAAGTGGATTGTGCAAAGGTTTATTTAATAAAATGGTCGCCGGAGCTAACTCTACATAATATGGTATTAAAATTTCAATTGTTTACAAGATGTCAATAGTACGTTATCAGCAATATAAGATTTGAAGTATTAATAAATAAATGCGCTTTAAGGTGACCAAAGTAGATAAATAACTGTAGCGAAAAGTACGTGGGATAAAATATCTTACACCTGAAAAATGACCAAAAAAAATGCGCAGGGGAAAAATTCATGAATTTTCGTTGCCGCAAAAACCCAAAAGGTTATAGGTATGAAAGCAAAGCCGAGTGCTTCACTCTACAGTTTCACATCATAATTAAAGCGCCAAAAATACTGATCAAAATATTGCAAATCATTATGAATTGATACAAAAGGTTCATGAAAAATATTGAATGAGTGACACACTTGATAAGAATATTTTAAAAATCCAAATAATTAATGATTTAAAATAATTGATAGAATGGTGGTTGATTACTGACCAGACACTACGATGAAACAGTCCCGCTGCTTTTTGAAGAATTACAGATCATCTCCCGACTGAGGAGGTCCTTCAGACAAACAGCCAGGTAGTCTCCAACCGCATGGCACGGGTCAGGTCGTCACAGTGTAAGGGATCCAAAGTTGAAATTGGAGATTGCCGGAAAAATTGTCCCACGGAAAAACTCTCTATGAGCCATAGAGAGTTCCTTTATCCACCAAGAATCATGGTTGGATGTTGGATGATTGATAAAAAAGTGTTCAAAAAAAACTTCAAGATGGAGTCAGCACCAGTTCCAACTCAACTAAAACCAAACATGGCCTCTACACAAATCCATTTTATGCACTATCAAAGTACCATAATTTTATATGCAACATGAAGCTGCAAAAAGCTATCCCTCGGACATTGGCTTGGTCATCAGCTCAACTCCACGGCTTAAATCAGAAAAGAAAGCAACGGTCGAACCATTTGAACCATCAACCTTCGACAAATATCCCCACTCCAATACTTTAATTTCAAACCCATGACTGCAGATTGATATACCGAATAAAATCACCTGACACCTACAAGAACGATTTTTGGGAACCAGAACAATATTATTAATTTTACCATGAAATGTTGGTACCTCTACAAAGCATCTATAGAATTTATGATTATATTTAGACAAACCGCAGCAGGTGTCAACTCAACCAACTATCAGCTGTTTGTGACAGTGACAAACGAGATAAACAAACCATTTTCCTTAATTAACGAATGAAAGTTGGGAAAAGAGAGTATTTCCAAGGTAAGTATGATTGTTCAAGTAAACTAATAATCAATATTGGAACGATATTCATATGTCCAGACTGAAGAGTTCAATCGCTCAATCCCAGGCACATAGGATGAATTTGGCATGATTTGTATTGTGTGAATATCATGGAAATAGAAAGTTATGTGATTCAATGATGAAGTATTATTTCCTTCACAATAGGCTCGACAGAATAAGGTAAGTACTACCCAAACAAAAAAAATAAACAAAGTAGCATGAATTCCAAAATGCTACACCATATAGATTTTGGTTGTTTTTTAGAATCAGCTTATCCTTCTGCGTACAACGATATGAGACGTAGTTGTATACGAATCCTTGAGAAAATGGAAAACAATCAAGTTTTTAGATTTGTTCTCCCAAATTTCAAAATCATGAAAGAAAGCAATTTTCCAGAACTTCAACTGAATATTTTGACAAAAATACAAACGATATAAAAAAATCGTAGAGTTGTTTGAAAAAAAAAGAATGAAAATGAAATCTTAGTGGTTACTGTCAGAATTATGGTGTATCCATTGTTATGTCTTCTAGGGAGCGACAAAACAAATAAGTGTGAATCTCAGATCAATAAACAAGAGCAGATGAAACTACTCATTCATAAAACCTATCCAACGCCGGTGCCAACATCTACGTCCATAAGAGCAATAAGAGGAAGCGAATAACATTAAGGAGTAAGAAGCTCCCCCTCTTGAATATAGATTTTTAGCAGTGATGTTGAATAGTGCACAGTGATCAAACCTTGGCATTAAATCAAAATAAATATTAATAAGGCCGTTAGAATTTAGCAGTCGTTAATTGAGTTTAGGGTACTGATATCAACAAAATCGTGAACAACTGAATTGGTAGAGCCTTTATCATATTATTAATAAAAAGTGAATGGACAAAAAAATCTGCACATGATCAAAAAAAGGTGAATAAGAGTCCATAAAGAAAAATCAGAATCGCAGATAATGTCATACAGCTCCTGTCGTGTTTTAAACATCATGTTTTTATCGGCAGTTCATTAAATTAACAAGATTGATTGGGTTGATTTGGTTCAAGTTACATAAAAAAATGGAAAAGACGAAAAACCTTCACAATAAATCTCAATTATGCAGAAAAAAACATGACTTTTTTCTCCTCAAAAAACAAAGCACACTTTACAAAGTAGCACAAAAATGAGACATGGATATTGCTGGATTAATATGGATAAATATTTATTATTATATATGGATAAATATTTTTGAGAACATTGGATATTCAATTTTCATTTCTTTAAATGATATACCTATCTATTTTCAAAACATTGACCTAATTAAACGTGAACCTTATGGTACCTATAAGGACATTACTTGAACAAGCATAGGAGTCCGTTCCAAAAAACGGTATAAAAAATCAGAGAAAATGTCAATCACACTTGCGGCGAATGAAGATAAAAATGTAGCTGCGAAAGCAGACTTATTTTGTTGTTTTCGTATTCTCTGCCATTTTTTCATGTCCGCAGTCCCACTGTCCGCTTACAGCTGAGAATATGAGCAAGGATTCCGACGATGCCAGCTATATTAGTGTGATATTTTCAGACGGCGTTTGTGGATAACGAAATCTTTTTAAAGGGCAGTGCGCAAATATTCATGATAAGATCAACAAATTTTATAGGAAACTTGAGAATACCGTGGTGTTTTTACAGAGATCTTCGATATATTTCATTTTCTACTGGATTGATCACTTCGAGACATTTTTGAAAATCAACTTAGTATGGCAACTATGCTCTTCTCAGCCGTTTTTACAACTTCGTCTCCCCACCATAGTCTTATCGGTTCGAATACGAGTGTCGTGCATTTAATTGATGAATTGTAGTATTCTACAGCGTTCTCTGTTCAATCGGATGTACATAGCAAGGATAGATATATGATTCGGAATTTAGGAAAATGTATCGAATAGCCTGTCCTAGGGGCGTGTTGTTTATAACCGATGATGGCATCACAACAAAACGTTTGTAGTTCCATCTGTTCTTGTTTATTAATCTGAGGTGTGAATGCCGACATCCACTACTCAACACGCCACGCCACCAGGTAGGCAAGTTACTGCATAACACCACTAAAGAATGGGAATCGAGACAAGAATTGGACAAGCTTCTACAAGATGGCCTCATCGAAGAAAGTGGAGCTATTTGGAAGATATGAAAAGATAACCTCTAGGAAACTACCATAGTGTTCTCACCAAGTACTTTGGAGATGACAATATGGTTCTTGTCGCCCCTATACGTAAGAGAGATAGACCAAAGAAGAAACCCGATGATGCTGGTTTCTCGACGTCTTCACGTCCTCGCAGCCAAAGGGGGAGAAATGTAAAACCCGAACATGAAATACCAACAAAAAGCGACAAAACTTCACCCGCCACAAAATGTAGGTGAGGGGTAACGACGTTTCACGTCATAGACTCGTCAGCTGTATAAATAAACAGTCTGGGTCCGAGTTTTCAACCAGTTTCGATCCGTTTTTTAATGATAAGAGTTCTATTTGAAAATTGTCTGTTGTTGAAACAATATTAGCAGCGCTTACGCTTCCCGACTATAATCACAGAACAAAAGGCGTTTACTTATGTGTGTGGCTTCATAGTAATAATTGTTATACCTATCAATTTATTGGCAGGCAATGCCAGGAGTTAGATGTTCACAATTTATTGTCAAGCTTCAAAGCTTTTAACAGCGCAAATTTTAAAAACAATTGTGATGAAATTTTTTCAAATTGCATACAGGGTGTCCGGAAAGTCAACGATAATACTGAAAGGGGTGATGGACCAACTCATGACCATCCAGAAAAACATAATATGACCTTGGTAAAAACTCTATGGTTTTCGAGATGATATTGCCACTAAAAGTTCAAAATATTCAATAAGAAATCTTATTTCACAGAGAAATAATTTATTTTCATTTTCTTTTTTACCAAGTACGTGGAAATTTTCGTGACTGGCTTGTAATTGCGAAGAAAAAGGTGGTGGGGAGCAGTAAAAAAAAAAAAAAAAAAAAAATCTGCTTGCTTAAAAGTTGGTCTATCACCCCTTTCAGTATTATCGTTTACTTTCCGGACACCCTGTATACATACATAAATTATTTAATATAATGAAATATGTCCCATTTAGTTATTCGTGTCCACAAAAGATTATGAATTGGAATTATTTATTGGGTTGAGCATATTCTATTACATTAAATATTCTAATAGAGATTTGAAACAAAAGGATGAAAAACATATTCAATAATTAACTAATTTATCTTTTATCCCATATTTATTTTGATATGTATAATATGTACCTACATTATTATTAGACTTATTTATGCATGATTTTATTCATCATTATTTTGGACTTATTATTTATGCAATTGATTCCAAGTATATTGGAATCAAGAATGTATGTGATATTGCGATACTGACTTGATTATTTGTGATCCTTTTAAACGTATTGCTTGTTTTTTGTCGAGTTGGTCAGTTACTATTTAAAGAAGGCTAAATTATTTTTAGTTCTAATTTCACCTCACTTGGATATGGTTCAGTTGTTAGCTGAACAGGGATTTTCTCTACAATCCTTGTCAAACCACAAAATATTTTATGGTTACATAGTTGAATCGCATTGCACATTTTTTTTTGAAATAGGATTTCGAATAATAATCGATCAATCCATAAATAATTTTGATAAAAAATACTCCAATAATGATCAGTCCATCCATCAAATATTCATGTAGTTAAAATGTCAGACTGTTATAACTGTGAATTATATTAAAAAGGACTTGAATTATAACTATAAGTTAGGATCATGTGATAAAGAATGGCGAATTTTTATTAGCGATTTTTTTATTTGATAAATCACAACGCCACTGGATTAAGAGTGACTTCAAATGGCTTTGACCAAAATTTCATAAAAATATACTCATTAATAACACAGCTACGACAACTGGAAATTCATAAATTTTCTAAGTAACGGTCACAAAAGAATACCTTGCATCAATGGTTGCCATGGAAATTGAATTTGTTTCATTACCTGTAATCATAAACTACAAATTAAATGACAAGATGTTTAAAATAGCATACCATTTGATGAAAGTAACGGAATCACATTTGCATTGCAATCACGATGTCGTGGGCAGTAAATCAAAAGTTAATTACAACGAGTGAAAATTCCGAATTTTGCACACATATTGATTGTTTATGGCACTCACTGGAACCTTGCTCAGTTAGAGGACCCTTCTCCTTTGGTTCTGCTCGCGTCCACACAACAATTGTCTATCAACGGAAAATTAGCACGTGTCAGCACGGTAGGTACGTAGGTAATCTCTCGAGCGTATCAGATCAAGCACTGTCCACGCTATTTTGGGTAAAAATGCAGTTTGTGCCATCCGGCGGGGATATGCGTGCAAAATGTTATAGCGCGAAATTTAACTTGAAAATAATAAAAACGTTCAGTTTTGAACATTCCACCCACCAAAAGAAATATAATTTTGTTTTATTTAAGAGAACCGAAAAGTAAGCTTAAGTTTACAACAAAAAAAAAAACAATTTATCTGCTCCACAAGTGACAATGTCCGTGGAAGCTTGCTCTATAAGCGGGGGCTGTTGAGGCCAAGAAACCTCACTTTCCGATAGAAAGTTAGGCCCCTGCCACCAGAGTGCATGACAAAGAAGCCGATTGGGGCTGAGGCCCCAAGAAGCGCAATCTGCAGGATTAATTTGTGTGGGAACGTATCTCCACTGCGATGATGGGATGATGCTCTGTATGTGACTGACTGTTCGCGATAAACGTCTTCCAGCGATAAGGGAAAGCTGAAATCCAGGCAAGAGCGATTTGTAAGTCGGACCAGGCATACATACTATCAAAGACACAGGTTTTGGAATAAGTCTCCTGAACGAAGTGCATAAGGTCGGCAAGAAGTACCGCTGCACAAAGTTCGAGGCAAGGTGAGGATTGAGTCTTTAACGGTGCTACCTTGGATTTTGCTGATACCATGGTGACTGAAATTTGGCCTGAAGAGGAAATTTTACGAATGTAGATCACGCAACTGAAACCAATGCTAGAAGCATCACAAAATCCATGTATCTCTAAGCGGGAAAAGTTTCCAGAGAAAAGTAACCGTTTTAACTTGATTTCGGATAAGCTGGGAAGTTCTGACTTGAAAACGTTCCATTGTGCCGTTATTGATTCGCTTGGTGAATCGTCCCAACCAGAATTTGAAATCCAAAGCTGTTGAAGCATATGTTTGGCGAAAAGACATATTGGAGCAAGAAAACCCTAGGGGTCAAAGATACGGGCATTTTGGGAGAGTATGTTACGCTTAGTGCATCTAGATTCCACGGGAGTGAGAGAGTAAGAAAATACGTCGTTTGTCCGGTCCCATTGAAGACGTAAAACTTTGATCATAGTTGGACTTTCAGACTGAAAATCCAAAGGCATCTGAGTATCGGTAGAAGGTACAGCTGCAAGAAGTTCAGGGTGGCTGCTGGCCCATTTACCAAGTTCAAAACCTCCCTTCCTGAGCAGGCAAATCAATTCCCTCTGAATTTTCAAAGCAGTAGGCAAGTCCGGTGCCGATGAGCAACAGTCATCCACATGAATATTGTGACGCAGAACTTCTGAAGCCATAGAAAAGGAGCGTTGCTCCTGTCCTGCAAGTTCTTGCAGAGTACGTAAGGCCAGGTACGGGGCAGATTTGATCCCAAACGTGACTCGATTTATCTGATAATCTTTAACATCTTCGGCACGGGAAAAACGCCACAGCATGCGCTGATATCGGGTATCATCCGAACTGATCAGAATTTGGCAATACATTTGTTTTATGTCACAAATGAATGCCACTGGGTTTGAACGAAATTTGAGAAGAATCTTTGAAACTTCGTGATGAAGCTTTGGATCTGACATGAGATTGTCATTCAGGGACAAGCCGTTGGAACTTTTTGCACTGGCATCCCATACAACTCGAAATTTTAAAGTTGGGACGCAGTGATGCGGAATATAATAGGCAGATGGATCTCTTTAGTGAGAAATAGGCACTGCTGCTATATAATTCTTGTCCATGTATTCTTGCATGAAAGCTGCATATCGCTGAAAAAGATATTCGTCTTTTGCCAGTCTATTTTCCAAAAGCGTGAAACGCCGTAAAGCTTGACCGTAGGAGTCTCCGAGTGCCGGAGCACCATGTCGAAAAGGAGGGCTTACTACAAATCTACCGAAATCGGTCCTGGATGTAGTGGTTTTAACTCCTCACACTTCAGATCTTCCTCTGAAAGTGGTGATACTTTGGGAACGCTCTCTAGTTCCCAGAATTTTTGAAGGGAAAAGTCCAAAGAGAAGTCAATGGAAGTATGACATGCCGGAAAGGGAGTAGGCAAGGGAGTTGTGTCTTGAATTCCGCCCTGTAGTACCCAACCAAAGACTGTTTCCAAACCGACAGGCTGACCTGGATTTCCAAAAACACGACCTGGACCCAGAATGTAAGGGACAAGTTCAGCTCCAATCAAGATATCGATAGGACCTGGAATATCGAATTTGGGATCCGCTAAGGACAATCCACTTACGTGCTTCCATCCAGTAAATTGGATTTTCATCTTGGGCTGATCAGAACATAGCTTAGGTAGAATCATGGCATCGAAAGATATTGTAGGATGCCGATTTCCAACCGGCTTAATATGGCAGCTCACCATGCCTTTACCACTGGCTGTAGACATTCCATTCAAGCCTTCAATGAATCGAGAACATTTTGTTCTTACCAAACCCAGGCGATTGGCAGAAGACTCAGAAATGAAATTAGCCATACTAGCGGTATCCAGAAGGACGCGAACCTTCTGATAACCACCGTAAGCGTCACGAACTTCCACCTGTGCGGTTGAAAGCAAAACCGTTGAGGCAACATGGGATGTGGAAGTGGAAGCATTGAATGAAGGTTGCGGCTGCGACTCATTTGGACCAGGGTTTTTCACATGAGTCAGATGAGTCATCAAAAACTATATTTGAGTTTGACGACGAACCGTCCTTCAAATGGTATGAGGCAGACGGCTGCTCATTTGTTTTGTTCAAGTGAAGCAATGTTTGATGAGGATTTGAGCAAATTCGGCAGGTAATTGTGGACTGGCAATTACGCAAGGAATGCGGTGAATACTTATTGCAGAGTTTGTGCTGCTTCACAAAAGACAATCTCCCATTTGTCGACTTTGAATGGAAGGCCTGTATAAACCATGGAAGGCTGTACATAAAAGGCATTTTGCTTTTGAGAGATTAGATGAGCTTTTGTCCATATAATGAAGATTTTCTGCAGATAAGAATGCCGACGTCCTTTTGGGGAAATAAGACTGTGGTTCCGGAGGGGAACGTTGCGCGAAGGGTTTGTTCTTTTGTGATGAAGGTACCATATTGAAGACTGCCTTACAGTGGTTTTCCAGAAACGAAACTAAGTCATTGTAAGTGGGCGCCTCAATATAGCTATGACGAAGTTCGAGATCAGTACGTGTTTTCGCATCTACTTTTTGTAGCAAAATGTTGAAGATTATAGAATCCCATCCGTTCACATTTAATTTCAACAGTCGTAAAGCTCCCAAGTTTTCTCGAAAAGTATTCAAAATACTTCTGAGCTCTTTCGCTGAGGAGCGCGTGAGTGGCTGAGCTGTGTATATTTCATTGAAATAGATGGTGGCCAAAAACCTGGTATCCTGAAAGCGTTTAACCAAAGTGTGGTTGGCAATTAAGTAGTTATTGTCAGAGACTAGAATGGACTTTATTAAGTTGGAAGCATCCTTCTCCAATGACGTTCTTAAAAAATGAAATTTCTCAATAAATGACAGTGAAGCGTTATTGTGGATCATGCTTCCGAAAAGATCATAAAATGACGGCCACATTTTCAAATTACCATCAAAAGTCGGTATAGAAGTTTTTGATAGCTTTGCAACAGCCTGAGGAGGCGTAGTATGTCGCATGTCTAGTGTAGATTGATGTGTTGCAAGTTTATTTGCCGCAGCTTTAACTCCAAAATAAAAAGTATCCGCTTGTTTCCTGATATCGTCTTCGGAAGAAAAGTCCTCATCAGTGGAAATTAACGACACGATTGAATTGTGGGCCTTTTTGAATTCATCATAAATCTCATCAATATCATCCGCACGCACTATCAAGTTCTCAGCAAAATTTTCATCATCTCTATGTTCGGATGAATATTCGAAAATTTCTTTTAACCGTTCATAGGCCGTCTTACGCTGGAAACTGAATTTTGCGCGTTTTTCAGCCATGGTCCTATCACGTCAGCAGTCAAAAATAATGAGGAATTAATCTGGCTTATTATTTAAGGAACAAACTCCAACACAGAATGAAAATTGACAACCAAACAATGACAACAATATCAGTAGAGCCGTTATTTATTTATTTTCAAATGAGCTGAGAAACCGATCGCAAAAATAAATCTGTTTACTGTAAAGTTATTTCTTCCAAATATACGCTGTGGCGTTATTGCCACAAAATCCAGTCAAATAACACACACTATTGAATTTTGGAACCGAAACTGTATTACGGAAAAAAAATTAACAAAACCTGCTGAATTAATTCTACTGGCAGCCAACCAAGAATAATCAATCATCGTTGTCATCCCCAACCTTCATCTGTCACATCAGCTCTCCTCTTCTTCGCAGCACGCACACGGTTGCCGCTTCTTCTTCCGTCGGGCGCTCTGGTGGCGTATCGTCGTTTCTTCTAGCTCGTTCGAAACTCCCATCTGATCCCCATTCAGGGCCGGACTCACATCATGGTCGCTCGTATCGTCACAATCTCCCCCTCGTGGTCCGCTCTCGTCCCGAGTAGGTGCCACGCAATTGTCTCGTTGTGGGGGTCGTCCTCTCTTTCTTATTCCAACCTCCGGTTCAATATCAGGTCCATGATACTGATAGAGAGAGCTTACATGATATATTCCTAAGGGCCTGCAGGGTGGAACCAAGGATGCAATCGGATAGCTAAGTGGTGATATTTTCCGGTTTATAATGTAAGGTCCATCCCTCTTTGGATCAAGCTTAGATGTTGTTTTCTTCGAGGAACTGCTCTGTGTGTGTAACTGCACCATTACTTTGTCACCTTCCGCATATTCGATTGCTCTTCTCTTGTGGTCCATCTGAGCGTTGCGTCTGTCCCTTTTTGTTTCGCTTGTGCTTCGAGCGTCCTGCCACGTCAATGCCAGTCGTTGAAGATAAGGCGTGATCTGAGGCACAAAATTATCTGAATCTACTATTTGCCTTCGGTCATTCTGTATTTCATCCAGGGTTCTGAGTTCTCGTCCAAAGGTAAGGTAGGATGCCGTGTATCCGGTATTCTCGTTCTTTGCCGTGTTCATGGCAAATCTTATAGCAGGCAATTGTTGTGGCCAACTGGGGTGATTGTCCTTCACCAAAATTGCTAATCTGGGCTTCAGGTCTCGATTCTTCCTCTCTACAAGATTTGCTTCTGGGTGATACAATGGTGTAAGCGACTGCTTGATGCCAAGAAGATGGCACACTTGCTGCATAACAGAAGCTATAAACTGTAATCCATTATCGGACGTCATCCTGCGAGGAATCCCAAAGCGAAGGAAAATCTCTTCTATTAGCGTCCTTGCGCACTCTTCGGATGTTGCTGTCTTCAGGGCAAACAATTCTACCCACTTGGTCGAAACGTCTTCAACGATTGAAATCATTGTATAACCCCTTGGTGATTCCGGGAGTGGTCCAAAAAGGTCCACAGAGATAGTTTCAAAACGCTGAGCGTAAGCTGGGGTCTGAAGAAGGCCAGCAGGCTTCTGATTTACAGCTTTGTAGCGCTGACACTCCGGGCAATTCTTGATATAATCTGCTATGTAACGACGCATTCCTGTGAAGTAATAGCGCTTGGCTATCCTTTGGTAAGTCCGCTCCACTCCATAGTGGGCTGCGGTTGGCACATCATGATATTCATGCATTATCCTTTGTCTTTCATGACTTGGTACGACAAGCTGAGGCTCTTCACTGTCTTCTTCATCTGTATACCTATATAACACTCCGTTAGACACTAGGTATCCGAGGATTGAGCTACACTGTCTTCATTCAAATCGTCAAATGACTTCATAATCTCAGCAACGTCTGGATCTTTAAGTTGCTGGGTCCGTATTTCGTGAGCCGAACGACTTGGTAGTTCCACAGTCACTTCACAGATGTCACATGTTTCAATGGGCTGGTGTGTGCATGGAGGTCTTGATAATAGATCAGCGACGACATTAAGCTTTCCGGAAATAAAGTTGACCTTGATATCAAAACTTTGTAACTGCAAAGCCCAACGCGCAAGTCTTCCACTCGGCGACTTTAACTTGAGTAGCCACCTTAAGGGTTGATGGTCGCTAGTAACTGTAACAGGCGAACCTTCTATGTAGCCTCTAAATTTGTCCAGTGCCCAAACTACGGCCAATGCTTCACGCTCGGTAGTCGAGTAATTTTGCTCCGCCTTTGTCAACAGGCGACTGGCATATTCAATCGGGTGCTCGCCAGCACCGACTCCTTGCAGCAATACAGCTCCCAACGCGTAAGAACTTGCATCCGTTCTAATTGTGAATGGCAATGATTCGTTGACTTGCTGCAGAACAGGAGCACTAGTAAGCTTCTTCTTCAGTGTATTAAATGAGGCCTGTTGTTCGGTTCCCCACTTCCATATTGCGTTCTTCTTCGTCAATTGACTAAGTGGCCGAGAAATTTCTGAAAAATGCTCAATAAAACGCCTATACCACGAGCATGTCTGTAAAAATGACTGTATCTCTTTAACATTGCGAGGTTCCGGCAATTTATCAATTGCAGAAGTTTTCATTGGATCTACGCTAATGCCGTCTGGTGTAATGAGGTGGCCAAGATATTTTATCTCAGAACGCACAAACATGCACTTCTCGCGATTAGCACGTAGTTTGAATTGATTTAGTCTTTGGAAGACTTTGCGCAAGTCCTCAATATGTCCATCAAAAGTCTCTGATATTATAATCAAATCGTCCAAATAGCTTAGTATCAAAGTGTCCCCAAGACCCCGTCTGAAAACATCCATCAGCCTCTGGAATGATGCCGGCGCGTTTTTCAGGCCAAAAGGCATACGCAAAAAACGATAGGTTCCAAAAGGCGTCGTAAAGGCGGTCTTGTCACAATCACAATCATTAACTTTGATTTGGTGGTATCCAGAACGTAAATCAATCGTAGACATGAATTTCGTACGTTTGGCAGCTTGTAATAAGTCATCCATTCGGGGCAACGCATACGAATCAGTTACTGTGATGTTGTTGAGTTTTTGGTAATCAACACATAAACGTACACTTCCATCTTTTTTGGGTACCAGGACGACTGGAAATGCCCAAGGACCTTCTGTTTCCTCGATGATACCCTATTTGAGCAGCTTATCCAGCTCCAATCTCAGTTGCTCCTTTCTGACAGGTGACATTCGGTATGAGGATAATGCAATTGGTCTGTGGTTTCCAGTATCAATTGAGTGCTCGGCTTATGGTGTTGGCTCTTCCCCTAAACTAGAGGTATCCTCGTTTTCCTGTAGAAGAGCATCTAATCTTCTGCGTTGCTCTATCGTGAGATTATGTCCCTCCTCTGGGCGAAGACCCCCGACACTAGATATTTCTAAATCACTGGAAGACAAAATATTTTCAAAATACAGTGAACGCACACAGTCTTCATCCCCAAATGACCAAGTTCCAGCTGGAATGTCCAACTTGAGATTAGCATCAAGAATAAAATCCATTCCAAGTAACGTGTTGTTATTCTGATTCGGCAAAATAATAAATGTTGTTGGTACACAACGATTTTCAACAAACACATCGACATTGGCCAAAAGAATGTCCCTAACTTTCATGCCACCATCTGCAACCTTAAGTGTTATAGTTTTGCTACGAAACTCTTGTCCCTTTCCTCGAAGAAGTTCAAAAAGCTTACATCCTGCGATGCTTTGTTTGGCTGCACTGTCTATGATACCTGTACCCTTAAATCCTGCGAAGTTTATCTGCATAATAGGACGCGCTCGTGGATTGAGACCATCAAACTTCGGAGAGATTTGCTTATCACAACTTTGACCCTCATTGTGATAAATGTTTAATTCGTCATCCGCACTTGAGAAGTCAAACGTAGAAGATGCAACAGTAGCGGACTTGCACTTGGGACAGTTTGACCTAATGTATCCAGGAAGACCACATCCATAACAGGCTAATACAGAAGGATTTGTACTCCTACTTGATGTCATCGAAGGTGAATTATTATTTACTCCCGTCTGAGTTCGCACTCCCGAATTATTATTATCAGCATTAGACACGTTAGCAGAGTCTTTTGACTGTCTCGCGGCAAGTTTGCGGCACTGATCTTTTACATGTCCTAAATTCTTGCAGAAACTACAACGCAGTTTGTTGCGATACTTCGTGGTATCTTTTTGATCATTTTATCAACATTTATATCATTAAAAGTCTCAGAAAATTGTCCCAGCTCTAGAAAAGTTTCTTCAACAAGGCGCGATTCCGTCAAAAGTTCACTAAAACTTCTAACCTTATCACGTGGCACGTTTTTGCGAATATTTGGGTGCAAGAGTCCGTGAACCATATCTAATTGGATATCTTCACTCAAGGTATTGGCGGGTAGCTGCGCTAGAGTGGCTCTACACTTACAGATAAAAACATCAGTCTTTACTTGAGCAGATTGTTCTTTGGCAAAAAGTTCTCTGTACACGCGATACGCGGGCTTTATCGGTCCGAAGGTGGTTCTCAACAAGTCTATTGCTTCACCCCAAGTGTTGAGAGTAGCTTTAACCCCTTGAAACCATGAAGCAGCGAAACCTTCAAGAAGCATTGGCAATCCCTTAAGAGCATTATCATCGTTAACTTGATTACACTCTTTATATATTACCACGGCGTCGAAAAAAGCATCAATATCGCTATTTTTATCCCCATTAAACCTGAAAAAGCATTTCGAAAGGTTCCCACCTATGTTTGGCATAACAGCAGCCGGAACAGCCTGTTGCGCAATTTGCAAAGTTGCAAGCAATTGATTAAATTGATCAGCTGACAATACTACGTTTGCTGCAGTGGACGCAGCCTGTTGCGGCGTCTTCTTATCAGTCATCTTTGATCCTCGAGAACGCAAACAATACGAAACTTTCTTTTTCTCGGCCGTTTTTAAATAGAAATAAATGACTTACTTGCTTGAGCAAAACTACTGGTTGACACACTGTATGCTGGTTGTCGGCACTACTTAACTCCACTCAAGACCAATGTACCTCAGTTTTTTTTTTGGGCAAAAACGAACCAGTCAGATCGACGTCAACAAGCAGACAATCCATTTAACAAAAGCAATAGTTAAAACACTTTGCGCAGTCACAAAATCAGTCAAACCTCGAGTCAAACTATTATTTAAGCAGTTTTTGTATTTTGTCCCACAAGGTGGAAGCAGTTTCCATTAAGTTCGGCACGTTTCCTTCTTGACCTACGGCGTAGATGCATAAAAGGCTAAATCCCTTCACAAAACACTTCCGAGCCCCACGTTGGGCGCCATTTGTGGCGTTATTGCCACAAAATCCAGTCAAATAACACACACTATTGAATTTTGGAACCGAAACTGTATTACGGAAGAAAAATTGACAAAACCTGCTGAATTAATTCTACTGGCAGCCAACCAAGAATAATCAATCATCGTTGTCATCCCCAACCTTCATCTGTCACATCAGCTCTCCTCTTCTTCGCAGCAGGCACACGGTTGCCGCTTCTTCTTCTGTCGGGCGCTCTGGTGGCGTATCGTCGTTTCTTCTAGCTCGTTCGAAACTCCCATCTGATCCCCATTCAGGGCCGGACACACATCATGGTCGCTCGTATCGTCACAACGCACAAATACGATATTTGCGATCAAACTATTTTTTTGCTAGAAAGGAATTTGGTTCGAGCTCCGCCGAAAATGAAATAAAATGGTACGATGCGTGCGGTGCTAAACGGCTAACAAATTGTAGAATTGCGGTGAGTGAAATGTCGTTTGTAGAGCGATTATTGCTTATTGAACAAAGACAAAACCACTCGTCACAAGAGTAGTGTATGAAACGAATGAATGCTGTGAAATGGCGGCAAACTTTTAGTGTTTTTTTTTTGTTTTTCACTGAACGGCCATATCCGGCTCGAAGGACCAAAATGTCGTAGGCAGACGTTACGTTAATCAAAAGTTAATTACAACGAGTGAAAATTCCGAATTTTGCACACATATATTGATGGTTTATGGCACCCACCGGAATCTTCTTGCTCAGTTGAAGAGGGCCCTCCTCCTTTGGTTCTGCTCGCCTCCACACAACAACACAATACATAAATGTTTATAATTATTGATTGTGACCGAAAGACCGAAATTGTCATCCAACGGAAAATTAGCACGTGTCAGCACGGTAGGTACGTAGGTACTCTCTCGAGCGTATCAGATCAAGCACTGTCCACGCTATTTCGGGTAAAAATACAGTTTGTGCCATCCGGCGAGGATATTCGTGCAAAATGTTATAGCGCGAAATTTAACTTGAAAATAATACAAACGTTCAGTTTTGTACACACGAACTAGTGATATTTTCTCGAGGTGCATTCAAATCTAAACTGGCATTCCATAAACTAGCATTAGGATTATTTTTGAAATATATAATCTGGAATAGCTTGATTATTCATGTGTCTTCTTTGCACAGGATAACGTTTCAAAAGCATTTTTGAACTGCACCAGTTTCACCAAAAGTTTTGTTTATTTTATTCACCGTACCGGAGCTAATGTTAGGACGATCTGCGTATCTTTCATCAAATACTTCACAAGCTTCTCTGGCACTCAATCAGCCATGATACAGAAGAATCAAACAATGATGATGATTAAATATTGTTGCAACTGTTGATGCAGGGTGTTCTTTTGTGCCCGTTGGCTTAGAAAATGTATGAATTATAAGTTGTCGTAGCTTTGTTATTGATGAATATATTTTTATAAAATTTTGGTCACATTTATTTGGAAGCACTCCAAATCCAATGGCGTATTCATTCATGTGATCGCTGATAAAAATTCTTGATTTTCTATCACGAAAAAGTACCGTAATATGTCCAAATAAGTCCTGAAAATGCAGTCTCCTGTCTAATAGACGGAATAAGTGATCAAACAATTCAAGAAGGAGCGAGAGTCGTACGATGTGAAACACCAGATACACTTTAAGTTGAATTTTTGTCTTCTTTGAAGCAAGATATACTCAGAGAATATTCAAATCCCGGGCCTTCAAGAAAACGCTCTTACCTATGTATACGATTGAGGAAATTACGTAAGTCCATCAAAGACACTCAAAAATATGAACAAAGAAGCTATAATTACAAACAGACGGGACATTTTTCAAGAAGCTTACCCAAAATTGAGAGCTTAAAATGCAAAAGATTGGGCAATTTAGAAAATGATTGCCGTAGACCTCGGAAAAATCATTTGGTAAGTTTCTGTGAGCCCCAACAAAGAAACAACGAATTTCTTTGATGGTTTACAAATAAAATGAAAGTATATGTTGATACGGGGTGTGGTGCAATACTTACTCCAAAACAACAAACTCTGGAATCCAAATTGACTATTTCTCCCAGTTCAGCAACGATAGCTCGCTATGGTTTATCTATGGTAGCAGTGGTTGAAGAAACTGAGCTTACGATAAAACTTGATCGAGCACAGGCTAACGTGAAAGCATTGTAATACCAAATCAGGTCCAAGATGTGCCTGTTATCATCCCTTTGAAAGTTTGCCTGACGTGGTGATGATTGTGGCCAACAGAAAAGTCCGCATACTATCTTCACACGAAGATATGGATGAAGTACTCAAATTGAGAAAAAAATTACCATTGTGGGCAAATGGGGCTGCGGTTGTTCCATCAAAAACATCAATGATAGTACCGGTGACTTTGTGGGGTAGCATCAATGGAGAAGTATATGTCCATGGAGGTCCAAGATCAAACCCAAACAGGAGCTATACATGTGTCACACTGCTGGATCAACACGACCTTCTAAATTTTAATGTTTTGTAAATAAAATCGTGTGTCTCAATATCTCGATAAGGAGTTCAGCCAGGCTACAGGAAAATAGAAGTAGTTAAAAACTATCCAGAGCTCGCTGACGTACATGAAGTAAGACCGTTTTGGGGTTAAGCGGGTTATTTCAGAAAATATATAAGACATTTTGCTACTATTTCAAGACCATTAACTTAACCTTTAAGACTTATATCTAGACCGTTGCTTGCAATTTATTATCCAAAACTTGAAACTGAAGTCCATACTGATGCGTCAAAGTGGGGTATTGGAGGGATTCCGCTACAAGAATATAAAGGTACATTAAAACCAGTTATGTATCACTCAAGACAGCCGAGCAAAGAAGATAGCGGTACCATTCCTACGCATTAGAAACCATAGCTGTAGTTGATACTGTAGTGTATACTTGATTGGGATCTCATACAAAACCATTATCGATTGTCAGGCTGTTCGTACAACTTTCTGTAAGAGGGATCTTGTTCCCCAAGTTGGAAGATTGGTTAGCCGTACAGGATTATGAGCCAAAATTTAGCCGATCAGGAAAGTGAGCCATTCAAAGACGTTAACGTTCATGAAGTTAATCTGAACAGCGATGATTAGGTACTACATACTCAAGTTATGAATGAGGGAAGCAAGAATTTGATAGAAGTTCTAAACAAGATACCAGCAGATCGTGAAGAACAACGTATCCATGTCTTGAAAATGGTACGATGACAGATTGCCTTGAATTTCCAACATGTGATGGTGTGGGACTTCCATTAGACAAGACCTTATCAGCTATTTATAAACTGTATTGAATTACTGTGACGCGGCGATATGTGAAGAAGTTTAAAGTAGCTTGTATGTACAATAAGCAACCTGGAGAAAAGCAGGCGGGTTACTTGCATCCAATAGAAAAGATTGGTACACCATTCGACACCATCCACTTCAATCATTTAGAACCGTTTGTGAAATCGAAGTGGAAAAATCAATATTCAATTGTTATCGTGGATTCATTTACGAAATTTCTCTTCATGAAGGCTGTGGTGTCTACCAAGACGCCACCACTAAATACATTTTCGGACAGTAATAAAAGACAATTGTGAAGTCCAAGAAGAATAATCACGGATCGTACGGAAGCTGTTTCACGACTAAGGCCTTCTACATTTATGGCAACCTCCCAAATACTAAACATAACTATTTTTTGAATGTTCCAAAAATAAGGTGGGGATTTAATTCTACGACGAATACAGCAACGGACAAATATCGTTACGATCTTATGCTTGGGTACATTCCAAGAGATGTAAGTAAGGCCTTTCTTGACAACGAAGTCATAGAAGAGTCACATCAAAGAGATCCAGATCTAAACAAAACGAGAGCCAACGTAAAAGTCCAAGTTGATGAGAAACAAAGATCTCAAAAAGCGAAGTTCAATGCGCATCGTAAGACACCAAGATTTTTTTAACACGAACGACTTAAAATTCCAACGAAGAAATAAGTAAGAAACTACGAAGTATAGTGGGCCGTATCTGATATCAAAGAAGTTGACCAATGATCATAATGTAATTGGAGATCCTCAAGGATCTTCTCGATCACAACGAAAGTATATTGGAGTAATTCCATTCGATAAGATGAAAGCTTTCAATGTAGAAGTCAGTTCTGAATCTACGTGTTATATTGAATATACTATATCGCGGGTGAGCAGGCAATACCTCCTATCTCATTTTTTCACGAAAATGGGTTTTCAGTGACGTCTTACTCAACCAACTGTCGCGCATCTATTGAAATATGTCCCATTCCCGCGAAAAAATCGGAAATGCTAGATACTTGCGCTTGCAATATCTCCCTCTCATTGACGTTGAAAAATGATATCTGTCAATTTCTTCTATCTGGCAGTTTCCATGTAGTTTCTGATGGGACTTCCCAGATCGCGTTTAGCTTCAACTGGATTGTATTTTGTTAGTTTGAATGCTTAATTATCGATAGGTTTTGCTATAATGATCCAATTAGATGTTTTCAATCACTTTTCAGATAGGAGGTTTTGCTTGTATCAAAAACTAGTATTCTTTACGCAATTGGACGAAGATACGAGAATCTGCAGAGATGTCGAGAGGAAAAAAAATACTATCTATGCTAGAAACTACTGCAAATTCCAATATAATTGGCGGAAAGACAAACCAATCAAACCATTCAAACGATATTAATAACCAAAGCCAGAAGATTTTATCGGATGTAACCGACAAATTCACAAACACAACTTTTCCTAATGACTTTTTGGATGTGTCTGGAAATATGACCGTTGATGAATCTAACGGCTTTAATGAGAATACTGATCCAACTTTTGATATATTGAATATGGACATTGTATTGGAAAACGATGATAATATCTTAAACTCAATGTTGTCTCAATATTCCGATCACTGCGAAGCCAACGACGCCTATGAAATAATAAACACGGACTTTTCCAGTTTAGAATCTCCTCAGGTGATCAATCTTACTCCAGTCGAGGGTCCACAACAGATTCAAGAAATGGGTAGGTCAATGTTGACTCAACTATGATAGGTACTAAATATTTTTACATCTAGTTACTGAGAGTATGGTTCATCATAGATCCTCTTCTCCTGTTGGAACATCATTGATCCCATACAGTCATGAGCATGACACTACAGGTATGTTAGTGAAAAAAAATAGGTTTCTATTATGACACCCCTTCATTTTTGCAGCTGAGAGTAATTTGGATCAGAACTGTGTTAACAGCTCAAATTTGTCAGAGATGCAAATTTGTCAGAGAGCAAGAAATGTTACAGGTGAATTTACTTCAAAAATTTACCTCAGCCTTATTTTATTTTTTTCCAGTAGAAGAGGACTGTTCTGACTCTGATTCTTCTTCGTATTGTCCTGATCTGAGTTCGGATGATGATAATGATGGCGAACTAAACAATAATAGCAAGAGGCGTGGAGAGAAGATGAAGCAAGATACAAGAAGGGGAGAGAGAAAAATGAAAGAGACTTGTAAATCTGATGTATGTAGAAAAAGCCGAAAAAGGAACTGCTCGGAATTCAATGAAGAAATTCGCACCCAAATTTTCACAAAATTTTGGACACAGATGGATTGGGGACAAAGAAAAGTTTTTGTTTGTTCAAATGTTCTCAAGGAATTAGATAAAACAGGAAATGAGAACTCGAGAAGACAAGGAACCTTGAAATATTTCCTTCATTCGGGAGAACGAAATCAGCAAGTTTGTAGGAAAATGTTCGTGAATACACTAGATATAGGCTATAAAACAGTGCAGGAGTGGGTCAACAGAGGATCTTTTGGTATGTCTACGGAGAAAACAGATCGCAGGAAGATCTCTGGCAGGCAACGATTCTCTGCACAGTATGAGACATTGAGGGTATTTTTAGATCAGCTGCCGAAGTTGCCTGCTCATTATTGTCGGCAGGACACTTCAAAGCTTTATTTAGAGCAAACATTCCAAACATTCCAAGACTTGTACAATGTCTACATTCAACATTGCAGAGAGAATGACTCTAAGGAATTGAACCGGAAAATATTCCGAAATATATTTGATGAGAAGAATCTTTCTTTGTTTAAGCCTAAGAAAGATCAGTGTGATATCTGTTTTTCACACAAATACAACAACGTCGATAACGAAAAATGGAGCGGACACATCAGGAACAAGGATATGGCCAGAGAAGCAAAATCGAAGGATAAGGAGTCTGCCATTTCTGGATCCAGTATCGTATTGACAATGGATCTACAGGCAGTAAAGCTTTGTCCATCTCTACCTGCAGGAAAACTCTATTTTAAAACAAAGCTGTGTTGTCATAATTTCACAATTTTCAATCTAGGCACTAGAGATGTAACCTGTTACTGGTTTCTGAGGACCAGAACAACACTCTGTGTGCGTCAACTTTCACTTCCTGTATCATTGATTATTTGGAAAGGAAATGCGTGACACCAACGAAGATACCCATTATTATCTATTCCGATGGATGCGGGTTTCAAAACAGAAATAATGTTTTATCCAACGCCCTCTTGAACTTTGCCATCAAAAATGAAATAACGATTTATCAAAAATACCTCGAACCCGGCCACACTCAGATGGAGTGCGACTCAGTCCACAGTTTGATTGAGAGGAAACTGAGGAACAGAGAGATACATCTTCCCAGTGACTACGCCAGTGTGTCAAAAGAATGCAGAGCGATACCCAGACCCTACGAAGTGAAAATTCTTGAATACTCGTTTTTCAAAAATTTTTCGGATTCAAATTTATTGAGATACACATCAATTAGGCCTGGACGAAAAGCATTTGATCCTGTTATCACCGATATCAAGTGTATCAAATACGACCATGTTACATCCCAAATCATGATCAAATTGGGTTATAATAAAGAGTACATTGAACTTCCTATCAGGTCAAAACCTTTAGATGTAATTGATGACTACCCGTCCCTCTTGAAAGAACGGTGCAAAATAAAGAAAGAAAAGTTCAAACACCTGCAGGAACTGAAATCAGTGCTTCCTAAGGACACACACTCGTTTTATGATAATTTATTATCTGAGTAGATAGAGGCATTTCAAGTCTATCTTATTATTGTAAAAATTTTGTAACACTTACTAGGTAGGATGCTTTGTTATTTTTTGTAAATATAAAAAGTTTTTTCAATTTTATGTTTGATTTCTAAAGCAATTACTCCCAAGCTTCTAATAGATTAGGTCAATTTCTCCTATCTAACTTGAAAACAAATCTGAGATATCTTTGCAATTTATTTTATGAAAAAGACATCTCAAATGATACCAAGCTTGAACTTGGACAGTTAGTGGAAAATTGATATGATCATTTCAATTCAGAACGGTTTTTTGTGTTTACTGACAAAAAACAAAAATCGAGATAGGAAGTATTGCATGCTCACCCGCGATATGGTAGTAGTGGGAAGAAACGGTTTTAGATCGGAGTTCTTCCGGTGTTTTTGTATTTGATTTTTCGTCCAAATAACGTGAATATCGAGGATGCCACACATGTATAAGCTGTCTACTGGAATTATGGCAAACAGATTAATTGCAAATCCAGACATCTACCAGCCCAGAGAACAGGCCGACTTCCAATCAGGGTACGGCTCGAACGATCATCTCCAGGTACTAAAGAACCTTTTAGAAAAGTCCATCAAATACAGTGAACTTGTTCTAATATTCGTGAACTATGAAAAAACTTTTGACATTTCAAATCAGTAACAAATTGATGTTTAAGTCACTGTCCGACTGTAGAATAGACCACCGATGTACCTTATTGATAGAGAGTATATACAACAACGCTACAGCTAACGTTATACTACAGGAAAACACAAATCAATTCAACGTTAACAGAGGATTTAGGTAGAGCGAGACTATCTCGTCGAAATTATTCAGGAATCTGCTCGAATCTATGTTCAAATTTGTGAACCTGGAAAATTTTTGAAGGATGAAAACCTATCACTCTTGATATTTGCAGATGACATAGTCCTAATAGCGTATCGTCTTGACCATGCTATAACCTGGCTGCAACAGCTTCATGTTGCCCATCATGAGTATCTTGGCCGTGAAATACGTATACAGCTCTTCATCATTAGAGATGAGTTTCTGATTCCGAGGTATAATCCAAAAAAAGATGACATGGTGGTGGTCAAATGGATTGATCGTCTTGGTAAGTAGCCAGAGGTACAGATGAAGTGATGATGCGACTCTAAGGCTGATTGCTGGAAGGCTGAGTGGGAGTCCTAGGCAATGGTATGATGAGCAGGCAGGATATGCCATTACATGGAAGGAGATGAATAAAAACATGAGAGAATAGTTCCGTGAGTCTGTTCCATTTTCTCAAATGCAACGTCATGCCGCTATTTATGAAGCTAGTGCTGGTCAAAATTTTGTAGACAATTTTTTTCAAAAACTGTCCAAATTAAGAGGTCTGCAACTTGAAATTCCGCTTGAATGCCTTTTTGATGCTGTAGTTGATGGCATAACAGTCGAAAATATTGCACGTACTGTACGAGCATACGTAATACATCATATGCCTATTTAAATACCATATATTGGTTATATGCCACAAAAGAGTAAGCGCGATAAACAAATTGTCATTCATTCTAATTTTCAGCATCGGAGTAATCAATCAAATTTTCACGTTTTCAACAAATTCTTCTCAAGCATAAGGCAAATATTTAATAATTTCTAACAGTAGACGTTTCTGTTCGATTTGAAAATTGAGTTTTTTTTTTAAATGTGATTCATATGTGATACTATTTACTGAAGTTTTTGAACGATTCTTGTGTTTTTGAATGGTTATGGATTTCTTTGCAAAGCTATTGAGTATGGTGCATATTTCGTCAGGATCCAGTAAAATATTAGTTCAGTGCTTCAAAATGTTTTAGTGAAGAAGGATCGAGAAAACACATCTCCATATAGAAAAAATTGTTTATCACTCTTACATAACAAGCGAACAGCCAAAAAGAATACAACATGTTGCCTCATGCATCAATACAGTATTTCGTCAGTCGGACCCAACCTAGCTTATTGCTGAAGTTTAAGGAAAGTTCACGAACCTCGATAAAAGCTGAACCACTCATTTTCGAGTGAAAGCAAATCCGGGGATCGTGGTGGCAAAGATAGCAAAGCTGTCTTTGGCTAGATCTGTCTGAGGACAATACTCTGTTGAAATGTTTTATAAGCTCAAGTGTAATTTGCAAGTAAATTATATGCATAATGAAGGTTACCGCTAGTGTGAATGCAGTTGTGGTGAAGGATTGCTATTTGTCATATGACCTCATCATTCGAAGGCATTTTCTGGATTAGCAGCATGTAATATTGAAAAAGCGTAATGACTTTGTTGCGCTAAAGATGATTTTAAATTTAACGGAATTTTTTTGTTGCTACTGATCTTATTGATAATTTTGGTAAAAATATTATCCAGTGTGAAGTTATTGATATTTAAACTGTAGATATGGCTTCAAAAGAGTCATATCTAGAGATCCGTGATGAATTTGACGACAATTTTTAATTTTGACCGACATGGTAGCTGGTAACTGAACTCTTAACAAATGGAATCGTTAGATAATATCAACCACCCCACACCAGCCTAGTCATTCTAGTAAAAAAGAATGATTATCGAATGTGTGTGGATTTCGGAAAATTGAATGCCATAACTATGAAAAATAAATATCCCTCTCCGATAATACAGGATCAAATTAACCGACTAAGAGGCAGTGCTTTTTTTGTAACATTGGATTTAGCTTCTAAATATTACCTAGTCCCCCCACAGTGAAAGACTGGAGGAATAACAGGACTTGTGGGCAAGCCAGATGATCACACAACCCAACAAAGCAAGGACGGCCCAGTTCCTGAACAAGATTAGGAAGGCCCTGAGCATCATCGTAGGCATTCTGACAGGACTCTGCAAGCTTAACCGACGCACAGTGGAGTATTTCTTGTCCAAAGTTGATAAAAATTAATTTATAATATTAATCGATTTAATAAATGAATAAAAAGGATTTAGTGCTATAACTCTTTTTCAAAAACTATAATAGCAGTCAAAAACACCAAAAAAACTATTCAGATTCGCTTTCACTAATATTCACGTTTTCATGGTTGGCTTCATCATTATCCGGCTTGTGGAGTTCTTCGTGGATTCTGAAAACTTTTTGTTATGAAATTGTTCGATATCTTGACGAATTAACCCATTTTTTGACACCAAAATGAACTTTTTCAAAAATTTTCACTAAACCAAAGAAAACGTGGCATGTATCAAAATCGATTTTTTGGTTATCAGACATGCACAAACTATCCCCGAAGAAATTCCCAAAAATCTAAATAATAAAAGAAATTCCTTTATGTACCCAAATCTATGGCGGACACTGTATATTTTATATAAAATGGTTTTATTATTTCTGTGATACTTTAAAATGCTTTATTCAATACAGTCATCAAATTCCAATTCAGCCATGACTGAAGGTAGTTTGTATTTACTTATATTTAAAAATGAAGAGATTATCTGTATAATAATATTAACTTGAGTCCGCCATTTTGAATCCAGAAAAATACGTTCTTGACATGAATATAGACTAGTCGAGTTATTCACATGTTATATTTATATCTCATTTCAGATCAATAGTTTATTCTAAAATTTTAAATTATTTTTCATAATTTAGAGAAGGGCAATATTATGTTTAACAAGGGTTGGAGAATATTAACTTTTAGAATAATGGCGGATACATGCGGAAGATTTTTCTGTGGAAACATTTTCAGCAATGATTAAAGTTCACAGTAATAACATAATAGTGAGTCAACTCCGCTTAACTCATATCCAAAAACTTCCCTGATTAAAGTCTATACAGATACACTATGTAGCCTTTTCAGTGATAGAAGCAAGTTATGAAATAGTGTTTTTATCAATTATCAGCGAACAAATATATACGAATACATACCTTCATCTTCAATATCCATGATGAACACTATAAAATTCCACCAAACATAACCGTACTATTCTATTAAAAAGATCGTTACAAAAATGAGTCTTGAACGCAGCGTAAGACACGTCCAGAATTAACCGCTGTCATCGCTATAAAACAAGCGCCACGTTGCCAAAGGGGCTTTTAGAGGTGAAGCTATTATTCGAACTTAATAATACATAATCTAAAATAGGATTTATGAACTTTTGAATTGCTGACTTTTGATCAGGATTTGATTGAAAATACTCCACTGTGCAACGCGACACTTGCATATATTAGGAATAGGCGAATCAACCCTACAGCGGGAAACATGGGAACGGCTTTTACATCCAAGTCTGGGGAAATGGACAATGCGAACGGTTTAATAAAACTATAGTGAATGCATATACAACCTCTGCGGTGGAAAATGATCAACAACAATGGGATCGTTGTGTTTAGAAGATTCCCTCGAATACTCCATTCAGTGAAACAATAAATGCTACCCCAATGGAAGATTGGAATTTCAAAAATGTAATCGGATCTTGGATTCCTAATTTCAAAACTAATGCAATTCAACGGAATGTGTTGAAGTTGAATTTGGGGAAGCTACGTGAAGAAATATCAGAACGCATCACCGAGGATCAGAGAAAGCAGAAAGCACGGTATGACTAGAATAGAAGAGAGGATGCAAGGACGCTCCAGGAGATTTAATTATGCTGCGCATGACCAGTAAACCAGCAACTGGCTCTAGACTATACTGCCCAAATCCAAAAGACCATTTCGTATAACCAAAGTCCTCATTGTTGAGTCATGCGACGAAATCAGCATATTGTGGCTTTTTCGGATAATATGAAGAGATCGGTCACATTCCGAGATGATGTGTAAGTTTAATGAATGTGCAAACATCGTAAGTTTGTTGAGAAAGCCTATTTCATCAGGATTGATGTCCAATACGTGGTTTCAACTCCACCCTCGCCGCCTTTACACTTGGAAATCCTCAGCAGACTCAACACAGAACATCGTACGGAATCAAATAGATTTCATTCTCATCAACGGAAGATCCAGCTCAACTGTAAAAAGAGCTTGAACAAATCCTGGAGCAGACGTGCCTTCTGCTCAATGAAAAGGATTTTTGATGTGGTTAAATAGCTGAGTGTTAATTTTAACACTCAAGAGAATGAAATTAAGTACAAAAATTAACACGCAGACCGTTTTATGTTGTCAGTGTCAATTACATCCAATTAATTTTTCAATATGATGTCAGAGGTGTGGAAATCATTTTAAATTGGCTGGAAACAGTTTGATCGGTGTAAACATACCCTTACAAAAATTAATTATACCAACTTGGTGGCTTATCATCACATACACGTGTAACAAAGACACCGATAGAGTTGTTTTACACCCTGAGATCCATTTATTTCACTAGTGTCAATTGAAACTAAGGAAATAGTGGATATGACTTCTATGGTGTGGAAAATAGTCCGCCTAGTATAAACATACCTCTAGAACAATGTCTAATACAAACTTCGCGTCATACTAACACCCAAGCGTGTAAGAAAGACGTTATGGTTTGCTTTTCACACTCTGTAGTGTTGCAGGCCACCAGTCGCTAATAATCTGGTGGTCGATCCGGAGAGAGCGTCCATTTCCATAAAACCAAGCGAACAAGTGGTCGCAATTATTTGCAGTGTTTGATTTGTTGACATCTATAGCACAATGATCTTCAAAATACAGCTGGCCAATAAATCTAAGTATGCGAAAATCGACGAAGATGCCAGTTACGCAGACTTTGTTGAATTAGGTAAGTACCTAATTCCCTGTTTTTATTTATTCCATTATCTTTGCAAGTTCTGGTGTCTTCCATATTAAATTCATGTTACCTACCATTTAAGTGAGACAAGGATTTTTTATAAGTAGGGTTAGCAACAACCTAGGTATTTAGAGGATATTTACTCGGTATAAACTTAAGCAGATTCTTGATTATTTCTTCGTTAACATGGCGGATTTCCGTTTGTGCAGGATGTCCCGAAAAAATACCGACTAACTTTAAGGGGTGGTAGGGGACATCAAAACAAACAGGGTTATTTATTAAACTTGTCTTCATGCAAATGAGCCGTTATAATATCAACTAGATCAGCTGAGATCATACTCGCAGGTGCAAAATGAGGTAGGCAACGCCGGAATAATCAAACCGACTCATTTGTCTTTTCTACAGACAAGCATTCTTCTTGTACCTCTTATTTCACCCCTAAAGCTAATTTCCAATCAGCAAACAACTACAAAAACACAAATTAACAACATTTAGTCAAAAACTCATCAAAACTATGTCGATTTACTTTGAATAAACGGCGAAAATTCAAACATCCTGCCATTGTTGGCAGCATTGACGTTTGCAGTTGGCAATATGCCCACGCTTCCGAAAAATTAATAAACTTACATTTAATTTTTTTTTGTAAATCTTTAAATAATGTTTCTAAAGGAATGGCAAATTATAAAGAAAATCCCTGTATACTTTGAAAAAATCATATACCTACATTAATTCGTTCAATAAAATCAGAAGATTTTTTTTTCACAGCAAAATCAAAATTTAATATTGTTGGTGAGGAGCCAGTCTTTTTTACCGACCCAGAAGATACCATCATAGAGGAAGATTGTATAATGGAATACTTAAATAAGGACAATTGTATACTCAAAGTTGTTCAAACAAACACTAATAACACAACTTTTTCGTCTTCGGACTCAACATTGTCAATAAATGCTGCGACTCCAACGGGTAGCGAGGTGGAGGAATGGCTCACCAAAGGCAATACGATAAGCAATCCTGATGAGAGCCACAATCTCGTTGTACTTAACATTGACAATGAGGGATTTCTCATTCCTTCGGCAAACAATACCGCCGAAATGGAAGTGAATACGTCACATGAATGTTACACTAATACCGAGACAAATACGGAATATGTAGATGCACAGGTAATTTAAAAATACATTTCCTTTTATGAGGATAGGTTGATGTGTCAATTATAGGTTATAAATATGAGTAATATTATCTCAATTTACTAGAGTTTTACATTGTAAGGTGTAAACATAAGGTTATTATTTGTAGATGTTGAAACAATTTCTTTTAAACAATGGGGGCGGGCATATATTCGAAGAATATGCAAAAAACCAGATTCTCACCAATCGAACAAGGAAAGAATTAGTCAATTTAACAGTGCGTATGATGCTGAAAAGGTTTGGAACAAAAATGTCCAAAAAGGTCAAAGTTGAATTCGCAAAAGCCATGATTGGAATATTTCCAAAGTTGAGGGATCCGGATAGCGACATAGGAGGATGTGTATGTATTTATTTTTTCTTTGTTTTAATTTATACTATAGCAGTTCAGTGCTACCTTGATAACCTAAACTTTTTTGTGATGGTCATTTGATCCTTTTGGCAAATTTAATTTAAATCGGACATGTATAGTACTTTGAATACCCAGTTATTTTATTTTGCTAATGGGTTTTTCTAAAAAGTAATTTCGTTTTCAAATAATCCTTAATTTCACCAATTTTTATTTCAATCAAGTAAGAAATCGGTATTTGCGGCATTGGCGATCAAAAAGTTTTTAACTCAATCTACATTTTTAGGAAGTTTCTAATAACGACAGTTTGAAGTCACCAAGTGGCTATTTGGCGTGGCGATTGAGAACTGTCGTCAGAAATCTGCCAAGAGAGGCCACAAAAAAAAGAAAACTATTTTCATCATCAGTTTCAACAACCGATGATGAAAATTCAAACCCAAAAAAAGCTTGCCACAGGGTCACGCCATCAGAAGAAGCCGACATTGAATTTTTGAAAAATGCCTGCCCTAAATCTCAACAAGAGGAAATATTTCAAAAAATGGCGAACACTTTCAAATGTAGGAGAGATAAAGACTTTACACTTGAAGACTATCCTCGATTTTTGGACACACCAGGACTTGTATGTTACTTCACTAGGTACCTTACATATTTGTATGGATTTTTTTATTCTAATTTCAGATTGAGCAAGACTTTAATTTTTTAAACCCGGAAGCCAACAAGTTTCCAGAAAAATTTGGAAACATCGTTAATAAAATTCTGACTATCTATAACGCCACAGTATCCAATAAGCTTCCAGATATTGAAGGTAGGTAAATAGATCTATCGATGATCACTATACGCGCACAGATATTGTTTAAAGATTTAACACAGGCTAACTATCTCTTTTCAAAAAACATGAATCTATTAATTTCCAAATGTCCAAATTTATTGCCCTATTGTCATTTAACATAATATGTTTTAAGATGCAGTGTACACCACTCATACCAGCAATGACGTATATTTTCTCTATTTTTCTGGGATCACATTATTGAAATTTTTGTTTAAAATTACCCACATGAATATCTTCGTTAACAACAACATGTTATTTCTTTCTCTATTAACCCCTTATAATTACAACTATTCATTTTAGTATGGGATAAAAACACTCAGGCGCTTCTCTCAGTGGTACATATGTTGCCTTCCACAGCCAAAGGAAGAAAATCATTAAACTATGGCCGTGACAATGTTGGTTCCTTGCTCCAAAAGTTGATTGTTTTCATATCGGTAGGTATAGGTGAATACTTGAAAAAAAAAATTTTTGGAAGGGCAAATAAATTAATACATATTCTTGTTTCTTTTTTCTGCACTTCCAGAAAAAAAAAATCTCCCCATAAACCAACAAGTAAATTTCTACATTGAAATAATTTACCTCTATGTTTTTTTATGAATATATTTTTTCCGATAATTATTATAATAATATAGGAATCTTTATACAACGATAAAAGAAATTTTGAATGAAAACAAAATGATATTTATGTTTTAATGGTTCAAATGTCTTTTAGGTCGGCAAACCTCTACAGGAGATTTTGGAAACCAGAAAGGGAAGTCAGCCGTACCTCATTGCTATTGGGTCCAAAGAGGCGGCAGTGCATGACTACAAAGTTGTTTTGGATAATGTATGCCTGGATACAGGTTGTACCACAATCTTAGAAGCATTTGACTTCTTATTTAAAGTACATTTTGTCTTTAAAATTAAATACGAGGTAGGGTTAGAAACATTCTATTCTTTCATTCAAGGTTTTTTTTATAAAATAGACATTTGCAATATTAATTACACTGCAAAGATGAGGGAATTGAAAAACAGACTTGTAAATTTTGAAGCATAATTGTGTAAAACAAAAGTTTGAGGAAATATTTCATTATATAGAACAAAAATGGGTCTCAAGTGTTTTAAATGCTTTCGTACCTTTACCGAAATTTCAAAATTATTTCAACATTTACGACTTTGGCATTTTCATGGGTCTCGAGGAATTACTATTTTAAGATGCTGCGATAAAAAATGTTCTGCTATGTTTCGGACATTTTGTGGTTATAAAAAACATTTATTAAAATGCATTATTAGACCTACTATCATACAGTCAAATAAAAATGTGAGTATTAACAATTTCGATACTATCAACAAGGTCACTTCTGTAGCATCCGACAGTACTGATAAATCAAATTCAACTTTCAACGAGTCAGAAATATTAGTTACTGCAAACCAAGATACCGCCTCGGATACCGCAGACCAAAGCTTCTTTTCCGGCGGCCCAGAACATAGAGAGAATCTTGAAACATGCATGTCCGCTGTAAATATTCAAATAATGTCTTTTATTTCAAGTTTAATGGCATTAGGTATTCCTCTTTCCACAATAGTTTCAATAGTTGAAAACGTTGATGAACTGATCAACCTGATTTTTGAAAAACTAAAATTATTTTTACCACAAAGTGATACGGAGGACTGTATCAACTTTTTTAATACAGTAATTTCTTGTATAGAAAAACTTAACACAGCTTATAAAATAAAAAATACATTATCTGAAAATATTGTTAGACCTGTTGAGATTGCAGTAGGTGTCAGAACCGACCAAGTTTTTCATAAAATCAGTAATACTTACCTCGAGGGAAATGTTACAGATACGTTTACATACATCCCGATTCTTGATACTTTAACTGCATTACTAAAAAATGAACATATTCAAAAATACTTTACTCCGGCTTTCATATCTCTTGCAAAAAGTAATCATCTAGAGTCGATTTATGATGGCGAATATTACCAAAATAATGCTTTTTTTCAAGAAAATCCAAATGCGATACAAATTCAACTGTATTTTGACGAATTTGAATGCACTGCTCCCTTGGGCTCTAAGACAGGTATCCATAAAATTGGTGCGATATATTTTATTATAAGAAATATCCCGGCTATCTTGGTCAGTTGGACAACATTAATGTTGCAGCATTTTTTTGTTCTGCAGATTTAAAAAAATATTCTATAAATGCCTTTCTAAAACCAATTATAAGAGATTTGCAAGTTTTAGAAAATTATGGCCTTGCTGTTTCATTTCTACCACAACCCTTGAAGGGTACTTTGGTTGCGCTAAGTTTTGATAATCTTGGCGGTAACACATTATCAGGTATGGTCGAATCATTTAGCGCAAACTATTTTTGTCGAACGTGTCTAATGCACAAAGATGAGACCCAAAATATATTTAAAGAGTCAGACGACCGTTGTCATTTGAAAAATTAAGCCTTTTTCAATTCATTACCAGAAATGTTACCTGGTTCGAACTATTATGGTATCAAACAACAAAGCATTTTGAATGATCTAAAGCATTTTAACTTGGGAAATATATATGCTGCAGACATAATGCACGATATTCTGGAAGGAGTCGCTCAATTAGAAATTAAATTAATAGTTATATACTTGGTTTCTGAGAAAATTCTCAGTATTCATGAAATTAACCAGCGATTATTCTCTTTCAATTATGGTTCTATTGACCAATGTACAAAACCGAGTCCCATCAACATCGACAAACCCGGCAGAAGCATAGGAGAAAGAGCAGCACAAACTTGGACACTTGTGAGATATTTACCTTTAATATTAATTGATGTTATTCCAAAATGCGGTGAAAGATGGAATATGTTATCCCTTCTCTTAGAAATAATGAATATATGTTTTGCCCCGATTATACCAGTCGAAATGACTCACGTTCTGGAGAATCTAATATTCAAGCATCATTCTCTTGTGAAAAAATATCATGGAAGAATTATTCCTAAACATCATATTATGATCCATTATCCAAATACTATTAGAAAAATGGGTCCCCTTATTTATTTATGGTCAATGCGCTTTGAAGCAAAGCATGGATATTTTAAAAATCTGATAAATAAATTAAGAAATTATAAAAATATTCCTCAAACTTTATGCTTGCGCCATCAAATCAATCAAGCTATAAAAAATTAAAACCTTTATAAAATGACGATAAATACTGGCCCTGTAAATAGCTTCGATTTAAATGACTACGAGTTTAAGGATATTATCACGAATGAATTAGACATTCCAAATGACGTGAAAGTTCATGAAACAAAGTACTTAAAATACGGTTTTCTTTATAAGCCATCGTTTTTTATTTGTGTGAATACAAATGATCGATTACCAGTTTTCCAAGAAATAAAAAAAATAATTTTATTAGACGTACATCCTTTTTTTATTACAAAATTATGGGATACAATACAGTTCGTTCCTAATTTAAACTCATTTCTTGTGGCACCAAGTAATGACATTTCAATTTGTGATCTGAAGTTACTATGTTATAAAGAGCCGTATGAATGTAAAGCAGTTTCCAACTCGTTTTATATAGTTCCTAAATATATATTTGTTCAACTTGTTTCCTATGAATCAACTTTTTCTGTAAAAGAAAAACATGTTATTTATTTATTTTTTGTAGTTTCGTCTTAAGTTCTATCAAGAGTTGTACCTGTTAGTTCTTAAATATAGAGAGTGATAATCTGACCATGTTTAAGAGTTTGTTCCTAATTTGAATTCTTTCGTGTGACACCGAGAATTGCCATTTCAAATTGTGATCAAAAGTTGCAAACTCGTTTTCTATGACAGTTCCTAGACATTTATTTAACTCGTTGTACCTGTTAATATACAGGGTGATAATGTTTACTTTATTTTTTCTGTAGCATAAGAAAAAGCTGTTGCGTTTATTTTTTATTTGTTGTAATTTTGTTTTGTTTTTATAGATAAAGTTCATTATCAAAACCTCCTTTGTTTTTGTTACACTCCCTTTATTATATCCCCAACACTCAAAAGTGGGTGACTTTACACTATAGAAATAACTTTTGCCAGTTTGGCTCATGAAATTGACACTGAACATTCACCAAAAAAATATCAATATTCACACTCCTAGAATGTTTTAGACACTTCAAAGTAGGTACTTTTACACTACAGGAATATGTTTTGCCAGAAGGCTAGTGATGCTAACACTACGATAAAAGGTAAATTAACCAATACAAACTAGCTGAATTCACACTCGAAATATGTTCTAAACACTAATAAATAATGCAATTAACACTACAAAGATGCTGATTAACCATTTCAATCAAGCATTTTCAACACCAGAAAGATATATTTTACCATATTATTATTATATAAGGTATTTGTACACGCCAATTATGTAAAAACCATATAGTGGGTGTAATTTTCATTTTGTATTAAAAATGTTTTCAACCAATTCAATATGGTAAAAGATGTCCAATATTCCACCATTTTAAATCAAAATGTTTACACTCGCTTGTGTGGATAAATACGAAATGGCGTGTCATTTGCGTGTAAAAGATAACACCCCATTTTTTACTGTATGACCATGTTCTTTTGATGGCTGATGTGAGGATCGCCTTATCAAATACAAAAAAAATCAACACGAGGGAAAAATTAGCATTAGATAAAATTAAGGATCCAAAAATGAAAACGGAAATCAGTGATAAAAGAAACACAGGAATTCAAGCGATAACACCAAATATTGAAAAAGATCTAACCCAGTCTTGGACAAGGATAACAAAGATTGTGACCAGACTCGGATATAGGACGGGAGACACAAATCAGAAGTGGATGACTGATGAGATTCTGCTGTTGATGGATGAATGACGTAGACCACACCATCTATAGAAGCACCCATAAATTAATCAAAAAGAAGATTAGAATAGCAAAGAACGACTTAGACGGGACTGCATTAAAATAGAACAATTGCAAATGTGCTGAATAGAGTAGAAGGAGGTGTTTCTCTGGATCCAGAAAGATTGCGCAAGGTATAAAATTCTTTTTTTTTCTAAAGTTTCGTCTAAACGCAATTCTGATCTAATAGGTGATACTCCATGGAGTAGGTAATCATTTGATTTATCAACACTAATATCTTACTATTCTAAGCATCTTTTCTAGTGATAATCCTACAATCTCTGCGTTGTTGTTACAGTTTAATCAACATCTCCGTAATCCCTCCATGTAGAACAATTATTGTGTTTTATCTTCTTAGTTATGAAACTTAGCATTGCCCAAGCGAATAATTTATAATTTGTAGTACTTTTACGCATGAATATTGTAAGAAGTTGAATTGAAGCGTCCGAAAAACGTCGAAGCAATAGTGCAACATCAACAGTCGTAAGTTTGTATTATGTTGAAGAAGATTGAAGTTACAACTATTCATTACGTTCGGCAAATCACAAATGTATAATTTGCGTTCTATTAATATTCTTTGTTACCATGATACAACCAGCAGTGATGTTCCTGAAATTGAGATAAAAACAGAAACTGTCTCCTTGCCAGAAGGTGCGTCCTGATTTTCGCCTTATAACCGGAAACCTCTGTTTTCCACTTACAGCTACAAAGACAGACTTAACTGAAGACCATGAACAACTTGACGAAAGCATGAATGGTGTATAAATCCTAATTCGAAATCATTATTTCTTAAAAACTCCCTCTATTAGTTGCAAATCAATCATCAGCAAGTACTGATGATGAAATAAGTATCTGTACACTTTCATCAGAAGATGAGGATAAGACAGCATTGCATCGAAACTTAAAAGGAAGACTCTCTCCTGACGAAATCGACGTAGAACCAATCAATGACCAACAAGGTGAGTTCGATTCAGTTGAAACAGAAGATGACTCATTACAGAGAACGTGACGGTCATTTCAGATGAATGTCCTCCGAGACCCCGTTGACCACGAGCACCTGATTTATTTAACGAATCGGAAGGAATTAATAAGGAGAGAAGACGAAAGCTAATTGACTACTACTAGGATCTGTACCAAGAGCAGGTTTTAGAAACTAACGGTGAGTGTTTTGATTTCGAAGTCAAGAAATTTCTAAGAAAACATTTAGGAATATTGACATCCCTACCACCAAGTGATAAAGTAACATCGAATATAATCTCGAAACCGAGTCAAATTGTGCTACCGTTGCATCACGAGATTTATTCGGACTCAATAAAGAAGTACCCGCTGCTCTTCGAAAGATACACAAGTAACAATCCCGATGATGTAGAGGCGTGGAGAATTTTAACGGATGTGCTGAATAGAGTAGAGGGAGGTGTTTCTCTGGATCCAGAAATATGGCGCAAGGTATGAAATGCTTTTTTTTTTCTAAAGTTTCGTCTAAACGCAATTGTGATCTCCATGTAGTGAGGAATCATTTGATTTATCAACACCAATATCCAACTATTTTATGCATCTTTTCTAGTAATAAACTTACAATTTTTGCGTTGTTACAGTTTAATTAACATCGCCGTGATCCTTTCATGTAGAATAATTATTATTGTGTTTTATCTTCTTAGTTATGAAGCTTAGCCTTGCCTAAGCATATAATAATTTATAATTTGTAGTACTTTTACGCATGAATATTGTGAGAAGTTTAATTGAAGCGTCCAATGAACGTCGAAGCAATAGTGCAACATCAACAGTCGTAAGTGTGTATTATATTAGAGGAGATGGAAGTTATAACTATTCATAAGGTTGGGAAAATCACGAATGTGTAATTTGCGTTCAATTAATATTCTTTGTAACCATGATACAACCAGCAGTGATATTCCTGAAATTGAGATAAAAACAGGATCTCTCTCCTTGCCAGATGGTGCGTCCTGATTTTGGCCTAGTAACCAAAAACTTCTGCTTTTCACTTACAGCTACAGAGACAGACTTAACTGAAGACCATGAGCAACTTGACGAGAACATGAATGGTGTATATCCTAATTCGAAATCATTATTTTCTCAAAAAGTCTCTCTATAAGTTGCTGATCAATTATCAGCAGGTACTGATGATGAAATAAGTATCTGTACACTTTCATCAGAAGATGATGATAAGACAGCATTGCATCGAAACTTGCAAGGAAGACTTCCTCCTGACGAAATCGACGTAGAACCAATCAATCACCAACAAGATGAGTTCGATTGAGCTGAAACAAAAGTTGACTTATTACAGAGAACGTGACGGTCATTTCAGATGGATGTCCTCCGAGACCCCAGAGACCACGAACACCTTATCTATTTAACGAATTGGAAAGAATCAATGAGGAGATAAAACGAAAGCTTATTGACTACTACAAGGATCTGTACCAAGAGCAGGTCTTAGAAATTAACGGTGAGTGTTTTGATTTCGAAGTCACGAAATTTCTAAGAAAACATTTAGAAATATTGACATCCTCACCACCAAGTGATAAAGTAACAGCGAATATGATCTCGAAACCGAGTCAAATTGTGCGACCGTCGCATCACGAGTTTATGGGACTCAATAAAGATGTACCCGCTGCTCTTCGCAAGATACACAAGTAACAATCCCGATAATGTAGAGGCGTGGAGAATTTTAACGGATGTGCTGAATAGAGTAGAAGGAGGTGTTTCTCTGGATCCAGAAAGATGGCGCAAAGTATAAATTTTTTTTTTTTCTAAAGTTTTGTCTAAACGCAATTCTGACCTAATAGGTGATGCTCCATGGAGTAGGGAATCATTTGATTTATCAACACCAATATCTTACTATTCTAAGCATCTTTTCTAGTAATAATCCTACAATCTCTGCGTTGTTGTTACAGTTTAATCAACATCGCCGTAATCCTTCCATGTAGAATAATTATTGTGTTTTATCTTCTTAGTTATGAAGTTCAGCCTTGCCTAAGCATATAATTTATAATTTGTAGTACTTTTACGCATGAGTATTGTGAGAAGTTCAATTGAAGCGGCAATAAACGTCGAAACAATGGTGCAACATCAACAGTCGTAAGTGTGTATTATATTAGAGGAGATTGAAGTTACAACTATTTATTAGGTTGGGAAAATCACAAATGTATAATTTCCGTTCTATTAATATTCTCTGTAACCATGATACAACCAGCAGTGATATTCCTGAAATTGAGATAAAAACAGAAACTCTGTACTTGACAGATGGTGCGTCTTGATTTTGGCCTTATAACCGAAAACTTCTGTTTTTCACTTACAGCTACAGAGACAGACTTGACTGAAGACCATGAGCAACTTGACGAGAACATGAATGGTGTATAAATCCTAATTCGAAATCATTATTTCTTCAAAAAGTCTCCCCATAAGTTGCTGATCAATTATCAGCAGGTACTGATGATGAAACTAGTATCTGTACACTTTCATCAGAAGATGATGATAAGACAGCATTGCATCGAAACTTAAAAGGAAGACTCTCTCCTGACGAAATCGACGAAAAACCAATGAATCACCAACAAGATGAGTTCGGTTGAGCTGAAACAGAAGATGATTCATCACAGAGAACGTGACGGTAATCTCAGATCAATGTCCTCCGAGACCCCAGAGACCACGAACTCCTTATTTATTCAACGAATTGGAAGGAATTAATAAGGAGAGAAAACGAAAGCTAATTGACTACTACAAGGATCTGTACCAAGAGGAGGTCTTAGAAACTAACGGTGAGTGTTTTGATTTCTTAGTCACGAAATTTCTAAGAAAACTGGAATATTGACATCCCCACCACCAAGTGATAGAGTAACAGCGAATATAATCTCGACACCGAGTCAAATCGTGCGACCGTCGCATCACGAGATTTATTGGGACTCAATAAAGATGTACACGCTGCTCTTCGCAAGATACACAAGTAACAATCCCGATAATGTAGAGGCGTGGAGAATTTTAACGGATGTGCTGAATAGAGTAGAAGGAGGAGTTTCTCTGGATCCAGAAAGATTGCGCAAGGTATAAAATTCTTTTTTTTTTCTAAAATTTCTTCTAAACGCAATTCTGATCTAATAGGTGATGCTCCATGGAGTGGGTAATCATTTGATTTATCAACACTAATATCTTACTATTCTTAGCATCTTTTCTAGTGATAATCCTACAATCTCTGCGTTGTTGTTACAGTTTAATCAACATCTCCGTAATCCCTCCATGTAGAATAATTATTGTGTTTCATCTTCTTAGTTATGAAGCTCAGCATTGCCTTAGCGTATAATATATAATTTGTAGTACTTTTACGCATGAATATTGTAAGAAGTTTAATTGAAGCGTCCGAAAAACGTCGAAGCAATAGTGCAACATCAACAGTCGTAAGTTTGTATTATGTTAAAGAAGATTGAAGTTACAACTATTCATTACGTTCGGCAAATCACAAATGTTTAATTTGCGTTCTATTAATATTCTTTGTTACCATGATACAACCAGCAGTGATGTTCCTGAAATTGAGATAAAAACAGAAACTGTCTCCTTGTCAGATGGTGCGTCCTGATTTTGGCCTTATAACCGAAAACTTCTGTTTTCCACTTACAGCTACAAAGACAGACTTAACTGAAGACCATGAACAACTTGACGAGAACATGAATGGTGTATGAATCCTAATTCGAAATCATTATTTCTTCAAAAACTCCCTCTATTAGTTGCAGATCAATCATCAGCAGGTACCGATGATGAAATAAGTATCTGTACACTTTCATCAGAAGATGATGATAAGACAGCATTGCATCAAAACATAGAGGGAGGACTCTCTTCTGACGAAATCGACGTAGAACCAATCAATGACCAACAAAGTGAGTTCGATTGAGCTGAAACAGAGGATGATTTATAACAGAGAACGTGACGGTCATTCCAGATGAATGTCGTCCCAGACCCCAGAGACCACGAACACCTCATTTATTTATCAAATTGGAAGGAATTAATAAGGAGAGAAAACGAAAGCTAATTGAAAACTACAAGGATCTGTACCAAGAGCAGGTTTTTGAAACTAACGGTGAGTGTTTTGGCTTCGAAGTCACGGAATTTCTAAGAAAACATTTAGGAATATTGACATCCCCACCACCAAGTGATAAAGTAACAGCGAATATAATTTCGAAACCGAGTCAAATTGTGCGACCGTCGCATCACGAGATTTATTTGGACTCAATAAACAAGTACCCGCTGCTCTTCGCAAGATACACAAGTAACAATTCCGATGATGTAGAGGCGTGGAGAATTTTAAAGGATGTGCTGAATAGAGTAGAGGGAGGTGTTTCTCTGGATCCAGAAAGATGGCGCAAGGTATAAAATGCTTTTTTTTTCTAAAGTTTTGTCTAAACGCAATTCTGATGTAATAGGTGATGCTCCATGTAGTGAGGAATCGTTTGATTTATCAATACCAATATCCAACTATTCTAAGCATCTTTTCTAGTAATAAACCTACAATTTCTGCGTTGTTGTTACAGTTTAATCAACATCGCCGTAATCCTTTCATGTAGAATAATTATTTTGTTTTATCTTCTTAGTTATGAAGCTTAGCCTTGCCTTAGCATATAATTTATAATTTGTAGTACTTTTACGCATGAATATTGTGAGAAGTTTAATTGAAGCGTCCAATGAACGTCGAAGCAATAGTGCAATATCAACAGTCGTAAGTGTGTATTATATTAGAGGAGATTGAAGTTACAACTATTTATTAGGTTGGGAAAATCACACATGTATAATTTGCGTTATATTAATATTCTTTGTAACCATGATACAACCAGCAGTGATATTCCTGAAATTGAGATAAAAACAGGAACTCTCTCCTTGCCAGATGGTGCGTCCTGATTTTGGCCTAATAACCGAAAACTTCTGTTTTTCACTTACAGCTACAGAGACAGACTTAACTGAAGACCATGAGCAACTTGACGAGAACATGAATGGTGTATATCCTAATTCGAAATCATTATTTTCTCAAAAAGTCTCTCTATAAGTTGCTGATCAATTATCAGCAGGTACTGGTGATGAAATAAGTATCTGTACACTTTCATCAGAAGATGATGATAAGACAGCATTGCATCGAAACTTGCAAGGAAGACTTCCTCCTGACGAAATCGACGTAGAACCAATCAATCACCAACAAGATGAGTTCGATTGAGCTGAAACAAAAGTTGACTTATTACAGAGAACGTGACGGTCATTTCAGATGAATGTCCTCCGAGACCCCAGAGACCACGAACTCCTTATTTTTTTAACGAATTGGGAGGAATCAATAAGGAGAGAAAACGAAAGCTAATTGACTACTACAAGGATCTGTACCAAGAGCAGGTCTTAGAAATTAACGGTGAGTGTTTTGATTTCGAAGTCACGAAATTTCTAAGAAAACATTTAGAAATATTGACATCCTCACCACCAAGTGATAAAGTAACAGCGAATATGATCTCGAAACCGAGTCAAATTGTGCGACCGTCGCATCACGAGTTTATGGGACTCAATAAAGATGTACCCGCTGCTCTTCGCAAGATACACAAGTAACAATCCCGATAATGTAGAGGCGTGGAGAATTTTAACGGATGTGCTGAATAGAGTAGAAGGAGGTGTTTCTCTGGATCCAGAAAGATGGCGCAAGGTATAAATTTTTTTTTTTTCTAAAGTTTTGTCTAAACGCAATTCTGACCTGATAGGTGATGCTCCATGGAGTAGGGAATCATTTGATTTATCAACACCAATATCTTACTATTCTAAGCATCTTTTCTAGTAATAATCCTACAATCTCTGCGTTGTTGTTACAGTTTAATCAACATCGCCGTAATCCTTCCATGTAGAATAATTATTGTGTTTTATCTTCTTAGTTATGAAGTTCAGCCTTGCCTAAGCATATAATTTATAATTTGTAGTACTTTTACGCATGAATATTGTGAGAAGTTTAATTGAAGCGGCAATAAACGTCGAAGCAATGGTGCAACATCAACAGTCGTAAGTGTGTATTATATCAGAGGAGATTGAAGTTACAACTATTTATTAGGTTGGGAAAATCACAAATGTATAATTTCCGTTCTATTAATATTCTCTGTAACCATGATACAACCAGCAGTGATATTCCTGGAATTGAGATAAAAACAGAAACTCTGTCCTTGACAGATGGTGCGTCCTGATTTTGGCCTTATAACCGAAAACTTCTGTTTTTCACTTACAGCTACAGAGACAGACTTGACTGAAGACCATGAGCAACTTGACGAGAACATGAATGGTGTATAAATCCTAATTCGAAATCATTATTTCTTCAAAAAGTCTCTCTATAAGTTGCTGATCAATTATCAGCAGGTACTGATGATGAAATAAGTATCTGTACACTTTCATCAGAAGATGATGATAAGACAGCATTGCATCGAAACTTGCAAGGAAGACTTCCTCCTGACGAAATCGACGTAGAACCAATCAATCACCAACAAGATGAGTTCGATTGAGCTGAAACAAAAGTTGACTTATTACAGAGAACGTGACGGTCATTTCAGATGAATGTCCTCCGAGACCCCAGAGACCACGAACTCCTTATTTTTTTAACGAATTGGGAGGAATCAATAAGGAGAGAAAACGAAAGCTAATTGACTACTACAAGGATCTGTACCAAGAGCAGGTCTTAGAAATTAACGGTGAGTGTTTTGATTTCGAAGTCACGAAATTTCTAAGAAAACATTTAGGAATATTGACATCCTCACCACCAAGTGATAAAGTAACAGCGAATATGATCTCGAAACCGAGTCAAATTGTGCGACCGTCGCATCACGAGTTTATGGGACTCAATAAAGATGTACCCGCTGCTCTTCGCAAGATACACAAGTAACAATCCCGATAATGTAGAGGCGTGGAGAATTTTAACGGATGTGCTGAATAGAGTAGAAGGAGGTGTTTCTCTGGATCCAGAAAGATGGCGCAAGGTATAAATTTTTTTTTTTCTAAAGTTTTGTCTAAACGCAATTCTGACCTGATAGGTGATGCTCCATGGAGTAGGGAATCATTTGATTTATCAACACCAATATCTTACTATTCTAAGCATCTTTTCTAGTAATAATCCTACAATCTCTGCGTTGTTGTTACAGTTTAATCAACATCGCCGTAATCCTTCCATGTAGAATAATTATTGTGTTTTATCTTCTTAGTTATGAAGTTCAGCCTTGCCTAAGCATATAATTTATAATTTGTAGTACTTTTACGCATGAATAATGTGAGAAGTTTAATTGAAGCGGCAATAAACGTCTAAGCAATGGTGCAACATCAACAGTCGTAAGTGTGTATTATATCAGAGGAGATTGAAGTTACAACTATTTATTAGGTTGGGAAAATCACAAATGTATAATTTCCGTTCTATTAATATTCTCTGTAACCATGATACAACCAGCAGTGATATTCCTGGAATTGAGATAAAAACAGAAACTCTGTCCTTGACAGATGGTGCGTCCTGATTTTGGCCTTATAACCGAAAACTTCTGTTTTTCACTTACAGCTACAGAGACAGACTTGACTGAAGACCATGAGCAACTTGACGAGAACATGAATGGTGTATAAATCCTAATTCGAAATCATTATTTCTTCAAAAAGTCTCCCCATAAGTTGCTGATCAATTATCAGCAGGTACTGATGATGAAACTAGTATCTGTACACTTTCATCAGAAGATGATGATAAGACAGCATTGCATCGAAACTTAAAAGGAAGACTCTCTCCTGACGAAATCGACGAAGAACCAATGAATCACCAACAAGATGAGTTCGGTTGAGCTGAAACAGAAGATGATTCATCACAGAGAACGTGACGGTAATCTCAGATCAATGTCCTCCGAGACCCCAGAGACCACGAACTCCTTATTTATTCAACGAATTGGAAGAAATTAATAAGGAGAGAAAACGAAAGCTAATTGACTACTACAAGGATCTGTACCAAGAGGAGGTCTTAGAAACTAACGGTGAGTGTTTTGATTTCTTAGTCACGAAATTTCTAAGAAAACTGGAATATTGACATCCCCACAACCAAGTGATAGAGTAACAGCGAATATAATCTCGACACCGAGTCAAATCGTGCGACCGTCGCATCACGAGATTTATTGGGACTCAATAAAGATGTACACGCTGCTCTTCGCAAGATACACAAGTAACAATCCCGATAATGTAGAGGCGTGGAGAATTTTAACGGATGTGCTGAATAGAGTAGAAGGAGGTGTTTCTCTGGATCCAGAAAGATTGCGCAAGGTATAAAATTCTTTTTTTTTTCTAAAATTTCTTCTAATCGCAATTCTGATCTAATAGGTGATGCTCCATGGAGTGGGTAATCATTTGATTTATCAACACTAATATCTTACTATTCTCAGCATCTTTTCTAGTGATAATCCTACAATCTCTGCGTTGTTGTTACAGTTTAATCAACATCTCCGTAATCCCTCCATGTAGAATAATTATTGTGTTTCATCTTCTTAGTTATGAAGCTCAGCATTGCCTTAGCGTATAATTTATAATTTGTAGTACTTTTACGCATGAATATTGTAAGAAGTTCAATTGAAGCGTCCGAAAAACGTCGAAGCAATAGTGCAACATCAACAGTCGTAAGTTTGTATTATGTTAAAGAAGATTGAAGTTACAACTATTCATTACGTTCGGCAAATCACAAATGTATAATTTGCGTTCTATTAATATTCTTTGTTACCATGATACAACCAGCAGTGATGTTCCTGAAATTGAGATAAAAACAGAAACTGTCTCCTTGTCAGATGGTGCGTCCTGATTTTGGCCTTATAACCGGAAACTTCTGTTTTCCACTTACAGCTACAAAGACAGACTTAACTGAAGACCATGAACAACTTGACGAGAACATGAATGGTGTATGAATCCTAATTCGAAATCATTATTTCTTCAAAAACTCCCTCTATTAGTTGCAGATCAATCATCAGCAGGTACCGATGATGAAATAAGTATCTGTACACTTTCATCAGAAGATGATGATAAGGCAGCATTGCATCAAAACATAGAGGGAGGACTCTCTTCTGACGAAATCGACGTAGAACCAATCAATGACCAACAAAGTGAGTTCGATTGAGCTGAAACAGAGGATGATTTATAACAGAGAACGTGACGGTTGAATGTCGTCCCAGACCCCAGAGACCACGAACACCTCATTTAATTATCAAATTGGAAGGAATTAATAAGGAGAGAAAACGAAAGCTAATTGAAAACTACAAGGATCTGTACCAAGAGCAGGTTTTTGAAACTAACGGTGAGTGTTTTGGCTTCGAAGTCACGAAATTTCTAAAAAAACATTTAGGAATATTGACATCCCCACCACCAAGTGATAAAGTAACAGCGAATATAATCTCGACACCGAGTCAAATTGTGCGACCGTCGCATCACGAGATTTATTTGGACTCAATAAACAAGTACCCGCTGCTCTTCGCAAGATACACAAGTAACAATCCCGATGATGTAGAGGCGTGGAGAATTTTAAAGGATGTGCTGAATAGAGTAGAGGGAGGTGTTTCTCTGGATCCAGAAAGATGGCGCAAGGTATAAAATGCTTTTTTTTTCTAAAGTTTTGTCCAAACGCAATTCTGATCTAATAGGTGATGCTCCATGTAGTGAGGAATCGTTTGATTTATCAATACCAATATCCAACTATTCTAAGCATCTTTTCTAGTAATAAACCTACAATTTCTGCGTTGTTGTTACAGTTTAATCAACATCGCCGTGATCCTTTCATGTAGAATAATTATTTTGTTTTATCTTCTTAGTTATGAAGCTTAGCCTTGCCTAAGCATATAATTTATAATTTGTAGTACTTTTACGCATGAATATTGTGAGAAGTTTAATTGAAGCGTCCAATGAACGTCGGAGCAATAGTGCAACATCAACAGTCGTAAGTGTGTATTATATTAGGGGAGATTGAAGTTACAACTATTTATTAGGTTGGGAAAATCACACATGTATAATTTGCGTTCTATTAATATTCTTTGTAACCATGATACAACCAGCAGTGATATTCCTGAAATTGAGATAAAAACAGGAACTCTCTCCTTGCCAGATGGTGCGTCCTGATTTTGGCCTAATAACCGAAAACTTCTGTTTTTCACTTACAGCTACAGAGACAGACTTAACTGAAGACCATGAGCAACTTGACGAGAACATGAATGGTGTATAAATCCTAATTCGAAATCATTTTTTCTTCAAAAAGTCTCCCTATAAGTTGCTGATCAATTATCAGCAGGTACTGATGATGAAATAAGTATCTGTTCACTTTCATCAGAAGATGATGATAAGACAGCATTACATCGAAACTTGCAAGGAAGACTCCCTCCTGACGAAATCGACGTAGAACCAATCAATCACCAACAAGATGAGTTCGATTGAGCTGAAACAAAAGATGACTCATTACAGAGAACGTGACGGTCAACTCAGATCAATGTCCTCCGAGACCCCAGAGACCACGAACTCCTTATTTATTTAACGAATTGGAAGGAATCAATTAGGAGAGAAAACGAAAGCTAATTGACTACTACAAGGATCTGTACCAAGAGGAGGTCTTAGAAACTAACGGTGAGTGTTTTGATTTCATAGTCACGAAATTTTTAAGAAAACTGGAATATTGACATCCCCACCACCAAGTTATAAAGTGACAGCGAATATAATCTCGAAACCGAGTCAAATCGTGCGACCGTCGCATCACGAGATTTATTGGGACTCAATAAAGATGTACTCGCTGCTCTTCGCAAGATACACAAGTAACAATCCCGATAATGTAGAGGCGTGGAGAATTTTAACGGATGTGCTGAATAGAGTAGAAGGAGGTGTTTCTCTGGATCCAGAAAGATTGCGCAAGGTATAAAATTCTTTTTTTTTTTAAGTTTCGTCTAAACGCAATTCTGATCTAATAGGTGATGCTCCATTGAGAAGGTAATCATTTGATTTATCAACACTTATATCTTACTATTCTAAGCATCTTTTCTAGTGATAATCCTACAATCTCTGCGTTGTTGTTACAGTTTAATCAACATCTCCGGAATCCCTCCATGTAGAACAATTATTGTGTTTTATCTTCTTAGTTATGAAACTTAGCATTGCCTAAGCGAATAATTTATAATTTGTAGTACTTTTACGCATGAATATTGTAAGAAGTTAAATTGAAGCGTCCGAAAAACGTCGAAGCAATAGTGCAACATCAACAGTCGTAAGTTTTTATTATGTTGAAGAAGATTGAAGTTACAACTATTCATTACGTTCGGCAAATCACAAATGTATAATTTGCGTTCTATTAATATTCTTTGTTACCATGATACAACCAGCAGTGATGTTCCTGAAATTGAGATAAAAACAGAAACTGTCTCCTTGCCAGAAGGTGCGTCCTGATTTTCGCCTTATAACCGGAAACTTCTGTTTTCCACTTACAGCTACAAAGACAGACTTAACTGAAGACCATGAACAACATGAATGGTGTATAAATCCTAATTCGAAATCATTATTTCTTCAAAAACTCCCTCTATTAGTTGCAGATCAATCATCAGCAGGTACTGATGATGAAATAAGTATCTGTACACTTTCATCAGAAGATGATGATAAGACAGCATTGCATCGAAACATAGAAGGAGGACTCTCTTCTGACGAAATCGACGTAGAACCAGTCAATGACCAACAAAGTGAGTTCGATTGAGCTGAAACAGAGGATGATCTATTACAGAGAACGTGACGGTCATTTCAGATGAATGTCGTCCCCTACCACCAAGTGATAAAGTAACAGCGAATATAATCTCGAAACCGAGTCAAATTCTGCTACCGTCGCATCACGATATTTATTTGGACTCAATAAAGAAGAGACCACGAACACCCTATTTATTTAACGAATTGGAAAGAATTAATAAGGAGAGAAAACGAAAGCTAATTGACTACCACAAGGATCTGTACCAAGAGCAGGTTCTAGAAAGTAACGGTGAGTGTTTTAACTTCGAAGTCACGAAATTTCTAAGAAAACATTTAGGAATATTGACATCCCCACCACCAAGTGATAAAGTAACAGCGAATATAATCTCGAAAACGAGTCAAATTGTGCGACCGTCGCATCACGAGATTTATTTGGACTCAATAAAGAAGTACCCGCTGCTCTTCGCAAGATACACAAGTAACAATCCTGATAATGTAGAGGCGTGGAGAATTTCAACGGATGTGCTGAATAGAGTAGAAGGAGGTGTTTCTCTGGATCCAGAAAGATGGCGCAAGGTATAAAATTGTTTTTTTCCAAAGTAAGGTCTAAACGCAATTCTGATCTAATAGGTGATGCTCCATGGAGTGGGGAATCATTTGATTTATCAATACCAATATCTAACTATTCCAAGCATCTTTTCTAGTAATAATCCTTCAATCTCTGCGTTGTTGTTACAGTTTGATCAACATCGCCGTAATCCTTCCATGTAGAATAATTATTGTGTTTTATCTTCTTAGTTGTGAAGCTTAGCCTTGTCTTAGCGTATAATTTCAAATTTGTAGTACTTTTACGCATGAATATGTTGAGAAGTTTAATTGAAGCGTCCAATGAACGTCGAAGCAATAGTGCATTGTCAACAGTCGTAAGTTTGTATTATATTAGAGAAGATTGAGGTTACAACTGTTTAATAGGTTGGACAAATCACAAATGTATAATTTGCGTTCTATTAATATTCTTTGTAACCATTATACAACCAGCAGTGATGTTCCTGAAGTTGAGATAAAAACAGAAACTTTCTCCTTGCCAGATGCCTAATTTTGACCTTATAATCGAAAACTTCTGTTTTTTACGTACAGCCACAGAGACAGACTCAACTGAAGACCATGAGCAAATTGGCGAGAACATGAATGTTGTATAAATTCAAATTCGAAATCATTATTTATCCAAAAACTCCCTCTATTAGCTGCAGATCAATTATCAGCAGGTACTGATGATGAAATAAGTATCTGTACACTTTCATCAGAAGATGATGATAAGACAGCATTGCATCGAAACTTAAAAGGAAGACTCTCTCCTGACGAAATCGACGTAGAACCAATCAATGACCAACAAGGTGAGTTCGATTCAGCTGAAACAGAAGATGACTCATTACAGAGAACGTGACGGTCATTTCAGATGAATGTCCTCCGAGACCCCGTTGACCACGAACATCTTATCTATTTAACGAATTGGAAGAAATTAATGAGGAGATAAAACGAAAGCTAATTGACTACTACAAGGATCTGTACCAAGAGCAGGTTTTTGAAACTAACGGTGAGTGTTTTGATTTCGAAGTCACGAAATTTCTAAGAAAACATTTAAGAATATTGATATCCCTACCACCATGTGATAAGTAACATCGAATATAATCTCGAAGCCGAGTCAAATTGTGCGACCGTCGGATCACGAGATTTATTGGTACTCAATAAAGATGTACCCGCTGCTCTTCGCAAAGTACACAAGTGACAATCCGGATATTGTGGAGGCGTGGAGAATTTTGACGGATGTGCTGAATAGAGTAGAAGGACGTGTTTCTCTGGATCCAGAAAGATGGCGCAAGGTAAATTTTTTTTTTCTCAAGTTTGGTCTAAACGCGATTCTGATCTAATAGGTGATGTTCCATGGAGTGGGGAATCATTTGATTTATCAACACTTATATCTAACTATTCTTAGCATTTTTTTCTAGTGATAATCCTACAATCTTAGCGTTGTTGTTACAGTTTAATCAACATCGCCGTAATCCCTCCATGTAGAATAATTATTGTATTTTATCTTCTTAGTTATGGAGCTTAGCCTTGTCGAAGCGTATAATTCATAATTTGTAGTACTTTCACAAATGAATATTGTGAGAAGTTTAATTGAAGCGTCCAATAAACGTCGAAGCAATAGTGCAACATCAACAGTTGTAAGTTTGTATTATGTTAGAGAAGATTGAGGTTACAACCATTCATTAGGTTGGGCAAATCACAAATGTATAATTTGCGTTCTATTAATATTCTTTGTAACCATGATACAACCAGCAGTGATGTTCCTGAAATTGGGATAAAAACAGAAACTCTCTCCTTGCCAGATGGTGCGTTCTGATTTTGGCCTTATAACCGAAAACTTCTGTTTTTTACTTACAGCTACACAGACAGACTTAGCTGAAGACCATGAGCAACTTGACGAGAACATGAATGGTGTATAAATCCTAATTCGAAATCATTATTTTTTCAAAAACTCCCTCACTAAGTTGCAGATCAATTATCAGCAGGTACTGATGATAAAATAAGTATCTGTACACTCTCATCAGAAGATGACGAAATCGACGAAAAACTAATCAATGACCAACAAGGCGAGTTCGATTGAGCTGAAACAGAAGATGACTCATTACAGAGAACGTGACGGTCATTTCAGATGAATGTCCTCCGAGACCCCAGAGACCACGAACACCTTATTTATTCAACGAATTGGAAGGAATCAACAAGAAAATAAAACGAACGCTAATTGACTACTACAAGGATCTGTACCAAGAGCAGGTTTTGGAAACTAACGGTTAGTGTTTTGATTTCGAAGTCACAAAATTTCTAAGAAAACATTTAGGAATATTGATATCCCTACCACCATGTGATAGGTAACATCAAATATAATCTCGAAACCGAGTCAAATTGTGCGACCGTCGGATCACGAGATTTATTGGTACTCAATAAAGATGTACCCGCTGCTTTTCGTAAGATACACAAGTAACAATCCCAATATTGTAGAGGCGAGGAGAATTTTGACGGATGTGCTGAATAGAGTAGAAGGAGGAGTTTCTCTGGATCCAGAAAGATGGCGCAAGGTAAAAAATTATTTTTTTTCAAAGCTAGGTCTAAACGCAATTCTGATCTAATAGGTGATGCTCCATGGAGTGGGGAATCATTTGATTTATCAATAATGATATCTTACTATTCTAAGCATCTTTTCTAGTAATAATCCTCCAATCTCTGCGTTGTTGTTACAGTTTAATCAACATCGCCGTAATCCTTCCATGTTGAATAATTATTGTGTTTTATCTTCTTAGTTATGAAGCTTAGCCTTGTCTTAGCGTATAATTTCAAATTTGTAGTACTTTTACGCATGAATATGTTGAGAAGTTTAATTGAAGCGTCCAATGAACGTCGAAGCAATAGTGCATTGTCAACAGTCGTAAGTTTGTATTATATTAGAGAAGATTGAGGTTACAACTATTTATTAGGTTGGACAAATCACAAATGTATAATTTGCGTTCTATTAATATCCTTTGTAACCATGATACAACCAGCAGTGATGTTCCTGAAATTGAGATAAAAACAGAAACTTTCTCCTTGTCAGATGATGCGTCCTGATTTTGTCCTTATAATCGAAAACTTCTGTTTTTCACTTACAGCCACAGAGACAGGCTCAACTGAAGACCATGAGCAACTTGACGAGAACATGAATGTTGAATAAATCCAAATTCGAAATCATTATTTATTCAAAAACTCCCTCTATTAGTTGCAGATCAATTATCAGCAGGTACTGATGATGAAATAAGTATCTGTACACTTTCATCAAAAGATGATGATAAGACAGCATTGCGTCGAAACTTAAAACAAAAGACTCTTTCCTGACGAAATCGACGTAGAACCAATCAATGACCAACAAGGTGAGTTCGATTGAGCTGAAACAGAAGTTGACTTATTACAGAGAACGTGACGGTCATTTCAGATGGATGTCGTCCGAGACCCCAGAGACCACGAACACCTTATCTATTTAACGAATTGGAAAGAATCAATGAGGAGATAAAACGAAAGCTAATTGACTACTACAAGGATCTGTACCAAGAGCAGGTTTTTGAAACTAACGGTGAGAGTTTTGATTTCGAAGTCACGGATGTGCTGAATAGAGTAGAAGGAGGTGTTTCTCTGGATCCAGAAAGATGGCGCAAGGTATAATTTTTTTTTTCCCAAGTTTGGTGTAAACGCAATTCTGATATAAAAGGTGATGCTCCATGGAGTGGGGAATCATTTGATTTATCAACACCAATATCGAACTATTCTAAGCATCTTCTCTAGTTATAATCCTACAATCTCTGCGTTGTTGTTACAGTTTAATCAACATCGCCGTAATCCTTCCATGTAGAATAATTATTGTGTTTTATCTTCTTAGTTATGAAGCTTAGCCTTGCTTCAGCGTATAATTTATAATTTGTAGTACTTTTACGCATGAATATTGTGAGAAGTTTAATTGAAGCGTCCAATGAACGTCGAAGCAATAGTGCAACATCAACAGTCGTAAGTTTGTATTATATTAGAGAAGATTGGAGTTACAACTATTTATTAGGTTGGGAAAATCACAAGTGTATAATTTTAGTTCTATTAATATTCTTTGTAACCATGATACAACCAGCAGTGATATTCCTGAAATTGAGATAAAAACAGAAACTCTGTCCTTGACAGATGGTGCGTCCTGATTTTGTCCTTATAACCGAAAACTTCTGTTTTTCACTTTCAGCTACAGAGACAGACTTAACTGAAGACCATGAGCAACTTGACGAGAACATGAATGGTGTATAAATCCTAATTCGAAATCATTATTTCTTCAAAAAGTCTCCCCATAAGTTGCTGATCAATTATCAGCAGGTACTGATGATGAAACTAGTATCTGTACACTTTTATCAGAAGATGATGATAAGACAGCATTACATCGAAACTTAAAAGGAAGACTCTCTCCTGACGAAATCGACGAAGAACCAATGAATCACCAACAAGATGAGTTCGATTGAGCTGAAACAGAAGATGATTCATCACAGAGAACGTGACGGTCATCTCAGATCAATGTCCTCCGAGACCCCAGAGACCACGAACTCCTTATTTATTCAACGAATTGGAATGAATTAATAAGGAGAGAAAACGAAAGCTAATTGACTACTACAAGGATCTGTACCAAGAGGAGGTCTTAGAAACTAACGGTGAGTGTTTTGATTTCTTAGTCACGAAATTTCTAAGAAAACTGGAATATTGACATCCCCACCACCAAGTGATAGAGTAACAGCGAATATAATCTCGACACCGAGTCAAATCGTGCGACCGTCGCATCACGAGATTTATTGGGACTCAATGAAGATGTACACGCTGCTCTTCGCAAGATACACAAGTAACAATCCCGATAATGTAGAGGCGTGGAGAATTTTAACGGATGTGCTGAATAGAGTAGAAGGAGGTGTTTCTCTGGATCCAGAAAGATTGCGCAAGGTATAAAATTCTTTTTTTTTTCTAAAATTTCTTCTAAACGCAATTCTGATCTAATAGGTGATGCTCCATGGAGTGGGTAATCATTTGATTTATCAACACTAATATCTTACTATTCTTAGCATCTTTTCTAGTGATAATCCTACAATCTCTGCGTTGTTGTTACAGTTTAATCAACATCTCCGTAATCCCTCCATGTAGAATAATTATTGTGTTTCATCTTCTTAGTTATGAAGCTCAGCATTGCCTCAGCGTATAATTTATAATTTGTAGTACTTTTACGCATGAATATTGTAAGAAGTTTAATTGAAGCGTCCGAAAAACGTCGAAGCAATAGTGCAACATCAACAGTCGTAAGTTTGTATTATGTTAAAGAAGATTGAAGTTACAACTATTTATTACGTTCGGCAAATCACAAATGTATAATTTGCGTTCTATTAATATTCTTTGTTACCATGATACAACCAGCAGTGATGTTCCTGAAATTGAGATAAAAACAGAAACTCTCCTTGTCCCCCACCACCAAGTGATAAAGTAACAGCGAATATAATCTCGAAACCGAGTCAAATTGTGCGACCGTCGCATCACGAGATTTATTTGGACTCAATAAACAAGTACCCGCTGCTCTTCGCAAGATACACAAGTAACAATCCCGATGATGTAGAGGCGTGGAGAATTTTAAAGGATGTGCTGAATAGAGTAGAGGGAGGTGTTTCTCTGGATCCAGAAAGATGGCGCAAGTTATACAATGCTTTTTTTTTCTAAAGTTTTGTCTAAACGCAATTCTGATCTAATAGGTGATGCTCCATGTAGTGAGGAATCGTTTGATTTATCAATACCAATATCCAACTATTCTAAGCATCTTTTCTAGTAATAAACCTACAATTTCTGCGTTGTTGTTACAGTTTGATCAACATCGCCGTAATCCTTTCATGTAGAATAATTATTTTGTTTTATCTTCTTAGTTATGAAGCTTAGCCTTGCCTAAGCATATAATTTATAATTTGTAGTACTTTTACGCATGAGTATTGTGAGAAGTTTAATTGAAGCGTCCAATGAACGTCGAAGCAATAGTGCAACATCAACAGTCGTAAGTGTGTATTATATTAGAGGAGATTGAAGTTACAACTATTTATTAGGTTGGGAAAATCACACATGTATAATTTGCGTTCTTTTAATATTCTTTGTAACCATGATACAACCAGCAGTGATATTCCTGAAATTGAGATAAAAACAGGAACCCTCTCCTTGCCAGATGATGCGTCCTGATTTTGGCCTAATAACCGAAAACTTCTGTTTTTCACTTACAGCTACAGAGACAGACTTAACTGAAGACCATGAGCAACTTGACGAGAACATGAATGGTGTATAAATCCTAATTCGAAATCATTTTTTCTTCAAAAAGTCTCCCTATAAGTTGCTGATCAATTATCAGCAGGTACTGATGATGAAATAAGTATCTGTACACTTTCATCAGAAGATGATGATAAGACAGCATTGCATCAAAACTTGCAAGGAAGACTCTCCTGACGAAATCGACGTAGAACCAATCAATCACCAACAAGATGAATTCGATTGAGCTGAAACAAAAGATGACTCATTACAGAGAACGTGACGGTCATCTCAGATCAATGTCCTCCGAGACCCCAGAGACCACGAACTCCTTATTTATTTAACGATTCGGAAGGAATCAATTAGGAGAGAAAACGAAAGCTAATTGACTACTACAAGGATCTGTACCAAGAGGAGGTCTTAGAAACTAACGGTGAGTGTTTTGATTTCATAGTCACGAAATTTCTAAGAAAACTGGAATATTGACATCCCCACCACCAAGTTATAAAGTGACAGCGAATATAATCTCGAAACCGAGTCAAATCGTGCGACCGTCGCATCACGAGATTTATTGGGACTCAATAAAGATGTACTCGCTGCTCTTCGCAAGATACACAAGTAACAATCCCGATAATGTAGAGGCGTGGAGAATTTTAACGGATGTGCTGAATAGAGTAGAAGGAGGTGTTTCTCTGGATCCAGAAAGATTGCGCAAGGTATAAAATTCTTTTTTTTTTAAGTTTCGTCTAAACGCAATTCTGATCTAATAGGTGATGCTCCATGGAGTAGGTAATCATTTGATTTATCAACACTTATATCTTACTATTCTAAGCATCTTTTCTAGTGATAATCCTACAATCTCTGCGTTGTTGTTACAGTTTAATCAACATCTCCGGAATCCCTCCATGTAGAACAATTATTGTGTTTTATCTTCTTAGTTATGAAACTTAGCATTGCCTAAGCGAATAATTTATAATTTGTAGTACTTTTACGCATGAATATTGTAAGAAGTTAAATTGAAGCGTCCGAAAAACGTCGAAGCAATAGTGCAACATCAACAGTCGTAAGTTTTTATTATGTTGAAGAAGATTGAAGTTACAACTATTCATTACGTTCGGCAAATCACAAATGTATAATTTGCGTTCTATTAATATTCTTTGTTACCATGATACAACCAGCAGTGATTTTCCTGAAATTGAGATAAAAACAGAAACTGTCTCCTTTCCAGAAGGTGCGTCCTGATTTTCGCCTTATAACCGGAAACTTCTGTTTTCCACTTACAGCTACAAAGACAGACTTAACTGAAGACCATGAACAACTTGACGAGAACATGAATGGTGTATAAATCCTAATTCGAAATCATTATTTCTTCAAAAACTCCCTCTATTAGTTGCAGATCAATCATCAGCAGGTACTGATGATGAAATAAGTATCTGTACACTTTCATCAGAAGATGATGATAAGACAGCATTACATCGAAACATAGAAGGAGGACTCTCTTCTGACGAAATCGACGTAGAACCAGTCAATGACCAACAAAGTGAGTTCGATTGAGCTGAAACAGAGGATGATCTATTACAGAGAACGTGACGGTCATTTCAGATGAATGTCGTCCCCCACCACCAAGTGATAAAGTAACAGCGAATATAATCTCGAAACCGAGTCAAATTCTGCTACCGTCGCATCACGATATTTATTTGGACTCAATAAAGAAGAGACCACGAACACCCTATTTATTTAACGAATTGGAAAGAATTAATAAGGAGAGAAAACGAAAGCTAATTGACTACCACAAGGATCTGTACCAAGAGCAGGTTCTAGAAAGTAACGGTGAGTGTTTTAACTTCGAAGTCACGAAATTTCTAAGAAAACATTTAGGAATATTGACATCCCCACCACCAAGTGATAAAGTAACAGCGAATATAATCTCGAAAACGAGTCAAATTGTGCGACCGTCGCATCACGAGATTTATTGGGACTCAATAAAGAAGTACCCGCTGCTCTTCGCAAGATACAAAAGTAACAATCCCGATAATGTAGAGGCGTGGAGAATTTCAACGGATGTGCTGAATAGAGTAGAAGGAGGTGTTTCTCTGGATCCAGAAAGATGGCGCAAGGTATAAAATTGTTTTTTTCCAAAGTAAGGTCTAAACGCAATTCTGATCTAATAGGTGATGCTCCATGGAGTGGGGAATCATTTGATTTATCAATACCAATATCTAACTATTCCAAGCATCTTTTCTAGTAATAATCCTTCAATCTCTGCGTTGTTGTTACAGTTTGATCAACATCGCCGTAATCCTTCCATGTAGAATAATTATTGTGTTTTATCTTCTTAGTTGTGAAGCTTAGCCTTGTCTTAGCGTATAATTTCAAATTTGTAGTACTTTTACGCATGAATATGTTGAGAAGTTTAATTGAAGCGTCCAATGAACGTCGAAGCAATAGTGCATTGTCAACAGTCGTAAGTTTGTATTATATTAGAGAAGATTGAGGTTACAACTGTTTAATAGGTTGGACAAATCACAAATGTATAATTTGCGTTCTATTAATATTCTTTGTAATCATTATACAACCAGCAGTGATGTTCCTGAAGTTGAGATAAAAACAGAAACTTTCTCCTTGCCAGATGGTGCGTCCTAATTTTGACCTTATAATCGAAAACTTCTGTTTTTTACGTACAGCCACAGAGACAGACTCAACTGAAGACCATGAGCAACTTGGCGAGAACATGAATGTTGTATAAATTCAAATTCGAAATCATTATTTATCCAAAAACTCCCTCTATTAGCTGCAGATCAATTATCAGCAGGTACTGATGATGAAATAAGTATCTGTACACTTTCATCAGAAGATGATGATAAGACAGCATTGCATCGATACTTAAAAGGAAGACTCTTTCCTGACGAAATCGACGTAGAACCAATCAATGACCAACAAGGTGAGTTCGATTGAGCTGAAACAGAAGTTGACTTATCACAGAGAACGTGACGGTCATTTCAGAGGGATGTCCTCCGAGACCCCAGAGACCACGAACATCTTATCTATTTAACGAATTGGAAGGAATTAATGAGGAGATAAAACGAAAGCTAATTGACTACTACAAGGATCTGTACCAAGAGCAGGTTTTTGAAACTAACGGTGAGTGTTTTGATTTCGAAGTCACGAAATTTCTAAGAAAACATTTAAGAATATTGATATCCCTACCACCATGTGATAAGTAACATCGAATATAATCTCTAAACCGAGTCAAATTGTGCGACCGTCGGATCACCTGATTTATTGGTACTCAATAAAGATGTACCCGCTGCTCTTCGCAAAGTACACAAGTGACAATCCGGATATTGTGGAGGCGTGGAGAATTTTGACGGATGTGCTGAATAGAGTAGAAGGACGTGTTTCTCTGGATCCAGAAAGATGGCGCAAGGTAATTTTTTTTTTTCTCAAGTTTGGTCTAAACGCGATTCTGATCTAATAGGTGATGTTCCATGGAGTGGGGAATCATTTGATTCATCAACACATATATCTAACTATTCTTAGCATTTTTTTCTAGTGATAATCCTACAATCTCAGCGTTGTTGTTACAGTTTAATCAACATCGCCGTAATCCCTCCATGTAGAATAATTATTGTATTTTATCTTCTTAGTTATGAAGCTTAGCCTTGTCCAAGCGTATAATTCATAATTTGTAGTACTTTCACAAATGAATATTGTGAGAAGTTTAATTGAAGCGTCCAATAAACGTCGAAGCAATAGTGCAACATCAACAGTTGTAAGTTTGTATTATGTTAGAGAAGATTGAGGTCACAACCATTCATTGGGTTGGGCAAATCACAAATGTATAATTTGCGTTCTATTATTATTCTTTGTAACCATGATACAACCAGCAGTGATGTTCCTGAAATTGGGATAAAAACAGAAACTCTCTCCTTGCCAGATGGTGCGTTCTGATTTTGGCCTTATAACCGAAAACTTCTGTTTTTCACTTACAGCTACAGAGACAGACTTAGCTGAAGACCATGAGCAACTTGACGAGAACATGAATGATGTATAAATCCTAATTCGAAATCATTATTTTTTCAAAAACTCCCTCACTAAGTTGCAGATCAATTATCAGCAGGTACTGATGATGAAATAAGTATCTGTACACTCTCATCAGAAGATGACGAAATCGACGAGAAACCAATCAATGACCAACAAGGCGAGTTCGATTGAGCTGAAACAGAAGATGACTCATTACAGAGAACGTGACGGTCATTTCAGATGAATGTCCTCCGAGACCCCAGAGACCACGAACACCTTATTTATTCAACGAATTTGAAGGAATCAACAAGGAAATAAAACGAACGCTAATTGACTACTACAAGGATCTGTACCAAGAGCAGGTTTTGGAAACTAACGGTAAGTGTTTTGGTTTCGAAGTCACAAAATTTCTATGAAAACATTTAGGAATATTGATATCCCTACCACCATGTGATAAGTAACATCGAATATAATCTCGAAACCGAGTCAAATTGTGCGACCGTCGGATCACGAGATTTATTGGTACTCAATAAAGATGTACCCGCTGCTTTTCGCAAGATACACAAGTAACAATCCCAATATTGTAGAGGCGAGGAGAATTTTGACGGATGTGCTGAATAGAGTAGAAGGAGGAGTTTCTCTGGATCCAGAAAGATGGCGCAAGGTAAAAAATTATTTTTTCCAAAGCCAGGTCTGAACGCAATTCTGATCTAATAGGTGATGCTCCATGGAGTGGAGAATCATTTGATTTATCAATAATGATATCTTACTATTCTAAGCATCTTTTCTAGTAATAATCCTTCAATCTCTGCGTTGTTGTTACAGTTTAATCAACATCGCCGTAATCCTTCCATGTTGAATAATTATTGTGTTTTATCTTCTTAGTTATGAAGCTTAGCCTTGTCTAAGCTTATAATTTAAAATTTGTAGTACTTTTACGCATGAATATTGTGGGAAGTTTAATTGAAGCGTCCAATGAACGTCGAAGCAATAGTGCATTATCAACAGTCGTAAGTTTGTATAATATTCGAGAAGATTGAGGTTACAACTATTTATTAGGTTGGACAAATCACAAATGTATAATTTGCGTTCTATTTATATCCTTTGTAACCATGATACAACCAGCAGTGATGTTCCTGAAATTGAGATAAAAACAGAAACTTTCTCCTTGTCAGATGGTGCGTCCTGATTTTGTCCTTATAATCGAAAACTTCTGTTTTTCACTTACAGCCACAGAGACAGGCTCAACTGAAGACCATGAGCAACTTGACGAGAACATGAATGTTGAATAAATCCAAATTCGAAATCATTATTTATTCAAAAACTCCCTCTATTAGTTGCAGATCAATTATCAGCAGGTACTGATGATGAAATAAGTATCTGTACACTTTCATCAATAGATGATGATAAGACAGCATTGCGTCGAAACTTAAAAGGAAGACTCTTTCCTGACAAAATCGACGTAGAACCAATCAATGACCAACAAGGTGAGTTCGATTGAGCTGAAACAGAAGTTGACTTATTACAGGGAACGTGACGGTCATTTCAGATGGATGTCGTCCGAGACCCCAGAGACCACGAACACCTTATCTATTTAACGAATTGGAAGGAATCAATGAGGAGATAAAACGAAAGCTAATTGACTACTACAAGGATCTGTACCAAGAGCAGGTTTTTGAAACTAACGGTGAGAGTTTTGATTTCGAAGTCACGGATGTGCTGAATAGAGTAGAAGGAGGTGTTTCTCTGGATCCAGAAAGATGGCGCAAGGTAAAAAATTATTTTTTCCAAAGCCAGGTCTGAACGCAATTCTGATCTAATAGGTGATGCTCCATGGAGTGGGGAATCATTTGATTTATCAACACCAATATCGAACTATTCTAAGCATCTTCTCCAGTTATAATCCTACAATCTCTGCGTTGTTGCTACAGTTTAATCAACATCGCCGTAATCCTTCCATGTAGAATAATTATTGTGTTTTATCTTCTTAGTTATGAAGCTTAGCCTTGCTTCAGCGTATAATTTATAATTTGTAGTACTTTTACGCATGAATATTGTGAGAAGTTTAATTGAAGCGTCCAATGAACGTCGAAGCAATAGTGCAACATCAACAGTCGTAAGTTTGTATTATATTAGAGAAGATTGGAGTTACAACTATTTATTAGGTTGGGAAAATCACAAGTGTATAATTTCCGTTTTATTAATATTCTTTGTAACTATGATACAACCAGCAGTGATGTTCCTGAAATAAACAGATATAAACAGAAACTCTCTCCTTGTCAGATGGTGCGACCTGATTTTGACCTTATAACCGAAAACTTCTATTTTTTACTTACAGCCACAGAGACAGACTTAACTGAAGACCATGAGAAACTTGACGAGAACATGAATGGTGTATAAATCCTGATTCGAAATCATCATTTTTTCAAAAAGTCCCTCTATTAGTTGCAGATCAATTATCAGCAGGTACTGATGATGAAATAAGTATCTGTACACTTTCATCAGAAGATGATGATGAGACAGCATTGCATCGAAACTTGCAAGGAAGACTCCCTCCTGACGAAATCGACGTAGAACCAATTATTGACCAAGAGAGTCGATTGAGCTGAAACAGAAGATGACTTATTACAGACAACGTGACGGTCATTTCAGATGAATGTCCTCACAGACCCCAGAGACCACGAACACCTCATTTATTTAACGAATTGGAAGGAATTAATAAGGAGAGAAAACGAAAGCTAATTGACTACTACAAGGATCTGTACCAAGAGCAGGTTATAGAAACTAACGTTGAGTGTTTTGATTCCGAAGTCACGAAATTTCTAAGAAAACATTCAGGAATATTGATATCCTTACCATCAAGTGATAGAGTAACATCGAATTTAATCTCAAAACCGAGTCAGATTGTGCGACCGTCGCATCACGAGATTTATTTGGACTCAATAAACAAGAACCCGCTGCTCTTCGCAAGATACACAAGTAACAATCCCGATATTGTAGAGGCGTGGAGAATTTCAACGGATGTCCTGAATAGAGTAGAAGGAGGTGTTTCTTTGGATCCAGAAAGATGGCGCAAGGTTTACAATTCTTTTTTTTTAAGTTTCGTCTAAATGCAATTCTCATATCTCATAACTTAAATACCATATTTGTACGAACGTGGTACTGAACGGACGTATTTAGATCGGCTCCCTAATAAATAGTGATAAAGTCGTTTCAAGTGGCCAAAGTTTTGAATATTTCGGGTTCGAACTATTTATTTGACTGTTGATAGCTTAACTATCTAATTTGTATGTGAAATACTAACTGTATACATTCAGACACAAGTTTTCAAATCGTGAATAATTATAAATCTTGGCGTGCCATACCAGACATCGATAAGGCAGCAGCAAAAAGTGCACCTTTACTGACTACGTTTACGTGCTGATGGAAGGAAACGAAAAAGACCTTAATGAGAATAAAAATTGTGCGGCATGCAAATTGGTATTTGATGATATAAAGACAGCTATCCAATGCACAATATGTGAGAATTCTTACCATGGGAATTGTGAAAATATAATTGATCTTCGTGGTTTCCACATAAAAAAATTGATATGGAAATGCAAAAAATGTGAAACTAGTAGCGGTGAAAAAAACGTGGCAAAAACAAGGAAACGGATCCAAATGGATGAAAACAACGATCTAAATGAATTCGATCTAATCCACCAAAAATAAGATCTGCTCGTAAACCATACATTTGAAATGAATAAAAAAATTGTCTTCTTGATTGATAAAAATAACCAGCTGAAAAAAGAGATTCTCTCTTTGAAAAATCAAAAGGATGATGAGATCACGACTGCCCCTGAGGGAAAAAAATCATATGCAGCGGCTTCATCGAGCACCAATAACCACTCGAAAATATTAGTAGTCAAACAAATGGGAGATCAAAGTAATGCCGTTCAAATAGAAAAAGATCTACAAAATAAAATAAATCCGAGCGAAATTGGAGCAGAAGTTTCGATGGGACGTCCTACGAAGAGTGGTGGGTTGATTCTAAGCTGTGGCACCGAAAAGGTGATCACGAACGTCCAGTCTCAGGTACAAAATAAACTTGGAGAAAACTATGAAGTTGAGAGGCCCAAAATCCGTAATCACCGTGTAAAAGCAGTAGGAATCAGTGAGTTCGAATTTCCCAATAGCGATAGTAAGTTGATGAAAAAAATCAAAAAGCAAAATGAACTCGAGTACGATAAAAAAGACTTGAATATCAGAATTGTCCGGAAAACAAATGTCGTGAACAATAAATTCAATTTAGTTTGTTGTTGATGACATGTCATTTAATATTTTCATGCAAAAAGTTAGACTGAATATAGGGTGGAGTAGATGCCAGAGTCTTCAATGATTATGGCATTGTTCGTTGTTTCAACTGCTACAAATACGGGCATCTGAAAAAAGACTGCAAGCATACCAAAGTTTGTGCCAAATGTAGTAAAAACCATGATCTTAAGGATTGTGAAAGTACTGTGTCCAAATGTGCAAATTGTGTAATGTCCAATGGGAAGTATGGATTGAACTTGAAGACTGATCATGTAACATGGGATGTGAGTAATTGTGAAACTTAGAGAAAAATAGAGCAGGTACAAAGGAATACATTCTTGAGATAGCAATTAGACGGTGATATTGTCCTTAATTCTGATCTCATTTATTTAAATTGTCTGGGCTATCTTAATAACTAAGACAATATATTGGTCTTAATCAATGAATGGAAACCAAAGATTGTGCTTTTGTCCGAGATTCATGTTTGTCAAGATGTTGATTCCAGTGAGTTGCGTGTCGATGGCTATAGTTTTGATCAATGTACTACGACGAATAAAAGGACTGGAGGTGTGATCGCGCTCATTCGAATTGACGCCAAATATAAACTAGGCTCTATACAATGTGTCGATAATTTTGTCTGGTCATTGTTTATAATATCTAGTTCTAAGTACATGTGCACCATTTCATATAATCAACCTAATACACAAGATGCAAAGTTTGTGGAATATTTTTCTCAATTGTTGGATGAGATCAGTGAATCTGATGGTACAAATCTTATTTTGGGTGATTTTAATTTTGATTTAACCAAAAACACATTTTATGGCAACAAGATTTTGAACAAAATACATACAAGTGGACTTACCAAATTGTGAACTCGCCGACACGTGTTACATGTAGGAGTGCAACTCTCATCGATTACATAATAACAAATGAAAAAAATACGTCATATAAAGTACACCTAACGCCAAAGATCAGTGATCATGCAATTCTATCTGTGATACTAGACAATAGGAAAGAAGTAAACTGTGATATTATTTCATACCAAAGATCCATGAAAAACTATAATGTGCACAAAATGCATCCGTACTTGACAGGAAGACTATGGGACCATGACATTTCTGATGTCAATGTATTGGCAAACTAATTTATCGATGATATATCAATAATCTTGGATGAGATGTGTCCCTGACTTGAGGTCCATACCAATCATAAGTATTCGAATAAAAAGTTGATAACATATGAAATAAAACATATGATGCGAGATCGGGATATTCTGTACCAAAGAGCACTTATCGATGGAAGCCAGGACACTTGGGATCAATTCAAGAACAAACGGAACTATATCGTCAGCGAGATAAGGAAGAACAAAGAGAAGTATTTCCAAAACATACTGGATGGAAATAAGACCAATCCAAAGAACTATTGAGGAACCTCAAGACACTTCTAGACTACGATTCAACTAAGAACTGTACACCGACCACGTATTCGTCTCTCTCACGCTATATGAGGCCCTCACGCAGCCTGAGAGAGAGGAAGACATCGGGGGTATACAGTTCTTAGATGAATCGTACTCTACCAGGCCAAAACCAAGATGGATGTGATGCGATTATCTTTGAAAATGGACCAGTCACCGAAGAAATAGAAATAGCGACCCAGTTCAATGAATATTTTATGAAGAGAATATCGCAAATCATAAATGTAATACCAAATTGTATTACAACATTGTATGCGCAACCCTCCACCATTACCATTCCAAATTTTTCCAACTTCGAAAAAATATCCATGGCGAAAATGAAGGAACTTGTCAGCGGTCTCAGAAATGTGGGAGGAGGTGCCAGTGGAATATCCAAACAAGTTCTCACTGATGCCTGCTATGTCGTCGGTGATAGATTCCTGGACGTGATCAATACATCCTTGTCCACTGGAGTGTTCCCTAATCAATGGAAGACATCAATTGTGATCCCGGTGCAGAAGGTTCCAAATACCCAAAAACATGCCGAATTTCGACCCATAAATACCGTTCCTTTATATGAGAAAGCTCTAGAACTGTCTGTTAAAGAAAAACTGATAATGCACTGTGATAAAAACAACATAATAGTTTCTAATCGATCCGGCTTCCGTGAACGTCATTCTTCTGAGTCTGTGATAGTTAGTATGTGTGATGATTTCCTCAAAAACATTGACTGTGATAATTATGTGTTAGCTATATTTCTTGACTTTGAAAGAGCATTTGAGACCGTTAGTCATGACATTTTATTGGCCAAGCTAGAGAAAATAGGAATTCAGGGTACTGTGATGAAATGGTTCAGGTCATATCTAAGTAATAGAGCCCAAAAAGTTAGATTTAGGAACACTGTGTCTGATGCAATGTATGTCCCATTTGGTGTACCACAGGGAACTGTTCTAGGGCCCTTGCTGTTCTTGATATATATAAATGACATGGTTCAAGTGGTTAAACAATATCAAGTCACTTTTTTCGCTGATGACACGATGGTGTATATAGTTGGAAAAGCCATTATAAACATGCAAAATGTAATGAATCAAGAACTGGATGTACTATTCTATGTAAGAATAAATTAAGTTTAAATACCAACAAGTCCAAATTCTGTATATACAGGAAAAAATCTAGGCATAGAAAATATAAAGATTTTTATTGATTCTAAAAATCTTGCATATGAGAAAAAAACCAAATACTCGGGTGTACTATTCGAACGTAATTTGACATTTTGTTCCCATGCAGATTATGTTATGCGGAAATTTGCCAAAAAAGTTGGTTTCATCACAAGGGTTGGGCGTAATTTGTCAATGTATACAAAAATGTTATTGTACAATATAATAGCAGCATCCACTTACAATTCTGTTCGACTATCTTATATAATGTGCCTAGATATAAGTTGGATCAATTGCAAAAAATACAAAACAGAGGCATGCGGGTTATTCTAAAATGTAATCGTTACACACCAATTGAATGTATGTTAAATGTCCTCAATATGTTGTCAGTTGAACAAAAAATTATTTACAATGTGTATATCTTTATATTTAAAATTAAGAATAAAACTTTTCCTTCCTAGATCTGTGATAAAACGAAATATTCCAATTATGTACATAATTATAGCACCAGACATTGTGATGATTTTATATTGTATGCGAAGTGCCACTCTAGTCAAATAGCAAACTCCTTACTGCATAGGGGTCTATATGAATTCAACCGACTACCTCCTGTGATAAGAAACTGTGAAAGTCTGGAAAACTTTAAATGTATTTTGAGGAAGCATATTTTAAGCCATTTGTGATATAAGTCGTGTACGGCTTTTTCAAGCGTTTTGTATCTTTGTTTGAATCGATATGAAAGTGTGATGCAACTTTCAACTTCTAAAAATATTCCTATTTCAAATGAGACACTCTGTATGTAATTTGATTTTTGATTTCTGTATGAAATTCTGAATAACCTTTTTCGAACAAGCTATACAGTGTGTCGCGGTTGAGATGAATACACCCCTGTATTTTTGCCATTTGAAAAAGTCGGGGAGGCTTTGCTTTACGATATGGAACATGATGTAACTAAAATTTGAACCGTCAAATGGGGTTACTTGGGGCAACTTTGACTTCCAAGGTTTGATATCTTTGATATATATCGCCCAATCGATTTCAAATTAGGTTTCAGTTTGAAGTCTAGTTGTCAACAAATGATGGGAATATCTATTGATTTATCAGTACTTTATAGTCCCACAGAGCTTTGAAAAATAATGGTTTCATTTATCAAATGTTAGTAAAATTCATTAAACCAAGAATTGCCTGGAATGAAAGGGCCAATCAAAAAACATCATATAAAATCACTTTTGATTCTACTTACTTTAGAGCTTTTCACTAGCTTCAAAAACTTTGCACGTCTTGCTTTTGCTAATTTTCACTCAATATTATTATAGGCATTCACTGGAATATTTTAATGATCAATAATACCAATTAAATTAAAAATTTGGCAAGGTCATTCATTCTCACTGCTTTTTGTCACTCAAAATTACGCAAGATTCAGAACATGCATGAACTTGAATATCCGTAGTCAGGATACATGATACTGTTACATAAAAAGATTGCGAGATAGTTGGGTGCTACCATAACTTTTACTGAAAAATCATTAAAAGGACTTGGTGAAGGACTAACACGAGTTAAAGGATCATGCATGGTTATTGCTTTTTTACCGTACGTTACATAAGTGGAAAACTTTTGGTAGTTGCTAATGGAACCATTCCCGATTTGGATGTTACAATCGGATTGCAGCAGAAATACGGTTTGTGCAAATCATCTCTAACCAGAAAGAGATGTTAGGAATTGTCAAGATTGTGAAAATTAAAATACAGGAAATAATGTGTCAAGCTGTAGTGATAACAGTACATCTCTCGATTTCTTTGAAATATGGAACTTCTGTTACCTTTCGACCACGATCTCTGGCTTATGCTGGAACGATACAGCTCAAAAAGATGATCGAAGAACCAACAGACGAAGACATAGTTCAGTAAAGTACATCCGAATATGCAAGCCCGATCGTCCCTTCTCCTTGTTGATAAAAATAACGGAGAACTTTGTTTATGCGTTGATTATCGAGACCTTTTCAAAAAAGTAGGTAAAATTTCCTACTTTCTGTCATGATTCCAGGATCAGATTTATGCATTAAGCGCCGCCAAAAATGAAAGGAAACTGGGCATGAAGGCAGGATTCCATCAGATTTTCGTGGATAAAAAGTCAAGACGTCTCGCGTTCATAACTCCAGATTGCCATTACGAGTACAAGAGGATACCATTTGGATTCGTGAACTCACCATTATGCTACCAGAAAACAATCCACAAAGCTCTCTTATCGGCTGGATATTTTCAAACAAACCCTCCACGAAATCCAATGGCCTTTGCCTCTTTGGGAGTCCCCCAAGTGCTACAGGAGCTGGGCAAAGATGGCACCAGCATAGTCAGCTCTATTGAAATGCTGCTGTAGCATAGTCCGTTGCCGGACGCAATGGACGTCAATAGTTCCTGCTCTTGTTTGAAGTGTCTCGTGGACGAGCTGGCCAAGATTCGGCTAGTCGAGTTCCTGTTGGGCCTGACTGCTGGTGACGCCCTGAAGATGACGAGACCGTAGTCCACATCCTGACGGAATGTTCAACTCTTGGTAGTATCATAGATTATTGTATACAGTCTATGTGTCAGGTTTCTGGAAGTCAGTCCACATGAATTGACGTTATGTTATGTGATCCAGTTTTATAAAAAACAACCACTGATGTCAACAAGTATTCTATCAAGTTTTAATAAAACCTCTTGATTACGTTTAGTCCAAATTTATTCACAATTGGAATTTCGTCTTCACAGTAGCATTCCATTTCTGATTTCCAGAGAGATAGACAGTGATTATGGTCCAACAAAATTTGACGTAGCTCTGGATCAGCCTCTAATTCATACCTCAAAAAAACTTTGCCTGACATTGCATCCCAAGGAAAAACTCAAATACTTGTGATAATAGCTGGTTTTTCTAAGTACGTAAAGTTTTGCCCATTGATCAAAAAAATAAGTGAAGATTTTTCAAAGGGTCTTCAAGGACTTGAGCAATCCGAAAAGGGATAAAGCAGACAAAGGACCAAGCTGTTACATTCCAAAAGTGTCTGCAAAGAAACGAAATATAATTGCACTTACTGACGAAAGAAACAATAAACCTTCACAACGACTGTTGCGAACCTTATTCAAGCAGTATTCAATCAAAGGGAAGTTAAACAATGGGTGAATGAGTTGCACAGAATAGAACGGGATCACAATACTTTTTTCAATAAAACAACAGGAGTCAGTCTATATGAGTTGATGTTTGGACCAAAAACAAATCAAAGGTGGTTCAAGAGATGCTAAAAGAAGTACCAATAAAGGATAAAACACAATAAGCTTTATTATCAAAAAACCAACGGTTTAACAGACAAAGCACAGTGTAAGAGTCTCAAATGAAATCACAAAAATAAAATATGGAAAAAAAAATAATAGACGATCAGTCTCAGGTTGGTATAATCAATTATTGTGAAGAAGATCGTGTAATGTCCGGGAATAAGAACAATGAAACACGTGAACAACTTAATAGTCCTCTATACATACTGATCAACGTGCGGTATGCCACTCCTTTTTTGTCCACCTATTTACAAAAAAACTGAACAACTGAAAACGCGTGCTTGCCAAATGTTCTATCCAAATATTCTAATATAAATACATTACAGATCGCCTCATTGATACCTCCATATTAAACACCATGGATCTGAGCAAAATATACACCTTGACTTATTTTTTTTTTAAAGAAGCTTGATTTCTTTTTCCATCTACTAGAACCAAAAGTTTTTAGTGACACCAAGAATCCCTGGAACTGACTGATTTAACCTTGATTGTTGTCAGGAACTAAAGGTAACAGTAAAATTGATCTCATTCCGTACACGTAAGGTCAAATTCTATACAATCAGATCCTATAGAGGAGATGTAGCATCCAGCCGGCCAAAATATCAGTTTTTGCGCAGAGAGATAAATTACATTGGCAATTTAGATCGGTTACTTGGAAAATACACACATGAAGTACAGAAATGCGAGGCGCTTGAGAATTTGAGGGCCCCGGAGAGCAGATTGAGCTGGATTTCGATGCAATCCAGTATCGGAAAATTTCACGATTAACGACCCAAGAGTTTGCCATACTTTAGGTCCTCATGTGACGGAATAGAGAGGCAGTTCAGGCGTTGATTACGTGGAGGAATTCGAGAACGTTCCTGAAAATGAGTTTGCAGAAGTTCTACTTTGGAGTTCCAGTTATTCAAAAGTGATATTTTCGCATTATTGTCAATGTAAAAACCTAGAGAAATGATCGACATGTCTCAAAGTATTTTTCAAAAAGACCTCTATTACCGAAGTTACCAGAGACGAGCAAATTGATTGTGTTACTTTTGTGTTGATTTCCAAAATATGTACAGGGTGATCAGTTAAGGATAGCGAGCGGCCATATCCCCGAAACTATTCATCGTATTTATTTAAAAATCTATTACCAAAAAGGTCAAGAGAAAAAACTGAACAATATGTTCAAGTTTCTGAGGCGGCTAGGTGGCTGAGTGATCTAATGCGCCATTCTACAAAAGTCACCGGATAGGATAGTACGCGATGATCGGATTCAAATCTCGAGGTGGGCAGAAATTATTTTCTGTTTGACTTCTAGTGGTACTCTCATTGGCCAACGTTACTGAGTAGTCTGCAGTAATAATAAATACTGACAATCAAAAAGTTTAAATAATCAGCCTAAATTAATTGGTCCTGCTAGTTCAAATATATAACTAGGTGATGTTCTCCATCATCAACTTAGTTAGACCTACAGTGGTCCTGGCGTTGCCAAAAATGGTCACTAGGCCTACTCGCCGGGCAGTTGTTTGCCCCTCACTCATACCAATACCAAATTCAAGTTTCTGAAATGGTCGCTAGGGGGCGTAACAACCAACACCAAGTAGAAAAATAGGATTTTTATAAAATTTTGCCCATCACATTTACCTACACTTTTTGTCTGAAACGTTTTTTTCTATCTATCAAAATAAAGCAGTGGGGGAAGTTCAATTGTTTTTTTAAACAAACGAAGATCTCTCCCGTTTCGCTTGCCGATTTTAACGAACTTGGGCTCATATGAAAGAGCATAATCTGCACTACAAAATGTTTTTTTGGTTTTGAATTTGTTACCTTCGCTGTCGCTAGATGGCGTTAACTGAAATGGTAGCATATTTTGGAGTTTTTTCCAAAAAAATCAAATGGTATGGTATATTGACTTTTATATATTTTTAAAGAGGATACATTTTTCTTTTAAAAAATTCAAAAAAAACAGAAAATCAGTTGATTACAAAAAAAAAGATTTTTTTCTGTTTTTTTTTTTTGAACTTCAGGTTAGACAAAATAGTCATGCTGTTCAACATTATCGAAAGCCCAGGCATCTAAGGTGAAGCAGCCACCAAACATTGAAAAAAATGTATGGAAGGCTGCATTTTGTTTCAGTGAAACTTTTGATCTTCATTAAAACTTCTGGAAGATTCCTGGTCACCGTTCGTGCCAGCGTTGACAGCGTCATGGATAGATAGATAGATGGATGGTCTTCTATTCCTCTATGACAATTTACAGAGATTGTATAGGATCCGTCATTCATGATAAAAATAACAGCCTCAGTAATAACTGATATGAGGACAATAAACAATACACATAATATAAAACGGTTCAAAAAATATTACGCTACACCAACAACTTATTTCAATGGCCTCATCAATTGTGTATGGACATATATCCATGATTGCTGTTTTTAGTCTCCTCTTATTCTCATGGATCTCATTGCTGCGGAAGCTAAGTTCCATCATCAATGTCAGCAGATGTTTGTATCCAGAAAGATGTTGAATGGCGAGGGTCCTGGAAGCAGGAGGCGTCCAGGTGATAAGAAAGAAGAGGCATTCGCCCCAAAATGTCAATTTCTGAAAGAAAGTTAGGACTGTCAATTTTCTTTGGCAGATATTGAGAGTATAATGGCAAAGAATTGCAAACAACTGGATTGTGAGCCCTAGAGGAATCCTCACTTTATGTGGACGTTGTGCCGGATGCACTCAATCTTCTAGAAACGATTATGACATCAATCTCAACGAAATCCTTCTCTATGAGAACTGCGTTATAGTCCATGAAACGAATGAGACAACGCAAGGAGATGGAACCTATGTCCAGTTTTCATTTGACAACGCGGACTTCAATGTGCGGACAACGCCGGCTTTGATCCTTCCTGAGAAGAGCGCGCCTCGCCACCTCCCTCTTACAGCAGCTGCTGTGACTGCTGGTCATGAGTATATAGATGTCACATGGTATCAAAAGTCCCCTTAACCTGGCCTGAGAAAGGTGATTGTCAGGAAGCTGGCTGTTACCTTAACGGAAACCTCAGCAGTTCTCAATCGCTCATGAGCTTTTGATGTCCTTTGGCTGTCTTGGTTCGATAAGTTTCCTTCTTATCATTGATTCAAAACTATCGAAAGATACATTTTTTTACCTTAACGAACAGAAGTAGAAGTGGCTACATGAAGTCAGGATAAGTGGAGAAACGATTTGTGGACGAAGTCAGGTAGCTGCTATTCCGTTCATAAAACTTTCACCAAGCAATCCCAGTACGGTTTATTCTACTTTGCTCAATGCATCAGAGAAAAGTGAACAGGGTTTGTGTGCAGTCACTTTCGATCAGCCACTTTATATCAAAGCTGCTGAGATCCACGCAATCTAGTCAACGTGATCGTGCGCTTGGACTGCTTTCACATGATTATGGGGGCAATCGGATTTGTGATGAGTGAGTATAATTATCCTTGCTCTTTGAATTCATGAAACTTCCTCAATAATGCGCTTCTCGTTTATTCCAGGTTGCAGACTCTACAGTGAGTTGTGACAGAGCACAAGAGATAGGTGATGAACAAGTATTTCGCACATGTCAAAATCATGAGGAAGTACAAGTACTACCTTGTACCTTTGTCAATCATGAATGGTACGCTCACAGAGAGGGATGAAATACTGCCTGTAAATCTATGCCAGCTCTTCATGCGGATAGTGTGTGTATTGAATAAATAAACAGACAAGAGAGATTATTTCCGTTTTGGCTAGCTCCAACACCACCAGCACTCTTTGAGGGATGTTTCATGCGTAAAACGGACAAGTCCGCACTTGCGAATCTTTTCACCTACACCTATGTCATTGACCTTACATTTTGCTTGCCGCCACAGCATCCTGACCACACCTACAGAGACATCTGCAACATTTATGTCAGACACGTCACCAAGACCTACACTTCCGCTACGGTCGTCTTTGATGGGTACGGTGCGCGAAGGGAAGGGAGCAGAGGCGCCCTGCAGCAAGAGAGTCCTGCCCAGACATTGATCTCACGTAGCACACAACATCAACTGCTTCTGAGATGGATTTACTTGCGAATAGAATTAACAAAGCTCATCTTATTGAAATGCTAGGAGAAAGGCTTGAAACAGCAGGTGTTTAGGTTCGCCAGGCCCCCGGATGACGCGGATGTGCTCATAGTGAGAAATGCCCTAGACATAGAGGCGTCAGGCAGATCTGTCGTAGTGATCGACAATGACACCGACCTATTGGCAATACTTGTTGCACGAACCAGAAGGAAGGGAACGATCTTGATGCTGCATCCAGGTACTTTCAGTAGCGCTGCCCAGCGGTCTTATATAGCTGATATTCAAGAGGGAATAGGTGGAACGAAGAAGGCTTTGATTTTTGCCCATGCCCATGCCCATCGACGGTGAAGGTAAAAACAAGCCGTCCATTGTATCTAACAACAACGGATCTCTGAGACGAGAAGTCGTTAGGATTTTCAGTCACAAAGCGGTTTTTCGCGCGGTAGAGAGGTTAATACAATCTTTATACCCCAGCGAAAAAAAAGAATGAGAACATAGACGACTGAAGATTCCATATATACAACCGTAGCGTTTCCAGACAGGCAGTGACTGCTAATGTAGAGCTGGCATCTCTTCCTCCTACTAAAGCAGCTGCTCAGCAGCACTCGTACAGGAACAATCTGCAGGTAATTTAGTCTGCTCTTATTTTGTTTTAGCTAAATGAGTGTAGAAATATTGTATGCTTTCGTTTTTTAACGTTCAGAAATGTACGCACGCTGTGGCTGCCGGCGATCCGGTCAACAGTGCTAAAGGTGTTTAAATTGTCTGGGCCGGAGCTGAACCAAAATGTGTTCGATAAGAAAAAAATAATATACATTCTTGAACTGTGTCTCATTTAAGTGTTTGAACCCACTGTATAAATTCCAAACAATAGAGCGCAAAAATATTTCGACATTAAGTCTAGATAGCTCGAGATGTGCTATTTATGCCTGCAATATCACATGCACAGTTGAAGCTACATTTGACGTGCAGATTGCGAGCTAGAGCTGGGACAAGCTGGAGAAATTGGAATTTGGCGCGCTTTCAAGGCACCATGATTGCCAGAAATGCGCGAACGTAGCCAACCAATATAATTTTGTACGTAGCGAGTTCTTCTTTTTCATTTGCGATCAACCTGAGCATTCCAGAATTTCATAAACCAATCCAGGAAGGCATGAGAATCTCCGAGAATTTTAATATGTTATTTTTCAAGATCAAAAGCATCTCTGCACCAAAATTCAGCCTTCCACTTTTTTTCAAGATCAAAACCGTGAATGTCTAGGCTACGGCGGCGAGGACATAACGGAGGTCAAATCGGTCCTAAACGCCATCAGAGTCGCGCTGAATTCAGCAGTGTAGCGTCGGGTGATCAAAAATCGCAGCAACTGAGAGAATGTAGGATCTACGTAGGCCTGGTCTTCACATCTCGGCAGAGGAAAGCTGAAGAGAAGATGAGGAACGAGCTTCGGGAGCGCACCGCGAATGGTGAAAGTGGAAAGAAACGGTTTTTGTATTTGATTTTTCTTCTAAATAACGTGTCAGTAACTGACCAACGTGAGGAAAAAATCAAATGTTTTAATTAAAAAGCCCTTTGGCCCAGAAATTAGCTCCAGCTTCCCAATGACTCCTGAGGAAATTCATTTAATTTTACAGTGGATTAAAACAAATGCTGTAGGTCTATACCTACAATTAACTTGAGAATGCTGAAGTTATGCAGTCCTTTTATAGAAAATATCATCATGCATATCAATATTCAATTCAATAATTGATGAAGGGCTCATTGGAAAAACGTGACAAGCCACACCCTGAACAAAAACAAACATTCTACTCTATAATGCTCAACAGTATGACAAGTCACATAGTTAAGGGTTTGGGCTTCCGGCACAAGATGACGTCAGCAGCACGACTGCAAACTGTATACTGCAACGTATTGCGATTGAGACATTTCAGAAGACTTCAAAGCTTATTTCTCAATGAAAATGATTTTGTGGCTTGTCATGTTTTCACAATGAGCACTTGAAACTTTTCTGATCCATCATAGATATACCGCCCACACTACTACCAAAGAATAATAGAATTATCCCTGATTTTCAGTGTGAGTTCCGTAAGGGTTTTGGTACGGCTTTAGCTTTAGCGTAGGTAATTGATAACATTTTTGAGGGTTTTGATGAGGGTCTTGTCAGTGTTTGGGCTTTGCTGGACTTTTCCAAAGCTTTCGATACCTTAGATCTCAAGCTTCTGCTGGGCAAACCTAAGTACTATGGTAGAGCTCATTGAATCTTTTTTGAAAAATAGATTCTCAAAAGTATGTCTAAATGACCCAGTTTCCAGCAGCATCCTGATTTAATCAGGGGTCTCACAGGGAGCAATCTTATCCCTACTGTTATTTATCATCAATCTATACTAATGACATCAACATCTTCGTCATTTTGTAGCGCTCAGGAGTAGTTAGGGCAAAGCCGATTCGGCCTCATTTCCCAAAATGCCCGCTAGGTGGCGCCACGATACGGTGGCGCCACGATAGCGCGACCGTCACCACGTGCGCGTGACGTCATCCGTCGTCGGCGTGTTGTGTGGGGGTTGAGGTGGGGTGTGGGGGTCTTTGCGACCACGTGCGCGTGACGTCATCCGTCGGTGGGCGGTGTGACCGTTGGTGGGGGTGGGGGTGGGGGGTTTGGGATGACATTACATTTTATGAACAAAAAAAGTTCATGATTCAAGCCTTGAAGAAATTGAATATTGCGGGTAAGTGTTATCATCATTCAGTTCTAAATTTAGCTCGAATGCACGGTTCTCTTATCAGTAACAAACGAGTCTCAGCACGCGGTATTCTTATCACCAGTAGACAGCATGTGGTTTTCACGTCACACTCCTCTTATCAATAGTTCTAAATTTAGCTCGAATGCGCGGTGTTCTTATCAATAACTGACGCCTCATGGTCTGCAGGAAACTATAGTTTGATATTTATCCATGTAAAATTATCTCATTTCAATTTTATTCATTTTTTCAGAACCAATATATCAGTACGAAAATTCAATGCAAATAATTGTGGACAATTGTCAATCGAATTTCTATATAATAATATGACATGATCGAGAACCATCAGTAGCGTTGAGAGTGTCATCATGACTAGAACTATAACAATAACGGGAAATACTTCTGTGTTGAAAGCAGAATTCAATCCACCCATATTTTTGGATGAAAATAAAGAATATTTTTTGGGGTTGGCTGATTTTGAATCGTTTATGAGTATACCTAACATACAACCGGGTAGCAATAAAATATATGTAGCGGATAAAGTTATCACAATTCCAGAAGGAACTTACGATTTAAAAGATATTGAAACATATATTAATTCTGTAATTGATGACATTTTTGGAGAAAAAGTTGGGTTTAAGATGAAAGCAAACCCCAATACATTAAAATGTCAGCTTTATTGCACAAAGGAAATAGATTTCACACCAAGTGACTCCATAGCGAAAATATTGGGTTTTAAGAAACGAAAAATTGCATCAAATGAATTTTCTGAATCGGATGAAGTTGTTAATATATTTAAAGTTAATGCAATTTGTGTTGATTGCGACATTTGCATTGGATCATATAGTAATGGTCTACCCGTTCATATAATTCATCAGTTTTTTCCTTCTGTTCCTCCAGGGTATAAAATAGTGGAATCACCATTACCAATACTTTATTTCCCCATCAGCGTCAAGACAATCAACAACATCACTGTTAAAATAGTAGATCAAGACGGTGATTTGATTAATTTCCGAAACGAGACCATAACAGTTCGATTACATCTTAAACATTAGAAAATATTATGGTTATTAAATACAACTATCGCTATTTCAAACAATCGCCATATAAAAGGGAGAAGCTGTCTATAGAAACCAGTCCAAGACGAAACTCCAACCAGTTAACATCACAAGAAACCAGCCCAAGACGAGACTCCAGCAAGTTAACATCACAAAATCACCAATTTCTTATATCTCTGGGGTTAAAAGTATTGAAATAATGGATATATTAAACGTTGATGAAAAATTATATGTAGATAATTCAATAATAAGCTCTGAGCTTCATTCATATCAACCGTTTGTCTCTTCAAAATTTGAATACAATGATGAAATTCGCATACCTGTTCAAGAACTTGATATATACACACTACCTTCAGGGAGTCATCTTTACATTGAAGGTACCTTGACCAACAATAAGGGTGCCTATTCTAAAAAATTACAATTTGTCAACAATGGTATAGCTTATTTGTTTCGAGAAATTCGCTATGAACTTAATGGAGTTACTATAGATTCCGTAAGAAATGTTGGTTTAGCTTCAACCTTGAAGGGTTATCTTTCATATAATACAAATGAAAGTCTAAAGCTGCAAAATGCTGGATGGTTTCCAAATAGAGATGAAAAGGAAAACATTTTAGTTGATGATAAAGGAAAATTTAATGTATCTATACCTTTGAAAATGTTGATGGGATTTTTTGAAGACTATAAAAAAATAATCTTGAATATGAAACAAGAACTGGTTTTGATCCGAGCCAGCGATGATGTTGATGCAGTTTTATATGTTGAAGATATGCAAAATCCGTCACCCGAAGCGGAAAATCCAAAAGTTACATTTGACAAGATCTATTGGAAAGTACCTCATATTCAAGTTGATATACCACAACAACTAGCTTTAACACAAATTCTTGAAACAAATAAAGATCTGTTACTTGGATTTCGTAGTTGGGAAATTGTTGAATATTCCTCACTACCTGAAGCGACCCGTCATACTTGGCCTGTTAAAACAAGTAGTAAACTTGAAGCACCTCGTCATATAATAATTGGTTTTCAAGAAAATAGAAAAGGACACATCATGAAAGATGCTAGTCAATTCGATAATATAAATCTCTCAAATATTAGAGTATTTTTGAATTCTGAAAGATATCCATATCATGATTTGTATTTGAATTTCAATGATAACAAGTTTTCAGCTCTCTATGAAATGTTTGCAAACTTTAAAAATTCCTACTATGATATACCAAACGAACCAATTTTCAACCCTCAAAACTTTAAAAATAAGTGTCCAATCGCACATATTGATTGTTCCCACCAGAAAGAAACACTTCAAACAGGTACTGTTGTTTTGAGAGTTGAATTCGAGACAAATAATAATACAAAAAAGGATACATCAGTATATTGTCTGATTTTACATGATAAATTATTTAGCTACAATCCTTTAACAAAAATAGTCAAGCAATTGTAATACGCATGTTCTCAAATAATTATATAAACCATTTTATTTCTCTAAATGATGTTCAGTATGTCTCGAGAATTGAAGCTCTGCTTATCTTACCATTTAAAGAGATCGAAAGAATTGAAAAACAAATTCAAGATTATAGTGGTGAATAGCAGATGATGGTGAAATTCTCACAATTGAAAATATGAAACTACTCGTTTTGGATGTACAAGGATTTATAATTGAAAACAAAAAATTTATTCCTAAAGAACTGGCTGCCTATGATGGAGAAAAAATATGTCATTATATATTTAGATGTCCCTTTTCTATGGAACACTTGCCTCCAGAACTGCGTAAACAAGCAAACTGGTTGATGAAAAATCATCATTGTATTTCATGGAATGAAGGATTTACGCAATCACATAAGTTTTCCGACATTGTGAAAAACATAACAAGAAACGTGGATCATGTGTACGTGAAAGGAAAAGAAAAGGCGCAATACATTGGGAAATATTCATCGAAGCCCGTTATCGAACTTGATGACAAACCACCTTTATCGTTGGAAAAACCACATTGTCTATACCATTTATCATCACCCGCAATGTGTGCACTTACTAATGTTTTTAATTTGTATAAAACATGTTTAATGATTGAATAAATCACATTTTTGATTACATTTTTTATTTTATTTCAAACACCTTTTTATAAATATTTACAGGTAGGTATTCACAAATTTTCAACCCTCAAAAATAAGTGTCGAATCACACACAGTGATTGTTCTCATCACAAAGAAACACTTCAAGCAGGATATACTGCTTTGTTTTGAGAGTTGAATTCGAAACAAATAATAATACAAGAAGGATTCATCAGTATATTGTCTGATTTTTACATGATAAATTATTAAGCTATAATCCTTTGACAAAAATAGTCAAGCAGTTGTAATTCGCATGTTCTCAAATAATTATATAAACCATCTATTTCTCTAAATGATGTTCAGTATTTCTCCAGAATTGAAGCTTCGCTTATCTAACCATTTAGTATGAGAATTTTATGGTGACTTACAAATAAAAGGTTCTGTATTGATTGAAAATAAAACAGTTCAATAATGAATACTATCAAAGAAGATGTGGTGAGTGAGCTACACAAACCAGCCAGAAGATTTTTTAAAAGAAGAGCAGTAATTGTAAAGGGGATCAATGATCTTTTTCAAGCAGATTTAGTTGAAATGCAACCATATTCAAAAATAAACAAAGGATATAGATATATTCTGGTTATAATTAATGTGTTTTCAAAATTTGTTTGGGCAATTCCTGTCAAAACAAAGACTGCTAAAGATGTAACCACAGCCATGAAATTAATTTTAAACAGTGTAAAAACACCCCCTAAAAATCTGCAGACTGATCAGGGAAAGGAATTCTATAATACAGAGTTCCAAGATTTGATGAAAAAATTCAACATCAATCACTACTCAACATTTTCCAATATGAAAGCTAGCATCGTAGAGAGGGTGAACAGAACATTGAAAAACAGAATGTGGAAAAAATTCAGTTTGCAGGGAAACTATAAATGGTTAAAAATATTACCTGAGATAGTATCAGAATACAATAATACCAAACATTCTGTTATTGGAATGAAACCTATACAAGTATCTAAGGAACATGAGAAGCACCTACTATCAAAAGTTTATGGTCGCATAAAAACAGTGAATCCTTCCAAATATGAAAAGGGAGACTATGTGCGAATAAGTAAGTTTCGTGAGATGTTTTCAAAAGGGTATACACCTAACTGGTCAAATGAAATCTTTGTGATTAAAAAAATAAAAATCACAAATCCAACAACCTACATATTGGAGGATCATAGAGGTGAAGAGATACAGGGTGCATTTTATAAGGAGGAGTTGCAAAAAGTTAAACATCCTGACGTGTATTTGGTAGAAAAGATTCTAAGACGGAAGGGAAATAAAGTTTATGTTAAATGGTTGGGCATGAATAATTCACATAATTCATGGGTTATGAAAAATAATGTATTGTAATATCTTGTAATTCAATAAAAAACACTTGCTAGTAGATAATTCTTTTATTTCTATACAAATATACTCCTAGAATGGGTAGCATGATACAAAAAATGAATGCAAAGATTGATATAATAGCGAATTCTATATGATTTTTACATTCAAACGAATCAATAAGTACATTCCAGTTTGTTGGTTTAAAATTTTCATCTACAAAATAAAGTCTTAACTTAAAAGCTAAATATGACAAATTTTTAATTGACTCATCAATTTTTAGCCAATCAATCCATTATTAACAATTAATTTTTCTCAGTTTGATGGTCAAGAGTCATTATGATTGGTTGATATGCAAATAAACGTTTCTTGTATATTTGAATCCACTTGTATATACAAGGTATTGTTAAAAAGGCGCTCAGAAACAATACTTTTGCTGGAAGTCCTGTTGTCATTGCTAATTTTTATACCAAGGGATATATCGTGGCAATATTTATGTGTTCTAGTGTTCTTGTTTTCTTATTGTCTTGTTTTCTTGTGTTCTAGTGTTCTTGTTTTCTTGTTTTCTTGTTGTCTTGTTTTCTTGTTTTCATGTTTTCTTGTGTTCTTGTTTTCTTGTGTTCTAGTGTTCTTGTTTTCTTGTTTTCTTGTGTTCTAGTGTTCTTGTTTTCATGTTTTCTTGTGTTCTTGTTTCCTTGTTTTCTTGTGTTCTAGTGTTCTTGTTTTCATGTTTTCTTGTGTTCTTGTTTCCTTGTTTTCTTGTGTTCTTGTGTTCTTGTTTTCTTGTTTTCTTGTGTTCTAGTGTTCTTGTTTTCATGTTTTCTTGTGTTCTTGTTTTCATGTTTTCTTGTGTTCTTGTTTTCTTGTTTTCTTGTTTTCTTGTGTTCTAGTGTTCTTGTTTTCTTGTTTTCTTGTGTTCTAGTGTTCTTGTTTTCATGTTTTCTTGTGTTCTTGTTTTCTTGTTTTCATGTTTTCTTGTGTTCTTGTTTTCTTGTTTTCTTGTGTTCTTGTGTTCTTGTTTTCATGTTTTCATGTTTTCTTGTCTTGTGTTCTTGTGTTCTTGTTTTCTTGTGTTCTTGTTTTCTTGTTTTCATGTTTTCTTGTGTTCTTGTTTTCTTGTTTTCTTGTTTTCTTGTTGTGTCCAATCACACACACACAGTGATTGTTCTCATCACAAAGAAACACTTCAAGCAGGATATACTGCTTTGTTTTGAGAGTTGAATTCGAAACAAATAATAATACAAGAAGGATTCATCAGTATATTGTCTGATTTTTACATGATAAATTATTAAGCTATAATCCTTTGACAAAAATAGTCAAGCAGTTGTAATACACATGTTCTCAGAAAAGAAAATGACTAGATTGAAGGCTATTTGTGATTGACAGCTCCTTGATTTTGAAATCTTCTGCCAAATTGAAGCCCTGCATGTCTATTGCAATGATTGTTTCATACGAATACCAGGATTCATGGACTTTGTAATGAGTTCTCAAATAATTAACGAGTTTGATAGGTGGTCTCAAGTTTCCATAACCATCAAAATAAAACGCTTAATTTTCATTTATTATGTATGCAGTACAATGAGTTCCATGATTTTGTTAACTTTCTAGATTCAAAATACCACATTCCTTCACTTTAAATTTTTTTGAGAAGGTTGTCACACATAAATACACCTCTTTAATGTGAGATATTCAATATTTTCACATATTTTAGTATATCGTTATTTGAAAGGGATCTCTGCGAAAATATTATTTGATTTTTTTTATGGTTTTTTTCTTGATAGTGCCTCCTTTGTAGGGTTTAATGTATAATCCACCACCCTGCTTGGAAAGTTTTTCCATTTCTTTATTGTGTCGATGTAATTCTTCGAGTTGCTCCTTTGATACTTTAATATCATTAACGGCCTTAGCTATTCCAGCTGCACCACCGCCTAAAGCTCCTAGTGCACCCAAAATTGGAAGTAATAATGGAAGAAATCCACCAATTTTTTTGGGGGGTTTGATAACTCGTGTTTTCTTTTTTCTTTCGGTTCTCTTGATCCCCATTCCAAGTTTCCGTTTACCTTTCATAATTCCACTTACTGTTAGAGCAGCAATTCTTTCTCCTACCGAGGAATCTTTTGCTCCAACTCTCTGCCAAGCTTTATCTGCTAGAGCTTTATCCGCTCGATGTCGTTGAGGTAAATCAGTTGTTTGTGAGTATGCGATATCGTGTTCTCGACACGCAGCATCCAATGGATTGATACCAGTTTCTCCCCTATTCAATCTTTCTTCTAAATTTGTACCAGGACCACAAAATTGATAGCCAGGAATATGAAGCTCAACAGGTAGTCTATTAATCAGAGTGTTTATTAAACCTCGACCTTCCCTCTTGGAGTGTTTGGAGGAAGTGTACTTTCGTGAAGCGTGTACAATCATTTTATACCTATAGAGGTTTGTGTGTATCATTTAAATACTATTTTCAGTTTAAAAATTTGCAACACGATTGTCTATCGATTTCATGCTATCTGATCAATATGTCCATCTGATAAATGTATAAATACTTTTGCAAAAAACAATTCTGTTTATTGATATCTAGAATGCGGATAGAAAAACAATCGTTTTCCTTACCCATCACAAACCATGATGTGAAGGATTTTACGAAACCAATTCAAAAACATGGCGATTTATTTGGTGGGGAATCGAAAAGATGTCTCATTGTTGGACCATCTGGTTCAGGTAAAACCAACGTGATGTTGGCTTTACTTGAGCATCCAAATGGAATAAGATTTGCAAACGTGTACCTTTATTCCAAATCATTACAACAGCCAAAGTATGAATATTTAAGACAACTATTGGCACCCATGGAAGAGATTGGATATTTCGAGTATGAGAGCGATGAAAATATCATTCCTCCTCATGAAATAGCACCAGAATCGGTCATCATATTTGATGATATACCATGTGGAACACAAACTATAATAAGGGACTATTTCACACATTCGAGACATAAAAATACAGACTGCTTTTTTATTTTTCAAGGTTATTCATCAATTCAGAAAAGACTTATACGTGAGAACGCTAATTTGCTAATTTTATTCAAGCAGGATTCTATGAATTTGAATCATATATATAATGATCATTGTATGCTGGATATGTCATTTGAGCAATTGAAGCAACTCTGCGCACACTGTTGGAAAGAACCTTATAATTTTCTGGTTATTGATAAAGATTGTGAACTGAATTGCGGAAGATATAGGAAAAATTTTGATTCATTCATATATCTATAAAATGGATAAGCGGTTGGCTGAGGAATTGATGAAGTCAAGAAAAGCTGTCAAGGATAAATATAATAGTCTAAAATTAGCTATGACCACTACACAATCACAACTAGAGCAAGCTTACAAACCAATAACTCAACCGCTACAACAACTCATTTCCAAAATAAATGAACCTTTCAACATAAAGGAAGAATTCAAAGAAGAAGAAGAAGAACCTGAAACTTCTATGTTTCACACAACACCATTAAAACCTAAACCAAGTTTTTCAAGATTATTTTATGAGACATCAACACCTACAAGACCTACAAGAACTGGTAGAACTCCTATTCTACCGATGGAAATACCATCATTTTTTGATACAAGCCTTGCATCTGTTAGCCAGTTACCATCTATACAAGAACCTAGTCAGTTACCTAATACTATACAAGAACGTAGTCAGTTACCAACTATACTAGAAACTAGTGTTATAGCTCAAACCAACCCCTTCGAAAGCTCGGAAAATCAAAATCTTTCAGATATATTGGAACAGTCAAGGCAATCGGTTCAAAATTTAATCGACACGCAACCATATGAAATATGGTTAAAAAGTTTTGATCCACTACCAAGAGATTATATTGATGCTAGTGTGAAGGATACTGAACATAATTTTGATCATCATTATGGAATAGTACATGACATAGATACTGATAAATTCTATTTGGGGACCACACTTAAATTTGTAGAAATTATTGGAAAAAATGTGAAAGTAGATGGAAAAATTTATGATGGTACAAAAGGATTGTATGAATTACTATTTAAAAAATATCCTAAAGACTATGAAGATGAGGATTTGGATAATTATATGGATATTTTAGCTAAAACCAATGCATATCGAAGAAATAATGATCCAAATGAACGTGTGCAGGGAAATGGATCATCAAAATATATAACTATAATAGGACCATACCTACAAAAACATGGCATAACAAAAACACGACACATCAAACCATTATATTCTCGTTTTTTAAAGAAACTAAAACCTCCAATAACTAGAATGCGAACGGGAAAGGGGTTGTGGAATATCAATAAAAACGATATAGATTATGTTTATTGGGATAATATCAACGAACTTGTTGATAGATTGAGACTAATAACAGCTTCCATGAGAGCTGGTCATACTGGTCATAATAATGAAATACTATCAATAATCGAAGAGTTACGTGAAGCTAAAGTAATTGCATAAATACATCCTCAAATACGTAAAACGAATCAATCCGAAAATGTCACTCAACAAGTTCGGTTCTCATTTATTCAAGAGAGATGAAACAGAAAACAATATCAAGTTATTTAATTTTTCTGAGGTTAATTTATCTTATGTAATGGTTTTACCATTTATTGGTCGCTATACACCAACAGAAAAAAATTTCGTGTTGATGCAAGATGGAAGAACTTCATACCGTTTCCCATTTGAAAAAGGAATCATTTTATTCGGTGAATATCCTAAAAAAGACGTTTCCATGTTGGTTAATGGAAAAGCAGGAAAGCTGGAAAATAGATCTATTAAGAAAGGTGATTTGATAGCGTTTAGACGTGAAACGGATAGTAAAATAACAGAATTTTATGGTGAATTACAAATAAAATGCCCCGTAGTGATTGAAAATAAAACAGTTCAATAATGAGTACTATCAATGAAGATGTGGTGGATGAGCTACCTACACAAACCAACAAACAGATTTAGATGAAATGTAGCCATATTCAACAATAAAAAAGGATATTATACCTAGATATATTTTAGTTATGAAAAAACACATTTTCTATACCATTTATCATCACCTGCAATGTGTGCACTTACTAATGTTTATAATTTGTATAAAACATGTTTATTGATTGAATAAATCACATTTTTGATTACATTTTTTATTTTATTTCAAACGCCTTTTTATAAATATTTACAGGTACGTATTCACAAATTTTCAACCCTCAAAAATAAGTGTCCAATCACAGTGATTGTTCTCATCACAAAGAAACACTTCAAGCAGGATATACTGTTTTGTTTTGAGAGTTGAATTCGAAACAAATAATAATACAAGAAGGGGAAAAATTGTGGATAATGAGTTTGAAATCAAAAATGTTCACCTCAAAAGCTCTACCGATTCGTCTACTACTTAAATTCCTGCCACCGTTTGAAAAACTAACAGCTGTGTATAAAAGACCATCGGGGCAGATAGCTGTAGTTATAAATGATTATTTATATATACTATGCGAGGATAGATTTAGATTAATTGACCGAATCAATATAACAAAAAGATTTGAACCATTTGTGGATGGTAGAAAGTTACTTGGAGCAGTCAATACCTATTCTGGAAAAACCATCTTCTTTTATGATGATAATGCCTTTGCAAATTTGGATGAGTGTACTCTACAGCCAGAGTCCTTTGGCTACACATCAATACATTTTAATGGTATACCACCCCTATTCACCACAGTTTTTCGATATGTGAATGGATTGTTATACTTCATTCAAGATGGTCGCTTTTTTGAATATAATGAATTTGAAAATTCCCTACAAAATTCCGGTAAATTGGAGTTCAATACATTTGGTATAGAGTGTCCCATGATATCTTTATATGAACAACTTAGACTGTTACTTAGGCAAATTGTAAGTAAAATTCCTATGAATTCATAGTTTTAATTTATTAATAAAGTACAGCAACTATAGCGCCAAGTTCAAGGTTGTGGTTGACTGATAAAGAGACACGCGTCCGATGTGCTATTGTGAATAAAATTCTTGTGAAATAAAACATTGTTTGTTTTAATTAAATAACTTGATATTGTTTTCTGTTTCATCTCTCTTGAATAAATGAGAACCGAACTTGTTGAGTGACATTTTCGGATTGATTCGTTTTACGTATTTGAGGGTTGTAATTTCAACTAGGTGAATCAATTTATAGTCGAGAAAAAACCAGAGGCTGACACATGTTACTGATAAGAACACTGCATTTGAGCTAAAATTGTTGTCTACTGGTGATAAGAAAACTGCAGGCTGAGACTCGTTACTGATAAGAAAACCGCGAGCTAAATTTAGAACTGAACGATGATAACACTTTTACATAAAATGTAATGTCATCCCAAACCCCCCACCCCCACCCCCACCAACGGTCACACCGCCCACCGACGGATGACGTCACGCGCACGTGGTCGCAAAGACCCCCACACCCCACCTCAACCCCCACACAACACGCCGACGACGGATGACGTCACGCGCACGTGGTGACGGTCGCGCTATCGTGGCGCCACCGTATCGTGGCGCCACCTAGCGGGCATTTTGGGAAATGAGGCCGAATCGGCTTTGCCCTAACTACTCTCAGGCATATGCCGACGACACTCGAATGTATGCCTCTTTCAATCGCCCCGAAACACGGAAAGTTGCACAAAAAATAAACTCAGACCTTGACAAAGCGTTAAGCCTACGAACCTAATCTTGACCTAAACTCTGGAAAAAATAGATTATTATGTTTTGAGAGCAAAACCTAAAGAAATGCGGTTAAAGACTCCTTGAATTTAAATGTCGACGGTTTGCAGGTACCTTTTGAAACGAATTCAAAAAATCTTTGCCTGATGATTATTGACGAAGATCGTTTTCACGAACATGTACAAAGTATAACCAGAGAAGGATTCTACGCGATCAAACTAATATATAATAACAGACATAATATCTCTTAACAAATAAATAAATTTATTTTTGAGAGAAATGTTGTCATGCATGTCATGCTTGAACGTTACGTGAAAAAAAAAAGAACTATTTCGTTGTTCTGGCGCCAAATTTAACATTTTTTCTGACAAATTTGATAACTTATCAAATCAATTTCCCGACTGCGATGAAAATCGGAAAACCTATGCTCGATCGGGCTTTCTGGCCCCTCCCTCCCTTACCACGAACGTGGATATATCGAATGTATACGAGAGCCTCTATCCCGTCATCCATAGCTTCGTACCAATTCAGAGATTAACAAACCCAGATATTTTTCTCAGCATAGTATGAAGGACATCGTAATTCTGAAAAAGCGTGCACACAAGAAGTTGAATCGTACTGGATCTCAAGAGAACTATGCGGAAGATGAGGATTTTGTAGTGCCCATACTGCTCGTTGTGCATTTTTGTGGAACTTCATAGAGCACTTGGAGAAAAAATCATTCAACATCAGATCCTTAACTACCTCAACCAGATAACTGCAGACCTTGAGACTGTGGAAAGAAACGATTTATTTGATAAATTAGAGACAATATTCGGGGTACTGCACTTGAATGATTCAGGCTTATCTTGGCAACAGAAGGCAGAAAGTACAGTTTAAACAATGTGTGTCTGATGCAGTTGGCGTAAGATATAGAGTAGGAACTGTGCTGCGGCCCCTATTGTTTTTATTGTATATCGACGATAAGGCAAAGCAAAAAGAAAAATTGTGAAATTGTCTTGTTTGCTGATACCATGCTTTATGTCATATCATATATAACAATATTGACATGAGGCGCATCATAAACAGTAAGCTGAATAATTTGTTCAATTAGTTGGGTATTCAGACTATGCGGCAATTTTACCAAACTCAAGAAAGTTGGTTCAAAATATCCTATATCTTTAATGTCGAATGTTCTAGACGAACAAACAATTGTATTTGATGTGAATGTTTATAAATACAGTCCCATTTACCAAAACGCAAAACAAATCAGAGAATCCTTGAAAAATCAACCAAGTAAGAAAAGTGAGGGATTATAAGCAGACAGCTGTAACAGTCACATGGAAAACTTTGATGCTATTTACTATGGGGAAGAAATGGAAAATCATCAAGAAACTGAAGCTGCGGACGTTTTTCTGGTACCCGTTCCTGGGTGGCTGGAAGAATGACTGTATTTGATTTGAGTAACAGATTCAGTCCAGAATTTCCCAGCGGGTTGATGTCCCAGTGGGAACCAAAGAATTTAAAGACATTTAAATGAGTTTCAACGGCATATTGAAAAAAAAATACTTCTGCGGTTATCTATGTTGCTGTTGCAGTCTTGGTTTTCCTTTGTGGCCTGTTATATGCCTCAGTAAAAAGACCCAGTATTCTTTGAATAAATCATTGCAATGGAAAAACATCTGACTCAAACCAGGCCTACAGTGGACAACAATGCTATTCTTCGTCGATGATGGAATACATGATTTTAATAGATTCTTTGCCAGAAGTCCCGATTTACCGAACAGACTGGCTATGATCAATCCTGGATGAAGTAAATGAATCGTCTCGAAGCAGATCTTTCCGACACTCGTAATCCTGGACCCATAGAGCTTTTGTTGAAAGCAGATGTAGCAGGTTCGCTGTATACCGGAAATGACCACAAACTTCAGTTCGGTCTGGCGGCTATTGAACCTTATTTTGGTTGGATATTGATGATAAGATATCTGACATAGTTCATAGAACGAATGCTGGGAATAGTGCAGCTTCTAAAGTGATGTCATTGCTGACAAATCCATCAATATCTGAGCAGTGGCAACTTGATGTGATGGGCATACAAGAACTCACCGGAAAAAAAAAATAGAGAAATAACTGAGACAGCAAAATGTTTGTTTCTACAAATGGTGACCACGAACTCAAAGGATAGGTACGAAGTCAGAATGCCATCGTTGGATGGGCAAAAAAGGACCAAATCTGATCGAAGTCATACCCACATTGTTGACCAGGTTCCGATAGTTCAAAATTGGCGTGGTATCGGATATGAAGAAGGCTTTCCTGCCAAACAGCCTTCACCCTAGAGACCAAGACTTTGGTTTGATTTTTTTTTGGGTTGATCGATTATTCTAATATGTAATAACAGACATATCTTGAATTCACCAACAATTAAATAAATAAATTTCTTTTTGAAAAAAATGTTGCCATGCATGTCATACTTGAACGTTACGTGAAAAAAAAAAATAAAAGAACTATTTGGTTGTTCTGGCGACAAATTTAACTTTTTTTTGACAAAGTTGATAACTTATCAAATCAATTCCCCGACTGCGATGGACATCCAGAAACCTATGCTCGATCGGGCTTTCTGGCCTCTCGATCCCTTACCACGAATGTGAATCTATCGAGTGTATATCTAAAAATGCTGGACTCATTCTACAAGAGACTCTATGCGGTCATCCATAGCTTCTTACCAATTTAGAGATTATCAAGTCCAGATGGTTTTCTCAGCATAGTATGAAGGACATCGTCATTCTGAAAAAGCGTGCACACAAGAAGTGGAATCGCACTGGATCTCAAGAGAACTCTGCAGAAGATGAGGAAAATTCCTTTCCAAAAAAAGCAAAAAATATTGTCCATCTGGGCGGTGAAAGAAAAAAAAATTGTCTCGTTTGCTTCATGTCATATAATTTAGGAAACGACAATTTTGAAATGAAGCGCATCATAAACAGTGAGCTGAATAATTTGTTCAATTGGTTAAGTCTTTAAAAACTATGCGGCAATTTCACCAAATCAAAGTTTTGTATTTTCGGCGAGAAGACCATGTTGGATCGCTGAAAATTAACCATTGAAGGAAATAGTGAGCCAGTTGCATTTGATATTCGATTATTCTTGATGCATATTTGAATTTTTATTCGCATGTTTACTGTGTTATGGAAAAGTTTTCAGGAAATTAATGTTCTAGACAAAAAGTTTTATTTGATGTGAAACTTTTATTTGATGTGAATGTTTATAAATACATTCACATTTTCCAAAACGCAAAGCAAATCAGAGAATCTTTGAAAAATCAACCAAGTAAAAAAAGTGAGTGATTATCAGCAGACCGTCACATGGGAAACTTTGATGCTATTTACTATGAGGAAGAAATAGAAAATCATCAAGAACTGAAGCTGCGGACGTTTCTCTGGAGGACTGCAATAATGACTGTATTTGGTTTGAGTAACAGATTCAGTCCAGAATTTCCCAGCAGGTTGATGTCCTAGTAGCAACCAAAGAATTAAAAGACATTTAAATGAGATTCAACGGCATATTGGAAAAAAACTACTTCTGCGGTTATCTATGGCAACTATCTTTGTGGCCTGTTATATGCCTTAGTAAAAAGACTCAGCATTCTTTGAATAAATCATTGCAATGGTAAAACATCTGACTCAAACCAGGCCTACAATGCTATTTTTCGTCGATGATGGAATACGTGATTTTAATAGATTCTTTGCCAGAAGTCCCGATTCACCGAACAAACTAGCTATGATCGGTCCTGGATGAAGTAAATGAATCGTCTCGAAGCTGATCTTTCCGACACTGGTAATCCTGGACCCATAGAGCTTTTGTTGAAAGCAGATGTAGCAGGTTCGCTGTATACCAGAAATGAGCACAAACTTCAGTTCGGTCTGGCGGCTATTGGAACTTATTTTGGTTGGATATTGATGATAAAGATATCTGGTGTCAAGTTGACAATTTACGTCAAACGTGACTTTGAATAGCTCCGTGCTAAAAAGTTTAAAAAAATACGGTTTTAGTGTGCTTAGAGCAGTGAGAGTAGAAGCTAACGCAAGAAGAAGTACCCTGCTGCAATGGGGGGTAAAAAGAAAAAGAAGCAGAAGGATTTCAGCAGTATGGACGAGCAACAGTCAGATGACAGCCGAGAAGATCCAAGAAAAATTGAAAAAACATGGAGTAGGAGCCGCAGTCCCCTGCCTAACATGCGGATTAATACCTCTCCCATCGATAAAACATCTAAATCTAATCAAAATCTTTCTTTTCCAGATTCGGCAGACCATGTTCACGAGGTTGTCAAAAGTGACAATTTAAAAATGTCTATTTCAAAAAAGAAGCGGAAAATCTCAACAAACGATGGTGATGATCCTCTGATTCATACGTCGCAGGCGGCGTGTGGATCAAAGGGTCAAAATACCAATCCAACTTATTCTGATTTTCTTCATTTTAGAAACGGATTGAATGAATCAAAACTCGAAAGAGATGAACTAAAACGGGAGCTTGTTGAATCCAGAAAGGAGATTCTTGCTTTGCGGGAAATAATAGCCCAGCTCCAATCCAATTGTCTCAATCCCAATCCTGCTGGAATGTCAAAGTCTCCAATGGTGAGTGACAAAATTTGTATTAATACAGCGGTGCCATCGCAATCTTTGGAGGTTTCTCAAAGTGCGAATTCTGGGGCCCCTGACCCCCGTTTTAGGGCTTCGCTGCCAGAAAGCGGGGCTCGTGGACCCCAAAATACCGAGGCCCCATGGAAGGTTGTTGCTGAACGCGCTCAACCTAAAAGTGATGACAAACGTCAACCATTTGTAAACAAACAGGTCAACATGCGTATTCCGCCTGTAGTACTAACTTCTAGGTTGAGTGAATGGCCTAAGGTCTTCCAGTTGTTGGTGGCCGAAGGCATTACAGTCCCTTCAGGCAATATCAGGAACAATCGCCATACCCACGGTATCCAGATAACGTCAATATCTGTGGATCAGCATAGAGCCTTAACAAGCTTCTTTGAGCGAACAATTTGAAATATTTTACCCGTTTCCTCGAAGAGGAAAAGAAAGCTAATTTGGTGATTCGGGGCTTGAATAGCTCGATACCAATCAGTGACATTGAGGCCGCGTTGCAGGTCCGTGGATATGAACCATTAAGCATGTTTTGGATTATGAAGGGGGCCAAAAGGCAGTATTATTCAGGCATTTTGAAGGTTCTTATCGACAAGGAGTTTGTTAGCAGGCTTCTTGGCGGGAGCAATCTTCTCCACTTGCCCATTCAAGTGGAGCTCAGCTCCTGTAGGAGTGATCCGGTATGCCACAAGTGTGCCGGACCACATTTCTATAGGAGCTGTCCTAATCCTCCAAAGTCTGCTCTGGTGTGTTGTCACTGTAGAGGCCCACACGCAGCAAACTGGAAATATTGCGAGAAAAACCCGAACTTTATTAGAAATAATAAAGTTTCGACGGGACAATCCAGGCTGCTTCCGGCCTTGGGTACTCGGGGTGTTGGTCAGTTGTCTCCGACCCCTTTTTCACCAACAGCCAACAGACCGACGATGGCGGATATGGTGAGAGGTCGTCCTGCAGTCAGTAATGCTAGCATTGCTGCGAATGCTCCTGGTGACCTGGAATTTATGTTTAAGCAAGTTTGACTCTTTTAATCGGGAGTTGAACTTGGTCAGGGTGACTGTGAAGGACATGGTCCAGTCGAAGTAGCGGATCGATTTCTCAGCATTGTCTACCAGAGTCGATGCTCTGACGGTTTGTGAGGAGGAAGAGGAGGAAATGGAGTGCACTGAGGCATCTGAGACCGGTTCCTCGCCTCGCAATGAATAGCACGCCAGTCACAGATTCCTATTTTGGTTTGAAAATTTTATCCTGGAATTGTTGTGGGATTAGTCAAAAATCGTTTGAGCAACAAAATTTTTTAGTAGACAGGAAGTATGACATTGTGGCGTTGCAAGAAACGTTTCTAAAACCGTCTTCAAAATTCAATGTGCCTAATTATTCTTGCTATCGGAACGACAGGGCTTCCGCTGGTGGAGGCACTGCCGTTTTGGTCAGGAATGGTTTGGTACATAAGTTGATTCAAACTGATCCAGCTTGTTTGTTCGAGTGTACTACTTTGCAAATTTCGGTTAAAAAGTTGTCTTTTATTTTTTGCTCAGTTTATAAACCACCGCATGTCAAAATTCGCAACTCGGATTTAGATGCTATTTTTAAAATTTCTGCTCTTCCAATAATAGCAGTTGGCGATTTCAACTGCAAGCATATTTCCTGGGGTTGCTTGTTGAATAATACTGCTGGCAATAAACTGTACAAATACTCTTGTTTCAACCCAGTCAAAATTATCGCTCCTGACAGTCCCACTTTTTTCGGACATTGTGCCACCAGGCCAGACATTCTGGATTTGGCTATTGTTTCAAACTTTGATCCTCATTTGGCTGTTGAGAGTTTGTTCGAACTCTCATCAGATCACAACCCAATTGAGATCATTTTGAGCCAGGTGGAGGTTGAGAAAATGATACATTTTAGAAAATGTACCAATTTTCGAAGATTCCAAGACCTGTGCAATAGTTCAAATTTTGACGATGTACCACTGACAAAGAAAAAAGAAATTGAGTGGGCAATAAATCACTTGACTGACAACATTACTGAAAATTTACAAACAGCAACTTACAAAGTACCGACTAACTCACATAACGCTTTTGACTTACCTTCAAACATTCGGCGTCTTATTAAGATGCGGAATCGTTTGAGGAGACAGGCCTTTCGGCATAATGATCAGACAGACAAAAAAATTGCCAACAGACTAACAAACAGAATCAAGTCACTCATTCTTGCATACAAGAATGAGAAATTCCATGATTATCTGGCCACTATCTCTTCGGATGGTGATGGTCGGAATGATTTATGGAGACTTAACGCAGTGTTCAACGGCAAACTCAGGAAAAATGTTTTGCCTCCAATCAAAGACAATGACGTCACACATTTTGAAGATAGCGCTAAAGCTGAGATTTTTGCTAAGTCGCTCTGCAATCAATTTTCTATCAATAGTGACTTGGGTTCGCCTGAGATTGACTCTTGTGTCGGTAATTTTTACCGGGACTTGGGTAATATTGAGTCTCGCCAGAATGACAACGTTTTAGTTGACATTCGAGTCTCAGTCTCTCCAGAAGAGATTCTGGAGGAGATTAAATTCCTCAAGTCCAATAAGGCACCGGGAGTTGATAACATTGGCAACAAAATAATCAAAAATTTGCCGATGAACTATATCACTTTTCTGGCAAGAATATTTAATTCTTGCCTGTCGTTGAACTATTTTCCTGATGCATGGAAAATGGCCAATGTTATCGTCATTCCAAAAAAAGGGAAAGATTTGTCTGACGCGTCAAATTATCGTCCAATTTCACTTCTCCCATGCTTTGGCAAACTTTTTGAAAAATTTATTTTACGGAAAATTAAAATTCAGTCGGAAAATCTTGAAGTCATTCCAAATTTCCAGTTTGGTTTTGTGGAGGGACTTAACACGGAGCTCCAAATTGTCAGACTTGTCGAAGGTCTCACTAGAGGGATGCAATCTGGGAAAGTTTCCGGGATTGTATCTCTTGATGTGGAGAAGGCTTTTGACAAAGTCTGGCATGAAGGGCTCCTGTTTAAGATGGCTAAATTTGGTTTTTCGCAAAATCTTATTTTACTAGTAAAAAGTTTTCTAAACAACCGGTCTTTTCGTGTTAAATTGAACTCATTTTGTTCAGCATTTTGTCCTATTAAGGCTGGCGTTCCGCAAGGGTCAGTCCTTTCACCTGTTTTGTATAATATTTTCACAGCTGATATTCCTTCTAATTCAAAGACAAATCTCTCTCTTTTTGCGGATGACACCCCGGTTAAGCTTAGTCTTTATGGGACTTCCATTGCTTGGGGCAAAAATCTCAAGTATTAGGGGGTCACTATTACTTCCAAGTTATCTTGGGATTTACACTTGAGGGAAAAATTCAGGGCTTGTAATGGTACGTTCAGCGCATTATATCCACTCTTGGGGAAAAATTCGAAACTGAGTGTTTCGAATAAAATCCTTCTTTATAGAACAGTTATCGACCAAAGCTGATATATGCGCTGGGCTGTATTAATCTAAATTCGTCATCCTTACGGAGACTTCAAACGTACCAAAACAAGTTTTTGCGTAGGTTTGAAGGTACCCCGTGGTACATTCGGAACTTTGATATTCATAAGGACCATAAAGTCGATCCAATTCAATTTAAAATTCTCAACAGTTATTTTAGACTAACTGTGTCAATTCTTAATAACAAAAACCCTTTAGTTATTGACATTAAAAAAACAAAAAGATTCAAAAACAAAAAATCAAATTTAAAAAACTTTTGGTCATATAAATTGATCACTGATGACAAATTGTGTCTAGGCATGTCGTACATCCCTCCTCCACCACCGTTTCCAACTTGATAAAAAAACCTTCAATACAAATTTCAAACCCTCTAAATTCCAAACTCTTTTTGGATTCTTAATAAAAAACCTTCAACAAAAATTTCATTTCTCTTTAGACTATTTCTTAATAAAATCTTGCCAATAAAAATTTCATTTAACATCAACTTTCCTTTTCCATCATTTTACTTCGGGCTCACTACTTGTAGTAAGTCACATAAGCATTATTTTTCTACCTCTTAAGGTGCACCCAGCATGATAATAGGGAAAGAGTTCCAGAGCTGAACTAGACCCGAAGTCAACGAGAACAACGATAAAGATATCTGACATAGTTCATAGAACGAATGCTGGGAGTAGTGCAGCTCTTACAGTGATGTCATTGTTGACAAATCCATCAATATCAGAGCTGTGGCAACTTGATAAGTTGGGCATACAAGAACCACAAAAAAAAAAGACAAATGAAGAAATAGCTGACGCAGCAAAACAGTTGTTTCCACAAACGGTGACCACGAACCCAGAGGATACGTAGTCAGAATGCCATGGTTGAATGGGCATTCTGAAGATTATTGAACTGTACGAAACAGATACCACTCAAGGTCATTCTCTTCCTTGTCGGCGTCCGTACTGAAGGAAGGATCAACCACCGCTGTGCGACCAGTTTTTGACGCATCGGCCAGGGTAAATCTGATCCACATTGTTGGCCAGGTTCCGAGAGTTCAAAATTGGCGTGGTGTCGGTTATAAAGAAGGCTTTCCTGCAGATCAGCCTTCACCCGAGAGACCTAGACTTTTTGAAATTTCTTAGGGTTGATCACGGAGGTGAAGAAATCACGTATAGACATAGGCGGATTGTATTTGGGGTAAATAGCAGTACTTTCCCCCTTGGTGCAACTGTCCATTTAGCAATCAAGCTATAAAAAAATACATGATTCATACAAAATGGTGAAAATATACGTGATGTCCGTAATCCGATTCCACAATTTGACTCAAGACAAAACTGACGAGAAGTACACAAATTCTTTCAAGGGTTCCTGAAAAAAGTCTCATTGGAAGTTTGGTGATCGTGGTAGCCAAAGTTGTGAAAGATCATTTTCTCTTCCAATCCATTTATTTGGATAATGATGGTTCAAATGTCTTCAAAGTAATATAAGAATGGGGTGATGCTCCATCGAGCCTATGGCTGCCTTAGTCTCAAGCCAAGTTATTGTGGCACCTCGTCAAGTAGATGGGGAGATAGTTTCAAAGTATCTTGGAAAAAGACTCTTAATAAATCGAGTGATATATACTGATCAATTACACCGATTCATTACTATAAACTTGCGTTGGAAACAAGTCGAGGAGAAGAACGTCCCTGTCATTTGGACAATACAAAGCAAAAATTATTAATTGCATGACTCATTTTCCGAAGTTTCCGGATGGTCAAGTCTGGCGTTTGATTTCCTAGCCAACGTAACTGCCCAACTCTATTACTGACAGCAAATTTTCTTTTCATCCAAAAATAACAAGAGCAAGAACATTTCTAGAACTAGATTCGCCATGAAAAAAATAATAATTTCTGAAGTTTATGAAATTCTGTGCGATTTTTTGGGTGCATCATACCTTTTATAGTCTGTTCATATATACATGTGTGTTTATGCAGCCTGCGTGTATTGCTTGTGTGTTTGTTTTTATATATTTTTTCATTTGCTCACTATTGTAATTATCATATTTTTTATTCATATTCAAATTAATATGATATATGAAATTGTGAAATTATGTAGCTTTTATGCTAAATAAACATATTATTAATATTATGAACGAATAAAGACATTTTTCTTAAATATAAATGTCAATTGTCAAATAGTTTTTCGCACTTACCTGTCTCTCAATCTTCACCACTCGAGAAGCCAAACAAATTTTCGAAGCATACACATCCTTATTTTTCGAACCTTGCTTTCCAAGGATTTGATCCAATCTGAAAACTTGCACATTTACTCAAATTGAAGCCTCAAAAGCATTTCATCACCTATATTGCAAGTTCTTAACTCTATTAAGTAAATCAGCATGACCAGAGGAATATTGCTCGATTACATCCTTGACATCGTATGGCTTCAAAGCTTCTCGAAATTTCCGTCGAGCAACGAAAAACTGGAGCTGAAAATATGGTAATGAAGAGGAAAATGGTTTTTGTTTGAGACGTATCAGTGAATAAACGAAAAGGCCAAATGCTCTTATTGAGTTGAAAGAACTCGTAAACGACTGGATTATTTGTCCGAGTTTTTCTGATATCTTTTGATATATTTTATTGACCCATCTTCGCCTGATGTGCTTTATATCTTTATTGAGAACGTGCCTTTTAGTGTGTTAGGCAAAATAGGATACTTCCGGTTATGCCTACGTCACATTCCATGTCGGCTCTAGCATTTTACACGAGTTTTACTCTACTGATATTAAAGTTCAATACAATTATCCAAACGAGCAGTGGCATCGATCGGCATAAAGTCAAACAAAGGAATAACATTCCCCATTGATACTACTCGTTTATTACTTTATGATTGAACATTGAACCAACTGTAGCTTTCATAGATAAACTTATGTCATGTAATTATCACGTGACAAAGCAACAGCCTTTTGTCAGGATTGGATGAACAAATAATGTTTCAGATATGTTTTATCATTTAAAAGCCCTCAAAAACAATACTTTGTTTCTTGGATGTAAACGATAATAACATCATATGATCTACACGTGATTCTTCTAGTATAAGACCCAACATCCGCAATTGGTCGTTAATGCACAACCAAGTGGAAAAACATGACATACTTTTTTGGACAAAGTCTTTTTTGATATTTTCCCCTAAAACAAATTATTACCTGAAACGGCGTTCTAATCTGCCGTAAATATTTCAACTCCAAGGGTATATTGTATTACAGAATACATCTTTATGAAGGGGATTACTGCCAAGGGTACGAATAAAGTTCAAGGGTTAATTGCTTGATAATACAGTGTTTAAACTAGTCGATTCATCAGAAGTAACTCGGTAACAATGAGGGCTTCTACGTGATAATCGCCGATGTAGTAATAAATGATAATCGAAACAGCCTCTGATGCTTTATTCAATTACAATCGGTTTCCAGATAAAAATTTGAAGACTGCTATAATTGAAAACATAATTTCCCTTTGTATAACGCACACACATTTTTGATGTTCATGATCAAAGGCGAGTGAATGTGAAAAAATTCAAGGAAAACCAAGCGGAAACGGGGTCAATTGATTGCAATTACCTTGCGAATTGCTCTTATAGCTGCTTTGTGCTGGCTAGTCAGTTGTAATAGTTGAGGCTCATCGTCTTCATCTGAAATGAGAATATATCAACAGTCGACAGTGATTGATAATTGAAATTCTCTATAAATTCTACTGACGAAAAGATTGTGAATGTTGTGTGTTAATTAATACTAAACAATATTTACTCCATTCATTCTATTTGTTATCACGGAACATTTGCATTAAATGGACGAACATCAGCAATAACGTTCACAACATGATTATGCTACGAAAATCATAATCTTATTCTCATTATGGCCAAGGTCTTCGCCATTTAACAGCCCAAACATCAAAATACTGAGTTACTGCCATACCAAGTTATATTTTTTCAATAAAACTGGCTGGCCAAGGCAGACTGAAAATATGACCTTGTTGAGGTTGTCTTTAGCCGTTCATCGATGTGGCCGGGTGTCATGGTACATAAAGGCAAGATTCGTTGAGTAAAGGATTGATGATGGATTTGATATCATGGATGTACACCTGACATCATTTTCTAGCGCATAAGGTTTGATAAAGTCCGACTGTTGAGGAAATGCGACTCAATTTCCTCTTATTATAGACTATATAGACTATTGACATAACAAAGCTATAATTTTGATTTATTGAATTATTGTGGTGAGTCTTTTCACAATTTTGATATATCCGTAATTTTTTGAAATCATTTTCTATAGATAAGAATATAAAATAAGACAATTCAAGATACAATGGAAAAGCACTTGAAGGAAAAAAAGACGATTATTTAGAACTTTTTCACACCAATCCAATAAATGAAATCAAGGCAACATGTTAGTTTTGTAAACAAAGGCTATCGAACAAATCATCAATTAGCAACTGGAAACAAAATATTGAGAGAAAACATCCGTCAATACGGATGAACGAAAAACCCTATGTTTTAGCTTTTACTGAATTATCGGAATTTTCTACTTCTTACTCTTCACAGACACTTCTTCCAAATAATATCAGACTTTGCCACAGTTGCTCCCTCAACTAGCTCTTTGAGGTCCCCTGAACCGAAGAAGAAAAAACTGTACCAAACTCATCAGACCGTACTCCGAGTACCTACAAAAATTAATTTCACCAAAAAAAAAGACATCGACGACAAATTATTGAAGTGACACAAGATTTTTAACCCAATTGTTGAAGATGTTAGAAAATCTTGTGGAGTCAGCTGTGCTGGCTTATTTGTGATAACACAAGATTATTTCCCAAGTTCAAGTTGAAAATAGATGTAAATAAATCATCAAATCAAATCAAAATTGCTTTATTGTTTGAAATATAGAATATTTGTAACAAAGCCAAGTTAATAAGTAAAGTGAATAAAAGGAGGACAAATTAATTACTAAAATAATAACACAACAAATACACAAATAAATAAATAATAACACAAATACAAAATCAAAAATCTCCAACGGAAGGACGAACTGTATAATCGGAACATGAAATTATCCTAATTATATCACAATAATATCTATTCAGATAAATCATCGGCATAGAATTCAGTGGTATCGTAGTAGGCCTTTTCTTTAAGAATCCGATTCACTCTTGCCTTGAACACACGAAGTGATGGCGACGTTCTAATGTCTCTTGGCAGATGGTTGAACATCTTGATAGACTCATAGATCAACGAGTTTTTCGACAGCGAGTATTTCGGAATGGGCAATGGAATCAGATCGGTCTCACGAAGCTTGTATCTGGTTTGTCTGTCCTGGATGCGGTGTTTCCTGAAGATCAGGCAAACAGACTCCAAGATGAAGATGCTTGGAAGCGTAAGTATAGCATGTTGTTTGAATAAGGGCCTGCAAGATTCTCTTATTCCCACTCCGTATAAAAATCGTACAGCTCTCTTCTGAAGAACAAAGACGGACTTGAACAAGGCTTGGCTGCAAAAACCCCAAAAAGGAACTCCATATCGAAGAAGACTGTCAATCAGAGCAAAATAGGCGGTCCGAGCAACCATTTCACCTAATTCGCTGGATATTATTTTGATGGCATAACAAGCCCTTGCTAGTTTCTTGCTCAGTTCTTCAATGTGGGCTGATAACTTGAGCCTATCATCAATGTAGATGCCCAAATATTTCACTGAGGGTTTCTGTTCCAAGTTTCTACCATCGATAGTCAGAGGGCCACTGTCGTACTTGAAGCTCAGTAGATTGGTCTTGTTAAAGTTGAGGGATAGTCGGTTTGCATCACACCACTCTTTGACTCTCAACATGTCCTCTGCTACCATACTCGTCATGGTTTCATTATTCTTATGCGTCCACAATATGACGGTATCATCAGCAAACAGCGTGAAGTGACCAGAGCTATCAATAGCTGTCAGGTCATTGATATATAGTAGGAACAAAATAGGTCCGAGTACAGATCCTTGTGGGACACCATGTTTATTGTGTAGTGGATTTGAAGTGTCGTGTCTCGTTCTCACTATCTGTTGCCTTCCGTCCAAATACGAACTGAACCATTCCAATGCCTTGCCCCTTATGCCGTAGTGACTAAGTTTATCCAGAAGTATTTCATGGCTGACGCAGTCAAACGCCTTTGCAAAATCACAGAAGACAGCCGCAGCCACATCGCCTCTATTAAGGGATATAAATAGAGATTCAAGAAGATCAAATATAGCATCCGACGTCCCTCTACATTCTCGGAAAGCATGTTGGGATTCAGTAAGAACACCATTCACTGAAAGAAACAGCATCAATCTAGATTTGACCAGCTTTTCCACTATTTTGGAAATGGTGGAAAGTGAGGAAATCGGCCGAAAGTTCCCTGGATCATCCATATCCCCTCCCTTGTAAATTGGTAAGACTACAGCCAGTTTCAAACAATCCGGGAACACACCAGTATCAAACGAGTTGTTGATGACTTGAGCTAGAGCCTCCAAAGCCTCGTCACATAGGCACTCGACGACTTTCATAGATATTTCATCGAATCCACTAGCATTTTTATTTTTAATTGATTTAAAGATTTTCTTCAGCTCATCTATATCCGTGTGAAAAAACACAAAAGAGCCCGAAACTGAGTTTTTAAGGTAAGTAAGGGGATCAGCGTTCCGGGAAAGTTTTCCTGTCAAACGTTCAGCCACTGAGCAGAAATGACGATTTAGGCTTCACCTTCCATACAGGCTTGGTTGGGGGGATTATCGTTACCCCGCAGCTCATTGATGATCTTCCAGCTCTCCTTAGATTTGTTTGATGATTCAATTAGTCTCCTTTCGTAATGTCCCTCTTTCGCAGCCTTGATAACCGATCGGTAAGTTCTACGATAGTCACGATAGTATCTGTGAAACCATTCATCATTTGTAAATTTTCTCATGTTATGCAAGCATCTCAGATTTTTCGATGAAGTCTTTATACCAGATGTCAACCATCGTTTTCTCTTCTTATTTTTGAGAATACTTAATGGGAAACTACTTTCAAATGCTGTCTTCAGTGTGTCCATAAAGGAGTGAAAACTTGGGCATTCCATTATTTTTTTCCAATTGACTAAAGTAACTGTTTCTCTGAATTTGCGGAAATTTTGTTGAGAAAATATTCTTCTCTTCTCAGGTGGCTTCCTCACTGAAGACTTCCTGATTGAGATTGTCGAAAGAATTGCCTCGTGATCAGACAGACCAGTCGAGATCACAGATAGACTGGACTGGATCTCATCTTCAAAATTAAGACACATGTAATCAATGGTAGTATAGGTGAGAGACGTTATACGTGTTGGCCTATCAACCAACATGGATAAGTTAAAAGACTGGAACAAATTTTTTAGATAAGTTGAATCACAGCCACTGTCCATAAAATTAATATTGAAGTCACCAGCCAATATGAGTTTATATTTATTTGGTAGAAGCTGAAGCATCATCTCCAGTCTTGTAAGGAAGTCTTGCGCACTATAGCGTGGTGACCTATATACACATATTAAGTATATTTTTGCCACCGTTATATAGACAATGCTAAACTCGAACACCCCTTCAACAATCAGGTGATCATATTTTGTGATGGCAGTAACGTCGTGTCCCTCCATTGAGTCGCGATTGATTAGTATCATAGTGCCACCATGTTGTGAATTCTTTCTACAGTATACAGAAGTGATGAAATAGTTGGGAATGTGAATGATTTCGTGAGTCTTAAGCCAATGTTCCGTCAGTAGAACAACGCTGGGCATTTTAATCTCATCAAGAAATACAAAAAGCTCATTTGTCTTGTTCCTTAAGGACTGTATATTGAGGAGTAATACAGATAAACTGTAAGCCGATTCCTCCCCACCGGGATGGTGCGGCTCAGGAACGAAAAAACTTGCTCCCTGTAGTCAAGGTAGGTGTCATATTTACCTCCGATGCTACTTCGAGAGAGTTGGGTTGAGGTGTTGTTCGTAAATTAGGGCAAGCTTCAATTGGACTCATCAGATCATCGGTTCCATGTTGCTCAGAGGGAAGGATCTCTGTTGTTTTGACAAAAATAAGGTTCTTTTGATCAACACGGGATCGGTTTCTGATTATATCAAGTACTTTCCCAGTTGTTGTTGTTGATTCTTTGAACCATACATGACTATCTAGAAAATGTAATTTTCCTGGAGTATAATTATCCACCCTATTAACGAACTCGCTCAACTTAGAGTTGAATTTTCTAATAGATTGTATTGTGTGCCCATATTTGCAGTATTTCGGAACAGGTACTGCTAAGAAAATAATATTGGCTTCATCGTGTCTTCTGATCAAGTCCAGGATGTTTTTGAACTTTGGAAACTTTTTGCATCGCAAATCATTGAGCCCAGCGCTGACGACATGAAAATCTTTATTTGAAAGATGAAAGTTAGTATGTTCAACGTCGCCAATAACATTGTTGTAATGAGCACCCAGCTTCAACATAGTTTCGACCTTGAAGTTTACGCATTTCTGTAGTTTATGACTAAGTCTCCTACCTGTTTCATCGCATAAAATGACAACTCTGCCCCTATCCTCAGTTCTTCCCTCGTTAAAGACGTGAGACATTGCACAACCATCAGTCTCCTCGGGCCTGCCTCCGATTACCACTTCTTCTTCATATCTTCTCACATCCTCCTGTGCGGGTTCAATACGTATCTTATTATTTTTCACGTTAGTTTTATAGTCCTCAATCACTTTTTCATAATCCAGGATAATTTCTTGATTCTTCGTTTTTTCCAGTAATTCCTCAATCTTTTTTTTTTAAAGTTCCAACTCTTCACTGTATTTTTCATCTTCAGCCATCTTAATTGAATGAGATTTTCTTTCTTCCTCTTTCAGCATATCCTTCAGCCTATTTCTCTCGTCTATGACTTCGTCCATAACTTGTTTATCATTTGTAAACTTCTTCAACAGTTCATCTTGCTCTTCTTTATTTTTCTTTTCCTCATTCAAGAGATCTTTCCTCGTATCTGCCAGCTTTTTTGTGAGAATAGTGATTTTTGTCTGCTGTTCACATATTTTGAGATGTGTTGTTTTTTCAGCTTCAAACACTTCGTCTTCGAAGTCAACAGTCCTTCTTCTTAATTTCGAGATAACTTGATCTTTCTGAACTATTTGTTTCCGTAAATCGTCGATTTCACATTCCAACTTGAGTTTCTTTTCTTCAAATTCATTCTCAATCCTTGTTATGATTTCACTAAGCTTTTTGTTTTCACTATACAAATTTCCCAAATGATCCTGATTCCCATTACAGCACACTTCTCTAAACATATTTTTACATTCACTACAATAAAAAATCAATACTCTTTCTACTAAAGCCAAGGATTGTGCCTCTGACGTTGTAAGACACGCACATCTCTTACATAGAATAGACTTGCATGAGTCACATTTGCATCCAAATAATTCGTTTTTTGCAGGACGGTCCTTAAATATACATGTTTCAAAACATTTTGAGCATTTTAGATCAATTCCTTTGACATTCATCTTGACCACTTCTCGGAGAATAACCCATTCGTAAACTAATCCGCCGGGAATGTTCTTATCAGAGCCTGTTGATCCTTATCTATTGTCGATGCACACAGGTACAACAATTTATGAATGTCTCTTTAATAATTTTGAAATGATTCCTGATTATTTCCAATTGAAGGGTAATACACTGAAAATGTCCCATTATCCATGACACTTCAAAACTTAGTACAATTTCAATACTGACTGTGAAATAGTTAAAATATATGATTGAAATCGGAGCGATTTAAAGAATCGACTCGACTCGACTCGATCGCCAAACGATGTACAATTTCATCAGTGGCTTGTTTTGATGATGGTAGTGATCGAGTTTCTGCGGCTGTTGTTTGTGACATCTCCAAGGCTTCCGCTTGCGGTTCAGTGTTGGGACTTATGCTGTCCCTACTTTATATCAACGACCTTTCAAATTCAAATTCAAAACAGTTTTATTACCATAAAAAAATAAATACAATAAATTATTCATTATTAAACAATAATAATATACATGATTTTATGAAGTTTCATTACAATAATAGTATGGTAATCGGAGTGTACTGCGATTTTAAGAACCGACACACTTGCGACTCAGCGCATGTGCCGTACACCCCCGGTTGTATTGCAATTCAATGAAAAACAATTCAATGAAAGATAGAGCAATATGCATAAAGTAATGGATAGTTTAGAGAGGTCAGAATAGTTTAGAGAGGTTTCGCCACTGGGCATAACGGGAAGATTGACTATGTCTGCTGATGACACTACCACTTTATGGCACATGAATAACAGGACTTGAACAAAGTAGAGGAAGTGAATGTATTTACAATAAGTGAATTTTGTGATCTTTTTTGGAAGTGTGCCTCGTTTGGAGGAAGTCTGAGCATCATACTGGATCATTCATTCAAGCATAGACAGCAGGGTGCCTCGGTGAGGATTATTTTTGTTTTTTGCAAGACAAAATCAATACCAATCACAAAACTATCGAAACACACCTATTATGTCCCTCCCACTATACTGTTGTGCATGTGGGCTACCACTCAGCGATTCAGACTCACATCGATGCTGTTCATTATGTTTTCTGAATGCTCATGAGGACTGCGGCGTGGCCGGTACTCTCTGAAAAAGGGGACAGGTCAAACTGCATGGAGGTGTTCGAGTTGCAAGGATGAGAATTCAACCAATTCTATGAATATGTTCCACTTTCAGGCTCTCATGGCCCAATTGAGTTCTGTATCAGCTTCTGTGGCGTCATGCGATGGTAAAATTCAGTCTCTTGCGTCTCTAGTGGCTACACAAGCGGAAACTATAGACAATTGTGAAAAGAATCTGGATGTGTTACAGCAGGAAAATCAAGGTCTTCAACAAAGGATACATGAGTTGGAAGGCAAAGTTACTGATAATATAAGGGTCTCTATGGAGGAGTTTCTTGCCGAGGCGAGAGAAAGAGAATTGTTTTAAGTTGAGGTAAGTTGTAATTGTTGCGATATTTTCCTGCTTCTTCTGTAGTTCCCATCTTACGTACATCCAGAATAGGAAAATCTACAACCGAACGTCCAAGACTGCTCATGGTCACCTAAAGATCTTCTATTGACGCCTTAAACATCTTCAAACAAAAGTCCAATTTGGCAAAAAATCCAAGATTCAGAACCATCAAAATTGGCTCCGATCTGACGCCTTATCAGTCAAATATGATTGTTAGACCTCGCGAGTAGCTAGACAGTCGCATCAAAAATGGCGAACGTGCACTGACAATTCGCTTTATTAACAATATCCCAAAAATCGTGAAAATGCAGGATCACTCTGGCAGTAAAAGACCACGTGAGGGGGCTTTTTCACCAGAGTCTCAGTCCACTCTAAAGATGTCCAGGCCGCTCGGTACATTGGACACTCGTCAATAGCAATCAATTGTTATCTGGAACATGGACGGCTTTGGAAATTTGGATCAGTTTATTGATTAGGGGGAGGAATTCGACTTTTGGTGTTTGTCGGAGACATGGTATGTGGGAAGTCCGAAATGCCCACAGTCGTTAATGGCCGATTTTGACATCATGTCTGCGACCGCGACCAGAGAGTCCTCCCGTGGAAGAGCAAGTGGCGGCTTGGCAATAATCTACAGGAAATCATCAAGTTAGTTATTGGACAGTTCAGATTCATGGATCATTTTGAAAGCTAATACTTGTGAGGATTTTTTCATATTAAGTTTTGTATATTTTAGACCAAGTTTAGATATTGAGGTTACTCTGGAAGATTTCCAATCTATTTTGACTGGGGCTGGAGATTCCAGTCATGCTATGCCTATTTATGTATGTGGCGACTTCAATGCACGAATTGGTAATGCTAACAACACTGTAGATGAAAAGGTTTTCTATGGATCGAATCTCTCGCATACCCGTTTATCCTTAGATAGTACAGTCAGTAAGAGAGATCGTAGTTTTTTAGACTTTGTTTCAATCAACGAACTGGTGACTATTAATGGTCGGTCAGTTAGTGACAGGCCTTCTAGATATACTTTTTGTGGGGCACAGGAAAACAGCGTGATAGATTTGTTTTTGTCAAACTTGAATGGTCTTTTCTTAATTGACGATTTATGTGTATTGAATGATGTTGGATTCTTGTCCCATTTCCCTGTGCGCTTAGGACTTGATACTCCAGCTGGACATCACAATAATCATGCTCATGAAACCTCAATTACAGAAAGAGATCCGATTGTGCAGACTGTCTGATCCCTTTTCTGGAAGTAGCACCGACGCAAAACCTCACTAAGCAAACCATGGTTTGACGGCAAATGTCATCGGATGAACAAAAAATGAAACTGTCACTCAAAGCTTTCAAAAAATCAAACTTTTCTGAGAAGTCCAAAATTGAATATCTCTTGACTAAGTCATACAAAAATCTGATATGGTGTAAAAAGAGGGATTATAATCGTGGATTGACTCTGGAGCTCTCAAGGATTTTCGATCAAAATACTTTTCGGAGTAGGCACTATAAAAAATCTGGAGAATATATCGCGTAGGCACAATCTGTGATAAAGAAACCAGGGAAACTTTTTTTGATTCAATTTATGCTGGAAGAAGTATAGATGCAGGACAATTTTGTGTTGTTTTTGATCCAATTCTTGATCATGGTATGAAAAAATTGCGAAAACGTCAAGGCTCTAGACATGGATGGAACATTTAACGAGTTTATAAAAAACCTCCCTCAAAACTGTGTTTTGTATCTTTGTTCACTCTTTTCCAAAATAATTGAGACGCAAATTATGCTTGATGCTTGGTGTCAAGGTCTCTTCTCAATGCTGCACAAGAAGGGTGACTCTGGGGATCTTTCGAACTACAGATCAGTAGCTCTTGTTAATTGTTCTCTCAAAATATTTACACAAGCTTTATTGAAGCGACTCTTTCTTTTGCTGGATAAACACTCCATCATACCTGAATCTCAGTCTGGGTTTGTGAAGGGACGTGGTTGCATAGACAACATCTTTGTGCTGCTCTCGATCATCAATAACAATTTGAGACTACGAGGTCGCAAGGTTTTTGTAGCTTTCATAGATTTCAAACGGGCGTTCCATTCAATTTCGCATCCCTTACTTTGGTCGAAGCTATATTGCTATGGTTTGAGCTCCAACTTTGTGAATGTTTTTAAATATCTTTATAAGCACGCTACTGCGAAGATTCAATGGTATACCGAAATCATTTGAGATAAGCTCAGGAGTACTCCAAGGTGAATAGTTGAGCTCAACATAATTCAATCTATTTATTGCCGATATGGAAACTTTCTTCTATGATCGTGGTGCTCGTGGCATGAGCAATGATGCTTTCAACGATGTTTCTTCTGTTATATGTCGATGATTTGATTATCTTTGGAGATTCTGAGATCGACTTAAGGAGGAAACTTTTCATTATGGAAGACTACGCAAATGAGAATTGTCTCATAATAAATGAGAATAAATCCAAAATTATGGGTTATAACTGTGCTGGCAGGCTCTACGAAAGTAACCAATTCGTTATCAATGTTATTCCACTTGAAATTGTCAAAGAATTTACATACTTGGGTGTTGTGTTCACATCGTAGGGCTTTTTTCGAAATATGTGTGAAAATACCATTCTGCGAGCCAAGCAAGCGTCAGGGTCAGTAATGAACCTGAACGCGAGGTCAATTACAGGTTCATATGTGAGTACCCACTTTTCGTCAAAATATAACTGGTTATCTTTCTTGAAAGATTGGTTTGACAAATACAACCTCTCTGTTTTCTGGTCGTTGAACGCGAAAACTCTGAAAATCAACTGTGAAACTAATACTACTACTACTTTACTTAGTTTCCGTGACCAGTGGTTTCTGTCGGATTGTTGTATAGCAAATAACACGTCAACTACATTAACTCATTTCTACAGCTGCCTCAGTTTTTCCGCCGGCGCCGCTAACTATCTTTCTTTTGATTGCCCTTTCTAGTTTTTACGATGTCTTGCTCAACTTCGCATATGCTCAAAATTCCATTGTGGATTCTATTGCCGGGGTTACTCGTATCAGATAAAGCAGGTCGAAATTTGTTCGGTTTGTAACATGCTTGAGCCTGAAACCTAAACCCATATCATGTTTCATTGCCCTTTGTATAAGAGTCTGCGACCTTCAAATTGGGCCGATCCTACATTGTTTTCAAGCAACTTGAATAACTTAACCCCCTATTTAGCTAGAGAAATATGTCACTCGTTAGTTAATATATCAAGATTACGTTGCTTTCTTAGGAATGAATGATCCCCCTGCAATTTTTAGTTAGCTCGGTGCTTTACTAAAATAAACCATTATTTCATCTTTTCCTGATGTGTTTCGATTTACCCACTAATGACACTGTATATTCTCACTGAAACGATAATTGGATGATGAAAGTATGCTGATAAGATAAGCGTTGTCATTTAGAAAAGCAGCCACCTGCTTCGTTCCCTTTTTTGCAGATAAAATTCAAGCCTCAAAAACGTCTTATCTTATTATTTATTATGGGGATTTGGGAAATTTCTAAGGCTCGCAGCAAAAAGTTCTCGCGATGAAAATTATAAAAGGCTCATACTTTTTCAGCACACAATTGATTGATAAGGTGTCTTTCTGAAAGATGTAGTTTTGGAATTGGGGTTGGGTTCATTTGAGCCAAATTGATGATTTTTAGGGACGGGATCTTCCAAATTGTTTAACTTCGAGATTTAGATTGACCGGATCTGCATTTTGTAATGATCAGGAATCCAATTTGCAAAATATTCAGTGCATGGTATATAACTGAAAAAGTCGGCAACAAATGAAAAATTCCCTTATTATTGATGAACCAGAGAAAATAAAAAGTTCTGAATCACATTATAGTCAATGATCGAGACTCAAACTTGCAAAATACACTCCCGACAATAAATTCCAGACAGGAATAATTCGAGTGATTTTGGAACTTTTTTAATTGTGGTTTGATTTTGATGATCTTTCTACCAAAGTGTAGCCCGATGTCTTGGTCATTATACAGAGAAGAAGAGAAGCTACATTTGTACACCTAAATTTCTAAAAGCCTGTGGAAAAATCGAGATGCAAAATTAAGCCCAATCATGCTCTGTTTTGAAGTGCGATTTCTTCTTAACAAGAGGTTTTTTTTATTCATGTCGATATCTGCTCTTTTGGAAAAGATACAAGAGTTCAAAGAAAATGCTGCACTCATGAGCATAGTGCCAGTTGCCAGTGGAAGTCAGAAGAGTATTGTGACAAAACATGGTGAATGCGCCGCCGCAAGCCACCACATTGTGTAGAATTGTTTGGAAACGATTGGCTTCTGGTACATTCTAGCTAGGCTAGATGGCGTCGAACGTTCTTCGCTTTTCTAAAAATATCTGGAATGTTCCCTCAATCCTGGCGAGGGTATATAATGAGATCCGTCATTTCAAGGAGTAAGTTCAGTTCTGAATACGTCGTGAAATATAAATCGTAAAACATAAATAAGCTGTGATTTTGTTTGTGAATAGTGAGTTCTGACTTGTAAAATAAATTATTTAAAGCTGAACAGTGTTTTCTATAGCGAAACTTGTTACATTGATGTCGAAAGTGGGATTTATTGTGTGCTATAGAAACGGACATAAATATTCGCTGTGATGGCTGCGAAACTGGTGTTTTTAACCGGATTGAAGGTCGCCGAGTTGAAGAGGGAGCTGGAGGAGCGTGACCTGGATAGAAGCGGTAAGAAAACTGATCTACAAACAAGGCTTCGTGAGGCTTTAATGGAAGAAGGCATGGATCCTGATACGTTCCAATTTGAAATTCCCGATCCCAACGCGGTAGTTGAGAAATTGTCCAAGAGATTGGAAGATAAATTTGAAGAATCCTCCAGAGCTATGGAGGAAAAGCTGGAAGAATCTTCCAGAGCCATGGAAGAGAACTCGAGGAAATTGGAAAAGTTGGAAGAATCTTCTAGAGCTTTGGAAGAAAAGTTCAAAGAATCCTATAGAGCTATGGAAGAGAGATTGGAAGAGAAGCTCAAAGAAACTTCTAGAGCTATGAAGGATCAGGTTGCAGAAGAAATCGGGAAACAGCTAGAAGATACAGTGAAGACTCTGGAAGAAGAAATAGAGCAAATGAAAAGGCAAGTGGCAGTAATCAGGCAACAACACCGAAAGTTACTTTCGGGAACCACGGTGCGAGTGCCAAGATGGAAGCTGATACCGTCAGAATCCACATGAAAGCCCCACAGTTTGATGGCAAACTGTCCTGGAACAATTACCATCGCCAGTTCGAGGCAGCAGCAAGGGGAAATGGATGGACTGGACCGGAAAAAGCCCTGGCATTGACTCTGGCACTTCGTGGGGAAGCTACAGAAATCCTGCAGACGCTCAACACCCAGGAGCAAGAGGACTACGATGTACTAGTCAAGCATCTGGAACTGCGATATGGGCAAACTCACTTGGAGCACGTCTACCACTCTCAGTTGAAAAATCGCATTCAGAAGACCAACGAGACCTTGCAGGAGTTTGAAGCGGATGTTGCTCCCCTTGCACGACTGGCTTATCCAACCACGCCAGAGAACGTTATGGAGAGGCTTGCAGTTCAGGCCTTCTTGGATGGACTTCGAGACCAGGAGATTCGGCAGTCACTGATACTCCATCGTCCCGATAGACTGGTTGAAGCACTGGCCAAAGCCTTGGAATTCGAAGCGGCGAAGCAGTGCTGCAAGCCTCCTACGCGTGTGCGAATGATGGAGGAGAAGGATCATCTGGAAGAAGACACCGTCGAAGCAATTGTGAGGAGAGTCCTCAAGGAAATGGAGGTATATAAGCGAAAGGAGCTGCGATGCTGGAATTGTGGAGAGCTTGGGCGTATGCGTGGCCGCTGTAGGAAAGAGATACGGGCACCTGCGTTGACATGGGAAAAGAATGATCATCGAGCGAGATCAAGCCTCAAGATCTTGGATGGCTTGTCCAGGAAACCAGAGCTTTTCCACACAGCCGAGGAAAATGAAGCGAGCGTTCGCTGGACAACTGTGGTGGATGATTCCTGGCAGTCTAAGGCGCTTCCCGCGGACCAGGAGAAAGATCCAGATCTGAAGCATGTCATCGGATGGAAACAGGCAGGCCTACGACCAACCTGGCAAGAAGTCGCGCGGTTCTCGACCACCGTGAAGTCCTACTGGGCTCAATGGGACTCGATGTTTCTTGATGACGGCATCCTGAAGAGGCTGGTGAAGAATCTGGATGGCACGGAAGATCGGAGGCAGTTAGTCATTCGTGGAAACAGACAGGCAGAGGTGATGAGAGAGGTCCATGATGGCGTCACGGGTGGACATTTGGGTGTAACCAAGACGCTGGGAAAGCTGCGAGAACGGTTTTACTGGGTCAACTGTCAAGCCGATGTGAAGGAATGGTGCAGAAAATGTGCCGTATGTGCGGAAAGTAACGGACCCCAGAAACGGCCAAAAGCTCCTATGCGCCAATACAACGTGGGAAGCCCCTTTGAAAGGATCGCAATCGACGTGGCTGGACCGTTCCCTGAAACGGACAAAGGAAATAAATACTTCTTGGTCGCCATGGATTACTTCAGCAAACCAGGAGGCAGCTACCGTTGCCGATGTCTTGATTAAGGAATGGTTTTGCCGTTTCGGTGTCCCGTTGGAGCTGCATTCGGACCAGGGCAGGAACTTCGAATCGACGCTATTCCAGAACGTCTGCGATGTCTTGAAGATCAAGAAGACAAGGACAACGGCGTTACACCCACAATCGGATGGCATGGTAGAGCGAATGAACCGAACCATCAATCGACACTTGGCCAAAGTTGTCTCTGACCATCAAAGAGACTGGGATCAACATCTTCCCCTATTTCTCATGGCGTACAGGTCAGCAGTTCATGAATCGACGGGCGAAACACCTGCCAAGATCATCATGGGTCGTGAACTCCGGCTGCCCTGCGATTTGAAGTTTGGCTGTCCACCTGGTGAGGATGTCGCTGGGGAAGACTACGCAAGTGATCTTCGTAGAAAAATGGACGATATCCATGAACGGGTCCGACTAAACATCCAAAGTGCCAGCGACAGGATGAAAGAAGCGTACGACGTGAAGGCCGAAGAAGGAGGGTTCCAGGTTGGGGATTTGGTTTGGCTTCACAACCCACAGAGGCGACGTGGATTCTCCCCAAAACTGCAAAGTTCTTGGGAGGGCCCGTATGAGATTCTGGAGCGAATCAATGACGTCGTCTACAGGATTCGAAAGCCACCACGAGGAAAACCAAGGGTTGTTCACTTCAATCGTTTAGCTCGGTATGCTGGGAACCACGGCGATCAGGACGCTGAAGTGAGGCAGATCAGGTTACCCAAGAAAGACATGTCATTGGAAACTTTCATGTCTACACTCCAATGGCCAGAAAGTCCAGAATGGCGTTGTCCAAGAAAGGCAGCTGGATTTGTTCAAAGCACCGGCCGAATATTCGTTGGCTCACTGGGTCACTGAAGACCTTGGTATGAGGAGTGGTCTTGCTGCTGCTTTCAAGCGGAAATTTGGACAACTGGAACATCTACGACGACAAAAACCAAAGGTGGGGAGGGTACTGGAAATCATGGAAAGTACACGACATCGGTTCTACCTTGTGACGAAGAAGCTTCCACATCATCTGACCACCTACAGTGATGTCTGGAAAGCCCTCAGTCATCTTCGTGACTTGATGCTGTCACAGGACCTGACCCATCTGGCAATTCCGAAAATGACGAACGACCAACTGGACTGGAGAGTAGTACGGAGCATGCTGGAGGTAATCTTCAAAGAAAGCGGCATTGACATCCTGGTGTGCTGCTATCCTTCCCGGAGGACGAACCAGAGGACAGTGGACGAATTGCCTTAAGAAGGGGGCAATGTGACAAAACATTGTGAATGCGCCGCCGCAAGCCACCACATTGTGTAGAATTGTTTGGAATCGATTGGCTTCTGGTACATTCTAGCTAGGCTAGATGGCGTCGAACGTTCTTCGCTTTTCTAAAAATATCTGGAATGTTCCCTCAATCCTGGCGAGGGTATATAATGAGATCCGTCATTTCAAGGAGTAAGTTCAGTTCTGAATACGTCGTGAAATATAAATCGTAAAACATAAATAAGCTGTGATTTTGTTTGTGAATAGTGAGTTCTGACTTGTAAAATAAATTATTCAAAGCTGAACAGTGTTTTCTATAGCGAAACTTGTTACAGTATTCACGGGTATGATTCAAGGATGAATCAAGGTTTTGTTTGCGTTCGCCCCACAGCCCTGAACGTGTCTGGAGGAGACGAGGTAAACAATTTTCCCAATGTTTCATATCACCAGAACACTCTTTGAGGGCGGTAGTGTCATGGTGTGGGCTGGGGTATCAGTACATGGCCGTGCAGTGCTGCACTCATGAGCATAGTGCCAGTGGAAGTCAGAAGAGTATTCACGGGTATGATTCAAGGATGGATCAAGGTTTTGTTTGCGTTCGCCCCACAGCCCTGAACGTGTCTGGAGGAGATGAGGTAAACAATTTTCCCAATGTTTCATATCACCAGAACACTCTTTGAGGGCGGTAGTGTCATGGTGTGGGCTGGGGTATCACTACATGGCCGTGCAGATCTTGTATTGATTGACAATGAGAAATCGAACATGTATGGGATGTGTCATGCTTGCAATAGACATATGGGAAACTTGCCTGATTTGTGAGGAGCCCTTATTCTTGAAAATTGGGAAATATTCCTCAAGAGACAATTCAAAAGCATGCCACGTCACATTGCAGAAGACACGAAGTGACAATACGCAGTATTGGTTGGTGAATATTTGTCCATGCTAGTCTAAGAATGTTTTCATTTACTTGTTGGTAAAATATCGAAAAACTGCAGCGTTTTTTTTGAACATCTGTATCTTTCCGAAAAAAGCAGGATATTGACATGAACAAAAAAACAATATGTTGAGAAGAGATTGAAATTCGCAACAGAACATAATAAAGCCAAATTTTGCGATTCAATTTTTCCACAAGGCGTCAAAAACTTAAGGGTAAAAAAGTAGCTTCTGTTCTTTCCTGTGTAATGACCAAGTCATCAGAATTTTTTGAAAACCAGAATGAAGGGTAATATCTCAAGACATAGATCTACACTACCAAAATCGGACAATAATTTTAAATGTTACAGGGATATAAAATTGACTCAAGTTATTCTTGTCTGGAATGTATTGTCGGGGAGTGTATTTAAAATTATTTAAATTTATTCGTTGATTATTGATAATTTTTGTAACATAAAGGTTTCAGGGCCTATTCTACCAAAAGGCCCATAAGGCCCAGGCCTTGGGCCCGTTAAAAAGTGGAGCCCGGAAAAAGCTCTCGAAAAAAAAATTATATAAACCATTTTAATTCAAATTTGAACAGCCAAAGAAAAACATTTCATAAAAACAGGTCTTAGATTCGTAAAATGACCATACTATATTAATTGATATTTTATACAAATTTAATTAGAATCGAAAACATAATATGCATTTGAGCACAGTACTCAATTCTTTATATATAGCGATGATATAAGAAATTATGCGATCTTTATTGGGGGTATAATTTTTTGCGCGTTTTAGTCGTTTTTACGAAGCGAACATGCCTCGTTTTTTGACGAAAAAAAAATAGAAATACCGACAAAATTAAGGTGGGTAGTATCATTCATTTAGATGCCCTATTCTCAGTGTTCAATTGAGAAGAAAACTTGACAAGCTCAAAATACGTCAATCGAAAGTGTTTTCACAATCCAAATTTAACTTGAGATACGTTTTCAGTTATAATAATCATAATATATTTGGGGTTGTGGTTTTGACCGGTCATAGTTTTTTTGGTCAATTGAATGAATGTAAAATTAAACAATGCAGTGGATGTTTTATTATACTTGTGAACTTTCTTATTTTGCAATTCATGAAAACAGTAAATATAATTTATTGTAAAAAGTTTTGCTTATCGTTAAAAGTCCACTCCGATACCCAAATTTCCAAATATCATACAGGGGGAACAGGTGGGTAGTATAATAAGGTCTATTCAAAGGCACATTATACAGGGTTACCCGCTCAAGAGCTCAACACTTCTAGAGTATAATTAACTATATTGATGAAGCATCAAGAAGTTATTTCAGATGTGACACACTTGAGCTGCGTCGTTTCTAAAATACGGGGTGTTGAAGTTTTCAAAAAAATACGAATTTTTCCTCGAGTTTTCAAAACGCTTTCACCAAGATTTTTGGGGAGTATTATAGTTAACGTATTGATGAAACTTTTGGAACGGATTGAACTCTACAGTGCCCGACATGTGTGTTGTTTTTCTAATAAAAAAACGGTACCTCAGCGGTTTTTCCGCAAAAAATAATATTTTTTTGAATAACCCAATCGTTTTCAACAAAAAAGGTTTCCTGAGTTTTTTTCCTCCAACGCACGGTTTTCGATTAAAAAAATAAAATTTAGTACAGTCGGTTTTCTTGTCGTGGCGAAAAAACTCAAGAGAACTTTTCCATTGAAAATTGTAATTTGAAAAAAAAAATGTTTGTCCAAGAACTCCAAACATTTTTGTTTTGTTTGATGAGAAACCTGAAGTTACCTTAGGAGAGCAGAAAAATTCTTTGTGAAAAGTCATATTATAGGATATAGGGGGCCCGAAATTTTGTTTGGGCCTTGGGGCCCAACTGTTTCAAAGATAGGCCCCGTAGGTTTTATCAAATTTACAATGAGAAAATGAGGAATGTAAGTGCACTTAAACGTTAATTTTAATTTCTATCGACCCGTCACGTCGTCTTGAAATTACGTTTAACAGCACTCTTCACTTTTCAGCGTCAATTGAAATTTTGTATTTTTCCTTTTAACTAAAAAAAAAAACACCAAATTTTCCGTTGAAAAAAAAATGAAAATTCATTTTTAAGGTCAAAACTTTACAACATAGAACGACCAGAATTAGCATATTATACTCTAGAACTTGGGCAAATTGTGCGTCACCACAGAAAACGGAATATTTTGGTTGAAGCTGGCAAATGACCATCCCCGAGTGATCTATGTCCTTGAATTTTGATGCCAAATAATCTAAGCCAACTGGAGATTTTGGGAATTGAGAGTTAATTTAGATATGTCGACTTTTTCATGTCAAGGGTTGTGACATGTCGGGTTTTGTTTAAAAAATCTGTAAGATTTGAGCAGAAGTGAAGAGATTTTGATCTAGTAATCTATTATTGAGTTGAAACAATTGAACGTAAAAACTGGCATTGCTGCAACTATGAACATACTCTTAAACGAATTTTGTAAATCAGAAGTTATAGAAGTTAAACTCTAGGGTTTCCGGCTAACAATACTTTTCGGAACGAATATCGTCTTCAATATCTCCGTTTCCTGTTTCATTCAGCATTGCCAAAGGGTCCTCGAAAGCTGTTTTCAAAAAAGAAACTTAATCATACTACTCTTCTGTTCCGGTTTGGGTGCCACCTCGTTTAGACACCTGCAACTTAAAGTGCCACTGCGACGGAAGTTTTATAATAATAATATTATTTTCTTTCCAATAATATACAATTTACATACAATGAGCTGCACTTTCGATCTCCAATCAAATACTGAAAAAAATTCTTGTATACTTTTCCCCATTTTCAAATTATTCCAATGTTTTCTTTTGGCCGTCTAATGGTTGGTTTTTTTTTCATCACTTTTTCAATTTGACGACATAGTCTATCAGGGGCTGGGGAAATAAAGAGATGGAAATGTAACTTGAACCTCTTCGATGATTCATCCATCATTACAACATGCCAATAACTATGAAGCTCTTATTTTGGGCTCCAGAACCATCACAAAATAATGGGATGGTTTTCACAACATGACTAAATTCAGATGTTGTTGAGGTTGGGTACCTTTCGGTGATCTAGTTCAGTCCATACGTAAGATCTGACTGTAGGTGTGTTCGTTATCCTCCACTAGTGGACACAAATTCACACTTTTCTACACTGCGGCGTTTATTATGCAGTTAGTGCAAACAGTGTGGAGTGTTTGTTATATCAGGGTAGATTGCCCATTACTGCACTCGCTACCCCAGGTCAAGAGGAGGTGTGACAAGTGTAATGTCGTGTAGAATAGGGTGGGGAGCTTATTCCGTGTATTTTGTAAACAAAGCATGACATAACCTATAATCCATATGAGAAAGATTGCGGATTCAGCGGATTGCCAAAAATTAAAATTTATAGCTATAGTGTTTTCAAGTGAAAATTCAGTGTGTGTGAAAATGGGTGAAAGTGATGACTTTCAATATATTCAATTGCATGCGGGATGAAAATACAATGAAACATAAGAATTGCTTCTATCAAGAGAAGATGTGGAACTGGTAAGTTTTGTATTAAGGTACTTATATTTTTCATTCTAATTCAATCTTTTTTCTTGCTTAGATTTGGAATTCGCAATATCGCTTATAAATTCACAAAAGTCGATGAAGCCAAGCTTATCTGATTGAGCATTCTCTAAATCCAACCCCACTGTTGGTAGTGCGTTAATGAAATAATTGTAGATAGGTATCAAGAATTGTGTTGATTTTTTTTCTAGATTTGCCCAGTTTCTTATTGGAAGAAATTCCCATAAAGGATCAGCTTCAATCTGGGACAAAAGCTCCTACTAAGCTTCTGATTACGCTGTACAACAATCTAAGTGCAAAAGTTGGAAAAACTTTAAAACTGAAATCAAAAAGAAAAATGTGGGAGGCCATTAAAATTCAGATGGACAAATATTAATACCACTTTTCTGTAACTTAAATCAAAAATAGGTAGAAAACTCTCGAGAGGGCATTCAAGAAAAAAACTGAGACCGCGAAGAAAACTTGACAAGGTAGAGTTCGTTGCCGGTCAAAGAACGTCAATTGACTGGAATGATTTTCAAAAATTAAATTTGAAAAATGCAGAGGATGAATCTAATTAACTATACTTGTCAATTTCCTCATTTCCTTGCAGTTCATTAATTCATTGATACCTAATAGCTGTGTTCGCATGTCGGTTTTAAAACAGTTCCGAATCATTTGAGAGCTAATTCGCACGTGCAGTTGATAGGTCCATTCCGTAGCACATTTTACAAGCTGTCCCCGCTAGACTGGTCAAAACTTCTAGATTCTTGGCGGTAGAAACTTTTTTGGACGTAATTTTGCACCTTTGACATTCTATAAAACTCAAACTATTCAAGTTATCGAAAAATGGTTTCCACTTTCCTGTCTTAACTTTTCAAGAGCTATTAAAGAAGATTAAATTTATTCTTGTTAAAAAATTTCAAAATATGTCGAAAAAAGTAGTTGTCAGTTGAGTTCAAATGACAGAATAGCTCTTGAAAAGACAGGAAAGTGCAGACCATTTTTGTCTGACTTGAATAGTTTGAGTTTATATCATGTCAAAGGTGCAAAAATGAAATTTTCAAGAGTCGATATCTCGATAACGGTTGAATTTAGGAATATTAGTTGTATTACAATTTTTGTTCAAAATTGAAGGAGGAATTGAAATATCAATTAATATGCAGGGGGTTCCATTTGAAAAAAGACAACTTTGATGCATTTCGTGTTTTGGGGACTATGTCTAAAAACACTGGATTTTCTCGAAAATACAACACCGAGAAACTGAATCTCGGAAACGACGCGTGTGCGACCATCGGTGTCACATCTCAAACTACTTCTCTATTTAAGCAGGGACATCGTGTATAAATCAAGAACGTTTATTATCACATGAACATGGAAAACATACAAGCAAAAGCACTTGGAATAAAATGAAAAATATCAAACTCGGTTAATATTTTTTTTAGATATTTTGACCGAAATTGACCGGTCAAATAGGTGTTGGTCAATTGACCATGCTCAACTCTAACAATTTATCAGTCACCAATCATGTTTTGCCTTCTCATTTCAATTTATTGTTTTCAGGGAACTGGCAGAGTGTTTAGTTAAAAACGTTAGCGTTTTTCCAGAATTCACCCTGGGAGCAAAGGGCGAAGGTAAGACGAACAGCACTATGATTTTAGACTCGGGAATTGATCTAGTACAACAGCAAGAATATGAAAAAAAAAGATCAAGATCCTCAACACCTCTAAACCCGAGCACAAACCCCAAAATATGCAAAATTAAAAAGGAAAAAATAACTACTGCTCCTACCACAAACAAAGCAAAAGGGATTGCCATCGAATTACAAAAATTAAGAATGCTAAAAGAAGCCAGTTTAGCCAATCACGAAGCCAATCATAATGAAAAGTTATTAGCTTATCAAGAGAGAACTGCAGACATCAATAAAAAAAATGAAAGAAAGAAAAATTAATAACCTCTTTAGAAAAGTGATTTTTTGGGTATATTTATTGGCTATTTTTTGTTAAATTGAAGTTGTGCATTAGTATTCACTTAATTACAGTAATGGACATGAGTCTTTAGACAGCCTAACATTTGATTCAACTTTATTCCTGCATCAGTTATTAAAGCAGTGGAACTTCAATCCATTTGTCAGTTTACGTGTCCTGGCGATCTGTTTTAGAAAGACGTTTGGTGCCCTTTTTTTAACGTTTAAAAAAAGGGTTGAAAACGAAACTTTTTCTGTGTAATTTTTGATAAAAATGGATACCACCATTTGAAAGAGGGGTAAAAATTTTGTTCTTCCTGAAAATTTCATTATAGGTAAAAATTAAATAAAGAATAGTCTAGCCACCGAACAAATAACATACAGAAGGTTCACTCTACGTGAAGTAGCATCATTAAAAGCATCAAAAGACAGCCCGACGAGTCATTCGGGGGCACATCGTTTTCTTAGCATCGTACATACGTCCCGATAATTGATAATCACGATAAAGCGCTTTACGAGGGTTACTCCATATGTTCTGTTATAAATAACTGCTGTGAAGATAATTTATGAGGTGTGTTTTTTTCGTTTTATTGCAGATCTCATATTATTTTGGATGGATAGGGGTTGCGTACAATGCTGATGAATAATTAAGGCTATTGTTTGATAAATGATTTTCGCGGGTGATTTGAAGATCAAAAAGTGACATTCATTTAGATTTTCTCTATGATCTGTGATTAGGTAGGTGAATATTTTTTTTTGTGGAATAACATCATGAAAACGATAATTTTTTTTGACTAACTTTTTGTTTGGAATCATCAAAAAGCAAAAGATGCGAAAAGGCCGTAAAAATGTTTTTTTCAGAATCTCTTAGCTTGTTTGATGAAAAAACTTTGGCAAATTCGATGAATGAATCTTGTTGGACGAACACTTTTAGTAACTTACCATTTCGTAGAAGAAATATAGATTATTAATTTATTGTCAAAACTTCACAGTTGGCCATGAAAAAACAACTAAATTCTAGCAATTTCCACCAAGCAACCATTTTCATCAATACACCTATAATTTCTTTTGCGAATATTGAAAATCACACTCGGTATTTGAGTGATTTGATTTCAACACAGACCCAAATTTGATAAAAAAATGATGAATTAATTAAAAAGAATGTTGGTAAAATTTGGTATGAGCCCGTTTTGAGGGATGCCAAATCCAGTGGCCTGTATAGAATTTTTTCTGAAAATATCGCTAATATGGTTTATCAAAATTTTGCACATGGAAACTGGCAAAGTATGCCTTGGATTTTATATGAACTAGGTCATGTTTGGTGAGAAGATACAGTTTGTCAAGCTCTACAATCTAAAAAAAACTCGAGCCAAATCGGTTAATTATCAATCATTGTTTTGTCAGGGTGATCCGAAAACAAATGGGTCACACTGTATGTAGGTATACAACTTTTTGGGACACGCTGTATTTATTGAGAATTAGTCACAAAACAACATAAAGAAAATTATTGTCGAAAAACAAAGGATATCCACAGAAAACACCGACACCGAAGATATTCTAGGTTAGCGAAGACTATCACAATTAATATGATAATGATTGTGAAAGTCTTCGGTCGAAAATGGAATTTTCATTAGTAAACAATAACAGATACGTTAAGTCAACGTAAAGGTTCAATGATAGCCCCCATGAAGATATTTTTTATTGAAAATTTGCTGTTTTCATCTATTTATTTATTTTATCAGTTGCCATAAAGTGATGGTGCATACAAGTTGAAAGTTGGGAACTTTTAAGCTTATACATTATGTTTATGATCTAATCATTGAGACAATGTTTTCAGTAAACACTGTAGGCCGTATTCATACATTTATCTGTAATAACTTATGCACTAAAATAACGGTTTGATCAATAATTATCACTTAAGCGAGAGTATACTCGCTTAAGTCGGCATATTGATATTATGTCACCCAAATGGGTTTCCAAAATCATACTAACTCTCCTCTTTGTGTGTAGCAAGTAGCTACCACAAAAAATTAAGACATTATTGAAGAATACTCATCCACAACACCACTCTATCCAAAACATTGAAATGTATTTATTTCAATGTTTCAAAATAACAACACAACATGAACCGTGACACCATTAACAGCAGGTGGTGACAGTGATGGTGGGTCCTCATGGGCGTAATTGCCGCGTTTTGATTGCTTGAATTTTTGACAATTACAACTAACAACAGTTATGGCGGGGCGATTTTGAATTTTCTTTGGTTTATTAAAGATGATTAATTAAAAAATCAACAAATCAAAATCGCCCCGCCATGATTGTTGTAAGTTGTAACTGTCAAAAATACCTCCAATCGGAACGGGTACCTATGTCAAAACGAATAAAATGTCAAAACGAATAAAATGTCAAAACGTGGCTGAGAATTTGCCATAAATTTCAAACGAAGCAAATCACAGATTTATTAATAATTGGAATCAGTCCCTAAATTAATATTATGATGTTTAGAAGCCGTTTTTATACGCCCAGTTTTGGATAATTAAACAATGAAAAGTCACATATTTGGTGTAATTTGAACGGAACGCGAAACGGCGACTGAGGTTATTTTTTCATGTAAGTTTTGCCTTCGCAAAATGTATGATAGGTTGAAAAAAGATATAATATACTACTTGGCAACGATGCGCACAGATGAAGCTATGATATTATTGATTATTCTTGTCCGAAGCCACTTTTACGTTGTTTTGTCAACATCATCAGCTGACAGCTGATGACCATTAGATTTCAGTGTTCGGTTCAAAAAATAGTGATTATATCATTATATTTTCAGTTATTGTTAACCAGTTGTTCTGCTTGGCGAATAGTCGTTTGTGTTTGTGATTGTGAATGGCCAGTGAAGGATTTGTCAGGACTGCACGGTGGCATATATGTGTTGTGACGCCGAACATGTTTTGGCGGCGATTCTTGGCATTTGAATTTAAACGGCAGTTTTTGCTTAAAATATATACTAGGAATTTTTTTGAATTTGCTATTTATGATAATATAGGTAAGCTTCCATTTTAACCATTTTCTAAAAAACGGGCAAATACCCAACGTCCCACCATCATATAAGACCATATACGTGACGCGACCACATCGTATAAAACGACACTGGCAGGGCTTCTTATAATAAACTGATTCGTTCGTCGATGAATAATCTGAAATTTCGCGGGTGAACGGGGCAAGGTGTTGGGAACTTCGGTAATAATTGTCGGTTTGGTTTCGCGCGCTTGTGAGAGTGAACCTTCTATATGTTATTTGTTCGGTGGTCTAGCTAAGAAATTTTAAACTTCTCAATAATGACTTGTCAGGTTCAGGAATAAATCCCTGGCGGAAATGCCTTTTGAATTCAATATCAGTATAGGCAGGTACTACAGTTTCAAAAAACTCTCTTACACAGTTCCGCTTCTTGTGGTCATGTATATTTAAAATTAATTCGGTTGAGTTGTCTTCAGAATCAGAACATGAAGATGAGAATGAATCAACATCATAGTCAAAAAGTTCAGACAATATAGTCCCTAAAACTTTAATTCTACGTTTCGAATCATCCATCGTTTTGGTTTGTGTACTTTTAAGGTTAGAATATCCGCAGAAACTGCACTAGCGCGTTTGTTCAATCTCCTTTACACTGACAGCCATGACTTACAGCAGCAGTTTGCACTACCGTACCCTACACCGAAATAACAAACACACCTTGTATCTGAGTAGAACTTTCCATTGGAACTTCTTTCAACAACAGCGAAATGGTGAAATTTCACTTTCATGCTGAAGTAGGCAGCCTGATCTGGGATTTTAAGCAACGCCAAATTTTTCTATCGAAGCAAAATGTTACAGTTCTTGGAGATCCTTTTGCTTCAATAACTGGTAAACGCTCTTTGCTCGAACTGTTTGTATTTCCAGGAGGTTCTTCGTGCCCTCATCTGTACTTTTATCCACTATTTCTTTGGTCCGTTTTTGGAGTATTGAAACCAACATTGTATTTTCATGTGAGAACTTGAAGATCGTTGCTAACACTAGTGAGCAGTTTTGGAGTGGCTATAGTGAGTATTGATACAAGTTCGCCCCCCCTTGAACTTTGGCTAGGGCGATTCGTTTGCTGTTTTCTGACTCGCTTGGGCTCAGAGATGAAGCATTGTTTCAAAATGAGAAATTTCAGAAACTTCATCTGTATTCCTCATAGTAAGCATCCTGCATTTAAAGTATATTCACCTATGGTTTTCCTGCATGACCACATCCAGGAAAGATTGGCGGTACCTGACGAGTGTAACTCAAAATTTACAAGAAAACCACTAATACATTTCACCACTTAAATTGAAATATTCTACCGTTTCTGCTTCACTATATCCCGTTTAGACTCAATAACTCTTTCGCGAGATTTATTCCGATGGAAAAATGGATTGATCATCCATACTTCATACATTCATAATAATATGGAGGCCTGCAAGTCAAGATTGTCAAGTGACTCGCCAATCTCATTTCCATAGGTTAACGCGGACATATAAACAGTGTTCGAACACGTCGGGTTTTGCATCAGCGAAGATGTTACAACACACATAGAGTATTTTTAGTTCGAACGAATAACTATGGTAGAGGCTTATAAAATTTGCAGTTTCGCATCTCAATGAAAAAACATCTGACATACAAAGAGAAGTCGTTTTAGTTGGAAAATATTTTTTTTTACCTGTATCTACGAAACAAAAAATTTAGCCAACCAACAGAACTCACCGTCTTGATTCTCCACAGTAACACGGGTTTCATTCGCAGCGACATCCTCAAAGTAATGAGTGTTCAAATTTTGTCCCTTTTTTGCTCCATTATTGTTAGTGCTACCTGGAAAAACAAAATCCAAGCAATATTAAGGTTGTTCCTACCAGTCACCGGAACCGTTTTTGAACAATTTTGTCCTGTCAATCAATTAATTTTTAATTTTGGCAAACTTGTCAAAAGTTATGTGGTCCACTGGAAATTACTGGTATGGTGGGTTGGAACAAAGCTATTATATCTGCAGTGGTAATCAAACATCAAATTGTATGCCTGGCTATGTTTTGCCGTTATAGATATGTACTGAGTAAAAATTCAGCTTTGAAAAATACATGTATCTCTTTGAAAAATCACGTTTGAGGTTTCCAAGTTGATTCTAGCAAGTCTATTTATGTAGTCTCCAAGGAAATAATGCGGAGTGGATATGGTTGAGATTATTTTGAATGATTTTGCAACTTGAGAAATATTATCAAAGGATTCTATGCGGTTTTATATTATGCATGCCTGGTACTGATGAAAATATATACGGTTCATCAGCGTCAGACGGCCACAAAACTTGTTCACAACCTTCGGTAGATGTCTTGTGTTGTCTTGATGAATTAGTGTGAATCACACGAAAACGAAAATTAAAAATAAAGAAGCAATGAGATACGGGGCTCTAAATAATCTATCTATTTTGATGATTTTACAATCTCAACGTCAACTCCTATTGTTTTTCACTTTCTTCAACATTTCATAATCATCTATACCCAGACTCCTCTGTTTTGACGCCCCAGAAGCTGTATGTTATCATGAAAAAGGAAGATGCCACTACCTGACTCATCTCAGTACGCGGCAGCAGTAGTAATACTATCATGCTCTCTACTCGCCATTCGTTGATGCGCTGATTTGATACATTGCGTGCATCGTTTTCTTTGATGATTCGTCCAAAAACATACTTTTCGCGGAATCGGCGAACAACATATCGCACAACATGCATCAACAGCAATGATCAGGTTGTGCATCAAGGAATAGTGAGTAGCGCATGCATCATACTAGCTAGCCAAATTCATTTTCCAGAAAAGCACAGGCTTAGTAAATGCCGAATGAAAAATTCTGTAAAAAGAAACACAAAATCCTATAAACCCTCGAATAAATCATTAATTTCTGTATAACACTTGATTTAATAGATAGATTATGCAGAAAATTGTATGCATTTTTTTTTGTCAGTTGACATCTAGGTAATATAGCCACAGTCAAATTAAGTCGACTATGATTGGTTCACAAACTAACATCGGTTGATTACAAAGTTAAATCAATCTAGCACTGACAGCGTACCTGATATTTTAAAGCTAAAAAGTAATGCAGTAGTATTCACTTTAATAATAAAAATAGATCAAAAAGTTGAAACGCCAAAATTTAACACTCAAAATTCACGGCTTTCAAATTTTTATTCGGAAAACAGTTGAAGATTTTGCAGACTCAGTTCATTCCTCTTTGGTGATTGACGCAAGATGAGCATAAATCAAAATTCAAAATATTATTTCATTTATATTTTCTTCATTATAAAGTAGAATAGTAGATATTTCAATCTTTTTGATCGTTGGGCACCTATCTAAGCTCTATTTTTTATTTCTTCGCATAAAGGCGGCTACAGACGTAACTGTATACTTGACAAGTATGCTTGTACAAGTCTTTTGCACAAGTATACATGAAGGTGTGTGTACGATTCTTCAATCGTCGTATTGTCTCTTGTAATAATACTAACTTCAAACTGAATAATGTGGACTGTATTAACTATAATTTCTGCAGTACAAACTATGATAACTTGATATCATGGCCGACAAATCTGATCTCCCAATTTTCTTCATCCCCTTATTCAACGGATGTTAAAAGCCATGTTGCCGTATTTACTAAAATACATTAGGGCTCGAACATAGCCGCCGGCCTTGAAAGATGATTCTTCCAATAATTAAATACCTGAATACTAATATATACAATGAACACGAAAAATGAACAGAATGTGAAAGTGAAATACTTGGAAGCAAAGAATGTGCTTTAAAATATATAATGCACATATCACTTATTGCCCAGTCTTTCAAAGTCACTGTCTTTAGCGTCCTCTATCACGTTGAGTAGTTCTTCACTTGGCAAAACGCACAGCTTTTGAATAGCACGTCGCACAATGCCAGTTGCAGTTTTCACACTTACAGCACGGATTTATCCATCTTCACCCGGGTGAACTGCTACAATCCTGCCCAGCCGCCAATGCAGAGGTGCCGTGGATTCTTTACATAGTACCACCAAGGTTCCGACATTGTTGCAATTGGTTGTGTCGACTTAGCCGGTTACTTTGAAATTGTAGAAGGTCTCGTTGTGGTAGGGCATTGAGGGGTTCTCCAATCAAGAAATGTCCAGGAGTAAGTGCTTGTATATCGTTAGGATCAGAGGACAAAGGTGTTATTTGTCGTGAATTTAAAATCTCCTCAACTTGAGAAAATATCGTCGATAAATCCTCATAAATGAGAGTTTTATTACTGATAATTCTGAGTATATGATGTTTCGCGGATTTTATCGCTGATCCCCAAAGTCCGCCTTGGTGTGGAGATCAACGATTATCAATTTTGTAAAGGGATGCTTCTGGGGTAAAATAATTGGATGCCTCACTTTGTAACTTCCATTGGACCTTTGCAGTCCACCACTCACAAAAATCAGACCGGTTTTATAAAAAGGATCTAAAGATCTTAGCTTGCTATCAGCTCGCACGAAACCTTGTGTTTTCAAGTGTTTAAGTTCTCGCTTAAGTTAACAGCATTGCTGCCCTTCGCCGAGTTTAATAAAAAGACGTTTCTAAGTTCTGTTGAAAATGATTGCGCCTGGGCAATTTGTACTAAATTTAACAATGCGTGGTTTATTTCAGAAACGGTCAAGGTTTTGCTGTATGCTCCATCTTTTAACTGTTTTCTTGAATTGTTGAAAATTATTCTACACCAAGCTACCAATCTTAACAACTGATCTAAAGAACTTTCAAGTTCAAAGAATGTCATGTCAGGAATTACTGAAAGTGAGGTTATCTTCTTCCTACGTTTCTCTGGGAACTCATTACAAATTTCTATGCTGGCTTCTGGCCAAAACTTCTTTTGCCTCAGCAACCATGAAGGTCCTTGCCACCACAATTTCAAGTTTTTGAGCTGTGCTGGGTTGACACCCCTAGAAATTATGTCCGCTGGATTGTCCGATGAATTAATATGATACCATTGATAGAGTTTCGTAAGGTTTTGTATTGCCGCTACTCGATTGGCCAAGTAAACCGTCCAATTGCTAGGTTCATCGGCAAGCCATGAAAGGACTATTTTCGAGTTAGTCCAAAAGTAGCTATCGTTTATTTTAATATCTAAAGCCTTTGTTACTTTTTCGGCAAGTCTTGCAAGCAACAGGGTTCCACAAAGTTCCAGTCTAGGCAAACAAACTTCAATGGGACTACACGAGATTTGCCAAGATTAGCCAAACCATTGTTTCATTGCATGAATTTACAGATCGAATATATAAACATGTACCATACGCAGTTTCACTTGAATCACAGAAACCATGCATTTCAACATGGACTACTTTGCTGGCGATACAAATTCGAGGAATTGTGATTAAACCAATTGAGTCAATTTGAGAGTAAAAGTTATTCCAAAGCGTTAATAATTCTACAGGTAGTGATTCATCTCATCCAATTTTAAGTTCCCATAATTTTTGAAGTATGAGTTTTGCCTTAATCGGCGAAGAGAAGATACAATAAGCCCAACTAGAGGCTGCGGTGTCGGGGCCAACAGCCCGAAACTCGTAGCGCCTGTACTTCAGTGATCAGTGATCAGTGCCTTAATCGTGATTGGACCTACTAGTCCCAACAGGTCGAATATCTGGGATATGACTGACAAGATGAAACGTTTACTAACAGTATCAACAGGTTTTCTAGTCGTGTAATCATATAACCTAAACTCCTTCCATTGCAAGCAAATGCTTCAATAATTTGCCTTTTATTCGAATACTATTTTCGAAGTTGAAATCCATACTTTTCTAATATATTTGCCAATTCTCTACCAATAGTTAAGACTTGCGTCTACGGATAGCGCGGATACAAGTGAGCCGAACCAATCACCGCGAAGCAGCAAATTTGGGGTTAAGTTGACGTCTTGATGTTGTGATTTGTTATTGTTTAGAACGTGGAAAACTGCAAGTCAAACCAAAAAAGTACGCTGTTATCCTGTGCGGAGTGCAAAAAACAATGGAGTGCGGTGACTGCAAAAAACAATTTGTGAGATACAGTGATCTTAGAAGACACATTAAAAGATTTCACAGCAATGCACTCGAGCAACTAGCTCCATTGAAAAGATCATTGAAATCGTATGATTTCAAATGTGGATGTGGAAAAGACTTTTCTCACAAGAAAAACTTTGATGCACATTCCACATTGTGTATCAAACAAGACAGTGGGGTTTCTAGTGTGAACTCAAACAGATTTAAAAAGTGTCCTTTGTGTGCATACGTAAACCCGTTAAGAAATAATTTACATGACAATTTTTTCAAGCCCATGATATTGAAATTATTATAAAATCATTAACATTCAATACTTTTGAAGAGTTCAATTCGTGGATGTCTACCATAGAGAAAGCAACCAAATCAAAATTTGTCAAATATCGAGGACAAAAAGATGCGAAAATTGATTAACAAGTGAGCCGAACCAATAGCGATAATTCAGAATTCAGACAGTTCTCTCTCTTGATTCAAATTTTCGCGCCAGACTTATAAAGAGTAATACGTTACTTTAATTTTGCAAAAAAGTCTAATGTCTATTGTCTATTTCTTTTATAATATACTTTTATGCTGTCACGTGACAACTGTTGTTGAAGGTGATGTCAAAGTATGATGCGTTGCGAACTGGTTCTGGTTTTCTTGTGGATTATTTTCATAAGGGTATAAATTATTTAATTCATGTACAGGGTGTTTCCGTATATTTAATCTGCAGACTAACTCGCTTATTATGCGGAAAGAAAGGGACTTTAAATACAAACTTGGTAGGAATCAACATGAACCGCCAGAAAAAAAATATTTTTTGTATACCGGGTGCACGAGAAAAGTGTGACAGACACAACTTGCATTTTTTTAAATGGAACACCCTATATATTATACTATGATCAAATAGACATTATTTTTTTGATCTCAAAAATATGCAACATGTAGGCATTCCTTCTAGCCGTTTTCAAAATATTTGACTTATAAAGTTGGTTTTTTGGTATTGCCAAATTTAGTATCTATGACTACAATAATTGTTTGAACATTATTTATTAATTTTTATCCTTTCAATAATCTCAAACAACGAATATAACAAGTGAATACATTTTATTATTAATAAATTGATATCATGCAATGCAATTATTGAATATGCCCGCCATTATTCACAACACATTTTCTTAAATGCATTTTATGATATCAATGTATAAATAATATGTATTCACTTGTTATATTCGTTGTTTGAGATTATTGGAAGGATAAAAATTAATAAATAATGTTCAAACAATTATTGTAGTCATAGATACTACAATTTGGCAATAGACCGTTTCCATGTGACGTAGAAAACATCTGATTCCTGAAAAAGCATGTTTTTTTTTTTTGAAGTACAGTGACAGTTCAAAATTTTAGGTTGAAGTCGCCAAGGTTGTCAAAGTCATGCTCACGCCAAATTCAATGTGGATGGTAGCATATGATTCCTGTTTGCCAAGCGGAAATTTGACAGTTCCACTTCGAAATCAAATTGAATGTAACTCAGGCATAACTTCAACCTTGAATTTTCAAATATGTCACAATGATTTTAATGTGTCACTTTCAGGAATCAGCTGAGATTCGTGACGTACTTGGAAACGATCTATACCAAAAAACCAACTTTAAAACTCGAATATTTTGAAAACGGCTGGAAGGAATGCGTACATGTTGTATATTTTTGAGATCAGAAAAATAATGTCTATTTGATTATCAAATGATATATAGGGTGTTTCATTTAAAAAAATGCAAGTTGTGTCTGCCACACTTTTCTCGTGCACCCGGTATACAAAAATAATTTTTTTTCTGGCGGTTCATGTTAATACCTACCAACTTTGTATTTAAAGTCCATATCTATCTTGCATGATAAGCGAGTTAGTCTGCAGACGAAATATACGGAAACACTCTGTACATGTAGGATGTAGGTATTCAATAAAAATACCTATCCACGTATACTTTATATACAAAATAAATTTATTTTATTATTATTCACCTAATACTTATGTTTTTGTATTAGTTTGGGTATTGGCGTTGGTCGTAACTAACCGAGAGTAAACCAAGAAGTAGGTTAAGAAATCTATCAATGGATGCGCTAGAAAAATACAGAACATAGAATAAAAGATGGAGCAAAAAATGAATAAAACATATTAGGAAAAGAATATATTCTTAACAATACATAATTTTCAATTTTTGTAAAGTATCAGAATTTTCCACCAAAAAAATCTATCGTTAAATTGAACTTCAAGATGTAGAAACTAATTAAATAACATTCATGGCATAAATGAGGAGAGTAGATTTCTTACAGTCCTGACCCAAGCTTTTATTGGCAACAATATAGTATACAGGGTGATTCACGCGTAGGTGGTCTGTTACAAGTATTTCCAGAACGGCTCTTTCAAATGTTTTGAATTTAGGTATGAGTCGATATGCAAGGGTAATGCATGTTTAAAAAATATTTTGGTGATTGCAGCGTTGCCGGAATGAATTGAAAAAAGAAAAAAATATCAGCAGTTTCTTGTGATTAGTTTTCACATTTTTTTATTTTTTTGTCGTCCTGTATTTCTAAGGTTTTTTTTGACATTATGTTATTTTTAGACCAAGCAAAAACTCTTATCAAGAATGACTGTCGTAGGTATCTTTAAAGTTTTAGTCCATTTGTTTGTCCTCTTGTAACACCTATCCTGGAACATACTGTATATAGATTTGTGGCGTTTCATGCATTAGTTTTTGAAATATAAGCAAATGAATATCAGATATTTAGCCGCGTTAAAGACAATAGGAACGAGTCTAGAACGATCAGGTTCTAAGATGGAGTGCAAAAATATACGGGAAGACCCTGTACCTACCTTATACTTATAAAACGCTAAAAAAACTTATTAGGTTCTTATTTCAAATTTTCTTGACTCTTAGAGGAAAGTGATGAAGGACAGGGTGAGTCTCAAAAAATTCAATATTCCATTGAAATCATGAATGAAAAGTTTTCACCAAGTAGGTAAGCCCTGTTATGTTTTTATGAGAAAATATGTATAAATCAATAATTATCTATTAAATAATTTATTATTGATATTAACTAGGAACTTGAGTTAAAAAATAAAATGGTTACATAAAATAGTATGTAAAACATAAGATTATTACCTTCTGTCAGGTTCTCCCATAATTGTCATCCATGCATTATAATATGCCGGTGCCAGATCTGACATAAACACTTTTGGCTTTATTGTCATGCCAATATGCTCCTTAATCACTTTGAAAAACAATTTGAACATTTCCTGATCGCTTCTGTTGGATATAAAAAATGCACAGGGAAATCCTTGTCTTAAATCATCTAGCACAAGAAGTGTATGCAACTCAAATTGATAGCTGTTCAATCCATGAGTTCCATCAACACAAACAACGTCGTTACAAAACTTTTTTAAAACTTGAAACTGGCCATCATTCATAATACATAATACAAAATCTTTTTTTTTCAATTCTGGATAGTCGTCAAGAATTGAATCTTGAGGCTTATATAATAAAACACAAGAGTTGCCTGAAAAGAATGATGGGTAAATTAACAAATGATTTATACATGTCTCCTTCATTGATTTACCTGCTTCCATTTCTCTCACCCAGGCATCAACACTGACAGCGTCATTTCTATGCCTGACTGCTCCTGACATTAAATTATAGGTTGCTTCGATATTATATAAGTCTTTCCGAGTTAATAAATCCAATCTATTTAATTCTCCATTTGAATTTCTATCCCTTATATCCTCTATAATTGTTGGGAAAGGAATTTTAGACGCTATTTTCACAGCAAGGGATTGTCTTTCCGAATTTGTAAGAAATAAGTGGCCCAGATCATCAAGTTGATGTCCAACATGTGTTTCGACAAATTTGACATTACAACCATTATTTTCATCAAACTGCACTTCAATTTTTGCGGGACACAATCCATCAATTTTGTTACTACCTTGAGTTTTAATATTTCTCAACCCTTTACTTTTAGAATTAAAAAAACCCGACCTATGACAGTGGTAATCAATTTTCGCATCTTTTTGCCCTCGATATTTGACAAATTTTGATTTGGTTGCTTTCTCTATGGTAGACATCCACGGATTGAACTCTTCAAAAGTATTGAATGTTAATGATTTTATAATAATTTCAATATCATGGGCTTGAAGAAAATGGTCATGTAAATTATTTCTTAACGGGTTTACGTATGCACACAAAGGACACTTTTTAAATCTGTTTGAGTTCACACTAGAAACCCCACTGTCTTGTTTGATACACAATGTGGAATGTGCATCAAAGTTTTTCTTGTGAGAAAAGTCTTTTCCACATCCACATTTGAAATCATACGATTTCAATGATCTTTTCAATGGAGCTAGTTGCTCGAGTGCATTGCTGTGAAATCTTTTAATGTGTCTTCTAAGATCACTGTATCTCACAAATTGTTTTTTGCAGTCACCGCACTCCATTGCACAGGATAACACAGCGTACTTTTTTGGTTTGACTTGCAGTTTTCCACGTTCTAAATTTACAATTTTGCTTAAACAATAACAAATCACAACATCAAGACGTCAACTTAACCCCAAATTTGCTGCATCGCGGTGATTGGTTCGGCTCACTTGTATCCGCGCTATCCGTAGACGCAAGTTAGTTAAGACCTCCTTCGTGGTGGGTGTTACCAAAATCAAATCATCAACATAGAAACATTTTGATATAATTTCACTTAAAACGGGCGCATGATCTTTTATATCATTAGCTATTTCCTGCAAACATCTTGTTGCTAAAAAGGACGCCGACGCGGTACCGTATCACCGAGTATTGAGTCTAAATTGTTTCAACTCTTTTCCAGGATCTTTTCTTCACACAAATCGCTGCAAATCACGCGGTTCTGGCATAATACCTGCCTGTACATCTTCTCAATATCCGTCGTCATTACAATGTCTTGTTAGCGAAAGCGAATCAAAATTTCAAACAGCTCATCCTGAACATTTGGACCTACCTTCAAAACATCATTCAATGAGATACCACTTGAGGTTTTGGCACTCGCATCGAATACAACCCTCAACTTTGTGGTATTGTGGTATTCAAAACAGCATGATGCGGAAGATAATATACCTTGTTCATGATATTTATTTCATCTTTTGGAATTTTGCTCATATGCCCCAAATTACAATACTCATCTATGAAATTTGAGTACCTCTTTTTCAAGGGTATATTGCTTCCTAACCTTCTTTCTAATGAGATGAATCTCCTCTTCGCTTTGTCCAGGGAGTTCCCCAGCTCACCGAGATTTTCTTTAACTGGCAAGGCCACCCTGAACCTACCAATATCTTCTCTAACTCTTTTCTCTAAAATCCATTTCACAATCCATTTCTTCTTGAGAATAGATTTTCCGCAAAGGAAATTCTTCACTTAACCAAAATTTCTCCTACTGCCTCTCTAGATTTGTTTCGACTACATGACACGAGATTTGATGTGAAGCTTTCGTATCAACTTTGTATATTAACCCGGAAACTATTCAACCGAAAACTGTATTTTGTAATATAGTTCCCTGCTTTCCTAGTCTGATCTGTCCAACCAGTAAAAGTTCATAAAATAATCCAACTCCAATCAAAATATCAACCTTAGCAAGGTGATTGAAGTTTGAACCGGCTTACTTCAGATTTTGCGGAATGTTGAACTTGGCACTTTCAAATGAGTCACTAGGTATGTTGCTGTGATATTGTCTAGAATTAAGCAAGAAAGCTTGCGTGGTAGTTGTTGTTTGACTCTATTATACATTGTACCCTACTATCAACTATTTTCAACATTTCTCCAATTCTCGAAATAGGACTAACAACTTTTTCTAATTCCAAGCCTAATCTTGCCGCTGTTTCTCTAGTTACGAAATTAACCTGTGAGCCACTGTCTAACAATGCTCTACACTTGATCCAATCACCCTTGAACGACCTTACTTCTATGATGGCAGTCGATAATATGATTTGGCTATCCTGTCTGGGTACACTTACTAATATTGTAGGAATATTGTTCGTCACTTGAATCCTCAGAATTAAACTCCAAGCACGCATGAGTCCTTTCCGAACCTTCCTTTTCGGGCGATGACAATGGTTTTTTTCCAGCATGCAAAAGTGTATTATGCTTATTTTGACATTTTCTGCAACCAGTCGATCTACATTCTCTGACCTGATGTCCTGAACTCAAACAATTTAAGCAAAGTTTTGATTTTTTAACTCGTTCTACTCTTTGTTCAACAGGTAGGGCTATGAGTGTTTGACAAAAATAAACAATCCCTTGCAAATCTCACATCTGACTTTATTGCCCTGATCCAAGACTCCGTATGAGCTCTTATTACCGGTACCTATTTTGTTTCCCAATGCCTTAACGGGACCTAATACCAGTGCTTTATTTGACAAAAAAACTTTAAAATCTGATTTTTCGGGATTTCTATTGAACTATTATCAGTCTATCCCAGGTTTCTGTCGGCTCACCTAATGTTTTGAGCTCAAATGTTTCTCTATGCGGTCTACCAGTCCTTGTAACAAATTATTTGATTATTTAGTTAGACAAGGTGCATCAAATAGTGCTTTTAAATGTGTTTGAATAATTATTTTCAATGCTGTATCATTGGCGCTAGTTCAAATCAAATCAAATGTTTATTTATTTAGCAAAATAGCTAGTTTACATACTTACAATACATAATGATAAAAAAAATTATATTTGCTTCTAAACAGTCCAGAACCCGCTCGGCTTCGCCCTTCTTGGAGTCCAAAAGATAATAATATTTTCGAATGTTCTCAAGCGATTGATTTTTGTCGATTAGGGTCTGAAAATTTTCAATAGATTGGACGTATTTGTCGTTTTCACTCTTAAATTTGGGTAAACCCAAACTTGGCAGTCTAGCCTGACTAATTGGCGAATTTACAACCTGTATCTCTTGTTGTGTTGTGACTTTGCTTTGAACTTGCGATGTGTCTTTCACACTCAACTTCTCTACTAGTTTTTTAGCTTCTACCATGCTATGAAAATATTCTTTTTCAAAACCCTGCCGATCAATGTCATTTGCTTTATCAGAATCTAAAATCTTTAGTTCCAATTTTATTTCCTCTACTTGATTTAGAGGGGGGTCTCCTTTCCCCATGCGCAATTTCAACTCGATCAAATCCGCCTCACTATTGGGACAAATTTTAAAAATCGTAGCTGCAATTGACAAAAATGGTGAAACAAATCTTATATTCAAAAATGAATCAGGTATTTAAGAGAAAAAATGGTTTAACTTATAATTGATATCAAGAACCATCCTAACTGGAGTTTAGTCATTACATTTCAAGATTACCCTCATGACCCCATTTCAAAAGGATACAATCTCGATTTTATAAAAAGCAAACCATATTAAATTATTGTAGATTGTAATTAGTGCACATTACAGACTTTTATGAAAATCTTGACTTCTGCGATTCATTAGGTTCAGTAATATGTATTTTCATGTAAGATGTGGAATCCTTTTCAACATTGAATTTTGCTTGACAATAATTGAAGGTATAGGTGTACAAACAGCCATTTATGTATTTACCTGGCGTAATATCACTGCGCTTGTACTCATGGCATTTGTTTGCATCTTTTCGGTTTGGTTCTATTGCGAAATGATTGTTGACACTCTGAACAGGTGGAGAACACCGATGCTAGTTTGTTTTCTTCCCACAGTCCGTGATCATGCGCACATTCAATCTTGTTGTAATTATGATTTAGTACATAAAAGTTGAAGTTGGGAACTTATAAAGTTATGCATTATGTTTATTCTAGTTAGTTGGGGGCTTCGTGGCCTAGCGCGTAAAGCAAAGCGTTAGGCCAGGGGGACGGAGAGATTTCCAGTGGTTCATTATACTTCTTGTTTTGAAAGCCTGGCAACGGGTTTTCGTAGTTTTGGCAATATTCACTCTCTTGAACTATCCATTTACTGTGTGCTTGACAAAGATTGATTTTGGGGTTTCAGCTCTGAACTGGAAACAGTCCACCTGAGAAGTCCAGATTTTCTCAATTGACTGTTTGACCTAATACTTCTTAGAAGTGGCCCGATAGTAAATAAGTTCTCCGGCACCATAATTTTTACGATGAACGGCGTTTTGTGATTAGCCTTTTCTGTGAGCGAGGAAATTATCGGCGCATATTTCCTGTGCTTGTTTTCAATAAAGGCAAAGTCCTTTGTAGAACGGCCTAAAAAAGTTATGTGTTATCAATTTGAACATTTTCTCCTTGAATAGTTGCAACCACAATGCCATCATCTGCCAGTTCTTATTCTCTCCAGGACAGTATCGGTAAAAAAAAACAAGATGTTCCACATCAGCTGTTTTATCATAAAGAAAAATTTAGCAACACAGATGCAATTTCATCTGATCCACGCTTAGCTTTATCTTTGTTCCAGAAGTACATGTACCTTCTCGGCAGTAGAGTCATGAACGCGTAGATTGTATAGCCAAATTTTTCTGCAGTAGAACATGGGTTCAGTTGTTGACTTCGAAATTGACAGGCCCTGCTGTAGGTTAAAAAAGATCACGCATTTCTTACAAGTATCGATCTTTGAGCGTTCCGCCTCTGCTTTGAGCAGACTTTGCATCGCTTTAGCCTTGGCTTTGCGTTGATTTATTGCGGTGAACAACTTGTCGCGTTCTTGATTATTGTTTTGGATAGCATTCTCAGCATTTAATTCGACTTTGCATATTTTTACATCTTGGCCTTCAACATTCATTGTATAGTCATTAGTGATTTTTTTGCTAGACTCATGCCGTTCCTGTTTTTTCTCATAGGATCTATTTTTATTGCGCACATGGACGTAGCCATGAAGATAAGAGTTTGCTAAGTCAAATGAGCAAAAATCCCAAAGTTTGTTGAAAATTCTGTCATGCGTGTTATTCATTTTCTCGCTGCATTTTTTCATACAGTCACATGGTGATCCCAGCTCACGTGCTCTCATGAGTTTCTTTGTTTTCAGGCTTGTATATTCTTGTCCTGTCTCTTCTTCGCCTCCATCAAGATTCACGAATTTTTTAAAAGTATGCAAAAATGTTAAATTAAACGTGAGCGGGAGTATTTGTGGAACTCTTCTTGGGACCTCCCGGGGAAGTTGGGGTTGTCGATTGTACAGCACCGAGGAAGGCCACAGTTCTTTCTTCCCCAATTTCAGGCCGCACGCCGCGTCGTGCTAAACTACATAAGTCCCTGCAAAAATTTAGGAAAAGAGATCAAAAACTGTGTGTCGGGAAATTTTTACATATGAACCGGACGGCGCCGGATCCCCTTATCCACGCGTTCGTAAGGGACGGTGGTGACCGTTGACTTAACAGTGTCACTTTCGGGATTGACAATTGAAGACCACAGGCAAAAAAGGCGCTATGTCAATTTTTAACGTAATTGAGTTATTAGTAACATCTGTTAGAGAAATTGGAAAAGTTTCGCCCTATTCCGTCGTTCAGCCTAGAACTGCGCTTAGTCAAGATTTATTTTAATTTTTAATATTGACGAACCGGCGAAAAAAGCGCCATGTCAAATTCAGTGTTTGTCATGTTGTTGTCATTTCGCAGAAAATTATTGATTATTTTATTTATTTCAACACGTGTTGCTTGATGTCAAAAGAATAATTATGTCTGAATCTGAAAATAGTGATGTAGTGGTTCCTACCTTCAATTTATTAACTAAAAAAAGAAAACGGCATGGGAAATTGAGCGATGTTATGAAGAAAATCAACTTGAGAAGCCATGTTATTGGTAAAGAGTTGCAAACGTTACAAGTGCTTTGAAAATGTGCCCGAAGTAGCAAGGTTGCAGATAATTAGGCGATTCAACGAATTAAATTCTGTTGACGAGCAAAATATCTACTTATGCGGTTTAATCACGGTATTACCAGTGAAACAGAGAAGGCCTCGCAATCCAGAAGAAGGTGAATTGATACTCCATGATGCATCCTATAACTATAGAATAAGATTCTCTGTCGATGGAGACCTACAAGAAAAGCGGGTATGCTGAAAAGCTCTTTTAGCGATGCATGGTATTGAAAGAAAAAAATTGGAAGTACTTCAAAGGTCCTTAAAACTGATAGGTGAGGCTCCACGTGACCGCAGAGGCAAACACCTGGATCGTCCTCATAAGCTTTCAGAAAACTCCAAAAACCTGATCCGGGTTCATATTAAATCTTTCAAAGGGCGTAAAACGCACTATAGCCTAAGAAAAACAACCAAAGTTTATTTACCTGAAAATTTGAATGTAAAGAAGATGTTTAATATGTTTAAAGAAAAATTACCCTTGATAAAAGTTTCATATGAAACAAACCGAACTATATTTAGCTCAGAATTCAATATAGCTTTCGGCTTTCCAAGATCAGACACCTGCAGTGAGTGTGATATGCATTTGGCAAAAATAAAGGGATTGGAAGCTAGCAAACAAAGCATAGAGGAAAAATCATCTCTAAAATACAAACAAATAGAAAGGGATATAAAAAAAACTTGAAATAGAAAAAAAGTTACACAAATCAAAAGCAGAAGTATTTTACCAAAGGAAACGTGATGCAAAGAAAAACAGTCAGAAAAGCATTTCTACAGAAGCTATCTGTTTAGATTATGCAAAAAATGTGCCAGTTCCTAATATAACAACGAATGATGTTTATTACAAAAGACAACTTTCCATCTATTCATTCAACATTCATGTTTTGTCCACATCTCATTCAGTGTTCTACATGTATCCAGAAACTATTGGAAACAAAGGAAGTGACTCCGTTAGCTCTCTACTCCATCACTTTTTGTTAAATTCTCTTGCTGAAAATGTTAGGCATTTGGAGATATTTTGTGACTCGTGTGGAGGCCAAAATAAAAATTACACTATGATTCGTGCTCTTCATTACATAGTACATACTGAGAAAAGACTAGATTCAGTCAAAATAACTTTTCCAATCAGAGGCCATAGTTACATGGAATGTGACAAAGATTTTGGTCTTATTAACCAAAAAATACATGCAGAATTACCAAGGGATTGGTATAATCACTTCAAATCTGCTAGGGCAAAGCCTGTGCTCTTTGAAGTTGTTGAAGCCAAACAAGATCATTTTAGAAACTGGACGTCCTTTTTGAAGCTCAGATATAGAAGACAATGTCCATTTTCAACGAGACCAATATGAGAACTGAAGATTTTAAGAGAACATCCACAATTAATCTACTTTAGAAACACCTACAATGGAATGTGGGAATCAAGCCCCATAAGAGATAAAAAATTTCGACCTAATAAACTGCTCAAAGCTGGAGAATTTGAACTGCCTGATTTGCTATTTGATGGTGAGTTTAGTGTGAAAAATATTTTCAAATAGTTACTATACAGAATTGAAAATTGCAGGTCCATTACCAATGAGTTATGCAAAGTGGATAGATTTACAAAATCTTAAAAAGTTTTGCAGCCCCGAAGCACAGCAATACTTTGACGACATTAAATATTCAAACAACTGATGACAAAATTAAATTACCTGCCTCTCATCATATGACAAAGCGCGTTTTTACCTTGTTTTTTTTTCTGCTTTTTTCGCCTTTTTGTTGAATTTCTATATTGTTTGAATAATTTCGCATAATAAACTATATTTTAAATAATCAACAACATGGAAGCAACATTGTGTATCATTTGGAATATTATTTACCCCAAACGAACAAAAATATAAAGGTCCTAATGCTTTAAAACGGTTTTTCTCCAAATCCCGTTTTTTGACATAGCGCCTTTTTTGCCTGTGGTCTTCAATTTTCTTCATAAATGACGATGTTTTGCAAAGGTGAATGTATTCAAAGAAAATATTTTGTGCATAGATCATCAATCAATCATCCATTAATTTCAATCACGCTGTCACCTCGCAAGCATTCCAAAAGGATCAGAAAGCCGAGTCAGAAGGTTGTAGTCAATGATCGAGGTGAACTGATCGATCTCAGTTCAGAGAGGTTTTGAAACATCAGGAGTCAGGGCCTGCTTGAACTCGAAGAAAAAAAATGAGGTCAACATCGAAATTACACCAGTAAATAGAAGAAGCACATTCGACTTTATGACTACGTGTCCTCATCCAAGAAGAAAACCCAGACAAAAGTGTACAAACAAAAATACCCAGCATGGTTTAAACAAAGCTGCACAGATATGAGGTTCAAGGTATTCACAATTCACGCAAATTGTCAAGAGTCTTGGCCGTTTCTAAGTAGAGGACATTGTAATTCCATATCACAATGTCGCTTAGAAAATTCTAGGAAATTAGAAATTTCTCGATTTTTTTGCCTATTTTTTCTTCGTTGCCTGGGCTTTCTCTGTATTGGTCAGCATTGGTTTTTAGTTTATTTTTTCTGTGAAAGGATGTGGTCGACAATACATTATTTCTAATTTTTGTTGTATTTCTCTTTCCAAGTTTCATCCCATTGGTAACAAATGATCTCAAGCAATACGTCATCCAAGTAAAGCTTTTTTATTGTATAGATTTATATTAGCAAACAATTGTATTCAACAAATCCTCATTATTTAGTTTAATAATCCAAATAAATGACATTCGACTGAAGGATAGAGAGAAATCTTGGATATGTCCACCAAATTTGAACCAAGTAGATATAGAGACAAGTGAACGATTAAAAAATATTGATACATTTTTAGGTGATTTTTCTCTGAACTTGTTTTTTGTCAAAGCAGGCACAAAGTAGGTAACACCGAACACCATAAAAAATTGCTTTATCGAAGCCAATTTCGAAAAACTGTAACCGGAGGAGTAGACCTGATAGAATATGACGCAAAAGAGGATCAAGTGCTATGGGTTGAAGAATAACATAACATAAACCACTACAGCCGAGTATTTTTTTGATATGCAGAAAAAGTCCGACGAGCAAGTTGATGAGGAAAGTAGTCCAATAAATTCATATAAAAGCGCCTTGAGGAAAGTTGGAAACTTGAACAAATTTTCGAAGAGAGACTTTGTTGCATTCGAACATTTCGAAAATTTTGAAAAGTGTTACAACACACACGGGCGTACATCAATATTTTGTCGTGGTCGTGGTTTTTTTTCAAAGTCCAACAAAGAGCACTTTAAAAAATTTCTTTTGCGAGAGAAGCGCAGAAATCTACAGTCGACTATATTGTTTGAAACGAGCATACATTTAAAATTATGTCAACATTCAAGTTATGGCCAGTCACGACGCGACGGCTACGAGTCGATTTCTTATCGCTTCTCAAGAAAAAGTCGGATAGTTGTGGCGTATATTTTTAAAAAATCATTAAATAAGTACTGTAATATCCACAGCCGATTGTAAAAATATCGGAAACATTCATACGGTGGGTGATGAATTGCTATAATAAATGCATCAAACAATCGTCAATTCATACAATGGGTGATGGATGATCACCATCACCATACAGATGGATGTTCAGAATTAAAAAGATATCATCACCATCCCAAATGTTTTTTTCGCCTTATTTAACCGCTCAAAGTCGGATAAAATCAATTTAATTATAATTAAACAATGTGTGAATGAGAGTGACTCAAACGCCAACTACTAAGCCCAAGTGTTTCGTTTGATTTCACCTCACAAGATTGGACTATTCATTTTTTGGATTTCGTTTATTTTTACGAAATCTGCCCTTATTCATCGGATAAACAAATATGAAATCTGTAAAAGTAAGTATTTGTGTTACATTAGTTATAATAATTGCATGCAATAACTGTATCAACAGTTGGCCTTCGTATTTAGGAATGTAACTTTTGTTGTGTTGTACACGTGAAAATTAACTTTTGCATTGGTTTCTGTATGTATTTAAAGGTCCATCCTATATTTGAAATACACACGGAACAATGCTTAAAATAATGACGTTATATGATCTTTCTGCAAACAGACTATTCTAGAAATTATTGAAAACTCATTTAATTGTTCACTTGTTGATATAGGTTTGTTAAAACTTCTCAGACTAATCGTAAATTGAAAAACATTTGAACCCTGGATTGATTCTTAAAATGGATCTTCAATTGACTCTTTGATGAAGAATCTTTTTGAAATCGTCAATTGAATCCTCATACAGATTTAATTGAAAGTGCTTTTGATTGATTGAAGGTTCAACGGAATAAAATCAAAGTTTGGAGCTCAGATTCTTTTGGCAAATCGTTTATTGAACTCTGTATTGGAGTAAGTTGACCTGTTGCTGAGGGTGACGTGTCGGCAGTTGATTAATTCCTATTTGGTTCATTTTGCTCGTTATGTTGTTGAAAAGTTATTCGTTGTTCAATTAAGTTATTTATCTTATATTTATACATAGTTAACATTTCAGGTGTGGGGTGTAAGTCACAACTTTTTTTGTGTTGGAGCATTTGCTGCGAAAAAAAGTGATAAAAGAATAGGTCAACATCAAAATTACACCAGTAAATAGAAGAAGCACATCCGACAAAACAACTTCGAAACAACAAGGACAAAATCACCTTTACCGCAGTAAGTAGAAGAAGCACATTCGACTTTTTGAAAAAAAAACGAGGTCAAAGTCACCATCACACCAGTAAATAGAAGAAGCACATTCGACTTTTCGATGTCAAAAAAAAAGTCAAAATCACCTTAACAGCAGCGAGTAGAAGAAGCACATTCGACTTTTTGAAAAAAAAGGTCAAAACTACCATAACACCAGTAAATAGGAGAAGCACATTCGACTTTATGACCATAGTTCACAGTTCAGGTGTGGGGTAAAATTCACGACTTTTTGTGTGTTGAAGCGTAAAAGTTACGCAACAAAGAAAAGCTCATCGTGTTTTTGTTGATTCCACATATCCTATAAGTGTTATTCTTGATTGGAGTTAAAGTATAAGAAAGTTCGTGATTTTTTTGGGGCAACGTAAAGGTTACGTTACAGAAGTGCAAAGGAACGTTGTTTTGTACCTTGCAGAACGCGAACAAGTTTTGCATTACTTGTAAAAATTTTTGCTGCGAGAAAAAGTGATGATGATGCCTAGAGCCAGAAAACGAGTACGGAGTAGTTCCAGGAGTACCGAGTAGTTCCAGCAGTAGTTATAGCTCTACTTGACGAGTCAAGGTACAAAGGAAGAAAGGGGATAAATATCGTCCGGATGAAAGCTATTTCACACCGGTATAGTCTTCTGGTGGCAAAATAAGAAGACTAGAGCAAATGGTTGACTAATTGTCTAAAGAAAACACCAAACTTGATCGTCAAAGAAGGATGAAACTGGTTGTAAAAAGTAACTGTATCCCTAAGTTCTCGTCAGATGATAAATCATCAACAGCAAACCAGACGTTGGAAAAAATTGAACAATTGAAACAAATAAATGGATGGAATGAGGTGACAACAATTTATCACATGCAGTCGCGTTTCCGTGTATGGCTAAAACTGGGTATCACAGTCTGCCAGACTATAACTATACCTGGAAAAAATGGAATTGTGAAGAATCTGCGGGATCACAGGATAAAATGGTGTCTCCTGTATAATAGATGGGATTAATAATAGTCAATCAACTCGAAATAAAAGTCATTTTATCGACTGCATGATAAACAATGAATCGTTTAGAGATTACGTAGACACAGGCTGTAAACTCAAAATGAAAGTTATTTTATCGACTGCATGAAAAACAATGAAGAGTTTGAGGGCTACGTATATAGCGTTGTAACCATTAGAGAGGTTGATGTGAAAAAATTAGGCCTCTATCAGGAATGGACTAGCGTTCATTTGCGGAGTTTCGGAGGAGGTTTTGTGGACCTTAACTCAAAAGTTGGGTTACAGAGTTAACTGTTGGATAAGCTTGCGCGTGTACTACTGCTCTTATAGTTTCCGATAAGTACCAAAACGTTCCGTTGATTATTTGACAGCCATTCATTACTAGGATGTAGTGGTTGTCGTTTGTGAAACCTTATGAAAAAAATAAATATATGAAAGTGGTATTACGAGCAAAAGAAGTGTATAATTGTGTGTACGCACAGAAACTACAAAACAAGGTATATGAAATCTTTTATACATCGTCTGATTATAATTGTCCCTCTTTAAAATATGATCTAGAAAAAAGTCTAATCGATTATACAGGATAAGTTGTGGTTATACAAACACATAAGGATTTTTCTTAAATGTGAAATGATGAGAAAACTTGACAAAATCCACAGAGACAGTCACAAATTGATGAAACGAATGGTCGGAATGCAATTTATTGAATATCTATATGGTTCATGTTAATATGAGAACTATAGATAAAAATATGGATAATTTGTTTGCATTTTCGGAGAGTAGTTTTTCAACTGATTCAAAGTGCATTTTCAGCTATATTAAAAAAAAAAATCCTGGTAATCAAACTTTTTATAATCAAGCAAAATATAACAAAAATGATGAAGCGATCGATGTGGGTAAAAATAATATACAGGGTGGCCACTCTGAAGTGTCCCACCCTTGTAAGATTTCTGTTTATTAACCGATTTTCATTTTTTCTTTTTGTTAGGTCTTGTCAAACACTTATTGAACATTATACCAAATCAGTTCCAGGGACGTACTTTTGGGTGATTATGGGGGTTAAAAGTGGGTCAAATTTAAGAAAATCGTATTAGGGCATTTTTTAGGAAAAAACTGACAACGGAATCTCAATCAGAATCACCAAAAACTCCTTGTACAAATTTTCAAAAAAACAAAAATGTTACTGTTTTGGTTATTTTTTTTTGTTAATCTGTTAATTTAATACTTATACTGCTCATTGAGTCACTCTGTACGTTCTAATTCACAGTAAAGATGTTAATAAATAATAAATAATAATAAAAATAGACAAAAAATCATCGATACCTAATACAGGGTGGGCGACTTCAGAGTGGACACACTGCAAATGTGGAATTCATAGTTACTCAGTTCCCGATGTTAAAAGTCACAATCAGTAGTCCTATTATTTATTTTTATTTTTGTAGGTGCAGTACAATGTTGTCTATAGTATACTACAACGTTGCCAGATATCGACAATGTCCTCACAATTTTTGCACCAAAAAGTCTCCAGCTGAGTGAATAAACTTAGCTGTCCGATAATTGTTTTTATTGTCAGCAAGTCATTTGACTATAACTTACAGATAAACAGTCAAATTGAAAGTGCAACTCAAAATTCCTGTAATTATGGAAAGAAAACGACAACAACGGCAGAAAATCCCGCCTAAAAGCAAAGCGTTGGAAAGGTCACTACCGCGCAAGCCTGAACCCCCTCATTATGGATCTAATGGGAATCGACAAAATAACTTGGAAGAGTTTTCAAAATATACATGAATCTATTCAAATTCCATAGTTTTACGGGGAATGTAGTAGACATTTCCCGTCAGTTTCAGTCACCGATTAGCCGAGTAAGTTCAACCATGTTGCCTTGTAGTGTTACAAAGCGCAAGTTCATGACTACTTACCAAAAAAAGATGAAAAGAAAAGAATTTTTTTCGATATCTGAAATGAAAATTGCTACGAAATCCTCCGAAAATTGCTGAAATCATCTCATTGTGTAATGAGTCTGCAATAATGATGCAAAAAAAAACATTGATTAGAAGGAAATCATACTGGTTTTACAGAAAGGTTCTACAGAAAATTCGGTACAGAAACATGAATAAAAGCAAAATTATTGATTTCAATAAAATAATGATTGCAATAGGTCATTTCCAAATAAGAACGCGAACGCCAAAACTAGATCTCATTGCATTATTTCCACTCTAGATAAAACGAAACACATAGCTGAAATGAAATCAATAATCAAATACTTTTTAGAAAAGATGAGTTTGGTATCTGGTATGTAAGAATGAAGTATTAGACAATGGGTGGAATGCATAAACCGTAGTAAATGGTTATGCTAATGCTGCAAGTAGCTGCTACATTTTTGAAGAATCTACTACTCTCCATAGCATATGCTGCTATGTACGGTAAACGGGTTACATAGTAGAAGGTACTACGCTTTGGAAGCATCTAGTAGTTTAGTAGTATCTACTTAGAGACTTTTCGTTGAAGTAGTAGCATCCACCACTTGTTATGCATTCGACCCAATATTTGATTTTATTCGACTTAGCAATTCCAATAAATTGGGAACTAATCAAAACCTTTGCTCATAAGAGATTTAAAATTGGTTTTATGAACACTGTATTCTCGAAAAAACATTTTATTGCTGTTTTACAAGGGTGACAGAAACTAATGTTCAGACAGAAAATCTCAAAAAAACAGGCCTCATGAAACTCAATAAGCAGCTCTTGTCATAATAACGATGGAAGGTGATACATTGAATAAACATGACGGAGCCAAATTATTTATAAACATTGACTAAAATTAACATTGATAGAATGAATAACGAATTTCCTTTAGAAGAAAAAAAAAGGTCAAAATCACCTTTAAAGCAGTAAGTAGAAGAAGCACATTCGACTTTTTGAAAAAAAAAACAAGGTCAAAGTTACCATTACACCAGTAAATAGGAGAAGCACATTCGACTTTATGACCATAGTTCACCGTTCAAATGTGGGGTGGAATTCACGACTTTTTGTGTGTTGAATCTGTATGAAAAAGTTCGTGATGTTTTTGGGGTAACGTAAAGGTTACGTTACAAAAGTGCAAAGAAAAGTTGTTTTGTACGTTGCAGACTGCGAACAAAAATTTGGCATTCCTTGTAAAAAGTTTTTCTGCGAGAAAAAGTGATAATAATGCCCAGAGCCAGAAAACGAGTACGGAGTAGTTCCAGCAGTAGTGATAGCTCTACTTGAAGCTCCTCATCTGACGAGTCAAGGTACAGGACAAAAGGAGATAAAAATCGTTCGGATGAAAGCTTTTTCACACCGGTATAGTCCTCTGGGGGGCAAAAAAACAAGACTAGAGCAAATGGTCGTCAAATTGTCTAAAGAAAACTCCGAACTTGATCGTCAAAGAAGGATGAAACTTTTTGTAAAAAGTGACTGTATCCCAGAGTTCTCGCCAGATAATAAATCATTAACAGCAAACCAGAGGTTGAAAAAAATTGAACAATTGAAACAAATAAATGAATGGAATGACGTGACAACAATTTATCACATGCAGTCGCGTTTGACGGGCATGGCAAAAACTGGGTATCACAGTCTGTCAGACTATAAACACACCTGGAAAGAGTGGAAAGCCTTGATTAAGCAAACATTTCCTGAAAACATTGATTGATTAACAGCCTTAAGTGTCAGATTGCTATAAACAGCCCGATGAATCAATGACGACCTATTATTAGGAGAAGATGGGGATGTGAAGAATCTGCGGGATCACAGGAAAAAATGGCGTCCCCTGTATAATAGATGGGATTAATAATAGCAGCGCCGTCTATATTGTAATACAAGCCATGAAGTAACAATTGCAACGTCGCATCTAACGTCCACGGTGGTCCAAATTTTGCATTGATTGAATGAGCTTTTTTTGAAAATTATGGTATAGTACGATTACGAGATACAAAAAATGTTCAATCAAATAGTAATTTGAAAGAATAACATGTATTAAATCGGAACAATAATATAATACATATCTTAACCTAAGTGTATTAACAAAATTTTTACGTTTTTTTGACAGTGGATAATTTTCGTTTTTTAGTTAGAGACCCAGAACTATGTTATATATTTTTTTTGTTTTTGGTGTAATTGTTGAGTACAATATTGCTCATTATTAAAGCTGCCCTGAAATATATCTTCCGACACCAATCAACTCAACACCTTTTTAATTGGAAGACTTGGAAAAAACTATTGATGCTGATAATCCTCGTGTGCAAAAGTTGCGCTTGCTCAATTTACTAAATAAATATCGCAGTTCTTTTGCTACAAAAACAAGTGAACTAGGTACCTGCAATAAGTCATAAATATCCATCAAGTTAATCGATGACCAACCGGTAACCTACCGCCCTAAACGCATCGCGGAAAGGTTCGCGAACTGGTCGACGATCTTGTGGGAAATAAAATCATCCAAGAGTTGCATTCTCCGTACGCCAGTCCGATACTACTGGTAAAGAAGAAACATGTGTGTGGATTACAGAGCTCTCAACCAGAAAAGCGTAAAAGAAAAGTTTCCTTTGCCTCGAATTGATGATCTATTGAATATTTTAAAAGAAGGTGAATACTTTACGAGCTTGGACCTTGCTTCTGGATACCAACAAATACCCGTGGCTCAAGATTCTGTCCAGAAAACCGCCTTCGTGACGCCCGTTGGGCAATTTGGGTATTTAAGAATACCGTTTGGACTCGTAAATGCACTAGATATTATGCGATTTTGGGTACTCTTCGACATCCTCATTCCTGCTGCGGACATAGAAACTATCTTGAAGCTGCTTGAGCAAGTCCTAAACCTATTCAAAAATGCTTATATGACCCTGAGGTTGGAGTTATGCAGATTTTTGCAAAAAAAAATGAATATTTGGGACATGAGATCGACAAAGATGGGATCAGAGCAGCTATGCACAAGATTAATGCAGTTTCGAAGATTGCTTCACCCAAAAACGTGCATGATATCAGAAGATTTCTTGGATTAGCCGACTTCTTTAGAAAGTTTATTTTGAATTTAGTGCTACTAGCCAAGCCGTCGACAGACTCAACGGAGAAAGACGTCGTCTTCACTTGGAATGACGGAGAAAGAAGTCGTCTTCACTTGGAATGACAAAGACAAAACTGCTTTTGAATAATTGAAGGAAAAATTGCTGATACGCCCTGTCCCTTGCAATGTATGATCACCAGGCAGAGACCGAAATGCACACCGATGCTAGCAAATGGGGCGTTGGGGGAATTTTATTACTAAATCGAATAAATGAGTCCTTCAAACCGGTGCAGTACTTCAGGCGTGAGACTTTGGGCGTAGTGAACTCCCTGCAAAAATTCAAGGTCTTATTGGAAAACATTTCAAGGTTATAACAGACTCTACTGCGCTAAGAACCACGTTGAGTAAGAAAGACCTTGTTCCAAGGATTGCCCGTTCGTGGTCAGCTACACAAGAATTTGACTTTGAGGAACAGTATGAACCAGGACATAAAATGGGTCACGTGGATGCTCTCAGCCAAAATCTATTTGAAAGCAGCGTCGGTCATGATGACGTTCGAATTCTTCCTGTGAATATTGATGGAGATGATTGGGTATTGACCGCACAGCTCGAGGAGGAGAAGTGTCGTCAGCTGCATGCGAGTGATTTGATAAACATCTACAACTAACGACTGAGGAACGCTGCGATGCCTCAATGTGGGGACTTTCTGGAAAAGCATTTAGTGAGTAGCGGCTGGTAATTGATAAGTCAGAAATATACCGTTCTTGGGGTCTAAGGGGTTTGGCAAAGTATAAGCAGTAAAAGAAAGGGCACCACTTGTCCTGAAGATGAGAAATGATACTCGGAGGCGGATGAATCAACGGATGACCAACGGCATGTGGATGCAGAAGGCACGGGGAAACCACTGCATTGAAGAATGTAAGAGTATCCCTATATATATACAGCAATCATGGAAATGTTTACTACAAAATATTCCGTAGTTAATAGTTCCAGCACACACAAGGAGTTTTGATTTATATTGACCGGTAGAGTTCTGTCAAGTTAAAGATCTTATGAGAACAGATACTGTCTTTGAACTACCAGATCGAAGATTGTATACCCGAAAATCCCCTGCAAATAACCCAGGAAATAGAGTTAGAAACCAAATAGATTACATCCTCATAAACAATCGCTGACATTTATTCCGACCACAACCCAGCTATAGTTTAACTCAGTATAATAAAACGGATAGCAAAATGTCTAAACAACTACATAGATTCAAAACTTCTCAAGAACTCTAGAATCCATGACACAGTTATGAAAGAGGTGAACGAATGTATAAGAGACATGGGTGCATAGTTGAAGTGGAAAGCGTACCTGTCGGAGCTGTTTGATGATGAAATACCTTCAAAACCGGTCTTAGAATCAAGCAATGTGCACTTAAAATATCAAGATCTGAAAAAGTATATGCGTTAGTTACTCCGATGAGGCTGCTGGTCCTGATCAAATACCCATAGAGCTTATCAAACTATTTGACGATGATGTGATTGACATTCTTCTGGAATTCTTGAGCCGCCTTTATGATGAGGGAGAAGTTCCTAAACAATGGCTATCGTCCGCTTTTGTGCTCACACCCAAGAAACCGAATCTAAGAGAATGCGTCGCTCTTGGAACACGAGAGGCGCTTTTTGAGATTAACGTTCTTTTTCAGCGCTTTCTTGATATAAATCACAGCTCTTGGCAATGTGAGACATGACAAGATATTTCAGCTGCTCGTCAGCATCGCAGTGTGAGACAAGGTTGCATCCTATCACCGCTTCTATTCAACCTCTATAGCAAAGCTATTTTTAGGAAAACCATAAAAGATGAAAGTGTGAAAAAAGTTATAAATGGAGAAGTCATTAATAATGTGAGGTATGCTGATGACAAAATCTTGTTAACTAGCAACTTTGAAGACACACAGTACCTTTTAGGAAAACTAAATGATCGATCGTGGTGTGAGACAAAGTTGCATCCTATCACCGCTTCTATTCAAACTCTATAGCAAAGCTATTTCTAAGAAAACCATACAAGATAAGAGTGTGAAAATAGTTATAAATGGAGAAGTCATCAATAATATGAGTTATGCTGATGACACGATCTTGTTAACTAGCAACCTTGAAGACACACAGTACCTTTTAGGAAAACTAAATGATCGATTTCATGAATTCGAGCTAAAAATTATATTAAAGTTAACCAAGTTAATGATGGTTACAACATTCTCACAAGGTCTGAACCATGAAAAAAACCGCGATAGAGAATGGGTCGACATATTAATATCCATGAACTTGGATGGAAAAAAAGACTCATAGAAACTTCACTCTTGATCACGACCGGGTGTAAATAAAAACAGACCAATGTTTGAGATGGGTTGTACCAAAAAGCTCGGGGAAAGGTCCAATGTATTTCCATGCACCATCATGGTCACTTGGCAGTCGAGAAGACTCTTAAAGCTATCAAGAATCGTTATTGGTTCACAAGTATGCGAAAATATGTTGAAAATTAAGTATCAGCTTGTTTGGGATGCTTGCATAATAAAAAACTTCCTGGAAAAATTTCCGGAAGCCTACACAACATAGACAAGAAAAATGAGCCAATGGATACTCTACATATCGACCACTCAGGACCTTTTGTTGAAAGCGTAAAGAAGAATTCGTTTGTCATCGCTGCGGTAGACGCCTTCACTGAATTCACTACGATAAAAGCAGTTCGATTCCTGAATGAGATTATGGGAATGTTTGGAGTACCTAGGCGCATCATTTTCGACCGAGGATCTGCATTTACCAGCAAGGATGTTTTAAAGTTCTGTGATGACCTGGGAATAAAAAGAGTCTTGCATGCTACTGCAATTCCACGCGCAAATGGGCAAATGGTGAGAATGAACAGGGTCATTCTCGGCGCTCTGAACGCTTCAGTAGAGGACGAAGATCGCTGGGATGAACACATCAGTCGAGTGCAATGCAGAATCAATTCAAACATCAACTCTCCAACCGGAAACAGTAACTACGAGGTCCTCGTAGGTTATAGACCTAGGAAAATAAATTACTTCTGCCTAGTGCATGAGGTATGTGAAAACGAGCCTCGGGACTTGAAGGAAGTGCGAGCTAAAATAGCCGAAACTATAGTACATAATCAGGCAGTACAAAAGTTGTGCTATGATGCAAGGCATGCTGAGCCTAAGAGGTATAAGGTTGGACAGAAAGTTCTTGTTCAACGAGCAAAGTGCTCGAATCAAGAAAAAAGTAGAAAGCTCGAGCCGAAGTACCATGGGCCCTTTGTGATAAAGAAAGTCTTGGATTACGATCGTTATGTTATTGAGGACATGCCTGGCGCGAAAAGGTTGCTAAAAAGTTACTCCGGCATATGTACCTCAGATAAGATTATGCTCTTCATCCGAGTCATTGGTGGATTCCCAGGATGGTTTATCAAGAAGACTTGATGATCAGCCGGAAGAAGCTGGTGACAGGTCAGAAAAGAGACAAGGTGACAAAAAGTTGGTCGAAAGAGTATCAAAGAAGTCTGATACCTATTGATTCGTTAATGAATTAAAAAAGAAATAAGATGGCAAAAAGCTTGTTTGAAGAGTATCAGAGAAGTCTGATACTCTTCGAGAAAAACCATGCAGGCAAGGTTTCACGGGTCAAAAAAAAACTTTTGGCAAATCGTTCATTGAACCCTGGATTTTTAGTTGATTCATACTCAGAATCGATCTTTGGATATAAATTTAGAATCCCTTAAGAAATGTTTGAATATTACACCTTACACCATCAGAAATTGAATGTATGCCCATACAGAAGAGGATTCTATTACTTATCTGTGAAGATTGTACAAGTTTGATTGCTAGACTGCCATTCATGACTAAACTTATGGAGGAAATGAAAAGTGATGTATAGATATTGGAATCTTCGATATTTGATAAGACAGATGCCCATGAACTTATTAGCTCAACTACCACGTCGGAAAATATTGACATTAAACAGAAGTTGACGACTTTGATTATCAGATCAAAATCATGTCAAAAGCCTGAAATAACAAGGGAAGAAGTACAAAAAATCATAAATCCGGCAAAACTGAAAATAGCTGTTAGGAACCGCAAAGAAACCAAAAAATGACACTTCATAATGAAAGTGTATAAATTGTGTGTACGCAAACAGAAACTTCAAAACAAGGTATATGAAATCTATTATACATCGTCTGGGTATAATTATTGTCCCTCTTCAAAATATAATCTAGAAAAAAGTGAAATTGATTTTACAGGATAAGTTGTGGTTATGTGAACACATAAGGAATTTTTTTAAATGTAAAATAATGAGAAAACTTCACAAAATCCATAGAGAGAGTCACAATTTGATGAAACGAATGATCGGGAAGCAATTTATTGAATATCTATATGATTCATGTTAATATGACAACTATAGATAGAAATATGGATAATTTGGTTGCATTTTCGGAAAGTGGTTTTTCAACTGTTTCAAAGTGCATTTTCAGCTGAATAAAAAAAAAACTGGTAATCAAACTTTTGATAATGAAGCAAAATATAACAAAAATGATGGAGCTATCGATGTGGTAAAAATAATATAAATGTGAATTCATAGCCACTCCGTTCCCGATGTTAAAAGCCACAATCAGTAGTCTTATTATTTGATGTAAATCGTAGGTACTAGCTGCAACATAACGGCAGCATATAACGCTTCGCCAATACCAAGGATGTCAAGAAGTGATTTTACATCAGATATGTATGCCCATTTAGAAAGGTAGAATAATAAACATTGTAATATACATATTTTTGTAGGTTCAGTACAATGTTGCCTTTAGTATACTACAACGTAGCCAGATATCGACAATGTCCTTACAATTTTTGCACCAAAAAGTCTCCAGCTGAGTGAATACCAGCACGTCAATTTGACTATGACTTGACAGGTAAACAGTCAAATTGAAAGTGAAACTCAAAATCCCTGTAATTATGGAAAGAAAACGACGACAACGGCAGAAAATCCCGCCTAAAAGCCAAGCGTTGGAAAGGGCACTACCGCGCAAGCCTTAACTTCCTCATGGGAATCGACAAAATAACTTGGGAGAGTTTTCAAAATATCCATTAATCCATTAAAATTCCATAATTTTAGACGGGGAATGTCTATAGACATTCCTGTAATTATGGAAAGAAAACGACGACAACGGCAGAAAATCCCACCTGAAAGCCGAGCGTTGGAAAGGGCACTACCGCGTAAGCCTTAACTCTCTCATGGTGGAATCGACAAAATAACTTAGAGTTTTCAAAATATCCTTAAATCTATTGAAATTCCATAGTTCTAGACGGGGAATTTCCCGTCAGTTTTAGTCACTGACTAGCTGAGTGAGTTCAACCATGTTCAACCAGCACGTCAATTTGACTATGACTTAACAGGTAAACAGTCAAATTGAAAGTGCAATTCCACATTCCTGTACTTATGAAAAGAAAACGACAACAACGGAAGAAAATCCCGCCTAAAAGCCGAGCGTTGTGAAGGGCACTACCGCGCAAGCCTGAACCCCCTCATGGTGGATCCTCATGGGAATCGACAGAATAACTTGGAAGAATTTTCAAAATATCTATAGATACACACAAATTCCATAGTTTAAGATGGTCAGTTTCTGTCACTGATTAGCTGAGAAACTTTGTTGCCTTGTAGTTTTACAATGCGCAAGTGCATGACTACTAAGCAAAAAAAGATGAAAGATGCGTAAAAAAAAAATGTCTAGACTATTTCAAACAATGTATAAATGAAGCAACTGAAACTTATTTTCAAAAGAAGATAAAGACGTGGATAACAAATGGAATCAGAACCTCAATAAAAATTATAGATAAAATGAAGTGTGCAACACAGAGGGATAATGAAAAAAAAAACGCAAGTTTGCATCCTTTTCAGCATATATAAAACTGTACCATCTGACTTCAAACTTTAAGTAGTTTTCCCCATTCTATAAGCCTAATCACAACTTCCACAAAAATATTCGAGATGTATCTGAAAAGCAGACTTTTTAGTTTTCTCAAAGAAAAAATATAATTCGCACGAATCAATCTGCTTTCATTTAAGGTAACAATACAACGGATGCAATGTACAAACCAATAACAGATAGCATGAATGAGAGAAAGTAGTGAATATGTATATTCATAGACCTAGCAAATGCGTTTGATACTATTTCACACTATAGACTTCAGGACATTTCAGAAAAATCAAGGATTAATGGACAACTTATGGAAAACAACCTAACAGATAGTTATCAGATGTTGGGAATCAACACCGTCATGAGTGAGTACAAAAAATTAAAATTGGAGTTCACCAAGGCACCGTACGTGGACAACTCTGGTTTATTCTGTACATAAACTCTCTGTTCCAGGTTGACATATGTAGATGGCATATGCTAATGATACAGTCTTTATCTGTAGGACAATAATTGTGTTCGAAATAAAACAATATAGAGCATGCGAAAAATTCAAGAATGACTGACAGGAACCAATAATAAAGCTTTTTTTTAATCAAGTATGTGAACAGACCAACTTTTAAGAGCGTCAACATTGAAAGTCAGAGCATAAATGAAGTCACAGAGGTAAAATATCTTGAAATTAATATTGATCAACCTATTGATTATATTACCGAAAAAGTAAGCTCACCGCAACCCTGTGAAGAGGAGTATAGCTGTAGGGGTGACTCATGTTTTCAAGCTTGGAGCAAGCAATTATCCAACAAATGAAGGCTGTAAAGTGAAAGTTGAATTAACTCGTGTGACGTGACACTACAATCCGTCATCACTAAACTTATATGGCCGACTCAAACACGTTTTTTTAAGCCCAAGTGTTTTCGTTTGTTTTCACCCCCAAGTCTAGACTATTGATTTTTTGGATTTTACTTTATTTTTACTAAATTTCCCCTCATTAATAGGAGAAACAAATATTATATGTAAAAGTAAGTGGTTGTGTTCCACGTTCAACACGGAGTTACTGGAGTTCTCCGATGCAATCCTGGAGACCATCATGGCAACACCAGCAGGCAGCAGCACACCGACGTGGTGATTTATTTTCACCTCATTCAACCGGACAAAATCGGATAAGATCAATCAAATTATATTTTAACATTGTGTGAATAAGATTGACTCAAACGCGTTATCCTAAGCATCAGGTGTTTTTCGTTTGTCTTCACCCCTCAAGTCTGGACCATTGATTTTTTGAATTTTTAGTTTATTTTTACGAAATTTCCCCTTATTAATCGGAAAAACAAATATGAAATGGGTAAAAGTAAGTAGCTGTGTTCTATCTCCGACAAGAAGTTCTCCAATGCAATCCTGGAGGTCATCATGGGAACACCGGCAGGCAGCGGCATACCGACGAGCAATTCTTTAAACTTCAAATCTTCGCGCAAACAGTCGTCAATTCATACAATGGGTGATGGATGATCACCATCACCATATAGATGGATGTTCAGAATTAAAAAGATATCACACCAAATGTTTTTTTTGCCTTATTTAACCGGTCAAAGTCGGATAAAATCAATTTAACTATAATTAAACAATGTGTGAATAAGAGTGACTCAAACGCTAACTACTAAGCCCAAGTGTTTCGTTTGATTCCCAAGATTCGACTATCAATTTTTTGGATTCTCGTTTATTTTTACAAAACCAGCCCTTATTCATCGGAGAAACAAATCTGAAATCTGTGAAAGTAAGTAGTTGTGTTACATTAGTTATAATAATTGCATGCAATAACTGTATCAACAGTTGGCCTTCGTATTTAGGAATGTAACTTTTGTTGTGTTGTACACGTGAAAATTAACTTTTACATGGATTTCTGTATGTATTTAAAGGTCCATCCTATATTTGAAGTACACACGGAGCAATGCTTGAAATAACGACGTTATAAGATCTTTCTGCATGTAAAAATTATTGAAACCTCATTTAATTGTTTACTTGTTTATATAGGTCTGTTGAAACTTCTCAGACTAATCGTGAATTAAAATACATTTGAACCCTGGATTGATTCTTAAAATGGATCTTCAATTGACTCTTTGATGAAGAATCCTTTCGAAATCGTCAATTGAATCCTCATACAAATTTAATTGAAAGTGCTCTTGATTGATTGAAGGTTCAACGGAATAAAATCAAAGTTTGGAGCTCAGATTCTTTTGGCAAATCGTTTATTGAGCTCTGTATTGGAGTAAGTTATGACCTGTTGCTGAGGGTGACGTGTCGGCAGTTGATTAATTCGTATTTGGTTCATTTTGTTCGTTATGTTGTTCAAAAGTTATTCGTTGTTTAATAAAGTAATTTATCTTATATTTATACATAGTTAACAGTTCAGGTGTGGGGTGTAATTCACAACTTTTTTTTTTGTGTTGGAGCATTTGCTGCGAAAAAAAGTGATAAAACAAATAGGTCAACATCAAAATTACACCAGTAAATAGAAGAAGCACATCCGACATTTAGAAGAAAAAACAAGGACAAAATCACCTTTACCGCAGTAAGTAGAAGAAGCACATTCGACTTTTTGAAAAAAAAACGAGGTCAAAGTCACCATCACATCAGTTAATAGAAGAAGCACATTCGACTTTTCGATGTTAAAAAAAAAGTCAAAATCACCTTAACAGCAGTGAGTAGAAGAAGCACATTCGACTTTTTTAAAAAAAAAGGTCAAAACTACCATTACACCAGTAAATAGGAGAAGCACATTCGACTTTATGACCATAGTACACAGTTCAGCTGTGGGGTGGAATTCACGACTTTTTGTGTGTTGAAGCGTAAAAGTTACGCAACAAAGAAAAGCCCTTTGTTCATCGTGTTTTTGTTGGTTCCACATATCCTATAAGTGTTATTCTTGATTGGAGTTAAAGTATAAGAAAGTTCGTGATTTTTTTGGGGCAACGCAAAGGTTACGTTACAAAAGTGCAAAGAAAAGTGTTTTTGTACCTTGCAGACCGCGAACAAATTTTGCATTCCTTGTAAAAATTTTGCAGCGAGAAAAAGTGATGATAATGCCTAGAGCCAGAAAACGAGTACGGAGTAGTTCCAGCAGTAGTGATAGCTCTACTTGAAGCTCCTCATCTGTCAAGTCTAGGTACAGAAGTAAGAAAGGGGGTGAATATCGCCCGGATAAAAGATCTTTCACACCGGTAAAGTCTTCTGGGGGCAAAAAAAAAAGAATAGAGCAAATGCCTAACAAATTGTCTAAAGAAAACTCCGAAGTAAATCGTCAAAGTCGGTTGAAACTAATTGTAAAAAGTGACTGTATCCCTGATTCGCCAGATAATAAATCATATACAGCAAACCAGTGGTTCGAAAAAATTGAAAACTGGGTATCACAGTCTGTCAGACTATAACTACACCTGGAAAGAGTGGAAAGCCTTGATTAAGAAAACGTTTCCTGAAAACATTGATTGATCAACAGCCTTAAGTGTCAGATCGCTGAATCAATGAATCAATGACGACCTATTATTACGAGAAGATGGGGATGTGAAGAATCTGCGGGATCACAGGAAGAAATGGCGTCTCGTGTTTAATAGATGGGATTAATAATAGCAGAGCCGTCTATATTGTAATACAAGCCATAAAGTAACAATTGCAACGTCGCATCTAACGCCAACGGTGGTCCTAATTTTGCATTGATTGAATGGGCTTTTTTTGAAAATCATGGTATAGTACGATTACGAGATACGAAAAATGTTGAATCAAATAGTAATTTGAAAGAATGACATGTATTAAATCGGAACAATAATATAATACATATCTTAACCTAAGTGTATTTACACAATTTTTACGTTTTTTTGACTGTGGATAATTTTCGTTTTTTAGTTAGAGACCCAGAACTATGTTGAATATTTTTTTTGTTTTTGGTGTAATTGTTAAGTACAATATTGCTTATAATTAAAGCTGCCCTGAAATTTATCTTCCGACGCAATGTTCCACAGGAACAGATTTTTCTTAAATCTATATGAAAGCTATCACCCTCCAAGCTAGTAATAGCAAGAGAAGCTAGAAGGTTATTATGATTTTTCTTTAACAAACATTTTGTCTCTAATTCTTTTGAATTGATAATGTACTCGAATAATGCACAAAGATGAACATATATATAGCCGATTTCATCTGTCGCAGTACATAATCCACCCCTTTGTAAAAAAGAAAAATATGTATCTGCAACCTTCTCATCACCTTTGGATTTGAGCACTGATCCTCAACAATCAGGACATTTTATATTTTTTGATCTATTAAATGAGTGGGCGACGTACTCACAAACATAAAGTTGTGTAGAATGGTCAAATTTATAATCCGCTAAAAAATTGGTTTTGAAAATGGACCCAAAATCATTCATATCGACACTTTCATCTATTTCATCTGCAGTGAAACAATGTTTTAATTCACTCAATAAATCAACGTTGGTATCGTTCTTAAATACATTTTGAATTCTAATTCTTTTTTCAGATTCTAAAATTTGATTATATGATACATTATAGCTGCAGCCTGACAAGTTCCTTTAGCATCCAAACCGTCTTTCCAATTAATCACTTTGAAATATTCCAGTAAGAACGTAGTCTATGTCAAATAATTTAAAACTGTAGTCCACAATTTCTATCAATACTGTCGTACTGCGTTTAAGAGCCATGTAAGCATCATGTGTCAAACCAATCATGTCTGGCCCATGATGCCATTTGTTCAGCCATATTAGAAAATCTTTCAAAAAGTTTATTTTGAAATCATTGATAGAGTCAATAGGTGTGGAATATTCATTTCTTCTCAATTTTCCTTTCAATTTATTTTTTACGTTGACCATATTCCACCACTTTCTAATATACTCTAGAAAAGTTGATGTTCCTTCACACGAAGGGTTGGAACTTTTTAAACCAGCAATGGTGGATTCATGGAAGACATTTTCTACCTACTAACGTTACATTTTGCCGCGCAAACTTGATTGGGTATAAAGTTTTGTAATTCAGTTTATAAGCTCGCTTTGTCACTTGATCACATTCTGAATTATATATCGAACAAAGATCATCAAAACATGCTGTTTTCACATTATTGAGATTATCTGGAGCAGGATATATAAACGTTTTTGGTGGGTCACTGCGATTCATCCACTTGTTACGTATGTTTTCATAAATATGAACTACATCGAATAAGAAAAAAATCTTTTCGTTTGGGTATTGGGGATTTATTATAAAAGTCTGTTTCTGAAAACTGTTTGAACATATTTTGGTTGGTTCGAATATCATCGGTCATTACACACAAAACTTTGAAACGAATTTGCTGAATATAATTTATAGTTTCCAATACTGCATCATGTAATTCTTTACCGTTCATATCTAATACAGGCAATAATCTGACAACTTCTTTGAAGTGACCAAATGGTGAAGCTACCATGAATGTCTGCACTGTTTTAGCTAACAATGAAACATCATTGGATGCGTATCCTGAGACATTCTTCGATTTGAAAGTAAGCCCACTTTTTACATATATTTCATACACAATGAGATTGACAACACTTTCTTTTTCATTTAGTGTACTGAACACATAAGAAAGATGATTCTCATTTTGTGCATTATCTGGAGATACGTTCAGAAAAGAGGAAATGGATTGTAAATGTCGTCTACCTAGTTGGAAGAGTTATATATTGTCTTAGACGGTCATAGGCTGCCGCCTACTGATGAAGTATAGTTAATGAAAAAATTAACGTAGACAAACTATACTGTCTTCTCTTGAGAATTAATAAATCTATTTTATCTTTTAACAAGCTTATTATGGTACTTTCTTTACCGTCGTCTGAATTTTCGTCAATAAAATTTAAGACTTTCATTAGATCTGTTTTAGCATTTTGCAGAAAGTAGTTCTTATCAAAAACAGTATCAACAGAGGCAGAGTATCTTGAAAGTATGTTCTGTAATTGTGACCATCTATTCAATGACTTACCATTAGGTAATATCCACATCAAATTATTCTCAGTCAACTCTTGGTTGTTTAAGAATACACAAACTTCTAACTTTTCACTAACACTCACACTAGAGAACACTTTCACACCAACATCAGAAGGATCCAGTCAATATTGAGTAAGTAAAAATACACAGCATTATCCATGGTCTCCAAATTCCACTTATGTATACACAACTTTGCAGAGGATGAACTTAAGAAATCTTCGAAATTTGAAATTATGTCCTCTGCTAAAAACTCTTCTATTTCCATGTTCTGTCTTTGCAATAAAACATTTCTGCTTTCCTCTGGATCACGTCGTGTTGCTGCACATTTGACAGATGAATATTTCGGTGAATTCGGAATCAGATGTGGAATTGCACCTTTTTTGAAATAAGGACGAGCCAGTTTTTGTTCATATTGGTTTCACCGACTGTCTTTGTAAATTTCACTCTTCACGATATCTCTGGGTACAAAATGTAAACTGCAAACCACAGAACCTTTTTTCACAGTTCAATTTTTCCTTTTTATTTTCCTTAGCCATTATTTTTGTTCGGCTGTCTCTCTTGGATATGAAAAAGTACTTCTGATAAGCTCATATTTCACTGTACTTGAACAATTTGATTTGCATCCTAGTACACAGCAATGTCGAGGCATCTGAAATATAATATGAAGGAAATACGGAGATATAAGATATAACCCGACATAATATATTATTTCATTATTTGTCCATGATTAGTATTGGTAGGTGGTTTTAGATTTAGGATGTGATTCCTCAGTTTCTGGAGGACAGGACTTGATAATATAATAATTATTAAAACTGATAAACCAAGAAGCAGTATCATCTCCGTCGCCATATTGTTTTTCCAAAGTAAACGAAACAACACTCGTTTATCCTGGTATTTGCACATGACATAGAAACTGGTGCTTATATGTATGAAGAATCCAGGATGATGCATCAATTCATTTTTTTTTTCAATTGAAATACGTATTTCTCTCATCCAGTATTTCCCGAAAGTCATAATAATATATTAGCACACACATCACATAACATGAAACTATCTACCAGTCTATTGGGAAAATATGAAGTGTTATGATTTCTATACACACTTACCTTAATCTTCACTTTTTAGAACGCAGAAATTCAATTCAATTTTCAACCAAGTTTCTCACTTTTTCGAAATATTTGAATTTGAAAGTGAATGCGTTTTATTTCTGGCAAATGATGGCAGGAAACTAAGAAAAATAGTTGCAGAGTCGTCTATAGGGCAAAGTTCGATCTAGAAGTGAACCTAACTCCATTTTGGACCACACGCGGTGTTGCAAAACCTGTTTCCTCATGGCTTGTACAATTAAGACGGCTCTGATAATAGTCAATCAACTCGAAATAAAAGTTATTTTATCGACTGCATGATAAACAATGAATCGTTAAGAGGTTACGTAGACACAGGCTGTAAACTCAAAATAAAAGTAATTTCATTGACTGCATGATAAACAATGAAGCGTTTAAGGGCTACGTATGTTCCGTAGTAACCATTAGAAAGTCTGATGTAGAAAAACTAGACCTCTATCAGGTATGGACAAGCGTTCGTTTGCGGGGTTTCGGAGGAGGTTTTGTTGACGTTAACTCAAAAGTTGATTTACCGAGTAAACTGTTGATTAAGCTTGCGCCTGTACTACTGCTCTTGTAGTTCCCGATAAGTACCAAAAAGTTCCATTGATTATTGGACAGTCATTTATTAATGACTAGAATGTAGTGGTTGTCATTCGTGAAACTTTATCAATTATGAAAGTTGTAGTACGAGCAAGAGAAAACGTTACCCTTCCGTCCAAGCATGTCAGCATTATAAGTATCATTGGCGATCGAAACAATGAAGATGTTCTCGTAGATCTACAGACAATTGTATAGAGTTCAAACAAAATTCTGTCGTCGCTAAGGATTTTTCCTGTTCCGAACAAGCCCCTAGTTCGAAAAAAGTTTGTTTTTCTGTTCAACAAATCAATTCAACACCTTCTAAATTGGCAGACTTGGAAAAAACTATTGATGCTGATAATCCTCGTTTGCAAAAGTTGAAACGGATTCCGAGGATGGTTTATCAAGAAGACTTGATGATCAGCCGGAAAAAGCTGGTGACAGGTCAGAAAAGAGACGAGGTGACAAAAAGTTGGTCGAAAGAGTATCAAAGAAGTCTGATACCTATTGATTCGTTAAAAAGTTTAATGAATTAAAAAAAGAGATAAGATGGCCAGAAATTTGTTTGAAGAGTATCAGAGAAGTCTGATATTATTTCATTGAAAGCACCCGTAAAACCTTGCCTTCAAGGCAGGTTTTACGGGTCAAAAAAAATCTTTTGCCAAATCGTTCATTGAACCCTGGATTTTTAGTTGATACATGCTAAGAATTGATCTTTGAATAAAATTTAGAATCCCTTAAAAATTCTTTGAATATTTCACCGTACACCATCAGAAATTGAATGTATGCCCATACAGAAGAGGATTCTATTACTTATCTGTGAAGATTCTACAAGTTTGATTGCTAGACTTTCATTCATGATTTAACTTATGGAGGAAATTAAAAGTGATGTATAGATATTGGAATCTTTGATATTTGATGAGACAGATGCCCATGAACTTATTAGCTCAAGTACCACGTCGGAAAATATTGACATTAAACAGGAGTTACCGACTTTGATCATCAGATCAAAATCATCAGCCTGAATTAACGGGAAAAAGTAAAAAAAATCATTAATCCGGCAAAACTGAAAATAGCTGTTAAAAACCGCAAAGACACCAAAAAAGGACACTTCATAATAAAGTGTGATAAAAATGAAATGGAAAAACTCAAAAATGAAACTGGAAGGAAAATACGACATTTAACTGCCGAAAAAATCATTGTCAGAGATCAAATATGAGGAACCCAAACGAAAAAGTGTATAAATTGTGTGTACGCAAACAGAAACTTCAAAACAAGGTATATGAAATCTATTATACATGGTCTGAGTATAATTAATGTCCCTCTTCAAAATGTAATCTATAAAAAAGTTAAATTGATTTTACAGGATACGTTGTGGTTATGCGCACACAAGTTTTTTTTCAAATGTAAAATAATGAGAAAACTTCACAAAATTTGATAAAACGAATGATCAGAATGCAATCCATTGAATATCTATATGATTCATGTTAATGTGAGAACTATAGATAGAAATATGGATAATTTGGTTGCATTCTCGGAAAGTGGTTTTTCAACTGTTTTAAAGTGCATTTTCAGCTAAATCAACAAAAAATTCTGGTAATCAAACTTTTTATAATGAAGCAAAATAAAACAAGAATGATGGAGCTATCGGTGTGGGTAAAAATAATTCATAGCTTCTCCGTTCTCGATGTTAAAAGCCACAATCAGTAGTCCTATTATTTGATGTAAATCGTAGGTACTAGCTGCAACATAATGGCAGCATATAACGCTTCGCCAATACCAAGGATGTCAAAAAATGATTTCACATCAGATATGTATGCCCATTTGAAAAGGTAGAATAATAGTAATTGTAATATACATATTTTTGTAGGTTCAGTTCAATGTTGCCTAAAGTATTCTACAAAGTAGCCAGATATCGACAATGTCCTTACAATTTTTGCACCAAAAAGACTCCAGCTGACTGAATACCAGCAAGTCAATTTGACTATGACTTGACAGATAAACAGTCAAATTGAAAGTGAAACTCAATATTCCTGTAATTATGGAAAGAAAACGACGACAACGGTAGAAAATCCCGCCTTAAAGCCGAGCGTTGGAAAGGGCACTACCGCGCAAGTCTAAACTCCCTCATGGTGGATCCTCATGGGAATCGACAAAATAACTTGGGAGAGTTTTCAAAATATCCATGAATCTTATAAAATTCCATAGTTTTAGACGGGGAATGTCTATAGACCTTCCTGTAATTATGGAAAGAAAACGACGACAACGGCAGAAAATCCCGCCTAAAAGCGTTGGAAGGGGCACTACCGCGTAAGCCTTAACTCCCTCATGGTGGATCCTCATGAAAATCGACAACATAACTTGGAAGAGTTTTCAAAATATCCTTAAATCTATTCAAATTCCATAGTTTTAGACGAGGAATGTCTTTGGACATTCCCCGTCAGTTTCAGTCACTGATTAGCTGAGTAAGTTCAACCATGTTCAACCAGCATGTCAATTTGAATATGAATCAACAGGTTAACAGTCAAAAGTGCAACACAAAATTCCTGTGATTATGGAAAGAAAACTACAACAACGGCAGAAAGTCCCGCCTAAAAGCCAAGCGTTGGAAAGGGCACTACCGCGCAAGCCTGATGGGAATCGACAAAATAACTTGGAAGAATTTTTAAAATATCCATAAATCTACCCAAATTCTATAAGCCTGATCACAACTCCCACAAAAATATTCGAGATGTATCTAAAAAGCAGACATTTTAGTTTTTTCAAAGAAAGAAATATAATTCGCACAAATCAATCTGCTTTCATAAGGTTACAATAGAACGGATGCAATGTACAAACAAATAACAGATAGCATAAATGAGAGAAAGTAGTGTATATATATATTCTTAGACCTAGCAAATGCGTTTGATACTGCTTCACACCATAGATTACAGGACATTTTAGAAAAATCAAGGATTAATGGATCAGATAGTTATCAGATGTTGGGAATCAACACTGTCGTACGTGGACAACTCTGGTTTACTCTGTATATAAACTCCCTGTTCCAGATTAGCATATGTAAATGGCATATGCTGATGATACAGCCTTCATCTGTAGGACAATAATTGTGAGATTGTTCGAAATAAAACAATAGAGAGCATGCGAAAAATTCAAGAATGACTGGAAACATAGAAGCCAACTCTAAATATGTCAGGAACCAATAATAAAGCTTTTTTTTAATAAAGTTTGTGACGAGACCAACTTTTTATAGCGTCAAGATTGAAAGTCAGAGCATAAATGAAGTCACAGAGGTAAAATATCTTGAAATCATTATTGATCAACCTATTGATTATATTTCCGAAAAAGTAAGCTCACCGCAACCCTGTGAAGAGGAGTATAGCTGTAGGTGTGACTTATTCTTTCAAGCTTGGAGCAAGCAATTATCAAACAAATGGAGGCTGTAAAGTGAAAGTTGAATTAACTTGTGTGACGTCACACTACAATCCGTCGTTACTAAACTCATATGGCCGTCAGTTCAGAGTTGAAACGATGACATCACCATACCAAATGTTTCTTTTCGCCTTATTTAACCAGACAAAGTCGGATAAAAGCTATCGAATCATATTTAAACAATGTGTGAATAAGAGTGACTCAAACACGTTATCCTAAGCCCAAGTGTTTTCGTTTGTTTCCACCCCCCCAAGTCTGGACTATTGATTTTTTGGATTTTACTTTATTTTTACTGAATTTCCCCTCATTAATAGGAGAAACAAATATTATATGTAAAAGTAAGTGGTTGTGTTCCACGTTCTACACGGAGTTACTGGAGTTCTCCGATGCAATTCTGGAGACCATCATGGCAACACCGGCAGGCAGCAGCACACTGACGTCGTGATTTATTTTCGCCTCATTCAACCGGTCAAAATCGGATAAAATCAATTGAATTATATTTTAATAATGTTTGAATAAGAGTGACCCAAACGCGTTATCCTAAGCATCACCTCTTAAGTTTGGACCATTGATTTTTGGAATTTTAGTTTATTTTTACAAAATTTCCCCTTATTAATCGGAGAAACAAATATGAAATGGGTAAAAGTAAGTAGTTGTGTTCTATCTCCAACAAGAAATTCTCCAATGCAATCCTGGAGGCCATCATGGCAACACCGGCAGGCAGCGGCATACCGACGCCGCGATTTATGCCGTCCAGATTGTGGCGGGGACAGCTGCTGGTGACAGCTGCAGACCAGCCATCGAGGGACTGGCTCCTTGGAGCGCTACAGAGCGTGAGACCCTAGAAAGGAGTATCCCTCGTGGCATCAGACCCTGCCGCCTTCAGGCTGACCCGTGGGGTCCTGTGGCTTCCGGGTGTTAGACACTCGACGAACCAGGTTGCTCCCAGCTACCTGGAACGGTCTTACCCCGGTTTTGGGTGAAACAATAGAGACCATGCAAAAAATTAAAGAATCCCACCCGTTCCGGTTTGGCCGGGATCAATCAGGAATTGGAAAGCTTGTCCCGGCAAAGTCGGAACTTGAAAAATCCCGCAAATCTGCAACTTAACCATATTTCTACAATATTCAGAAATTTTGTTGTATACGGCAATGCTGCAAATCGGCGCTAAAAGTGAACAGCCCGACATTGCCTATTATTTTGTTTTAGAATATAATTTCTGTTCATTAGGTTATATTGGTTGCTGTATTAAAATGAAAGAACATGAATGGCGGAAAATCCCGCATAAAAGCCTAGCGTTGAAAAGGGCACTACCGCGCAAGCCCTAACTCCCTCATGGTGGATCCTCATGGGAATCGACAAAATAACTTTCAAGAGTTTTCAAAATATCCATAAATCTATTCAAACTCCATAGTTTAAGACGGGGAATGTCTATAGACATTCCCCGTCAGTTTCAGTCACTGATTAGCTGAGTGAGTTCAACCATGTTCAACCAGCACGTCAATTTGACGATGACTTGACAGGTTAACAGTCAAATTGAAAGTGCAACTCAACATTCCTGTAATTATGGAAAGAAAACTACAACAACGGCAGAAAATCCCGCCTAAAAGCCGGGCGTTGGGAAGGGCACTACCGCGTAAGCCTGAACTCCATAGGAATCGACAAAATAACTAGGAAGAATTTTTAAAATATCCATTAATCTACTCAAATTCCACAGTTTTAGACGGGGAGTGTCTATAGACATTCCCCGTCAGTTTCAGTCACTGATAAGCTGAGAAACTTTGTTGCCTTTTAGTGTTACGATGCGCAAGTGCATAACTACTAAGCAAAAAAAGATGGAAGATGCTTAAAAAAAAATGTCTGGACTATTTCAAATAATGTATGGATGAAGCAACTGAAACTCATTTCCAGAAGAAGATAAAGACGTGGATAACAGATGAAATCATTGTTTTAGAATATAATTTCTGTTCATTAGGTTCTATTGGTTGCTGTATTAAAATGAAAGAAAATGAAGTTCCCCATTCACCTCAACCACGAGGAAAGAGAATTAAGCGCTTTTGTTCGTTCATTCCTGAATGAGGTCTGAATATGGGATGTGCTGTAATAGTCAACACAACATAAGTAATTGAAAATCAAGTCGTTGAGTACATTTTTTGTAGAAAAGATTTCTAAAGAAGAGGAAGAAGGACCCTTACTGAGATTGTCAAATTATACCATTTCGCATAAGCTACAGAATTGTCACAACAATCTACTACCCAAGTAAGACACTGATTACAAAATGTTGCCCAAGATCTCTTGTGGAAGAACAAAAGCTGGGATAATCGTGGAGGGTGTTTGAGCTCCAGAATCTCAAGAATGCCTACTTGATACATAATTTTAAACCAACTACTACTTTCCCCATGTTCGTGGAGTTTCAGATTTTTTATGAGGACTCAGATGAATCTAGTGAAGCTTTTGCCAACCAAATTGTTACAATATTACACGATAATAATCTCGATTTTGAAAGAAGTGTTACTAGTTATAGTGGAGATAATTCTTCTGTCAATTTTGGTGTTCGCTGTTCAGTATTTCAAAAATTGAAGGTAATTAATAGTAAACTAATCGCTGGAAATTGTAAATGTCACATTTTACATATTACAATAAAGTTGGCTAACAAAGGATCAAATTTTGATAATGAAAGTTAAGTTATTAAACGAATTTTCAAGTCCTGCCAAGCGTTTACAAACTTTGAAAAGTTTTTTGAATTTGTGGAATTAGGATAAAAGAATTTGTACGCACTACGCCTCAATTGTTTACCATTTTTTAGCTCAAAATATGTTTATGTTTCTCGGAACTGCGATGGGGAAATACCCGGTTTTTCACAGCTCGAAACTTGAATTGTATAAGTAGAGCGAATCGAGCCCGGGAATAATCAGTTCTAGTTCGACACCCGCTACCGAAGTGTTAAAAGGTGGTCGGGGGTGTGCAATAATTTTCGACCCATTTCCATTAAACCTTACGAAAAAGTCTTGCCGTTTTCTTTCGCGAACGTAGAGAAAAGTGCGCACATTTGGTCCTTCGAGCCGGATTGGGTCGATTAACAATAGTCATCGACTTCTGCTGTTGATCCAGAGTAACAGGAGATCCAGAACGTCGAAAAGCTGATCCATAACGAGACGAGTCAACGTCAACCGTCAGTGAATCCTACACTGGGGATCCAGAGTAACAGGCGATCCAGAACAGAGTAGCAGGTGACTCAAAGCTTAAGTCACAATCATCGAACCAAGAGAAAAAACGTCGGCAACGGTAAGTGGACATTGATACGTTGCTTATTCAATTGTTGTTAGTGTTGACTGCTTACTCATTGCTATTTCTCTTAACGTGATACGTACTTTCACATAAAAAGTCAATATGACATCCCTTGCGGATCTGAAACGTCTTTTAAACAAACAAACACTTATCAAGTCTAACTTGATTAACATCGAAACTTTCCTGAAACAATTTTCTACAACCGGTAATCCTTTCGGTAATTCCAAAGACATACAAAATCGTATAGATGAAATGCATAAAATTCGCTCAGATTTTGAGAATATTTGCCTCGACATTGCGTGTTGCGATCAAGCAAATGAAGACAACGCTTCCGATACCCCTGTACCGGATTATTCGGAAATAAAGGTATTCACAGAACAATGGCACTCGATTTTAACTGATTTGCAGTCCTTACTAGAGCAGAATTCACCCGTTTTTCCGTCCAGAGCTCATTTGAACGCTCAGAATACGCTCATACCTACGCCTCAAATTAATGTCAGACTACCAGTCATCAACTTGCCATCTTTTTCTGGAAAGTATACGGAGTGGCTGCCCTTTTATGACGTTTTTCAAAGTTTGATCAACAATAACCCTTCACTAGACGATTGTCAGAAACTACATTATTTAAAATCCTGTTTAAAAGGGGAAGCTTCCCGAGCCATCGAATCACTGTCCATATCTAGTGATAATTATCACTCCGCCTGGAATACTTTACAAAAGCGGTACAAAAATACACGGCTTATAATTCAGGGACACGTGCAAGCGATCTTGAGTGCCCCCGAAATTACCAAATGTTCCATCGACACGTTGCAATCTCTTATTGACATCGTCACAAATAACTTAGAAGCGTTAAAAGTTCTAAAATTGCCGGTCGACAACTGGGATGCCATGCTGATTACCATAATAACGAACAAACTGGATTACCACACCAGACGCGAATTCGCAAATACGCTGGATTCGAATCCTGTTGCCTTATCGCAGATAATCGAATTTTTAGAGAAAAAGCGACAAGGGAGGCAATTATCGCAGTTCCCGTCCTCAAACGTAAGAAAACAGTCTCAATTTCACGTAGCGAACGCAGCCACCACAAGTTTATCGTGCTATTTTTACAAAAAACCTCATTGGATCAATAAATGCGAAGATTTCCTGCGTTTGAGCATCAAAGAGCGATTAAACGAAGTAAAGAAACGTTATTCATGTACAAATTGTTTACGGTCCAACCATAAATCATCAGAATGTAAATCGTCAGGTTGCCGCATATGCCAGGCTCGGCATCATACTCTATTGCATATACCCCCTACTCTTCAACCACCGCTGCTAGATCCACCGACGACGCCATCGAGTTATTGTACAGCTGCATCATCATCTTCATCAAAAACACAAGTTCTGCTCTCGACGGCAATCGTGCTGGTCAAAGATGCTTTCGGCAATTTTCACAAGTGTCGCACCATGTTGGATGGAGGGTCGCAAGTCAGCATTTTATCGGAATCAATGTGCAATATTTTACGCTTAAAACCAAAAAGAACAAGCTCAACTATAACTGGAATAAACGATACGTGCAGTAATACGATAAAGACAGCGAACATAACGCTACGATCATTACATCACCCCTTTGAAACTTCAATTGACTGTTGCATATTGAGAAGTGTAACTGCGAATCTTCCAACCGAATCCTTTGATAAAAGCGAGTTAAAAATTCCAGGAAACATTAATTTTACCCTAATTTTAACGAGAACGGACAAATTGATTTATTATTAGGGGCGGAAATATTCTGGAATCTCTTGTGCGTTGGAAGAATACAATTATCGAATAATCTTTACCTCTCCAAGACGTTACTTGGATGGGTAGTAGGAGGTACATTCATCGAATACGGAAGCAAAAAAATCATGACATGTAACCTGGCAGTGGAAAAAATCAAAAACGATATTCTATCAGGTCAAATCGAACGCTTTTGGATTCAAGAAGAAATAGACGTCAAACCGAACAACGGCTGGTCTTCGGAAGAGATTGCATGCGAAGAACAATTCAAAAACACGTATCGACGAGATCAGGACGGCCGGTTTATCATTGACCTTCCCTTTAAACAAACTGTAAATCTGGGAGATTCGCATCAATCAGCAATAAGAAGATTTATTTTTCTTGAAAGAAAATTTAAAAAAAATCCAGAGTATAAACAAACGTATGTTAAAGCCATAAACGACTTGATGGACAACAAATATTTGGAAAAAATTACTCCATCCCGATTTGATGATGAAAATGTATTTTACCTGCCACATTCAGGTGTATTCAAAAACGACCCAGGTAATCAAAAAATCCGAATAGTTTACGACGCGTCGGCCAAATCCAGTAACGGACGGAGCCTGAATGATAATCTGATGACAGGACCCAACTTGCAAAACGATTCGTTTGCTATTTTATTAAGATTCCGCATCCATCAAGTGGTTTTATCCTGTGACATGGAAAAGATGTTTCTTCAAGTGAAAGTCAACGAAAAGGATACAAAGTATCAGCTCATACTTTGGAGATCTGAAGAAACCAAAACAATAAAAACCTTTCGACACAAAAGGCTAGTTTTTGGACTAACGAACTCTCCTTATACGGCGATTCGATGTGTCAAACAATTGGCGTTGGAAGCTGAAGAGGCGTATCCGAACGCAGCTCGAGTTATTGAGCGAGATCGCTTCACAGATGATATTTTAACTGGAACCGACAACGTGGAAGAAAGTTGCAAATTACGGAATCAACTGGTGGAAATCCTAAATCGCGGAAAATTCAAATTAGCCAAATGGAGCAGTAATATTCCAGAGGTCATTTCCACGGAGCAACGATCAACCAACGTCGAGCAGGGAGTAGATCTTGGAAATTTCGAAGAATCTAAGGTACTAGGATAATGGTGGAATCCGTCCAGCGACACCCTAAGTTATCGCCTCAACTTGCAATCAGATGATACCACTTTGACGAAACGGAAAATCCTAAGTTCGATCGCAAAAATCTACGACCCTCTGGGATTAACATCTCCTATCGTCGTGAAAGCTAAAATGCTGATGCAGGTAATATGGACTTTGGACTTGGATTGGGATGATCCAGTCCCATTTGATGTTCGGAATGAGTGGACGAGGTTTGTCGACGAACTCCGGGCTATGGACGAATTTACAATTCCAAGGAAAAATATACCGGCAAGCAACGCATCAATCGACTTGATAGTGTTCTGTGACGCATCTCTCAGAGCGTATGGCGCTGTAGTATATGTTAGAGCGAACATCGACGACAATAAATTCACTACAAACTTACTGGCTAGCAAATCACGGGTTAGCCCTATTAGAACTGTATCCCTGCCTCGTCTGGAGTTGTGCGCCGCAGTGTTAGGAGCGAGGTTGCTGAATTCAGTTTCCCGAGAGTTGAACTTGAAAGCGAATAAAACGTATCTTTTCACTGACTCAATGATTGTCTTGCATTACCTAAACGCAAACGCCAACACGTGGCAAGTATATGTGTCCAATCGAGTTGCGAAAATCCAAAGTTTGACCGACATTGAAGATTGGTACCACGTCGAAGGTAAGGACAATCCAGCTGATTTAGTATCCCGGGGAGCCTACGCTGGACAAATAAATTCAACTCTGTACTGGAATGGTCCGAGGTTTTTAGAAGAAGAACAAGCTAATTGGCCAATAAACAAATTCAAGGCTACAATCAAGTCAGCTGATCTTCCCGAAAAGCGAAAAGTGGTACTAACAGCCACTTTAATACCCGAATTTTCGGTGCTGACGAAATACTCGTCATTTTCCAAATTAGAACGAGTTTTAGCGTTTTGTCTTCGATTCATAAACAACTCACGCAACACAAAAGACAATAAACGAAGTGGACTTTTATCGACAAGCGAACTTGTTGACTCAAAAAATCTTATCTTGAAATTAGTTCAGCAACGCGAATTTCCCGAAGACTATCGGTGTTTAAAAAATTCGAAGACCATAAGCAAGTCAAGTAGATTGTATAATCTCGACCCATTCATCGACGATAAAGGCCTGGTGAGATTGGGAGGCAGATTGCGTAATTCAACATTGAACTTCGACCGAAAATTCCCAGTAATATTGCCAGGTAAACACCAGTTAACTCGACTTCTCATCAATAAGGTACATATTTCTTTGTTGCACGCGGGAATATCCCAAACGTTAGCTTCGCTCCGATCGCAATTTTGGACTATGAGAGGGAAAAGTGAAGTAAAAAGGGTAATAAGTAAGTGCATTATCTGCTTCCGGGCCAGGCCAGTTTTGGCTGACCAAAAAATGGGTGACCTACCAAGGGACAGAATCACACCGAGCAGACCTTTTTTGAAAGTGGGATTAGATTATTTGGGCCCTATAAATTTAAAACAGGGTGGTAAACGGAGCACGAAAACTACAAAAGCTTGGATTGCGCTCTTTGTTTGTTTAACAACCAAGGCGATACACTTAGAGATAGTGAGTGATTTGACATCAGATTGCTTCATAAGTGCTCTAAGAAGATTTATTGCAAGACGAGGCAAGGTTTTTCATATTTATTGCGATAATGCTAAAACGTTCATCGGCGCGAAACGGCAAATTGATAGGACCTTTTTACGTTTTGTTCAGGAAAGTCAAGATGTTTTAAGTTCTTATTGTTTAGAAGAAAGTATAGTGTGGAAATTCATCCCACCGCGTTCCCCAAATTTCGGCGGTCTTTGGGAGAGACTAGTAGGATCCGTAAAATATCACTTTAAAAGAGTAGCAGTTAGCGCTAATTTAACTTTTGAGGAGGCTCTTACGCTTCTGTCCCAAATCGAAGCCGTCGTAAATTCTCGACCGCTGACTCCTATGACTGATGACCCGCTGGACTTACAAGTACTGACTCCTGCACATTTCCTGATCGGGGAAGCTTTGAACGAATTACCAGAGCAGCCCTATAGCGACGTTCCTGAAAACAGGTTGTGTCGATGGGAGAGAATCCAGAAACTCAAACAACACTTCTGGAAACGCTGGAGTTTGGAAGTACTCTCGCAACTCCAGCCAAAGCCAAAATGGTGCCAAGCATCACCTGAGGTCCAAATCGGAACTCTTGTCCTCATCTCGGAAGATAATCTACCTTCGATGATGTGGAAAATAGGCCGCATCCAGAAGGTTTTTCCGGGTCCTGATGGTCATATTAGAGTAGCAGAGGTCCGCACCAATCAAGGAGTGTATACGAGGTCCATCCGCAAATTGGCTGTTCTCCCGATTGATGATAGTGATGGTGCGCGATAAAACATTATATTGTGTAGTATTTTCTTGAGTTAAGTTTGTATCATGTGAAGATCATTGTTCATGTTAAGTTATTTTTGAATGTATACGCTAATAGAATATTAGTTTAGTTTGACATACTGAGTCAAAAAAGGGGGAGGAAATGTACGCACTACGCCCCAATTGTTTACCATTTTTTAGCTCAAAATATGTTTATGTTTCTCGGAACTGCGATGGGGAAATACCCGGTCTTTCACAGCTCGAAAGAACTGCGATGGGGAAATACCCGGTTTTTCACAGCTCGAAACTTGAATTGTATAAGTAGAGCGAATCGAGCCCGGGAATAATCAGTTCTAGTTCGACACCCGCTACCGAAGTGTTAAAAGGTGGTCCGGGGTGTGCAATAATTTTCGACCCATTTCCATTAAACCTTACGAAAAAGTCTTGCCGTTTTCTTTCGCGAACGTAGAGAAAAGTGCGCACAGAATTTGTTGAGGCATGTTACAACTAGATGGCTATCTTTTTTGCAACAATAGATAGGCTATTGTTAAACTGACCGGCTGTTAAATCATATTTTTTTGTCTGAAGCAGAAGAAAATTGCTCAAAAATAGTTTGGGAAGTATTTAAGATAATGACGATGAATCGGTCGCTCTTTCCCTACTTTACTTCGTTCAAAATGTATTGGTAATTTTTCAAAACAACGTACTAAAGTTAGAACATAATCAAACCAGTGTAATAGAACTGCAATCAGAATGATCAATTCAAAAATTTATTTGGAGCAAAGACTATCCGATAAATTATATATTAGTTAATAATATTATCAATAATCCCGAATGTTTTTAATCTCTATCTCAGCAAAAATATGAATTCAAGTAATTAGCAACGTAGAGTAAGTAAGTACTTCCTTACAGTTTACCAGTACTTACTTCCTCTTCCTAAAGAGTGATCATAGAAAATGTTTATGAATTTATGTTATGTTTCTATTTCTATGTTACCAAGAATCAAACGTAACTGCTATAGTAAAGTCTATTTTATGTTTAAAAATGAAATGAATCGTTTAAAAAACATATATATTGTATAATTTCTAATGTTTGATGTTTTGTTTCATTATTTCTAAAGGTAAAAACAAATGTCCCGGAATTAGCGAGGCTCAAGTTGGGACCTTAGTTACATAGCTTTTTCCTTGGATAGAGTATGTAAAGAGACCCACTTTCAATAGAATCAAGATTGAAAGTCAAAGCATGAATGAGGTGACAGAGGTGATTGATTATATTTTCGGAAAAATTCGTAGGCCCATACGCACATTTTATGAGTCATGTAGGTAGAAATGTAAATAGATTTGAGAAATCGGGAAACATCAATGTCTCCACTAATTTCAGTTTGAGCAATTCTTTAAACTTTAAATCTTCGCGCATATTGGAATCATTTTTGTTGTAGTACATATACATATTATTGGGTTATGAACCAAAAATATAGGATAGACACATCACAGATGTTTTTTCCATCTAGGTGCACCAACAACTTTTTTTTTGATCAGCAATTTGATTCAAGGTCAGTTCAAGAACATCATTGTAAATGTACAATATAAATTGAATTGAGTTAAAAATGAATAAAATTATTGTTCCATATACCGACATCCTCCTTGAGCGGACAAAAACGTCGTGTCGTCACCGTAAATGTCCGCTCATGAGAGCTTTCTCGGTGGGTTCAAAAAACGACAATTAAAAATGCTGCGTGCTCAAACACATGGCAACATAAGGAAGCAAATGGCAAATATTCACGACTATATCATCAAGATACAAAAACCACGCTGTACTGGGGTCTTTATCGAAATAAGCGAAAAATAGACTTTCTAGTATTGGATGAATTAGAGGCGATGTCTTTCCTCTACCGAATGAGAACCGTTTATCCGGAATGATGGAGAAAATTAAAACATCAGCAACTATCCACTTTATTGATTGCAATGCACGCTTCGCTTCGATTCGGAATTCTCGTCTACTGATCATGTGGTAATTGTATTGATGAGTTCGATATCTGTTAACACGATAGTTCCACACCGGATACTGTATTAATAAGCTGAACAATTATTGGTGATACATACATTCAGTGATCATCGCATGCTTTTGGCAGATCAGATAAAAATCCAATATGTTGATACTGTTAATGATAAATATAATACACAATCATAAAAACTTATCATTAGGCATTCCACTGAACCTCAATATACCACCCACCCTGATCTGTCATGTCGAAGTAACCCGAAACTTTGTCCTGGAAATTCTGTATCTCTAAAACCCAGGCCAGTGCATGATTCTATCGTCAACACAGGATTACTCAAAGCAGCAAAGAATAAACATTCCTATTCTTATCTGAACTAACTCCAGAAACAAATAGTGAAAATATTCTCTGCTTTTTGAAAAGCATTGACTTGGATAAAAATGGAGTCAAATTCAAAACACAAGAAGGCACAAATATAAGGCTTCCTCCAATTATCAGTGGATTATGATGTACAATGCAAGTGTTTCATCCAAACAAACTTCATATGATTTTGAAAGAGCTGCAGTTCTTAGTTGTTCCATTGATTTTATGTTTTCACTGTAGTCCGAGTATCCGTCAAACATTACAACAATTTTCAAGCCGTATTGGGTTTTCTATATATTTTATCTACTTATCGAACACAATGAAAGTATCATTTTAAAAAATCCACTATCGATGTTGTATGTTACGTTAGATCGTCAAGATCGAAATCCACAGCTGTCATGTTATCATATTATGTCGCTTTCGAGGCTTTTCTCATTCCATTATCATCAAGTAAAGACGTCAAATACGGACTGAGTCCATATCGAGGATATTCTTGAAGATTATTTTCAAATTGTTTGACTATATTTATTCTTTGAAAATACGGTGATTTCACAATCATAAATCATGACAGATTTGTTTACAATCGAAAGCATCAAAACCTTTTTGGCGCGTTTAAACTTTATCTCATTACGATAGATTCCAATCCGATTTCATTGGCTTTGATATAATTAGTTTGGTCATTTCTGACGATTCTAGAAGCTTAAGACACCAACTGTTTTGTATTTGGAAAGGGATTATGAAGTGTAAATCATTGAACTAGTTTACTTACATATTTATTATCTCTTTTCACTCTAGCATCAACGTGTTGTTCTACAGAATCTAAAGTAATGTTACGAAACTTTTAATTAATCTCTTGAATTGTATTTGTGATATACATAGCATACACCCATTCACCAAAAAAACTTCGATCTCGAGATATTTTTCCTTCTGTCTTCATAGATTTCATAAGACTTTGTTCGATGACCATATTTGTCCATGGTGCCAGAATCAAATTTATCTGTTCGTCTTACAGTGGAAAATCCATTTTTGAAGTTCTCGGAAGTTTCATTATCCATTTTATTTTCCAATTTGACGATATGTTGGATATATAAATGTGCAGATTTCGTCAGTCAATTCATGAGTACGAATTATCCACTGTAACTTATGTTTTCAGTTGATTCATCTAACACACAGGCTTCAATCTTTATGTTTTCAAAAAAAATAGATTATGCAAGTAGTAATAGTTTATGACCTCTGATACTTTTTTAATAAGCATCCATTAACATTTGACATTTTGTCGACAAAATTTGCACGTGGAAATTTTCGTGACTGGCTTGCAATTATGAAGGAGAAGGTGGGGGAGTCGTTACGTTGAATTCGAACTATTTTAATTATGTGTTTCACTCTTTTACTCTTTTATTTTGTTTAATTGTTAACATGTACAATACTCTTAACGTTTTAACAAGTAATAGTGATGTTTGCGTCCAAAAAAAGTGGTGAATGTATACTGACTGTGATCCAAGTGATTGAACAAATCCCATGTTAAATCCTCTATTTTTTCTGTATGCTCTATCTTGATATTAGTCCAATTGTCTTTCCTGAAGAAGGAACAAATCAATTCCGAAAGCTCGAAAAAACAATAAATAAGAATCCACGCTTCGTAGACCGCTCATTTTGACAAAATTTGCAACATAGCATTACTTACTTGGAGCTTCCCTGAGTCCACTTCCGTCCATTATATATCTTTTGCATTCCAGAAAAGACGAAAGCATAAGAGTTATCCTTGTCTTTTTTAGGATGCATAGGATATATAATGGACGAAAGTCCCTTCAAACACGAAGTGACGTAACTGACATTTTTGACAAATTTCAGTTACGCCAACTAATAATTTTAAATTGGCCTCGTTGACCTCATGAAGTGTCGTATCTGAATTCTTAACCGTTATCGCTTATCCTTAATTATTACGTATCTGTCATATATATATATCACGAACAGTCGTATATAATATTTATCATTCAGAAATTTAGATACGTCAGTTTGCGTTTTGCAGTAGTTTGAATCATTGTGATTTATTATGGTGTATCTGGGGGTATTCAAAACTCTTAGTATATTATGGAGATATCTGGAGGTATTCAAAACTCTTGAAATCTTATAGAGATATCGGAGATAGATTTTTCATTGATTACGAATATGACAAAGGTTGGATTTCCTTTCGGAAAGAACCAGCTGCTGGATAGTGTCCGGCATTTGATGATCGAGGAAAAGAGGCCCAAAGATTTTACCGATGATCGACCAGGAAAAAGCTGGTACAACAGCTTTTTGTAAAGAGATCCCATTATCAGTGCAAGAAATCAACAAAACTCAACAATTACGAGATCAAATGTTTTAAAATATAAAATAGAGAGTTGGGCTTCGAAAATACATGATTATTTAGACGAGCACAAGCTTGGTGATATTCTAATGCATCTTTAAAGGGTAATCAATGCGGACGATGTAGCATTCTTTCAAATCCAAAAGGGAAGAAAGTTTTAGCTAAAAAAGAGAGAAAAAATGTGCACTAAGTTATCAATAGCGACGAAGAGGAATGTATCAATGTTTTAGTGACGGGCAGTGCATCTGGAATCCTTGCTCTGCCGATGGTTGTTTTCCGTTATGAAAGAATTCCTCGAGACGTTTAATCACCCAACGCTTCGCAACTGATCCAGCCTATTCAGGACATTGAAAGCAGGATGGACACAAAAGATTTACTAGTGGCGGCTGGAAAATATTGGTAATCCAGTTGTTAGAAAAATCGATTTTCTCCACTGCTTGAAAAAGCGATTGATGAAAGAATACTGCCTTCTGTTTTGAAATATGGCTTCCGCAAGTGTGGTTTGGTGCGAGTCCATATTCTCAAATCAGCAAGTCGTAGTCTAACAAACCTTGAAGGACCTGGATTTTGGTCATAGCTTTTAAGATAAATATATAGACCCTGAAAAGCTACTGCAATTTGAAGAGACTTACCAATATAAACTCTAACGATTTTTCTTTTTTCAATTTTTACAAAAGAATCTATGAGCAATATAGAAAATGAAAAGATAAATCAGAAGAACAAACTACAAAACCGCAGTGAAATTGAAAACGTAAACATTGTAAACGATGAAGAATGCTTATGAAGCTGAGGACGAGAATAAACAAGAGGATGAAAACTAGCAGGAAGGAAATGAAGAGAAGTATTATATTTTCATAGGAGAAAAGACGCCGAATCCTGCTACGAAAGGTGAAGAGATTATATTGAATAAAACACGAGCTAAAATAATAGATGATCTTTTTGTGTCAACCCCAGTCAAACAATCATTATTTTTGCCCCAACCCAAAAAAAACCCGAGCAATAGAAAGAAAAAGGAAAAAATACCGTCCGTTGCGACAACAAAAAATTGGCAACAATTCTATGAGACGAAAGAAGATTTTAAAAAAGGACGATAAGAAATGAAGAAGGAAGAAGAGAGGAATTCAAGATAAAATCATAGCTCTTGAATTGGCCACTTTGTTGTTTAACCAATATATTTAACCTTCAGTGAAACAAATGTGGTCATTTGAATCAATTATTACCAAAAACATTTTTGGACCAGATTTCCTTAGTGAATGAATCCGAAAATCTATAACGCCACTCAATACTTTCCAACATGAAGTAAATCAAATGAGCAGAGTATATTATTTTGTTCATTTTCTAACGTCAAGTACATTATACCATTATGTTGAGAAAACAGACGCTTCGGGTTTTCTGAACAGCGCAAATTCGAGACCCATTTATCGATCAGTGTCTCATAAAGCCGGTTGAATTATATTGACAGTTCTTATTTATTATTCTTCCCAGTTGTCTGGGGAATATTGGAATAAAAACTCGCTTGGAGGTAACCCTCTAAAATCGAATGTTATTTTTGTTGGACAATAAAACCGACGGTAAATTTCAACAAGTACGCGGTAACTTTGGTAGATTGAACACCTATTTAATACAAAACCACGGCTTGTACGGGAGGGCGAGGCAAGATTGGGTCATGAGGCAAGAAGGGGTTACTGACACTCTGAGACAAATTGTAAGACGGCAGATAAAGAAATTATTCCAGAACAGACATACTCCTTAAGTTCTGGTTAAAATCTGGTAGAAAGCGCAGGTATCCTCAGTGCGCATCCTACTGAAAGACACTGAGAGATCAGAACAATGCTCCGAAAGTGGGATGATCTCTACAAGGACTGCTTCGGGGAGGATGAAACTATAGAACACCCACTATCCCACTGCTCAGCTCTTGAAGATTAATGCTTCATGATTATAGGACAAAAATACCTTGAATACCTCGAAAGACTGCAGGTTCAGTGACCGAGATACCAACTCCCAAAGAAAGGTCCCAATGCAAAACCAATTCGCAGTACAGGGTAAACCTCTATAACGTAACCCAATCTAACCTAGCAATATGCTCTTTGAGTTGCTTGGGCCATACTATTTCTGCGTGTGTATGTATGTGATAAAGCGCAGATGGCTTGACAAGGGTTGCACTCACATATTTTGATATCACTTGCTTTCGTTTTGAACGCGTTGCCATGGAGGTCCATATAGAAATCTGATATATAGATTACATTTCACTCTAGCATTTACCGAGGCAGGAAAGAACAACATTTTATCAGTATTATTAGAATTTAACACAAACTCGCTGGCCGTGATGGATATACTGAATTTGATCCTCGTGAAGCCATTTTTCATGTGAAAAACTTTGTTTAACCAGACACAGATTTCAACGCTGTGCCGGTACCAAAGGCAACGATGCTCTTGTGTGAAAACACGCCACCAGAATATATAATGCAGTAATCAGTACCATCTATCCGAAGAGGAAGAGGATATGATGGAAGTGAAAGTTCTCCTAAATAAATGGCACGTGGGGTGGTTGTGGTCCATTTTTCCCATAACGTTTGGTGGCTCAACTTCTACACTCTCCCCACTACTTTATCCCCACTTTCACCACTATCACCACATTTTCGCACTACCTAACCCCCCACTATTGATATCAATCATCCAAACATTGATCAACGAAATTCTAAGGCAATCAACTAAAAGTTTGCTTCCCATTTTTTTAAGAATTCAAATCGCTTTACTTATTCCCAGAATAAAGGCCCCAGCACTCGAGAACAAAAAACTGCTATGAAAAAATATTGGAATCATTTCAAGAAAATGAAAAATGATATTTTTGCCATTGTAGAGTATTTGACATTTGTTGCACTGTTTTTGTAGTTCTTATATTATGCGAACACACTTGATTGGAAAGAAAAGCGGGGAATTAGACATGGAACATTTAAAAGACGACGGATGCAGAAGGCGTTTGATAAAGGTATAGAAAGAGAGATTATGTTTAAGAACAAGTTAAATATATCTTATCTGTTTTTCAAAATAAGGAAAACAAAATGCTTTTAGATTTGTGTCAATGTATTATATCCTCGCATTGGAGCAATACTCATGTACCAGATCATTTGGTCTCTTCCTCGAAGAGAAACGTTTTATTACAATGATCTGTGCTTTTGTCCCAGAACATGGATTATCAAGGCAACATATCTTTTTTATTTCAGGGCAAAAGATTTCGCTTTGAATAGGTCGAATTCAAAACCGCGAAACATTTGTTTGAAATTCATAGGCATCTATGGCAAAGGATTTTTTTTTCAGTGTGCAATAGAATTGGACCAGTAACTGCTCAAAGATATTCCGAGTAGCACTCCGAACGACAGCAGCCTCAATCAAAATTATTTTAAAGATTAGAAAGCTTACGCGAATTGGGTAATTTTGATAACCTCGGACAAAAATGGTAACCGTGTGGGTCACGTTGAAGTTCAAGTTGCGTAGAGGTATTTGAGAACATTCCAAGTCATCCACTCACCATTCATTGAGGAGAAGCTTACGATGCATGTAGTTTGAAGAATCATAAAAATGGTAATGCGAACTGTTTAGTCTTCAGATATCCATTATTCAAAATTTCCTGCACATAGGATCAAAGTGTTCGTTAGAGTTATAAGGGGACAAAGTTGAATGGGTTTTTGAATTGGAACTGACATTCATTGAACCTCTGTGAATAAGGTCTATGAAGGAAGTTATAAAGCTCTGTCAAATACACGAACCAATTATTGGCACTCAGTCCAAAGCAATGAATCAGACTACTGCTAGGCCAAGTACCTTCCTTGGAGTAAATAGTTGATTTCAAGAAGGTACCGACTAGCTCTAACAAAAAAAAATTGAATCTGTCTGAACTGTTCACGAAATTTAAAATTATTTATTTGAAAATTCATATTTTCGAAAAATCGATGGATCGATTTTGTTTGATCATTTTGAGTAGCGATTTAAAAAGGCCATAACAGTTGAAAAACTGGTCAATTTAATCATGTTGCAGTAATAATAAGAAACACGACCAGTGCTTCGAGAACTCGGTGGATCGATTTTGTTTGATTTTTTCGAGTAGCCATGCTCAACCTTGATACAAGTTATTTCTTCAAAGATAATTCAAAAAATAACGCGAATATAAGGCTTGCTTAGTTGATCAAAATTGTCCGACGTGTTAAAATAGAACAAAGAAGAAATGTCTATACCCACAGAGCACATCAACTTCGCATTCAGTATACCGTAAGTTTTGTAATTTGGAATTTTTGGCTGCAAAACCACATTATTTTGAGCAGCTACGCCAAAACAAAAATTCTTATGTGGTTTGCAGAACCTTTTTCCAAAAACAATTTGAAATATGAAGAAGACCTCGAAGAATTCCATGAGTTGCACGATTCATATCCATTCCGTATGATTCATTGTAGAATTATTGATAATTTTTTCTTATTTTTTAGTTCATCGACATGTCCCAGGTTGTGTAAATCTAATCTGTTTTGGAAAAAGTGGCCATTACCAAAAAATTATGGAGGTGAGGGTTGAATTTGTTACAAAAGAATTTAGAACGAAAAAAGTGTCTGGGTTAGGACTGGCGTAGACACAAGGTCCCACAAACACTCACAGAAATTCAAGTTTCAAGTGACTTATGTTTATTGTCATAAGGTATTGAACAGTGAAAGCTCAATCTTTGATTTGGATCACCAGCCACAGATGTATGTAGTTATCAGTAACCACATACATCAGTGGCTGGCGATCTAAATCGTATTCAAAATACGATTGAAACTACCACATCAGGAGAAAATGTGAAACTTGAAGCAGAACGGAACGGATTCATCAACTAAGGGTTGAAAGTCTAAATTGTTGATGAAAGAAAGACGAGACAATGAGGTTTCATATATACTGTTTTGATCATCATCAAGTTCAAGAAAAAACCCAAACTTCCTGGTTTGGAGGACCAAAGCTCTCAGTGAATGTCTTGATTAACTTTCTGAGATACTTCCAATTCGATGAATCAACAACAACAATCCGTTTATTTTGTGATGGTTGAACATTCGTCTCATGCACGCTTTAATGTACTGGTTATTAAAAAAGTCGCCAAAGCCAAAGCATATTGATACGATCCAGAAATTTTTTTTGGCAGAAGGCCATCCCTATTTACCTGCCGATCGGGTTTTCGGGCGAGTAGAAAAAGAGCTACGACGAAATGATCAAATTGTTTTGCCCGCAAAGTGATGCGAAATTCATAAGAAATTTTGAGATGCCTTTGAATTGGCAAAGATTAGAAGGTTAACGATCTAGAAGATCTATTTACTGTTTTTACCGGAGACGTTATAAGTATCCAAGAAATGTCAAAATTCTACGTGGGTTATTTCAAAAATAAGTTTCCCTACGCTGTAACTTTGCTGCGCGAGCTGCTATGCGAAATCTGTTTGCGCTGGTTCCCCCACTTCGGATCCCGTCAAAAATCGCTCAGTCGCTGCTTGACAGTCATCCGGAATAGATCTCGTTCTCGATGTCACCGCCAGGTGTCAAATCCGTGCAGTGATTCGATTCTTGAACGCTAAAATGTCAAAAACTGTTGAGATCGCAATGCATCAGCGTTCAACATTTCCAGAAATGGCGTAGGGAGTTTTCGGAAGGCCGCATGAACATTCACGACCAACAAAAGAGCGGACGTCCTTCGATCTCTGACGAAGTTGTGTCGAATTCCTCTTGACGATTCCAGAAATGCTGTTTAGGTTTTTGAATTTTCTGAAGCGTCAATTGATAGGATTTTGAGAAAAAAATCAGGATTCCACAAGGTGTGCGCGAAGTGGACGGACGGAGGATTGCAAGACGCAGTCACCAAGTTTGTAAACGGACTGCAGTGAAACTCCTCATTATCTGTATGAGGCAATAACCAAAATAGCACAAAAACATCAAGGCAATACACGTGATAAGACTTCCATGGACTTTCTCAAGCACAACTCTGGAATGTTCAAGTGTTGTTTTTATTATTTGATCTCACTTGTGTACAATATCCTTTCCTGTTGCTCCATAATATAAGATCATTTACGTATAACATTAGAGCCGGAATCATGTCACTATGTGGAACATAAGTTTTTTTTTCAGGTGAAAATCAAAAAACGCTTTGCGGTACTTTGCATCTTTGTATTTTGTACGATACAATATATTATTTATTCATATATTTGAATATCGACCCCTCCAAAAAACCCAAAAACTCTCTCGACAAGGGGATCATCTTTAGCAAACAAGAGACGCCTATAACGGAAAAGCAAAAAATCACTGATGATAAAGGAAAATCGGTAGATGAGCTTAGGTGACAAAGTTGAATGGTTTTTTGAATTGGAACTGACATTCATTAAACCTCTGTGAATCAAAAAAAGTAAGGTCCATGAAGGAAGTTATAAAGATCTGTCAAATACACGAACCAATTGGAACTCAGTCCGAAGCAAAAAGGTACCGGCTAGCTCTTACAAAAAAAAACGGAATCTGTCTAAACTGTCCGCGAAATTCAAAATTATTTATTTGAAAATTTATATTTTCAAGAAATCGATAGATCGATTTTGTTTGATTATTTCGAGTAGCGATTCAAAAAGGCCATAAACCTTTTTGATTTGCATCGGAAGATCCGAAGTTAAAAAACTGGTCATTTTAATCATGTTGAAGTGATAAAAAGAAACATGACGAGTGATTCGAGAACTCGGTGGATCGGTTTTGTTTGATTTTTTCGAGTAGCTATGCGAAAAGGCCGTGATGGTAATCCTTCTTGATATGCATCGGAAGATCCGGAGTTAGAAAACTGGTCGTTTCCATCATAGATGTGATAAAATGAAAAATGAACAGTGCCTTGAGAAATCTATGGATCGAATTTGTTTGATTTTTTTCTAGTAGCTTTGCGAGAAGGCCAAAAAAGGTTGACTGTTAAACTTTTTTTATATGCATTGGAAGATCCGGACATAAAAAACGGGTGCATTCCATGTAGACATGATAAAAAGATAAATTACCATTGCTCCGAAGTCAACCTTGCTACAAGTTATTTCTTCAAAGATAATTAAAAAAATAACAAGAATGTAAGGCTTGAAGAAATGTCTATACTCACAGACCACATCAACTCCACATTCTGAATATTTTGTAATTTGGAATTTTTGGCTCTAAAACCACATTATTTTGAGCAGCTACGTCAAAACAAAAATTCTTATGTGGCTTGCAGAACTTTTTTCCAAAAACTATATGAAATTCGAAGAAGACCTCGAAGAATTCCATGTGCACGATTTATACACATTCCCGCGATTTTTCCTTATTTTTTAGGTCACCGACATTCCCCATGTTGTGGAAATCATATCTGCTTTGAAAAAAGTGGCCATAACCAAAGAATTATGGAGGTAGGAGTTGAATTTGTTACAAAAGAGTTAAGAACGGAAAAAGGGTCTGACTTAGGACTGGCAAAGACACAAGGTCCCACAAACAATTGCAGAAATTAGAAAAAAATAAATGATTTATTTGAAAATTTGGAGCGCAGGAGAGCCATTATATTAGCAACAAATCTGAAAGGCTAGTTTGGATTCTTTTATTGACTATCAGAAAAATGTGGGAATGTAAAATAGTGAAGAAGATTTTGAGTTTCAAGTGACTTTTGGTTATCTTTATAAGGTATTCAACACTAAAAGCTCAATCTTTGATTCATCACCAGCCACAGATGTATGTAGTTATCAGTAACCACACTCATCTGTGGCTGGCTATCCAAACCGTATTCAAGATACAATTAAAACTACCACATCAGAAGAAAATGTGAAACTTGAAGCAGAAGGGAACAGATTCATCAACTTAGGGTTAAACAATTTAAATTGTTGATGAAAGAAAGACGAGACAATGAGGTTTCATATATATACTGTTTTGATTATCATCAAGTTCAAGACTCCTTACTAAAACCCAAACTTCCTTGTTTGGAGGACCAAGGCTCTCAGTGGATGTGCCTGCCTTGATTCACAACAACAACAATCCGTTTATTTTGTGATGCACGCTTTAATGTACTGGTTATCAAAATAGTTGCCAAAGCCAAAGCATATAGATACGATCCAGAAAATCTTCTCAGCAGAAGGCCATCCCTATTTACCGGCTGATCGGGTTTTTGGGCAAGTAGAAAAAGAGCTTCGATGAAATGATCAAATTGTTTTGCCCTCAATGCGAAATTCATAAGAAATTTTGAGATGCCTTTGAATTGGCAAGGAAGGATAACGATCCAGAAGATCTATCTACTGTTTTTACCGGAGGCGATATAAGTATTCAGAAAGAAATGTCAATATTCTACGTGGGTTATTACAAACATTAGTTTTCCTACACTGTAACTTTGCTGCGCGTGCTGCTCTGCGAAATCTGACAACGACACCGGGTGCGATGGTTTCCCCACTCTGGATCCCGTTAACAATCGCTTCGCTGCGTCGCTTAGTCGCTGCCTGACAGTCATCCGAAATAGATCCCGTTCTCTATGTCACCGCCAGGTGTGAAATCCGTGCAGTGATGCGATTCTTGAACGCTAAAAAGTCAAAACCTGTTGAGAACGCAATGGATAAACGTTCAACCATTTCCCGAAATCGCGTAGGGAGTTTTCGGAAAGGCGCATGAACATTCACGACCAACAAAGGTGTGGACGTCCTTCGATCTCTGACGAATTCCTCTTGTCGATTCCGGAACCGGCTGTTTAGGTTTCTGAATGTTCTGAAGTGTCAATTGACAGGATTAAATCAGGATAGGAAAAAATCAGGATACCACAAGGTGTGTGCGAGGTGGACGGACGAAGAATTGCAAGACTAAGTCACCAAGTTTGTCAATGGACTGCAGGCAAGTAGGCCGCGAGGCTGGTTTTCAAAACTGTATTAAGGGGCAGAATGCCTCATCAACAAAATGATGAATTCTAAAACCCCTTATTATCTGTATAAGGCAATAACCAAAGTAGCACGAATACATCAGGACAATACACGTGAAAAGACTTCCGTGGACATTCCCAAGCACAACTCTGAACCGTTCAAGTTTTGTTTTTATCAATTGATCTCACTTGTGTACAATATATTTCCTTACCTGTTCCTCCATAATATTAGATCATTAATGTATAACATTGGAGCCGGAATCATGTCACTATGTGAAAAATAAAGCCCTTTTTCAGGTGTAAATCAAAAAAGGCTTTGCGGTACTTTGCACCTTTGTATTTTGTACGATACAATAAATTATTTATTTATTTATTTGAGTACGGACCCCTCCAAAAAACCCAAAAACTCTTTTGACTATGAAGTTTTGATCAGCGACTTCCAAACAAGCCAGACGCTGAAACTCAACATCGGGACGAAGCTGACTTCATGAAGAACCAGAGGTCAAAATCTAAAAGACACTGAGTAATACTTACTACGAGATAATGATCAAAACTTATTTGGTATTAATTTCAAGGCGGCTTCAAAATATTTTTTTATAGTCAAACAAGTCCATTATCAATTGCCTTTGCAGAAACAGTAAAACAGTAAAAAATTGACTGTTTTCACTCTAAAAATTAACTCCTCAGTTATTTTTTGCTTCGATCGAAATAATTGAAGATAATAAAATTTGTACGGTACACAAATCGACATGTAGGTATTTGACATGTCAAACACATTTGCTGTTCTATTTTCACTTATTAGACAGCTTGGTGATAAGTAAACTGTTGTAAAAAATATGAACAGATGCGGTTTTATTAAAAATCTGTACCTAATCAGTGTTGTTACAGTTGAGAGGTGGCAAAGATGACTCGACCTTTTGATTGGAATTTGACGTCAAATCAGCAATATTGCAGTTCTAGTATAGGAAAAGCACTGATAACTTCACTTAGTGGAACTATCAGTTAAAGGCAATTCATCAATCGTGATGCACATGCGAAAGGTACAAGGGGTAAAGGGTCGAAGCTGTGCAGAGGTAGAGGATACATTAAAAACACTTCAATAAATTGGAAAAAACATTGAAAACTATAAACAATTTGTTGTCATACTTTGAGCGAAGACGGAGAGGCTGATTCTAGTCAATTAGCTTTAGGAGGTGACATCGTTTGGCGATAAAAGCCCTTCGTCGATAGAGCTTGGAATACCAAAATCAATTAGAGCTAACAATGAGCAACAATTTGCTGGCAAAAAATTTAAAACTTTTGTTATCACAATATTGAGCTGGTCCAGACCACACCATATTGACCTCAAGCAAACTGGGAAAATGGTAAAATATGAACCGAGCAATTTTGTAGAGGCCGCAAATATGCCATGCAAGTAAAAGTTATGAGTCCAAATTACAAAAATTCACCATGATATAATGACATAATGCTACACCGCATGAAACTACGGGCAAACCTCCATCAAAATCATTGTTGTATAGAAATACTCGAAATCAAAATACCCTTCATCACGAACTTGATAACTGAGCCAGGGAATGAAGAAGCAAATAACTTTGTTTTGATAAACAAACAAGAAATACAAAAGACAAAGCGTCGAAACAAGGGGATTGAATGTTTATACGTAACATGAATAATCTTCACAAGCTCACAACATGTTGCAATTAAAAAAGGGAAGAAAACGAAGTCAAAGTATGGGGAGAAGATCTACAGAAGACATGTCACTCATGTCAAAGAGATTCAAGAGTTGTCAACCAAACAAAATATAATTCCAGAGAACCCAGACATTTCCGACCAACAACCAGGACCACCTTGTCTTGCGGCAGTATTTCAGAGCATTCCAAGCGCTCCATTCACCATTCATGAAAAAGAATTTCAAGCATTTTCTTGGCCTCAAGTGTTTTCATCAAATGCATATGGGCGTCTTGCAAAAATCGTGCAGTTACGCCACCTTGTCAGACCAAAGTAGACTAGAAAGATTCTAGAATGGGAATAAATGAAATTGATGATTCTTGACAAGATACGCCCAATCCAAGTGGTCTTGTTAGAGTTACAAGGTTGAGTGGGTTTAGGATTTGAAATTGACTTTCATTCAGCCACTGCATAACAGAATAAAAAAGTCTTCAGAGGAAGTTTCAAATAATTGATCATTACCAGTTCACACAACTGAACTAGAGAAAGCACACAGGATATTTTCAAATATTTAAAAATAGATCCCTATCATCTTGTTGTTTAGAATATACTGTGCGCCACATCTTCATGACTGTCACTTTTGATGGCTATTCCTCCAAACTGAATATTGAATGAAACCGGGACAAAACAGAAACTGTTCTAATTAATTTTTGTTCGTCGCTGTCCGATAAGGAACAAAAACTTGAGGGACAGTTCAGAAATCAAATGGTTCGAAACAGATAGTTCGTGTCCTAATTTTGTCCTGTCCGTTTGACGGACACTCGGCATAGCCTTGATATTTGGTCTGGGGCGAACTATGATGAAGTTTCTGGCCATGTTTTTATGCCAAGAAGGTTAACTGGAAACGACCACCTCAATTTCTGATCAATGAGTTCCAAGATTTTACAGCTGTGAGGAGGGCGCCAAGTCATATAATAGAAGCTTATTTTTCGGATGACTCATGTTTATGTTTACGTGGAGCGGGATTGATATTTTTCTCGATCTAGACAAGAGGGTAATTGCGTTGTTTTTGAGATTTTGACGGTTGACCGGTATCGTCTTAGCGAACGGTGACGCAAACGAGTTGTATCTTGTCATGGACCCAGATGTAATTTTGTATGTCATGTTTAGAAGAACAACGACTTGAGTGTATTTTGTGTCGTAATACATTAAGAGGCATTAAAAGTCATAACTGTGCTCCATGGCATAGTTGATTTGGATCTTTCATATATTTGACAACCTAAACGGTGCGGGAATCTCCGTGATTTTTTGAAAAAAAGTTCAAACAGAGAAGCAATTATAACACCCCCTTCACATCCCAAACTAACCCAAACAGAGAAGCAATTATAACACCCCCTTCACATCTGTACATCGGTATGAAGCTGGATTGAATGGATTCAATGAGGACAAGTTCCAGAACTTTGAGACTGAGTTTGAGATTTATGTACTGTATCCGGTTACGTTTGTCATGTGATAATATTTTGATAAAATACTTTCCTAACAAACACTGCTCCTGCTTTTTTAAACATAGTGGTGTGGTCCTCCATCCCAGCTATGACCGCGCATCAGGTTGTTTGATATTGATGATTGCTCTTGACGTTGTTGAACCGATTTTAAGTTTATCAAAACTAGAAAATAATGTAGCTCGTTCACTGACGACAAAACCTCTGTATCCTGGAAATGTGTTGGATTATCAGAAAACATCCATTATGGTAAATACTTGCTGCGAACAAAGTGGAATTGCAATTGTATTTACTTTAACAGATCTTATTTACCGTCCGCATGCAGATCTGAATACTGCCGTAGCATTTTTAAGGCTACTGAATGATCATGAAAGTCAACCGAAAGTTTATAAAGTTATATTCAAGATGAGGAGATTCAGTCATAACAGTGTATCAGATTCTGACAAGGTTTTTTTCTCATTTGTATGACAAATTATGTCCAATGAAAATTAATTTGATCGGGTATGCATATGACTTCCGACCGCAGGTCAGTGGAGTGTGCTGATTGGTCGAAGATTCCATATTCCATATAAACCTATTCTATCAGGGACACCTTGAAAATCCAATGAAATACACCTTTTTGCAGCAAGCTTCACATAAAACTTGAATAGGCGCTTTCGGAAAAAGTGATCCGATCAACACGATCATTTGCTGTGTATTTTGTCTCTTTTTATTAACGCGGGATGAGGAGAGACAAAACACAACAGCTGATGATCGACTACATCAGATCACTGTTTTCGAAAGCGCCTCATAACAAAAATGTCAAAAGTGCACTCAAGTGTGTTTTGATTTGATTATCAAAACAAGAAAATAATATAGGTGTTTCACTGACAACAACACCGCTGTATCCTGGTAATGAGTTGTGATTATCAGAAAACATTCATTATGAGAAATACCTGCTGCCATCAAAGTAGATATTCAATTGTGTCCACTTCAACAGCTTTTTATGCCTTTATTGCATTATTGTGATTCACCTTCCTCATGCAGATCTGGATGAAGTGGCTTTTTTTAGTTTTGCAAACAATTTTGTATTTCTCGTGGATTCGAAAAATTGTTGTTTTGATGATATATATATAAAAAAACAAATCGCTCAATTGATTCACCGATAATCACGCGCTTATGTATTGATTTGGATTCACTCAAGCTGACCCAATAGAAAAAAGGATTGCCCAAATGCCCTATCCGATCCAGTCATATTTTTACTAAAACATGTCAATACATAACCTTTCGTATCAACATGCTATCCAGCTGGAAATATACAGGGTGTTTCTTATTATCTTCGCGACAAATCTTATTGATTAGCAAAGCTATATCGTCACATTGCCACAATACCCAAAATCGGCTAAACTTTTTAAATGTTTTAAAAATGCTTGGTTGGTTCGTATTTGTTACGTAATATCTAATATCGTACATTCGTATCGTATACTGCGAATGTTCCCAAAATCGACGGAAACCTCTTAAAAATCGGCACCAACCGTTAAGACGCTTGATTGGTTGGTACTTAATAATGATGTTGAAACTTGCTATGAAGTTGAAATGCAACCTGGTTATTCTTAAGTTGAAAGCGACCCATTGTAATCTGAAAATGATAATTAATGTCGATGGACCCGAAGTTTATCACGAAAGTGTTTCTTGGTACGTCAAATATATATTTTTTAGAGAACAACTAAACAAAAATGCGTTCCAGAAGAGTCTAAGGAGTATCGAATAAGGATGACGAGCTTTCAACAGCTGTGGTTTCAGATTTTTTGTCTGGTTCAAATGATAATTATGAACCAACGAATACTGACGAATCTTCGAACAGTTCATCTTCGGCAAAGTCTCAAAAAGCTATAAATGATACAGAACAGATCCTGAAATATATCTATATATATCTTGGGCAAAAAAAAGTTTTTGAAAATTTAAGAACCACCCTCTCCAAAGAATATTGTGAACTGAATGCATTGCAAAGGCAAAGAGACTTTATGAGTTCGTGTATTGAACAATAACCAATGAAGTAGGTACCGAGGAATATCATCTGTGCAGTACATGTATTTAACAATGGTATGAAGAATTGGAGTATGTGATTAAAGGGTTTATTTGCACCATAGTTCATTCGAAAGTGAGTGGTACTGAAATTGTTGCAGAAGACGGAGGCAGAATCACCATAAGAAAATAGATGATGGACTTATACAATCTGTGAGGGATCACAACCAATCAAGTTTCAAGCACAGTATATCACAAGTGAATCTCCCAGAGAATTCATAGACGAAGGACTTTCGATTGCTGAAATGTACCCACAGGAAAGGTCAGCTGTCGGCAAATCATAACCAATATGCTCAGGTCTTCAAAACATAGATCATGACAGAATTTTCCATCCCAAGAAAAGAATAATGTGATTCGTGTGAATAATAGAGTATAACTATCGAAGGAACATAGAAGAAACATTAAATCGGATTGAAGAAAAAGCCAGAAAAGGAAGACTGTTCAGGCAGTTTACGACTTGCAGGTATTACTTTCGATACCAATGGGACAAACTACAAATCTAGACCGAACTGTTAAAACTTCACGGTGAGTATGGTTTTCTCAACTTTAAATTTTTCATGATCTGTTGTTTTAGGTAACAGAAAGAGAAAAGATTGAGGATGCAGAGGGGTAAATGGAATTTGAAGAGAAAGGAGGCGTCGACGTCGTTTTTTATTCCAACAATTGTGGCGAACAACAGGAGAGCGGGTAAATAATATCTAGGTAAGGATGATCTTCAAAACATATTTGAGCTTTTTTATAAGTTTATGATTACACATTTGTATGCTGTTATTTTACAGATAGATTCAATAGTTTTATTCCCGGCCACACTCAAAATGAAGGTGACGCTGTGCACAGTATTATTAAAAAGGCTTAGAAAAATGAAAGAAAAATCAGGACCAATTTATGTGCCTGATCCGTGTGACCACTTGAGTTTTGAAGACTTTATGGTACAGAAGCATTGCACGATTAAATGTCCCCCAACTTTTTTGAAGAGTAGTATAGTAAGGTTCAAATCATTTATATGAATACATCTTGATTGAAATGATTAAAGATAATAAAATTTGTACGGCAAAATATAAAGATGTATTTTTATTTAGTCTATATTATTATGTTTTGTGAAAGCCCTAAGTAGGTAAAAAGTAGTGGATTGAAGAATGTATGTTCCTTCAAGCAAATCTTGGGAACAAGAATTCTCTCACGGAGGTTTTCATCAAAATTCATACATACATTGCTGTTTATTTTTCACTCATTATACCCGATCACTTTAATAATGTATTTGTGAACAAAATATATACAAAAGCGGTTTAATTGCGCTTCTTCTTGTTGCGCATGCAAACGAGGTACTTTCCCACATCTCTTCTTAGAACATTAAATGAAAAAAATCAGTTAAGGACGACTTTGTTTGAGTTTAACATATACACAAGGTCGAGAGAGTGAGAAAAAGAGTACCATTCGTAGTGCTTGCCAAATTCACTCACATTTCTTTTATTCCTGGCTTGTTTGAAAGAAAGGTGAAAACAATTTTGGAATTTCGAGCACCGACTCCAAAAAAAAAATTAGTTTCCTTGGACTGGTAACCAACCTCGGAAAGTTTATTTCGGATTCAGAAAATCTCACGGGACCACTAAGACAACTAATGAAGAGGGATGAACCTGTGCAGAGGTAGGAGATACATTAACAACACTTCAATAGATTGAATAAAACATTGAAAACACTTCACAATTTGTAATACTTTGACCCAACACGAAGAATACGTAGCTGATGCTAGTCAACTAGGAGGTGAAATCGTTTGGCAGTAAAAGCCTTTCGTCGATAGAATTCCAAAATCAATTGGAGCTAACAATGGGCACCAATTCGCTAGCAAAGGATTCTCAACTTTTGTTCTTACACAGACTGGTCCAGACTTCACCATATTGACCTCAAGCAAACTGGCAAAATGGTAAAATATGAACCGAGCAATTTTGCAGAGGCTCTAAATCTGTCATGCAAGTAAACAAACTTATGAGTTCGAATTACAAAAGTTTAATATGATATAATGATATAATGCTACACAGGGGATGAAGAAGCAGAGAACTCTGATTTGATAAACATACAAGAAATGAAGGAAAAGGAGAACAAATGTTTATACGTTACATGAATATTCTTTACAAGATCTCTACATGACTCAACACATCAAGTTCTTAGAAAGGAGAGAAAACAAAGTCAAAGTATTGGAAGAAGATCTACAAGTCTACAGAAGACATGCTACTCATGTCAAGGCCACCACCACTTGCAACAGGAGTTACATCCAGAAGACCAAGAGAATGACCATTCATCAGGGAAATGGGGGCAAATGCAAATTTATCAGATTCAAGTGATATTAAGGAATGGAGGATTTCAAGTAATCATGATTCCGAAACTTATAAAATCCTTTGCGGGATGGATTTGTTCAATGAATATTAAATATTTGTTATTGGCTTCAAAGCCAAATCACAAGGGATCCCAGCCTTCCCATCAAAATATGTTTTGGAGCAACTAGTAAGTGTACTTTCACCAATTTTGGAATAGAAACAACGAGCACACTTGGGCTTGAGAAAATCCTCAAGACAGAACGAAAACAAAACACGAACTAGGTCCGTTTTGTGTTCTATGAACTGTTTGGTTCGCACTAACTTTTTGTCAACACAAAGAATGTCCCGACCAATGTTGGTATCTTCAAAGGACTAGCGTGTTCTGAAATTTTGTCAGCTCAATGAAAACATTATTGCTCTGCTCTGAAACTTTGATCGATGCTTTGCATACTTTTGGGAAAATTCCTGATTGATGGTACCGAAACTTCAAATATATTCATAAAGCTGTGGTAAAAATGTCCTATTGCTAGGAACCTTAATGTCACAAAAGTGCTGCGAGCGAGCGATTTTATTAAAAAATTTCCTGTGCAGGATCAAAGTGGTCGTTTCAGAGTTACAAGGTTGAGTGGGTTTTGGATTGGAATTTGTGTTTCATTCAGTGTAACAGAGAAAAAAGTCTACAGTGGAAGTGCCATATAATTGATGATTACCAGTGCCCACAACGGAACTGAAAGCAAGTACACAGGAAAGCTGGATCAAAATTATGGGATCCTGATGACACCAGCAAGGGTCAAACCAATTTCTACATGGGTCAAACACGGCTACAAACGCAAATGCAGGAATAAAGGATATTTTCAAATATTTCAAAATAGATCCCGATCATCTTGTTGTTAAGAATATACTGTGCGCCACATCTTCATAATTGTCACTTTTGATAGCTCCTCTAAACTGAATACTGAATGAAACCGGCTCAAAACAGCAACTGTTTCAATTAATTTTTGTTCGTGACTGGTGAAAACAGTGAGTCCGATAAGGAACAAAAACTTGAGGGACAGTTCAGAAACTAAATGGTTCGAAACAAACAGTCCGTGTCCTATTTTTGTCCTGTCAGTTTGATGGACACTCGGCATAGCCTTGATATTTGGTCTGGGGCGAAGGATGATAAAGTTTCTGACCATGCTTCTATGCCAAGACGGTCAACTGGAAACGACTACCTCAATTTCTGATCAATGAGTTTCAAGATTTTATACTGTAGGGGGGGGGGGCGCCAAGTCATATTATAAAAGCTTATTTTTCTTATGACTCATGTTCACGTTTACGTGGAGTGGGATTGATATTTTTCTCGATCTAGACTAGAGGGTAGTTGCGTTGTTTTTGAAATTTTGACGGTTGGCCGGTATCGTCTGAGCGAACGGTGACGCAAACTATATGTATCTTGTCCTGGAAGGTTCTAAAGTGACTGAAGTGCTGTTTATGACACAGATGTATGTACTTTCATGTTTGGAAGAATAACGACTCAGGTGTATTTTGTGTCGTTATTCATTTGAAATTTAGAGGTATCAAAAGTCATAACTTTTCTTTATGGCATTGTTGATTTGAATTTTTTATAGTTTTGACATCTTGAACGGAGCCGAAATTTTCGTGTTTATTGGAAAAAAGTTCAAACAGAGAAGCAATTATAACACCCACTTCAGATCTGTACATCGGTTGCAGCTGGATTGAATGGGTTCAATGAGGACAAGTTCTAGAACTTTGAGACTGAGTTTGAGATTTGTGTACTGTATGTCGTTTTATCGGTTTAATTTATGCATTGTATCGGGTTACGTATGTCCTGTGATAACATTTTAATAAAATACTTTCCCAGCAAACTCTGCTCCTAGTTTATTTGTTTCACAATCAGGATTACCGACTACTGGTTTGTTAAACATAGTTAACAAACATGTTAACTCCATCCCCCAGCTATGACCGCGCATCACGTTGTTTAATATTGATGATTGCTCCTGAGGTTGTTGAACCGATTTTGAGTTTATCAAAACTAGAAAATAATGTAGTTCGTTCACTGACGACAAAACCTCTGTATCCTGGAAATGTGTTGGATTATCAGAAAACATTCATTATGGTAAATACCTGCTGCGAACAAAGAAGAATTGCAATTCACCTTCCTTATGCAGATCTGAATGCAGCCGTAGCATTTTTAAAGCTACTGAATCATCATGAAAGACAACAGAAAGTTTATAAAGTTAGGTTAAAGATAAGCAAATTCAGTCATAATAGTGTATTAAATTCTGAAATGATTTTTTTTATTTGTATGACAAATTATGTCCAATGAAAATTAATTTGATCGGGTATGCATATAACGTCTGACCGCATGTCAGTGAAGTGTTCTGATTGGTCGAAGATTCCATATAAACCTATTCTATCAGGAAAACTTTGAGAAGCCAAGAAAATACACCTTTTTCCAGCAAGCTTCACATGAAACTTTATTAGGCGCTTTCGGAAACAGTGATCCGAGTAACATGATCATTTGCTGTGTATTTTGACTCTTTTTATTAACGCGAAATAAAGTGAGACAAAACACAACAGCTGATGAGCGACTACATAGGATCACTGTTTCCGAATGCACCTAATAATAAAAATGTCAGAAGGGCACTCAAGTTTGAACTGATTTGATTATCAAAACTAGAAAATAATGTAGGTGTTTCACTGACAACAAAACCGCTGTCTCCTGATAATGTGTTGTGATCATCAGAAAACATTCATAATGCGAAATACCTGCTGCCATCAAAATAGAAATGCAATTGTGTCTACTTTAACAGCTTTTTATGCCTTTATTGCATTATTGTGATTCACCTTTCTCATGCAGATCTGAATGATGTAGTGGCTTTTTTTAGTTTTGCAAACAATTTTGTATTTCTTGAAGATTCGAAAAATTGTTGTTTTGATGATATATAAAAAACGAATAACCTATTATCACGAGCTTATGTATTGATTTAAATTCACTCAAGCTAACCCAATAAAAAAAAAGGAATGCCCAAATTTCCTTTCCGATCCAGTCATATTTTAATTGATACATGTTAATACATAACCTTTTGTATTAACATGCTATCCAGCTGGAAATACACACGGTGTTTCTCATTATCATTGCGACAAATTTCATTGATTAGCAAAGCTATATCGTCACATTGCCACAATTCCCAAAATCGGCTAACCTTTTTGGAATTTGTAAAAATGCGTGGTTGGTTGGTCTTTGTTACGCAATATCCAATATCGTACAGCCGTATCGTATACTGCGCAAATTCCCAAAATCGACGGAAACCTCTCAAAAATCGGCACCAACCATCAAGACGCTTGGTTGGTTGGTACTTGATAATGATGTTGAAACTTGCTATGAAGTTGAAATGCAACCTGGTTATTCTTAAGTTGCAAGCGACATGTTCCAAGAATAGAAGCACAGTATATCAGAAGTGAATCTTTCAGAGAATTCATAGACGGAGGACTTTCGATTGCTAAAATGTACTCACAGAAAAGATCAGCTGTCGGCCAATTATAACCAATAGGCTCAGGTCTTCAAAACATAGATCATGACAGAATTTTCCACCCCAAGAAAAGAATAATGTGATTCGTGTGAATAATAGAGTATAACTATCGAAGGAACATAGAAGAAACATTAAGTCGGATTGAAGAAAAAGCCAGAAAAGGAAGACTGTTCCGGCAGTTTACGACTTGCAGGTATTACTTTCGATACCAATGGGACAAATTACAAATCTAGACCGAACTGTCAAAACTTCACGGTGAGTATGGTTTTTTCAACTTTGAATTTTTCATGATGTGTTGTTTTAGGTAACAGAAAGAGAAAAGATTTAGGATGCAGAGGGGTAAATGGAATTTGAAGGAAAAAGAGGCGTCGACGTCGAATTTTATTGCAACAATTGTGGGGAACAACAGAAGAGTGGGTGGATAAAATCTAGGTAAAAATGATCTTCAAAACAGATTTGAGGTTTTTTTATAAGTTTATGATGACATATTTGTATGCTGTTATTTTCCAGATAGATTCAATAGTTTTATTCCCGGCCACACCCAAAATAAAGGTGACGCTGTGCACAGTATTATTAAAAAGGCTAAGAAAATTGCAAGAAAAATCAGGACCAATTTATGTGACTGATCCGTGCGACCACTTAAGTTTTGAAGGCTTTATGGTATAAAAGCATTGTACGATAAAATGTTTTCCAACTTTTTAAAAGAGTAGTATAGTAAGGTTCAAATTATATATATGAATATAATATCTTGATTGAAATGATCAAAGATAATAAAATTTGTACGGCAAAATATAAAAATGTATTTTTATTTAGTCTATATTATTATGTTTTGTGAAAGCCTCAGACTGCGATTTTATAGACAAACCAAAAGGGAGGTAAAAAGTAGTGGATTGAAGAATGTGTGCTTCTTCAAGCAAGTCTTGGGAACGTGGAGTTGGTCAAATACTCTCTCACGGGAGTTTTCATCAAAATTCATACATACATTGATGTTTATTTCTCACTCATTATACCCGATCACTTTATTAATGTATTTGTGAACAAAATAAAAAGAAAAGCGGTTTAATTGAGAATCTTCTGTACTGGTGGTCGTTTGTCAGTTACGAGGTAGCAAAATCGAGTCGGCTTTTGAATTGGAATTCGCCATTCTTTTAGCCTTTGTGTAATAATCAGCAATATTTGAGTTTATCATAGAAAAAGAACTGATACCTTTACTTAGCGAAATTATTACTGTATTCTTAGACCATTGAAAGACTAGATTAGTAAAGGACGACTTTGTTTGAGTTCAACATGTACGCAAGGGGACAAGGGGGAGAGTAGAAGAGAGTCACATTTCAATGAACAGAAGTTTCTACCTATGTAAAGTGTGAAGCTGACGATTCATCGTCGGGTCAAACCTGCCAGGCTACCTGACAGAATAAAAAAGAAAGTGACGGAACCTAGAGCGCGTGTATTTCTCTCATTGTGGTAATTTTCGAACCTGACGAAGACGTTTAATCATTGACGGAGAGCGAAGAAGGCGATTTTTACAGAAAATCATCATCTTCTTTGAATACTGAACTGCGCAATGCGAGCTATGTTCCCGGTTTGACTTTGTTGATGCTGCAATTACAGCTATGTACATGAGAATCGCTGCCCCATTAGCACCTTCAAAACTTTCAAGGGAATGTTTTGATATGAAAGAATTTATGCGTCTAACTCAGCACCCGAGAGATTTCGAAAAAACGCTGTCACCATGCAAACATTGTTCAAATTATCTGGACGATATGGAAGTTCTGATGAAGATGTGACTTACGCCTGAACAAAATTTTGTAAATATTTGAAAAAAAAAAGTCTATGGAATCAAATGTGTACGTGAAGCTTCAAAAGTGTTTTTTCCAGGTCAAAATTCATAAGCTCTCTGGAATATTTCGAGTGCTGAGCTGACGCCAACTTAGGTTAGTCTTTTTCATCAAAACATTCCCCGGCATGTATTGAAGCAGATGGAAGAAAGGTAAAAGTCATGGTGAAATTTCGAGCGTCCACTCCAAACAAAAAGGAGCTTTCTTGGATTGGTAACTCACCTTGGAAAATTAATCCCGGACTTAGTAACACCTACGGAACTACTCAGACAACTGTCACAAACGGATGAACCTTTCCAGTGGCATAACATACATCAAGAACAGTTCAATGAATTGAATACTTCAGACAAAACGAAGAACACGTAGCTGATGCTTGTCTAGAAAAGAAGCACGTTGGACGTTGGTTCTGTAGAGTGTAGTCCAGTGGCTCTAGAAGATATTGTTTGCCCGTAAAAGCCTCTCGTCGGTAGATCGACGATACCCACAAACCAGAGAGGAAAGTCTCGTCTTGAGTGGTGCACGCAGTCAGTGATCCTTACTATACCACGCGGATGCAGGCGGTTCCATTACTTAAAGCGCCCTTGTCTACTGCCAAGCCTGTTACGTAGCTGCAGCAACATACACGACAGTTGCAGCTAAAACATAGCAACAGCAGTAACATCAGAGTTTCAAATGTGAACCATTGACTCAGGAAACTGACATTCAACAGAATGGCATAAGCACAGCACAGCAAGCAGCAGCAGCGGTCGCAGTGGAACGAACTCAGGCAGCTACAGACTTGGCGAACCAGCCCAAAGGTCTCGAACAGTACATTTAGGTTTAGAAATGTTTCTACGAAGCAAAGATATCATCTGATTAATTGATATTTGGCATGAAAAAATTATATTTCAAAAAACTCTAGAAATATCCCCAAGAAGTTTAGAAATTTTATGATGAACTAAAATTATTTGAAAAAGAGAGTGGGATAGTGATAGTGGGGGACTGAGAGGGATAGTGATCTGGAAACTTCTTTGGATGAGAATGAGTAGAATAAGTTACCAAGGTTTGTCAAATCATACATTTTATCCATTTGATAATATACAGGGGCATGGCAGGGAGATAAAAGCAAAAGTTTGTTATTTAGATTGCGGCTATTAGTCCCTCGAATACATACATAATATGTATTTGGAATATTTTTCAGGGTTATATTGTTATTCTTGATGGATTCTCATTTTCAATGGAGAACTCCACATTATTCTAGATTTTATTAAAAAATATTATCAAGACACTCAGGTACAAAAACTTATACACATACTTGGAGCCATCTATCGTCAACAACTCTGAACAAAATATGTTCACTTCTTTTGTTGTGATTTTTTTGGTTGTCCATTGCTTTGGAGTTGATTTGAACAAAAATAGTGGCTGAGCAAACTGAGAGAATTGGGAGATGGTACCAGAATCGGATGTTGATGACCAGAATACTGCCGATACTCCCAAAATACAAGCATTTCCACATCAAAACTGAATATCGAGACATTGACAACCCGTAATTTGACTGAAGAACTACGGCATCAAAGGAGTGAATCCGATGTTGAAGGAATGACAGCATTGACCTCAGGCCTGAGATTTTATCGTAAGTTCGTCAAAGATAGAAAATCTTCGAGCAATCCAAGCAGAGAGCATAGAGGAGCACTTCACGCGTGGCAAAAAGGACACTTTCGTCGTGACTGTCCGGGTTATGTTTTGTGCGGCTCAAAACGACATTTCAACGAAATGATGAAAAATAAGCATTTGTTGGGCAAGACTGGTTCCAAATGTAGGACTATAAACATTTTTTCGGACCTCTACGAAACGGAGAGACAATCACCGCGCTTATGGCCGTGGAAATATAGATGAAACTTTTCCCAACGGAATGTGGTTACCGCGAGGACTGTATAATGTACATGATGTGCCTGAAATTGGTCGAAATTCATTTTCAGTAAAAAGTGCGGATAAAAAGGGTGTGGACTTTGAAATTGGGGACAATGGTGTTGTGAAATGTATACGTTTTTGCGATTCGGCAAACTAATAGCTCTGGGTAATAAAGCTTAAACCGTTTTGTTTTGAGAGTAATTATTGCGTCAGTCCACCAAGGTCAGAATGTTTACCTTTTTTCGAACACAGGTACTGACGGCAATAAACTGAATTCATGGCATGGAACTAGAAAACCAAAATTATAACACCCAACACTCCAAAACAGAAGAATGACGTCTTGGTGAGTCGTGATTATATTTTTAAAACAAAAGTTGTATCACCGACTGAGATTCAAATTGAATCAAGTAGGTATCAAAAGTGTTTTAATAACCAAAAATGACGAGACTGTGAACGATTTGTTCATCGATGGTTCATTCAGGGAGAAAAAGTTGAAAGACAGAACATCAGTTGTCTTTATAACTTTTTTTTATAAGATAACAACTTTTAAAGAAACCATTTTCTCGTGGAAAATGAATACAGTCATTGAGAAGTCGTGAAATGAGAATAATCTTGATCTTGGTTGACAAATTTTAAAATGATTAAGTGAGTTTGATATAAATACAGCATTTCTATATGGATGCATATTTTTGCTACAGCCAAAAGGTTTTGAGGATGGCACTACCCGAGATTGTAGACTGTCAAAAAGATTATATATGCGTTAAATCAAGCTCCAAGATGTTAGGACAAATGTTTCACCGATGCTCTACGAACTTGTGAGTTCAGGGAGAGCACAACAACGGTGAAAATGGACAGACAGTTTTATCAGTTATTGACAGTATTTTAAAGGTTACAGGGAAAAGGTTACACACCAATTTGTCTTAATACTGATCCATGAAGATAGACAAACACTGGTCTAAAATTTTAATAGACAAAGAACAAGGTGAAAACTTATTAAATGAAAAATTATTGTGCCAAATATATCAGAGAAACAATCAAGCTACACTTTCGATTGAGTGCAACTACATTTGAGAATGGTCTTGAAAAATGTCACAGATTGTGTGACAGTGATCACATAGGGTATCCAAAAACTATCGAAAATACAGAAAGTTAGAGTTTCTCTCTCACGTACGTGAGTGTCAGTCAAAGAGATTGCGAATCAACCAGTTGTCACCATCAAAATACCAAAACTCAACATCATCTGAAGACTGAGACTGATATACATAAAACATTCATAATCATAACCCAACTTCTCAACAATCTGAATTTACGTCAATGCGCATGGGAGACCAGACTGTTTGCCCTGCTCTGGTACCTGGACAATACGGAGTTAGCTCGATCTACTTTCAGTGGTGTGACCCGAACGGTTTTGATGTGAAAAAAAAAGAGTTGAAAGAGTTCGCAGGCACAACTGACCCTCTGATGCGTAAAGGCGCTTATCAACCCCTTCTGCGAGCACCATAAAAAAATATTGAATCCTCAGCAGTACAATGAAAAATTGGAAAGTCAAGTTAGGATATTGATTTATTTATTCGATAAATCACCAAACTCAAATTAACTAAAATCAGATTTGGACGAGATTTTGAATTCCGATATACTAGCTGGGGATGTGAGAAATCAAACAGAGAAGAAAATAAATCATGTAAATGAACATTGTCAAACCACATTCATATGATCATATTCATCACAAGTATATGAACTTTTATCGAACCACACATTCCCATTGAATCGAGGAAATGAAATACTTTCAAAAATTTACAAATTTTAATAATGGAAAAAATAACATGATTATGTTCATGAATAACATTCAAGATATTGATGAAGTAGGAAAAATCACTGCAGTTTTTGACAATGCCATTGGAAATATGAAATCTCATCAAGGTAAAAAACCGACTGAAAAGACATTATTGAATAATGGTGATCACAATTCAAGAACTGCGAGCAGATTGACTTATAGGATCAAACTTTGATTGGAGATAATAAAGATAACGTTTCATCAATCATAAGAAAGTATGAAAATTGCTAGTGAACAATTTTAGAAATTAGCTAAAGAGTTTACCAATTCGGCCATGAACATTCATCTCCTTATTCAATGTAATGATATTTTATACTATGAAAATTAGGAAAAGGCAGACATTCTTGCTAATACCTTATAAAATGCAGTATAGTCGATCTTGTAGATAATTCCCGAACAGTTCGGTTGCATGGAAAATCATAGTACAGAGCTCCAGATTGCCAGGCTCGTCGAAAACCACACTAGGAGAAGGCCTCACTTGTGCGGCAAAGGCATTTGATCGGGAATTTGGCATGGAGGGCTACTTTAAAAATGGTCCTTGTAGGATATCCCGGTTGTACATCAGCTATGATAAGAACTTTTCCCGATGATAGATATTTTCAAGTAAAAATTGGTACCTCAAGAATAATTGAATTACCAGATCTTGAAATTCTGGAAACAACCATAGTATGGATCAAATTTCAAAATTTGACTACGACTAACTTTGGAACAAACATCTGGATAACAAAATTTAAAAAAAACAACGGATGTGATGCTGCACTTGTCCGACTGTTAAAAGGACATTTTTTCCACTGTTAAAAGGAAATAGTGAGATAGATATGAAGAATAAATTATCAATGTATTTCCAAGTTTTGAGACCCATGCAAACTCATTTATGCTTTGGGAGCTCTATATTTAAATAAAACCAAAAAAAAGTAAGGGTATTGAGTATTGGGAACTTGAGGTTTATAAGCGGAAAATGGACGTCATTTTTAAACATGTCGACATAGATCAGCCGCAGAGGCAAAGACCATAGAAAAGGTGATATAGTAAGATCACATCAAATGCAACAAAATATCATGTTTTTTATCAATTTAACGAAAATGTTGTAGTATGTCAAGCATTTTTCATGAAAACGCTCAGCATTTCAATGATCCTTTAATAACGCGATCCGCCAAAAGTCCAGTCAGAAGGTGCTGGACAATAGTCGCAATAAACAGAAGGATCTGTTAAAAGAGGGTGTGAAAGAAAAAAGAAATCGTTACTCCTAAAACTGTAAGAAAAAAAAACACGGTCAAAATCACAATAACACCAGTGAATAGGAGAAGCACGCTGGACTACGTCGCGGATTTCTCATCCAAGAAGAAACCTCAGAAGACGGAGCCCAAATCTAACATGAAGAGCATTGTTCGAACCAAGCTGCACATATATGAGGTTCAGAAACTTAGCCGTTTCCAAGTAAAGGACCAGAAAACATATCAAAATTTTTTTGGTTAGCATTTACCAATCACAAAATAGATGATTTGAACATTTTTTATTCTCAAAATGGGATCATCTTAGTAGTAGGTATTGGAGCAGTTGAGCCAGGAATAATTCTAAAAATAGATGTTTGATCCACATGTTACAATTTTGGCAACAAGCCAAGCAGTCGTCGAGCTTGTGTTTACATTAAGTTGTTGTTGTTGTGACGCATAATAAGGTGAAGTATTATTGAATTATTGTGCAGTAGATCAAAAAATTAGATGATGCTTTTTTAGCTTAGCTTGATGTGTTTACGCAAAATGGTGAACGTGTTAGTTGAATATAGACAAATGAAAAAAACTAGTTGAGACCTGTTGTTGTGATAATATTGATAAAATATATTTGTGTGTCTTAATACATATTTTGAGGTTTTGTCAATTAATGATTTTTGATTGTTCAATTATCTGAGAATCATATTTCTTCGATTTTAATCAAACAATTAATTATTTAGCTTTTTATTCAACTATCATTATATCACGTCATTCATTTAATTAGTGAATTATGCAAATATGGTGTGTTATCTCTTATACCATATTATGACTCACCTTTTTTGAAAAAAAATTCATTTTCATTCATTGTAATATGCCATATGACTCACTTTCATTTTTTTTACTTTGTCTGTATTTACTCCTATTTGTTAATCATTATTATTATTATATTTACAGCAGGTATTATCTATCCACTACTCGCAGGAAATGGACTCACTCAGATGATTATGCTTACCCGCCTACGGCTCGTAGCGCAAAGTTCATCCTCGTGAGTAATAGCCACCATTTTCCCATTCGTTGAATAATATACTATAATTCAATACTGTGAGCAGAAATCTGTAAATTTCTAAGCTGCCAATTCGATATCAAATTGAATGTAAAACAATAACTGCCCAGTTTGAAGTCTCTAGTGTCACTTCCAATTTTGTTCTTTTATTTTTTTTTGTACTTTTTCCATTTTGATAAACTAACCACAGGAGTTAAATGCTTCAAAGTATCAAAGTTAATGGATATGATAGGGGACAGATGCTCAACATATCACTCAATCCTTTTGGCGCGTGTTTCTGCCCGTTTTTTTAAATTGATCATTCAGCTGTGTCATCCTGTATTATATTTTATCCGACTCAAAAAACAACCACAGGCTAAATACTGAAATCATCAAATCATAAACAAAACCAAATCGGTTATACCAACTATACAAACCTATTAAAAAGTGATGTGAAAGCCTCTAAGGTTTGTCTAAAGCAAATGGCTTATTTGTCTACAGTTATACCAAAAATGTTTTCCACAAGATGAGGATGATTTTGTGAATTTTTTTAGATCAAGTACCATTGGTAAATGCAAAAGTTTCACTTTGACAGAAAATATATACAGGTTGATGATGATTGAGACATAACCCTCACTGTTAAAAGTAATAAATCTTACCAGACTCTGAACACTGCTGTGAATATCACTGCGGTTTTGTGAACATTTTCTACCTGATTCCTGCTGGAATTCCATCCTTTAAATTATTCATTTTGATAAAATGAACTTGAGTTTTAGACTATGGAACATTAATGTAATCTTATTGACGTGGATGTGCAAATCACTGATACAGTTTCACTTCTGGTTTAAAGCGTTATTCGAGAAATCTCTAGGTCAAACCGATCTAAATAAACCTCGTTGTCCTCTTTCCTTAGCGGAACTTCCATGTAAATCTAAATCCCATTGCTGTTCTTTTTTTCTAATCTAAACAACTTCACTTCTTTTCGTCGATTATCTGATTTTGTGATTTTGTTTACACATTATACCCAATTTTTCAGTCCGATGGTCATTGTTCAATATACATCTTCAGAAAAACAGCACACAAAACCATCCCGCTAAAGAGATCCATGCATTTTGAGGGGTAATAAAATTTGATAATTGCCGGAATTCATAGACTTATCAAAATGGTCCAGACGTTTTTTCTGTATAATAATGAATAGATCAACAGTAGTAAATACTAGTACGCATTGATTTTGGTTAGTCGTTCTATATACAAAGCGAAAACATGCACATTAAGTTGTAGCCATGAACTCACCACTACCAACAGATTCGTCGCTAAAGGCATGATCGGGATCTGGATTATTTTTTTTGTGTTTTGCTGGGGAATCTTCATCGTCCAACACCCTTTTCACACCCCTTTTGCGTAGTACGCCAATTTTGGAACTTGTAGGGGTCACTGAATCTGGAGCTAGATTGAGAATACAATTCTGTCATGTGAAGATTTCACTCTTATATGTTAAAATGATTGAAATAATATGACAAAAGTTCATAATACTTACATTTTTCAGGACTAGGTGAAACTTCGATGGTCCTGGACCTCAGAATGTAGGGTCTTCTAACTCCCACCTGTTTTTTACGAGAAGTCCCAGTAAGCATTGTCCTGGCATTTTTTTTCTTATCTTAAGTTTCATGTATATTCTTAGCAGGTTGAGTGACTGCTATGTCTTCGTTATTTATTCGAGTAGCACGGTTTTTCCTGGTATTTTTGGAATGAGCACTCTGCGACAGTTTCGGTTCCGGTTTTTGTTCTGGACAGGCTGGGTCTACGAGAAATGAATATTCGAGTTTGTTGGTTGAATATTATCAAGTTATGCATAGAAAAAAATCATCAAAAAGCAAAGGAAGGATGTTTCACGCATAAAATACAAATTAATTAATGTGCAAAAATTACCGTTTCGTGTCAAACCGTACAACCAAGCCGCCCTACTCGAAATGTCGTCGTTGCACTATTCCGAGATTAAAGCTGATTTGGTGTAAAATGTATAACTGTGATTTTGTTATCAAGATGGGTCACATGAATTGGCAAAAATAATTACCAAAATTTAAACTAGACCTCTTTTAATAAATGGCTATATCAGCCGAGCCCCATTCCAGAGAAAAATCGATTATTCGCTCGAGTCTGCCATGAACGTGATCTGCATGAAACAAATGTGGTCTTGCAAGATGTACCTACGATTAATGGCATTTTTACAATTATTACTGGCTCAATATGATGAACGATGGATAATCGATACATTTGAGATGACTTTAGAATTGTCGATAAATTATGTGATTTAATGCAAAAATGAACCAGGAAATTATATACGACGCCACCCAGACTGGGTTTCATGATATCTTTGATCGTATCATAAAAACCTTGAGATATTTATTTTTCTCAGGTCCAAATCAATTCAGATGCGTAGAATAGTTATTTATCAGAAGTAGAGATAAATTCACAAAGAAGTAAGGGTCAGGAACGTCATACTAAACAAAGACCGCAAATATTATTGGTATATACCTGGAAATTGAAGCAGATAGACAATATTGTTCATTCGCCCATTCTTTTTCAAATTCATGTAGATATTGAATTTGTAATATGATGTTACATTGTGAGTTTAGAAAATCAACTTCAAAGACGGAACCTGGTAGTAAAATCTCATCCCATATTCCAATACACTCTGCTGCAGTAACTCAATTATGTCAAGTGTTATTTAAGCGAATATCATTATCATTTCTTTGTTTTGATTATTTAAAACATGAAAAAGGAATACGAAAAAGCAGATTCCGATAATCTACAGACAGTTGATAGCGATATGAAAAAATACTCCTACAAAATTCTAGCCCAAAGACAATTTGAAATTTTAAAAAAAGCAGACCAGACTGGAAAGAGCAAAGTTGAACCAAACCACGAACGTGAATTCGAAATCAAGAAATCGTCAGAATAGACGTTGACTGGCATGCTTCACACTGGACACCGGGAAGCAACTTGGCAACGTTGCGTTCCTCCACTTATCGATCCACAAAAGAACAGTGCTGATCGTTCTTCGGATCCAAACGGCGATGCCGACGATTCGTGATAATTTAAAGGGTTTAAAAGACGCCATGACGAACATTGACGCTATCGTATGTCCCTAAAAATCGATAAAAAAAAAGTTTTGGTCTAATATTTTGAATTAAATTCTCAGAAGATGCAATAAAAAAATACGTGCAAAGACCACATTTCATGACATATCAATGTACTCATCATTTTCAGGTCAGGAAATATCTCTGCGTCTATAGGCTTTTTTTGGACTGCCATTGTCAATTTTGGAACGGTCCTGCTTGGTTTTTGTTTCTTGATTGTCTACATTGGGGAAAACGTACTTTGCTGTATGTTTTCTTGCTTGTTTTGAATTATGCGTAATGTTGCGTCGTGGTGCCACAACAGCTTTCTTTAACGGCTTCTTCGGTTTTGGATCTGACTAGATCATTTTATTGAGTAGCAACATCATTATAGATACATCATTATAACGGAATAATGATTTGAACAGTTGAAGCAGATTCCGACACTTGATAGCGATATGAGAAAATACACCCAACATTCTAGCCCAGACAATTTAGAATTAAAAAAAAAAATACCAGGTGTGCTTATGACCACACAACAGAAGTGGAAACTTCACGAAGGCGAGATTAATAACACGGAATACATTTTTTGTTGTTCGGCCACTCCGCATCCAATTTCTGTGGAACGACATGAGCGCAGACATCTTGAATTTAATCTGTCAATTCCACTTCATTTTGATGTCATTACTGTCGATTGTCGAGGATCAAAGCTTTGATCCTTTCACCCATGATTGTCGTATATCATGTCATCGTCATCTCGAGTTTGTTCTCCAAATCAAATTTTTGAATAGAACCTACAACTATGCAAACATAGCCTCACTATGTCATTTTTTTCAAATATCTTTTTCAAATTCCAAATTTGAACCTACATTCCTAATTTGAACAAAATTCTTTGGAAAATAACAAAAGTATGCAAACATAACCTCACTATAACATTTTTTAAATGTTTTTGATCAAATCCCAAATAGAACCTACATATCCACCTGATTTGGACAAAATCTTTTTGGAAAACAACAAAATTATGCAAAAATTACCTCACTTGGTCAATTTTTATTGAATAATAACCAAAGAACCAAAGGAGCAAGGAAATATACGATGGTATCAGCACCTCAAACTAACACTTGTGTTCCGCTCCTTCAAAAATGTTCTGAATGTGGTCGACTTGAGCCGACTTTACCCGAAGGAGCGTTACATAGCGGAGCGTGACGGCTCAGTCTTATTCAATACCCACAAAATAAAGTGCTCAGCGCGCCTAAAGAAGTTTTTACTTCAAAAAATTAGACAACACCGGGAAGAGCAAAGTTAAACCAAATCACGAACTTGAATTTGAAATTGAGAAATCGTCAGAATGGACGTGGCATGCTTTACACAGGACACCAAAAAGAAACTCGGCAACGTTGCGTTCCTCCACTTATCGATCCACGAAAGAACCGTGCCGATCATTCTTGGAACTAGATTCATAATCATTTAAAGGGTTTGAAAGGCCGCCTGATGAACTTGGACGCTAGTTTATGCCCTTAAAAATCGATGAAAGAGAAGAAAAACTTTGTCTAATATTTTTGATTATATTTTAAGCAATAAAAAAAATACGTGCAACGACCCCATTGCATGACATATCAATGTACTCACCATTTTCAGGTCTGGAAATTTCTCTGCGTCTATAGGTTTTTTTTGAACTGCTATTCTCAATTTTGGAACGGTCCATCTTTGGTTTTGATTCTTGAATGTCCACATTGAAGAAATAGGCTTTTTTTGGAGTGCCACTGTCAATTTTGGAACGGTAATTGTTTGTTTTGGATTCTTGAATGTCCACATTGAAGAAAACAGACTTTTTTTAATGTTTTGTTGCTTTTGAATCATGCGTAATGTTGCGTCGTGGTGCCACAACAGCTTTCTTCAATGGATTCTTCGCTTTTGCATCTGAAGTGACTAACCACATTAGGATAGATACATCATCATAATGGAATCATGTTTAAACCTGAATTTTATCAGGTAAAAGTATAGTAGAAGTTGAAGTTGATAAATTTACCTTGACGCTTATAGGGGAATAGAGTGTGAATTTTCGGCAGAGCCTTGATAAAACTGCTTCTACGTCTCCGTGAAGATTTTCTACGGGCTGAAATTACCATTAAAAGGAAAAAATTAAACCTGTGTTAACAATTAAAAACAAATAAGCTTGTTTTACCATTGTGTTTTAACAATAATGATCCAATAATTGTTTCTTTTTTTATTTGGGGCTGATATTCCAATGTCGCCACAGAATAGCTAAGGTGTAGTTCTGGAAATTGTCTGCCGAAAGTTCGTATAGTGGCTTAGCTAATATGAGTGGTGCAATTGAAATACTGCACATACGGCACTTTCGGCAGACATTGAAATATCGGCCCTCTGAAACTTTTCTTCAATCTCCTGATATTATACAGTGTGTCGCGGGTTAGATGAATACTCCACTGTATTCTATTGGTGGTATTTTATACAGACTGATGAGCCACACTTCTTATCGAACGGAAATTTGAACTCTCAAGCTCGCCTTCTACGTCTTCGCAAAGAGGGCCAATTCTCGATATTTTGCTTCGCGTCAAAGATATCAAAAGTTACAAGAAAAACCTGTTTTAAATTATATTTTTACCCTGTATACCCAACTTCAAAAAAAAATCTGGATTTTTATTTTTATATTTTCCTTAGAATCAATCACCCAATAGAAATTGTGTATTTCACAATCTTGAAAATTATTTTTGCGACTCCACGAC